>VDFB02281492.1:892261229-892620372 GCA_007258455.2 Sequoia sempervirens
ACTTGTGAAATATATTTATATATTTTACATAAATTATTTTGATACTTATATTTACTTACATTTATTGTATTTTAAATACTTCTAAATGCACAATTTTATACCAATATTAAAAAAAATTACACTAAAGGAATTTCCTTATTTGAGCTTCACAAGCTCATTTTTCCTGTAGATGGTTGAAAAGCAATGGGAGACCCTCGTTGACATTTAAACAAATCTCAATCATCCATCATTTTTTTTCCATTTTTTGTTTGTTTTCCGCCCATTTTGTGTTGCTTTACCCATTGCTTTTGCTTTCCTTCTCCACTGGTGATGACCTTTCACTTCTCCAATTTGGTAGATTCTGACCCTAAAATAAAGAAGAAGAAGAGTTTCAGCGAGGGTTTTAGAGTATGTTTATTAAAAATGAAATTGTGAGAATCTAATAATGAGCACATTTAGGTTCTAAAATAAAATGAAAATTATGGCAAAGATCCTAATAGTAGGCATTTATGTTTTAAAATTACAGCATTCTTTTACCCTACGTAGTTAAGTATAAATTAGCATAATTAATATATAATGTATATTTTATATAATATAAAATAAATCATAAATATTATAATTATATTATTTATTATATATCTTATTCTTGAACAAAACTATCAAATACATATATATTAGGTTTTAAAATTTTGGCATCCTTTACTCTATGTAGTTAAGTATAAATTAACATAATTAATATATAATATATATTTTATATAATAAAAAATAAATTATAAATAATGTAGTTATATTACTTATTATATATTTTATTCTTTAACAAAACTATCAAATACATATATAAAATTATTATATATACTTTATATAATACAAAGCACTGTAAATTCTAGTTGCATGTGGCTAGATTAAACAATTAATAATAAGTGCTAAATAATGGAAACCTCCACCACTATCTCTCTATCTCTTTCACTATCCCCCTCTATCTCTCTATATTACCTTCTTTCTATGTCTATCCCTCTCCTTTTATATATATTGAGCTATCTCTCCTCTCTCCCCATTCTTCTTCTCTCTCCCTCTCTACATATCGCTCTCCCTCTCCCCCTCCTCTTCTTTCTCTCCGTCTTCTACTTATCTCTCTCCCTCTTCTCTGTGTCCCTACTCTGCCAAAATTTCTCCCTTTCTCTCCCTCATCTCTCTCTGTTTCCCCCTCTCTCTATCTCTCCTTCCCTCCTGCTCCTCCTATCCCACTATCTATCTCTCTATCTCTCACCTATCTCTCCCTTTCTCTTCCCATATATCTCTATCTCTCTCTTTCTCTTCCCATATATTTATATCTTCCTTCTCTATATATCCCTCTCTCCTCTCTCTTTATCTATCCCTCTCCTTTCCTCTCCATATCCCTCTCCTTCTCCATCTCCATCTCCATCTCCATCCTATCTTCCTCTCTATCTTTATCTCCTTACCCCTCTCTTTCTCCCCCCCCCCTCTATGTCTCCCTCTTTCCATCCCTACCTCTCCCTCTCTCTCTCTCTCTCTCTCTCTCTCTCTCTCTCTCTCTCTCTCTCTCTCTCTCTCTCTCTCTCTCTCTCTCTCTCTCTCTCTCTCTCTCTCTCCTTATTGCAAACATAAAAAAGGAGCCTAATTATCAAGTATTGATTGAGAGGCTTTATTTCAATCATGTTTGGATCCCTATAAGTGGATGCATAATTTATTTGAAGCTATCACTTCTCCATTGAGACCTTTATTGCACAAACAACATCATTTTCTAAATGGCCTACCAATTGACCTCATCTATTGCATAAATGTATGAAAAAAATATACCAAAATTTATCTTAATTGACCTTCCACACTTCTTCAGTGTGCCCATTGCAAACTAAGGTGTGATTGCTAGTTATATTTATAAAATGAATTACAATATATCCAAAATTATTAGATTGAAATGAAATAAAAATTAAATTTCACTCAAACTATATTTTTTTGGAAAAATGGAAAAAATATATTAATGAAAGAAATTTTGCATCCATACAAAGCATAATGACTTCTAGGTAGCCATAACTACCAATAAATAAATAAGAAGAAAAACCCAAAAGGGTGTTGAGATCTAAGTGTGAGCAAGAATGCCTAAGACTACTAGAAGCAGTGAGTAGAAGGTGTTTATAGTTTAGTGTGCCAAAATTGGTTGGAGGTAGTGAGCCAAAGGTTGTAGACGGTAAAGATACATTGTGGTGGTTTCTCTAGTTGTTCTGAGGTAGTGAACCTCCATGTAACTATTTCTTTGTAATCTAGAAGAAGTGATTTTCCTAGGCAGTGAGCCCTTGATAGTGAGCCTTTCCTTTTAGATGGTGAGTTCTTTAGGAAATGAACCCTTAAGACAATGAGCCTCTTATAATTGGTTTTGGTTTTTATATAGTGAGTTAATCTTCACCATGGTTTTTCCCTTATTGGGTTTTCCACATAAAAAACATGGTATTCTATTGTGAATGATTGTGGATGTGTTGTTTCATTTGTCTACATTCATAATAAAAGAATATTAGCCAAGATCTACAAATGAAAAATAATATAAACTTCTACAAAGCATGAGCACACAAAAATTCAAATTTATATTCAAGAGATGAAATCAAGAGTCCAATGAGCCTTGCTTAAACAGGAAAGGAGAAGGAAACCAAGATACAACAAAAGTGGATAGGATAAAAGGTCAAACACAAAGATAGGGTGAGACTCCTAACCACCCATGAATGAAGGGAAAGGCTCCTTCAACATGGAGTGGTGGTGGATAACCACCCACAAGGATAGCGAGAGGTGTCAAGGACCATTTCGTTGACACCTAAGCATAAAGACACCTAAGAAGGCTTAAGAAAGCCAAGTGTACACCTATGTGTACACCAACACATACTAATACTTAATAAGGTTTTTAAGGTCTTAGTGCACAACTAATTCACCTCCCTCCTCCCTTTAATTGTCCTATGTTTCTAACAACTCGTGCATCATTCTTTGCCTATCTTTTGTTGTGTAGATATGTCCAATTTTTAAATTGAGTGTCGGCATAAATTCCTTAATGATGATTATTTGGAGACAATCAACTTGAGTAAAAAATATGGTACCGTATTTTTTGTCTCACTCAAGCTAGAGTTATGAGATGGGCCTTGTGTGATCTTGTAAGCATGGATCTAAATTAATTAATTTTAGAATTTGAATCATGTGATAACTTGTGAAATATTTTTATATATTTTGCATAAATTATTTTGATACTTGTATTATTTACATTTTTTTATTTTTAATACTTCTGAATGCTTACAAAACAATTTTATACCAATATTAAAATAATTTTTTTTTATAAAATGATTTACAATATATCTAAAATTATTTGATTGAAAAGAAATAAAATTTTAATTTCACTCAAACTATTTTTTGGGCAAAAAGGAAAAAGTATATTAATGAAAGAAAACAAATTGCATCCATACAAAGGATAATGACTTCCGGATAGCCATCACTATCAGTAAAGAAATATGAAGAAAAACCCAAAGGGGTGTTATAAAATACCACCAACCCTCATAGAAAAACAATACATAATTGTGGAAAACATCAAACTCCTAACATAACACAAAAAGAAGAGGTTAGGTCTAATCATGATGAAGCAATTGAAAGAGCACCTTGGATTTAGTCAATGGTAAAGAAGCCCAATCCATGTCTTTCCACTTATCAACAATTTCATAAATCCATTTCACAAGACAATCAACCACCAAATTTCATTCTCTCAAAATATGAACAAAAGAGATAGAATCAAAATTAGGACAAAATCTTCTCAACAATGGAAGCCAACTACCAAGAAAGATTGGTAGAAATCCCTTTATTCAAATGACTAGCCAAAATCATAAAATCGATTTCAAAATTAATTTTTTTTAACCCAACTAACATGTTTTAATCACTGCAATTAATAATTATTTACAACCATGTATTTATTATTTCTCATATACAAATGTAAAAATATTTATGAACTTTGCTATATCATAACTACAATACCAATCAAAAGTAAATCTCATAAAATGTCCTTTTACAATTTTTGGTAAGAGCTTCAACCCTTTTTTATTTTCTTTTACCGGATATGTATTTAAACCCATTATGGTGCTAAAAACTATCTCAAAGCAATAAACATTCCATATGAATCGAAGAGAGGGAATATGGGGAGTTAGTGAATAACCAATTATTCATTTTTTTCACTCGTACAAGTTTCGAGATGTTGATAAAGGCAAATATTTTTCACCAATTCAGATGTATAAAGAAGTGGCATGTTTCTATTAAAGAATAAAACTGATTTTCAGAGGATTTGGAAACTTAATTACAAACAAAAAAATATCAGCAAGCAACAGCGGAACTACAGCAAAGCTGCCAAGAACGGCATATACAACAGCTTGACTCTCGATATTTTTTTCTAAAAGTATTGCAAATTTAAGTGATCGATAAGTCCTTTTGACTTCAGCCTTCAAAAAAACCTTAGAATTTGATTTAATCGGCACCGTTTGGCACACCAAAAGTTATTGTACTATAAGGATTCTCTTCTACTCGGGGATAAACTGCATTGAGAGGATCGTACATCAAAAATTTGAAGAAAGCCTTCCATTTCTGATGATCAGAGCGTACATTCACCCTCAGTTTGTCTCCCATTCTCAGCCAGTCGAAGTCAAACTCATCCTCTACTCGCACAATGCGTACTTCCAACACATGTTCACTTCCATCATCCATGCCTGGGTGGACAATTTCACATTTGTCGTTCCTTTCAATGCTGTAGCACAACCTGTTCGTGCCTTCACAATCAAAGACTTGGCCAAACGAAAGAGAACAAACAATATATCCTGCACAGTAGCTAATCTCACTCTCAACTGCACAGTATTCAAAACAATTGTCTTCTTCGGCGTTACATCCATCCACCTGAGCGTGGAGCCAATTTGAAGTGATCGCTGTGGCAGACATTAAACATTGGCTATCGAAAGAGATGGCCTGCCAAATACTGATATGCGTTACTTATTTAAATATTAGGTATAGTCTTTTATCATATGGGACGGTTCTACCGTTTGTAATTTACCTGAAGGGAATCATACAAAGATTGGAGTTGCGATGGTGAAACGCCAGCGCCGCCAATGAAAAGGCTCTCCAAAGATTTGAGACCACGCAAGCAGCTTCCCAGCTTGTCGGTGAATATACTTTTGCACCCCACCAACTCCAAGGTGGTTAACCCTAGTAAAGATTGTAATCCAGGCAGCTCCGTCACACGATGTGAATTGCTTACGTCTAATCTACTAAGACTTGTCAATCCCGACAAGCAGCATAATGTGTCCAAACTCATGCAGTCACGGGCGGAGAGCATCTCCAGCGATGGCGGAAGCGCAGGCAACGCAGAAAGCTCGCAGCACCCGTCCAAATGCAGCTCCCAAAGCCCACTTAACTTTTGTAAACCTCCGGGTAGGCTGCGAAATCTGTTATACTCAAGATGGATAATTCTTAACGAAGACAACTCCAATATTCCGGCTGGAAGTCCATTATCAGACAGCTGGCAATAACTGGCATCCAAATAAGACAAAGCTTTTAGGCCGCCAATGGAGCCCGGTAGCTCTGCAAGGTTAGCATTGTGGTGAATTTGAAGTTTTACCAAACGATTCAAATTGCCAAAACTAGCGGGAAGACTACATAAATGCTTACACCATGACAGATTCAATTCCTTCAGACTTGAGAGCCCACCGAAACCCTCTGGCAAAGAAGAAACACCACAGCCTTTCATGTTGAGAGAAACTAAACTCCTAAAGTTTCCCACGGTGTTAGGAAGGCTTCTCAGTGAATAGCAATTCTGCAAGTCTAAAATCTTCAAGTTTGAATAGACAGGCGTAGTAGGAAGATTCATCAGGGACATGCATCCACTCAAATTGAGCACCTTCAGTTTCACGGGCCGCAACTGTCCAGACATTATAGAAAATTATAATTAATAAGAATTTCATCCAAACTCTGAGTTTTCGTCTTTTTCCTTTTTTAAACCAAGATTAGAAAGAAAAGAAGAACATATTGCATAAACTACATTTGGATTTTGTTCTGCTCTTTCGTCCCAAAGATGGGTTATCTGGCTATCGGTCACTTCCAGAATAATTAGGCTTTTCAAGTTCATTCCCGGAGGTAGCGATTTTGATGAACATCTCCTCCATCTTAGCCATCTCAAATCCTCAAAGTAGAGTGTCTCAGAAAAGTGTCCCTCTATCACAACACCTGTAAGCCAAAGAAGTTGCAAATTGTACAGCGACTCGAACATTTCTGCCTTCAATGTCATGGGCTCCTTGGGCTCATAGGAAAGACAACGGGCGTTCTTTGCCTTCTCCTGATTCAACAGTGTCATTCACAAATATTTTTCAGTGAACGCAAATTGTTCAAAGTGAAATGTCTAAATCATAACAAGATTACGGAGAATTGCATACCCAGTGACGGCATAAAACGTGGTAGACATCTTGCTCGTCAAATAACCTTGTGCGTTTACGGGGCTCTCTAGATATTTCATTTGCTATACTTCTTCCCAAATCGCGGAGGCGCGGATGCATCAGCAGTTCGTTACCAGGGCCCAAGTTTATCAAAGACTTTTGCAAGAGATGTTCGACAGATGAGTAAGGATTCCACTTCAGCTCTGCCCAAAAGATCATAGCAATTTCTTTCTCCCTCCATGTTAAAAAGCAAGCTATGTCTTGAAATATTTCCTTCTCAAAGTAATCAAGGGTGTGGTAGGAGGTTTCAAGTTTCTTTTGCATATTAGGCTCACATCTTAACTTGTCGACAGTATCTTTCCACACATTTATATCTCCTTGACCAACGAGGATTTTACCAAGAAGTGACAGGGCAAGAGGAAGACCTTCACAGGCACTAACAATATCGTTGCACAGAATTTGCAGCTCTTGATCTCTACAGCAGGAATTGGGGAACGCGTTGAAATGAAACAACTGCATGGCATGTTTGTGAGGAAGGCCCCGTAGCTCGTACACTTCATCAACATTGGCCATTTTTAGAATTTGTTCATCGCGCGTTGTAATGATCACACGGCTGCCTGCCCCGAAGCCGCTGTAATTTCCTGCAAAAGCTTCGAGCTGCTCAGGACTCTGAATGTCGTCGAGGAGTAGCAGAACTCTCTTACCCCTCAGAAAGTCTTTGAGAAGGCCCTTCCCTTGATCAACATGATCGACTTCACCTCTGAAATGTGTGACATCTTTGAGCATGCAGGTCTGCAGCTTTACAATCTGATTCGCCTCTTGACATCTTTCTCCCACACTGAGAACAAAAGCACAAACTTCAAACTGAGAATACAAGAGTTTGTAAACAATCTTGGCCAGGGTGGTTTTACCCATCCCACCCATGCCACGTATACCCACTTTCACCATCTTCCTCTGATGATCCGCTGCGTTTAGTAAACTCCTCACGTGCTCCACGGGCCACTCCAAACCAAAGCATTTTGGAACATCCAGATACACTTTGTCTACACATTTTGCATGCAAGATTTTTACAATATCGGCCACAACATCTCGAATCAAGCTGTCCTCCCTGCAAACGTGTGAACTTACATTAATCTCATACTTTGTATCCGGCAACTATAAAATTCAAAGAAAAAAAGCTTTAGGCTTACTTGGAGTTTTGATTGAAACACCAACCAGTTAGGTTAGATACACGTCGTAATGCGTTTTTGCATTCAATTATAAACTCGGTGCTTTCATGCCTGTTTAAATCGTATGCATATTTGCTTCCATCTGGGCAGTGAAGCTCCGTACGCAAAACATCATAAAACACGGGGCAGATTTCAACCCGACGCTCAAGCATATACAATACTTCTTTCAAGCACCACTTTGACTGGACAAAATTTCTGGAGAAAATAGGAATGCAGATGATACTCGCCGTGATTCCTCTTTCCAGAGAAGAAGGAATATGGTCGCCCTTGTGTAAGCTTTCTTTGTCTAAGAATGTGCGAATCCCTTCTCGAACAAGAGCAGTGTACAGTCGTTCCACAAACCCTAGGCGGGTGTCAGGGCCGCGAAAGCTCAAGAAAACGTCGAACATTTTATTATTGCTGAAACAAACGTAGGGTTCAGCTGAAAAGTAGGAAAAACTCCAGAGGGAAATATATTTCTCTCCTGAATGATAGAACTCAAATAAGTTAACCAAACGACAGACTGGGCTTACCTTAGAGATAATTTTCGCACCATGTTCTCATGTTTCGACTCAGTTTGTGCAAATCATTTTGTAGAATTCGTGTAACGGTTAATTAAAAACATTACCTGTCAATTAATTGTCATATTTATTTATCTCTGACGTGATTGCTTACTAGGATAGCATAATATAAAACAGCTACACGCTATCTACATTCACCCCCTTCAGAACAAAAATTATCAAAACTCACGCTCAGCTACATAGGGGAACAAGCACTCCGAAACAAATCTTCCACATATTTTGGATTTTGTTCAGTTGAAAGAGTCTACAAACTACACAATAAACAGATGCAAGCGGAATCGAATCCAAAGTACATAACGAAATTTCCATCACTCAAAATTAATTTGTTCCGGTGCTTCGGCCGCCCTTAAAAATTGACAAGAGTACTGGTGCATTATTTGCCAGCATGGTCCCCCACTGCAAACAACGAATAAAAAGGCTTCCGTAGGATCGAGTATAGCAGGGCCGTGGCATCAAGTGGCCCACACAAATGCTAAGTATGGCACTGTACTGACCGCAGATCCTTTTCATCTTTTCCTAAATAATTGCTTCAGATTTTTCTGAGAAATTTTGCTCTGTATATAAATATTCAGGATAGACGTTAAAATATCCACCACATAATTCAAACCTCAGCTCGACACTCAATCTTTTTCCTCTGCGGTTTAAAATCACACAACGTAAGCGTACTGTCAGTAGCGAGCTACGCATATGCATCATCCTCGTTCGTAACGACGAGGTGTTCTTATCCATCTAGTTGTTAGGAAAGAAAGGGTGGCTCAACTTTGATTATTCTTACTATGTTTATTTATTTAGTTGTTTATTTTATTATTTGTTGAAGATAATTCAAGAAAGAGTGAGAAAGTGGAACGTTGTTATTAGAGGTGGACTTGTGCATGAAGGCAATTTTTATTTCATTTTGAGTTTGCATGAAATGTGAGCTTTTTGGAGGTGCAATTATATTTTGGAAAGTGCAAGTTTTGTATGTGCATGTTTAGTAATAATGTAATAACCAGCAAAGCTGAGAGATTACAAATAAGCACAAATTGAACATAGATTGCATAGAGTCGACCAGTCTATTAGGAAAACAAGATATACATATAAAAGAGAATAAAGGCAACCAACTTCCAAGAAATGAGGATAGGACTCCTCACATATGGAGTGGTGGTGATTTTCCTGCCACTAAAGTAGCGTGAGGTGTCAAAACTAAGGTGACACCTCTATGAAACTCCTAACCAACTTGACACATCACATGAACAAGTGTCAAGTGTAAATGGATGACTAAGTACGCTTAAGTAAGTCTTAGTGTATGCATAAAATATATACACTAACACCCCCCCTTAAGCATAGCGTAGGTGGGCATGAATGAAATAGGTTCCGACTACTAACCTGGTGAGGTACCCATGTACAACACAAAAGAAATGAGTCCTGGTCATGAAGCCTAATAAGGTACTCATGTATAATGCAATCTCTCTAAAAATAGGATAAGATAGAAAACCCAGTGGGAAAAAAACTATCCTCCATAAAGAGAGAAGATGAGAAGACTAGAAATCCGCCCAAAGGATGATGTTGCTAATGTAGACCGCACACCAAGAAGAGCTCGTAGATGAATGAACATTCTCTCAGTAAAGGGTTTGGTGAAGATGTCAGCAACCTACTCTGAAGACTGGAAAAAGACTAAGTCGATGATCTATCCATGTATCAACTCTTGAATATAATACATATGAATCTTTATGTGTTTGGTTTGTTGATGTTGAATCAAATTCATGTATATCTAAATAGTACTTTGGTTGTCACAATAAATGATTGTAGGCTGCCTAAAAGGAATACCAAACTCAAAAAGAATGCTCTAAAGCCATATAGCCTCAGTAGTTGAGTTAACAGCCCCCCTAAACTTTGCCTCTATGGATGATATAGCAATAGCATTCAGCTTCTTGCTAGACCAAGTGATAGGACTTAAACCAAGTGAAAAAATTATAACCTGGAGTGGACTTGTGATGCTCAATATCACCAACCCAATCTAAATCTATAAACCAAAAAAGTCAACTAAAGAATTAACTTTGTAATGAATCCCAAACCCAAGAGTGTCATGAAGGTAATGAAGGTGATGAGGGTTAAAGATTCATAATAGTTTTATCTTTTTTTTACCCTTTTTCTCACCTTTTCTGCCTTTCTGTTACTATTTGGCATAGGAAGTTTTGATATTTAGTAAAATATAGTAGGAAATGAAATAATTAGAAAATGCCACTACCCATCGAAATGTCAATTGATTTGTGATGAAGTGGTAGGAAATGAGCAGGGGAAGTTGTTTGAACGGCTGGATGAAAGATGTAATAAAAAGATGCAACATTTGTTTAGCCGATCTATGGTTATTTTTTAAATAATGTTTGTTAAAGCTTTTCATACACTTGCAGCAAACAACCATTGTTGTTTCATCAAATCTTTGTGTTTTGTTTTATTATCAAACTTAATAGTTTGTTGGTTGTAGGCCACAAACAAAATTTAACCACTTATCGGTGTGTGGTTTAGTATAAATATGTGTATGTTTGAGACTATAGATATATATGTTAATATAAAAATTATTCCACTATTGTTCGAGTCTATTTTCTTTGCATATATGTGATTGAGTTGAGTTGAGAACATTTTAATCTCCACATCACCGAACGGTCAGGGAGGCAGGGCCCACTCTTGGCACTGATTTGGTGATTTGCTTTTAGTTTTAGCGTGTGGTAATCTTCTGCATGTGATTTGTTTTGAAAGTGTTTTCTTTTGGCATATAATAATTAATCATGTGTTGTTCATGTTTGAAATATTTCCCTTTCACATATAATTATTTGTGTGCAATGTGATTTCGAAGATTAATTTTATCAACTATTATTTGTTAATTGTAAGCACGCAATTTCATTTAAAGCTTAGCTTCTTATCTATGCACAATCTGATCATTTATAGTTGTGTGTTATTAGAGTTTGATTTCATTATCTAGTTACAGTAATCATTGAGACTCAAGGATTGAAATATTATTTGTGTAGACTGGATTTGTTATTGGCAGTTTATCAGATGGGCTCTATTTTCTGACAGTACATTTTCTATCATAAACTATCATTGTATTCCTATCACAATTCCTGGTGCACTTCCTATCACAAATTATGCCAAGAAGCAAGAACAACATAATCAAACTTAATTTAGAATTAAATGTTTATTGTGAAATTCTAGGATATTGGTTTTAACAGTATTAAATGAGAATTTAAGAACTGTGTGTTGGATTAAAGATAGGATTTTATTCATTTGAAAAGTGTGTTTTCATTTGAATCTTAGATTAAAAGGTTTATTTCAATTCAATTCTTATCTATGCATCCATCCCCCTTAGTTCATTAGTTTTAGCCCTTAGGTAGATTTTTGCAACACCATTCCAAAGTTTACACCCCCAAATTGATATTGAGTAAACTAAGGAAATCCAAAATATTGATCCAAATCAAAACCAAGATAGAATTAGAAGGATAGGTTTACCCATAATATCAACTACAGTTTAATCCAATCATTTTGGTGTCGTTGTCATGGAATGGTTTTGAAGGCATATCAGCCTAGTGAACTATGTTAGGAGCATTATGCGAAGGAGAAAGTCTACATGACAGATGACCTTTTTTGGATAACTACCCTTAGTTTTCTTTGTTGTAAGTCATTTAGGTGCATGAATCATAGTAGGAATAGTAGAGGGAGTGTAGGACTAGTAAGGGTTAGCTCAGATCCCAATGACAACCACAACTAAACCACATCCAAACAAGAGAACACAATGAAAACATAAGGAAACTAAAACATCAAATCAAAATACTTCCCATGCTTGAACTTAAATCACTTCTCTTGCTCTCCTATTTCTCTTTTTGCAAATATGCCCTCAGATTTGTAGTCTAACTTGTGCAAATACTTGCAAATTGTAAGTAGAAAGTTGGAGAAGAATAGATGTTAAGCTGAAAATGGAGAAGGAAGGTTGCTTTTATAGACAACCCTTCAAATGGATAGCTGAGATTAATCCTCTAGAAGGATTCCAAGATCAATGGTCCAGAATTGATGCACCAAGAATATGTTATTCTTGGAGGAATCATGACAGGCAGACATGCAGGGACATGCAAGCTATGACAGGGACATGCAGACTAAGACATGAAATAATGATAGGGTATCTTTGACCAAGTGGAGGTGCATAAATAATTTCTTTTAAATTATTTATTCAAAATGGAGGAAATTGACAAGTGGCAAATAAATAATTTATTCAAATTATTTATTTAGATAAAATGACAAAAGGAGCGTTTAATTAAATTAATCAATTTAATTAAATGGGGAAGTGAAAATTAGACATGGATAATTAATTTGAATTATTTATCCAAAAGAGAGGAATGAAACACAATTAAATAATTTCGACAATTATTTAATTATAGAAGAATAAAAGGTCAAATAATGATTATTATTATTATCTAACTAAAGATGAAAGATAAATAATTAAATAAAAAAATGATTTACTTAATTATTGAAGAAAGGGATATATTAGCGATGCAATTAAATAATTTTAATTGATCAAGATAGAATAAAGATGAGAAGGTGAATTAATTAATTAATAGAGGAATACGGTCAAACTTAATTGAATAATTAAAATTATTCAATTATCGAAGGACAACGACCAAGAAAAATGATGCTCGCAGACTTGGGACATTTTTCAGTGTCTACAAGTAAAATAAAAAAATTTAAAAAAATTTGTGCTTCAGATTTGTAAGTGTTGACTTACCTGCTCCCTTGTGTAACCAGTATTCAGTTCTTCCACCAAAAGTTTATGTTGGTAATTTACCATGGCTAACTAATGATAATACACTGCTACAATTATTCAGTGGCCATGGAAAATTTTTGGAGGCAACAAATAGGGAAACTACATAGTCACAAGGCTTTGGATTTGTGACATACTCATCACAAAATGAAGTGAATGGTCAACCTTTATGCTTCATCTCAGAACCTTGTTTCCACTCCACAAATGTGCCTATCTCCACACAATTCGACTTGGCCTATCAAAGCAAGTCACCTCATACAACTTGACTCGTCCTTGGCACTGCACAACAAGAGCTAATGCGGCGAAGAATAACTCTAAGTTGGTTACTTTTATCTACTTTGCCTTGAATCTTTGTACGTTGGATTGCATTATTTTTGTTCGTTCTTTCTTTTGTATTAGGAATTTTTGTATTCATAGCTTAGTGCATGCATTCATAGCCTCCCCCATAGTGCATCATACTTCTCATCTTCTACAATGTCATAGTCATTTTGCTCATCTTTTGCAACATACTTCTTAACAATCTCATCACCACCATGCTTTCACTTTCTTCCTTGAGCCATTAAAATCCCATTACACTCCCACCCAACTCTAAGTAGCTACGCCTAGTCCATCATAGTGTCCAACCCCTCCCATGCCAATGCAACTAATCTGATGATCAATGCAACACTTCTTTTGGTGTGGGCAGAGAAGAGTTGATAGGGCACGCCTGAAGACTTCTCCACAATGGTACATGAGTATTGATATTTCACTTCTCTAGTTGGGTGCATTGCTTGGTTTCCACTCCTCCAAACTCTTCTTCGCTGATTTTCTCTTTCACTTGGTGCGCTTGGTGGTGTGCTGCTTTCTCCAGCGCTAGTGGCAAGAAATAGACCAATATTTATTATGCTAGTTAACGATGACTATGATATAGGTCTTCTTTTGCATTGCATATAATGAGTTCTTCATGTAATTATAAGCTACATGCTTGATCGTGCAGCTTCCATGCTCTTGTCGATAGTCAATGGAACACATAGAGTGCATTCAATTCTGTGCCTCCAAAATCTACTTCACTGGTCTTCATCTTTCACTTGGCCTGCTTGGTGCTAGGGGAGGCATCTAATGGTTGAACATTGGGGCACATTGTGTGGGTATAAGATCCGAAATAAATGTTGAAATCTGGGAGCTCTGTGGAATCATAGTGTCACGATTAATCCCTACCCACCACCCCAATCAATTGAAAGATGGTGTGCCATATTGAACTTTTAAACTATCATTGCAGAATGGTAAGATAGTCACTTCATAAATAAATGAGTGCCCCATCCCATTTCTAGGCTTCTAAAAGTGAATTAATCAAACGCAAGTAGGGGTCACCAAGATTTAAAGTGCAATACATAGATTGTCCACTTTATGAGTTGTCATATAGCCATGTGATTGGATTGAATATGGCGGTTGGGATTGCCTTTTTCGAACCAGCCAATTGCATTTGCTCAAAAGCTTCTCTAGCCAATTCAACAAATCCACAGTTCGTTGTTCTGATCTACACAGTTTGAATAATTGCTTAATTTTATTAGCCTTTGCTTAGATTACTTTTCATCATTAGCTTTGTTAGTTTAAATTAATTTTAAGTTTAGATTTTTTTTTAAAGATATATTTAAGTTTTTAAGTTTAGTTTTACTTTTGTAGTTTGATTTAAGTTTTATGTTTAGATTTAATTTTCTTTCGTTAGATTTAAATTTTTAAGTTTAGATTTAATTTTTTTCGTTAGATTTAAATTTTCAAGTGAGATTTATTTTTTTAGTTAGATTTAAGTTTTTATGTTTAGATTTAATTTTTTTAGTTAGCTTTAAGTTTTTAGTTTAGATTTAATTTTTTGTTAGACATAAGTTTTTAAATTAGATTTAATTTTAGTTTGATCTAATTTTTAGTTTTTTTTGCTAGTTTGGATTTAATTTATAGTTTAGCTTTAATTGAGTTTAGATTAATTTTTCAGTTTGATTAATTTAGATTAAATAATTTTGTTCGACTAGATTAATTTAGATTTTGGTTGAGGAGATTAATTTTTCTTATTTATTTTTAGATTAATGATTTTAGCCTTCTTAGTTTATTTTCAATTTTGTGGTTAATCTTTGACTTTTTTTGCAGGTTTGAATGTCCATGATTTGTAACTTAAAAATATCAACTATTGTTTGTTAAAGATTCAAGGCTCAAAACTACTAATCGTGCTTTGCAGGGCTCTTGCTTTAGTTTGCTTTATCTTGAGTGCCTTTTTCACATAGAATGCTTATGGGATTAAAAAGAACTTGAGTGTTTGAGTTGAAATCATAAGTGGGTTTAAAATTTACAAGTTTTTGTATTGTCTTGTGGTTTGCATTTTTTCTAGGTGTGTATGCTTTTCTCCTACGCCATTTGGTGATCTTGAGAATCAAAAACACCTTTAGACATTTTGTACAACCACCCAAACATTTGGATTTTGGAATTAAAATGAACATTATGCGAGTGTGAGGAAAAGGTGTTTGTGTATGCACTCCCCTTGCACTTCGTGTGATCTTGGGTGATCAAAAATAGCATCTTTTCCTTGCTTGTGTTACTTTTAGAGGGTCCTAACTTGAAAGAGGGAACGACTCCAACCAATTTTTTGCTCATGATAGTATATAAAAGGATAAGACTAAACTTTCAAGTCCTCATGGTATATAGGCCTTAGTCATGTAGTGTCATTCGAAACAGGATACCTACCTTTTTCTTTTAAAGGTATAAGAGCCCCTAGTAGAGTGATTAAAGCCTTAAGTGGCTTGATGGATGCTCACAAGGTACCATGTCCCCAAGTATTCACTAGAATCCTCTTATTTTTGAAAGCCTCACTTTTTAACTATGTCTTGGTATAGTGCTATGTACAGTATCATGCCTGAAGATACTCACTACTAACTCCCTTGAGTAGAGAGACAATTCCTCTTTGGGGAATTCAAAATTGGTGAGCCCAAGAAGTGAGTGCACTATAAGGGGGGCCCTGTGCCACCAAACTTCTAAGTTATCCTCGAGGAGAGGTGTTTAGCACTAATCTGAGGTATTTCGGTGAGCTATACCAAGTATAAAATTCCTTTCCAATTAAGTTGTGCAAAGTGTTTTCAAAGTGTTTGTCAAGATAAAACTCAAAAAACATTTTTTCTGCTTGTGTTTTATGTGTGTGTCTTTCAAACAAACAAGCAAACAAACCTTAAACTTGAAAATTGTAACACTTCACACCAAGCAACATTTTCAAACAAAACAATCAAAATTGGCTCAAACTTTTGCCAAAATCAAGAAACACTCTTGAGATCCATTTTCAGACCAACTTCTTGTTGTGATTCTTGTTTAAAACCATAAACTTGTTGAATTCACCTTGCATATCACCATTCCATTATTAGGTCACCATTTAAGGTACCTTAGCATCCTCATTACTTGCATACCTCAATATCCCATTAGGCTACCTTTTTCAAACTTTCAAGCTTGACACCTTATGGATTTTAGGATAGAAGAACTCTCTATACCTTGGCACAAATCATTACTTCAAGAAAAGATTGTCATTTGACCAAGTCACTTTTTAACTTAGTCCTTTGTCATTTTGGTGATAATTTCCTACTCACAAGTCTAGTTGGGAAACTCACTTTGTCACTCTTTTTACTTGTCCTAAAAAAAGGCCATTTGATAATCCTAGTTGAAACATTGGTTTACCCTTGGATAGTTAGTGATCCTATTCTTACATCTTTCAAAAAAAATTAAGCTCCCAAGTTCATGATAGGTATCCATCATCTCCTATTCATTTGCATCCTTCATACCCAAAAAGTTTAGACCTATAAGAGCATCTTCAAACATTCTAGACTTCATAACATCCAACATTATCATTATCACTTTTAGTCTTTTTTCCATACATTCGACATCTTTCATCCTCAAAATACCAAAAATACCAAAAAATAGTTGCATTAAATTTCTATAAAGGCATACCTTATTTCAAAAATACCAAAAACATAGCCATAGTCTCATATCTTTTGTCTTCATTTTGAGCAAGCCTTATATGGTTGAAACTCGATTGAAAAAGAAACGCCAATCAATGGATCTCTTTCATGATGATGAGGATGATGAGGACCTTTACAATTACACTAGCACACTCAATTTTGAAAATACCATTAATTATCCTCACAACAATACCAACCTTGATTGTCATGACCATGTCAACTTGGGGTCTACATCTTATCAACAATTAAAGACACAATCCTTTCGAACAATTCCTTGTTAGAGACAAAGATGGAAATGTGTTCATAGAAGAAGTAAAGGTTGTCGCATAGAATCTTGATGTTGCCTCTATTGTGGATGTAATTTTCATGTTGGACCCCAAACGATATTTAGCCAAACTATTACATGAAGGAGTTAAACTACCTCAAGGATTTGATGTCAATACCTTACACATAGCAACATCACCCAAGGAAAAAACATAAATAAGCCAAGGACAATCTACACCACAACTTACCATTTACATACCCATTGGAACAACAAGCCCAAATACCACAACTACCAACACTTCATCCATCTTTGTGACACAATCTATGTCACAGCTCCCATGAAACAAACCATGTCATGTGCAACCATTATTCACAACACAACCCTTTGGCTCAACATTTACTCCCTTTGGGTCATCATCTCAAGCCATAGAGGCATCCACATCTAACATCCTTGGTAGACCCTAGGTGAGACAGGTTCTCATCCAAGGACCTCAATCAAACACAAACACAATATCACAAAGACCTCAATCAAACATGCACACCATGTCCCAAGGTCCTCATATCAATACAAAAACCTTGCAAGGAAAAACCATGAACCCCCCACATGGTCAAAATACAAACACGTCACATGGTTATAACCATTTTCAACAAGGAAAAGGATAACACATGACACAACCTCTTAACATACCATATGGCTACACACAAGGAATCCTTTTTCACAACCAAAATATCCATGGAGAACACACCCAAAAAATGTAGCATAGCTCAACCACTTCCCACATCCCAACTTACACATCACACATTCATACTCATGGAAACAATCAAAATCCACCACATATGCACAATGTTCCAAACCAAAACACGTCATCTCAACAAAACATGGGTCCACACAACACAAATATGGGAGCTCATAACTATGTTTCCAACAATCTCATAATAGATGCATTGACTGCCTAGTTGGTTTTGCTACAAAAGCAAGTGGAAGGGATGCAAGTGTCAAACAAGAAGACATACTCATCACATGATTTACACCCTTATCCATATGACACTAGCATATGCATGCCTCCTTTCCCTCCTAGGTATGTCATCCCTACTTTCACCAAGTATAAGGGAAAGAGAAATCCTCTCAAGCACATATGAGAATTCACTACTGCTTGCATGGATGTCACATACGATCAATCCTACCTTTTGAGACTCTTCCCTAGAAGTCTTATGGGGCCTACACTTGAATAGTTTTCACTAATACCTAAAGGGTATATAAAGTCATGGGATAACCTTGCCAATAAATTCATGGAAAATTATATTTACAACATTAAAAATGATGTCGTGAAATTTCTACCTTATGCCACTTGACACAAGACAAAGGAGAGTCCTTTATTAATTTCTTCCAACGATGGTGTAGTATGGTGAATCGATGTCCTGTTGAAATTCCTTAAAAACAAAAAGTGGGCATGTTCGTAGAAAACCTCAAGTCAAATATGAAACACCCTTTACAAGTACATTATTGTGCCACATTTATAAACTTAGTTGAGAAAGGAATGACACTTGAAAAATTCCTAATCACCCAAGGTGAACTTACATACAGCCACAAAAACACACACAACCAACAGACCTCTAATGAAAAAAGCAAGTTTTGGTCCTACGATAAGAATGTAACAAACAATGGAGTCGTAGATTCAAAAGTTGTGAACTAAACTAGACACACACTGACTCTTAAAGCACCCAACCTGAATGATCACATAGCCAATGTGGTGCAAAACATTCAAGAACAAGGACCTCTAAGACAACCAAGGAAATACCCAAGAAGAAATTACACTCCTTTACCATAACCAATTGAATTTGTCTTGAAGAAGCTAGTATAATCAAATGTCATAAAACTTCAAGAGCCCAAACCATACAACCCATGACAGTTCAAACCATCTTGGTGGGATGACAATGCCTTTTGTGACTACCATCGCATCAAAGGACACAAGACCTCATCATGTTGTCAATTGAAGAATATGATTCAAGACCTAATTGAAAATGGTACCATAGAGGTCGAAGGACAACAACAAACTTCCAATCAAGACCATACAATCTTCAAGAATCCACTACAATACCATGGTTTGGGAAATCCCTCAGCCTTAGGTTAAAATATTGACAATCATGCCAATTATACCAAGAATTCCTTTGATTACTCAAAGATAATTGATCACCTGTGTGCCACTTATGACTATTTCAACGTGCAATCATCGTTAAAAAAGTTCTTGAATGTGCCATCACTACTCGCAGGGCTAAAATTACTTTATTTGGTCCTCCTACAAAGCAACCAAAATCCAAAGACCAATATAATCTTGTTGACCAATTGGGAAAGACACCCACACACATTTCTATCCTTGAGCTATACTCCTATCACCTAAAGACAAAGCTATCCTCGATAAGACTTTGAAGGAAACCTCCATTCTTACTGACCTAGACGTCAACTGATTTGAAACCTTTGTTGGATACTTGGCTCATTCACTCCATGTCTCCTTTTCTGACAAAGACTACTCCACACAAAAGCCTAACCATAATGACCCATTACACCTTGAGTTTTCTTTCCATCAACACAAGGTCAGATGAGTCCTAGTAGATGGTGGAGCTAGACTAAACATTTGCACCTTAAAATTGGTCAAGAAATTGGGCTATCTAAAGCATGTGTAGACACAACCAAAAGTATTATAATCAAGTCCTATGATGATGAAGAACACTTTTCCAAGGGTGTTATCACCCTCCCTATTAGAGTTGGACTTGCAGTTATGGACACCACGTTCCAGGTCTTGGATCTTGAACTTCCATACAACCTTCTCCTCGGTAGACCTTGGATTCATGCCACAAAATTTGTGCCTTCCACTTATCACCAATGCTTGAAATTTTCTTATAATTCGACTGAATTCATGATCATTGGCAACCCTGATCCCTTCCAATATTGCACTAATTTAAGGGGAGTTCCTAAATGCCAAGTGCCTATCAATCAAGAAGCTTTCGCATATACTTCCACGTCCACTTCATCCAGTTATGTTGATCCCTCCACCCTCATTATATCATCCACATCCAAAACCCCATCTGTCGACCCCAAAATCAAGATCCAAGACATAGGTTGTGGCCTTATATAAACTGAATACTGCCTATTGCATCACAAAGCTACCTAAGTCTCCCCAGTCTTATGGTAGGCCTTGATTTAAGATAGAACCCAAAGTTATCTTTAAAGTTTCTCCCACCACCACCTTTAAAAAATGGGGAGAGGTAAACACAAAAGACATTGAGGACATTTCAGCCTAGATTTACAAAAATGAAGAAGACCTATCGCTATTACCAATAAAATAATATGTCAAAGGTTTTCAGTGCATGAAACAATAGGGTTATGATGGAATCATTGGAATTGGTATACATAAAAATGGAATGAGAGAACCCTTGACACCTCTTAAGCAGTTGAAGAACTTGGTATTAGGATTCGTACCAATTAAGATTGGCACTCCAAGTACTAAGGTGCTTTCAAATAAGGATGTGAGTGCTTTAGAAGACATTGAGACATATGAGGATCCTACTAACATCTATTATGGTGACACTGAGTCTAATGAATATGAGTGGGATTCCTGTACCACAAGTGACTATGAGCTTGACCATGTCTTTTAGGAGTTTGACATACCTAGTCCATCCTTTACCAACCTCATGGATATCAATATTCGTGTTGACTTCTTTTATGAACCTGACCCACCAAAGACCACAGATGAAAGAGTAGGGATAGAATCCATTCAGACCCCTAATAATAGCTTTTTCTTTACCCTATCAACTACATCACCATCCTTCATTAACATCAATGATGGCATCTCATTGTTTACCCACAATTGATTGATTGGGACCAACAAGATCCACCTACCTTGGACATATTTGAAAATGATGAGGCCATTGTTGAGTTTATGTGATTACAAGAGGGCATACCACATGGGGACCATAAGGCTAGCTTCACTATAGATCTTGACGTTGCAGCCTATTTTGGTGAGACTATCCCACCCTCTAGTCGCAAAAATGACAAAAATAAAATAAAAATGAACAATCTTTATTTGAAAACTACAAGGCACCTTCTAACATAGAAAAGGTAAAAATAAAGGACATATCTAAGGGAAAAAACCTCTATGAGGCACCCAAGGATGGAGGGATGAAATTTCTCCCTATTAATCAAGAGAGATACTCAATGTTGATCGAAGATATAATGGAAGTCAACATCGATAATATAGATAATCCTAAAACTGTTCTCTTTGTAGCATCCCTGATAGAAGAAGAAAAACCAGAATTTCAAGCATATTGAACACAAAACACCAAATCAATTTTGCATGGTCTTATGCTGATATGCTAGGGCTGGACCCTAATTTTCTCTTGCATCATCTACCGTTGTATCCCAATGCAAAGTCAGCCAAACAAAAGCTTAGAAAAATGCACCCTCAAATAGCTATGTTGGTCAAAGTTGAACTTAAGAAATTACTAGATGTTGGTTTCATAAGACCTATTGATTATGCAAACTAGATCTCCAACCTTGTACCAGTGACTAAACCAAATGGATAAATCTATATTTGCATAGATTTTTGTGACTTGAACAAAGCATGTCTAAAGGATGACTTCCCACTCCCAAATATAGACATCATAGTAGACCTAACAGCAGGATATGAGATGTTGTCCGTCATGGATGGCTTCTCAACATATAATCAGATCTGTATTGCCCCTAAAGACCAACACAAGACAACATTCACTTTCCCATGGAGTACGTAGAATTGGAATGGCATGCCCTTAAAACTAAAAAATGTAGGTGCAACCTATCAAAGAGCTATGACCACCATATTTCACGATCTCATGCACACATTAATGGAAGACTATGTTGATGATATTTTGGAAAAATCCTTGACATGTGGTGATCACTTAAGAGTTTTGGACAATATTTTCAATCGTCTAGAAGAATACAAGGTCTACCTCAATCCCAAGAAATGTGTCTGCGACATGACATCAAGAAATTTTTTGGGATACATTGTTTCCCATCGAGGCATTGAAGTAGACCCAAAAAAATTCAAAGCAATATTATACATGCCTCCACCTAAAGGAATTAGCCAACTCCAAATGCTACAGAGTTGCCTCCAATATATTAGGCTCTTCATCGCATAGCTTGCAAATAAATGTCAACCTTTTCAGTATTTGTTATGCAATGGAGTCTCTTTCATTTGGACAGACAAGTGTGAGGCACCTTTCCAACAAATTAAAGAGTATATTTTGATGGCTCTTATCCTGATGCCACCTAGATTGATGGAAAACCCCTAATTCTATACATCTCATCCACTACAGCTGCACTAGGAGCATTGGTGGCTCAAAATGACCATGAGGAAAAGGAACGTGCAATCTATTACATTAGCCACACTTTGGTGGGGTACAATCTTAAATACAACCCAACTCAACATGCTTGTCTTGTGGTGGTTTTCATCGCTCAAATGTTGAGACACTAAATGTTAAACCATCAGACTAAGCTTGTAGCAAAAATAGACCCCCTAAAATATCTACTCAGTAAGGCGGCACTAACAAGGCGATTGGCTAAATGGGTCATGGTACTCAATGAATATGACATTTAGTATGTGGAATTTAAGGAAATAAAAGGAAAATTATCATTGACCAACTAGCAGATGCACCTACATAAGTTGATCACCCTTTGGTTTCAGATTCTCCTGATGAGTCAATATTCACTCTGGACACAGGAGTAACAAGGAAATTGTATTTTGATGGCTCACATATTAATCATGGATCAGGTGCAGGTATCTTATTTATTACCCCTCAAGGTGATACCATCCGTAAATCTTTTAGGATAGCCTTCCCATGCATGAATAACATTGTAGAGTATGAAGCCTTGTTTATTGGATTGTGTATGGTAATCAATTGGAAAATCAAGACTGTACAGGTCTTTGGTGATTCACAATTGGTCATTCGATAAGTCAATGATGGTTATGATACTAAGGATGATAAATTGGCCCCATACAAAAGAATGGTTGATATTTTCAAGTAGTACTTTGCAAACATCTCCTTTTTCCAAGTACCACATGTCCAAAATAAAGTCGCATATGCCATGGCCACTATTGGTTCTCTTTTGGGCATTCCTAACAATATGTCATAGTACGGGTTCTTAGTGGAATAGTTGTTCGCCTCTGTCTTTGATGTCCCTTAGTCTAAAATGGTATGTGAACTTGTTGGTCCTGATTCACCATGGTATCAGACCATTTATGACTAATTACATTCCCAGACCCTACCACCCGACCTCTCCAACAACTAGCTCAAGTCCTTCATTTGCAAAGCCGCTTGCTACTCCATCATCAGTGATACCTTATATCTAGTGTTGTCATAATAGTGGTTTACAATTCCTAAGAGGAATGAATTTTAGCTTAAATCACATATTTTTAGAAAATATAATGATTTAAGCCTTAAAAAGTTCCATTTTAAGGATTCCAATTAAAGAGGGTTTGATCAAATCACCTTAGATCAAACCCCCTTGGATAGAACCTCGCTAGTTTTAAACCTACCTATAAATGCGTCTCCTTTACACCTATCAAAATGCTGATAAAAAATCACTTTTGATTTAGCTTTTGGGGGATCAAATGAATTCATTTAAAATTTATTTCAAATGATTATGGTATTCCTCAGAACAAGCTATCCAATGAATATAATTTTAATATGTTTTGGTTTTGTTATCTATTTGTTTTTTAAGTTTTATTAAACATAGATTTTTTCATCGAAAATGAATTTCTTTGTTCTTCACATGTGGAAAAATAGAAGATTATCAAAAAAAAAATTAAAATATGAGTGCACCAGATATTGAAGTCCTTGATCCAACAAAAATAAAAAATTGACATATACAAAAAAAGTTACGCGTTATACGATCGTGTTGTGTCTGAATTGTAATTAGTTTGACTTTGAAACTTGATTAAGAAAAAATATTCAATAAAAACTATTTAACCAAGTGGAAGCACTAGATATTAGAGTTACAAATCTAAATTTGAAAGAATTTGAATTTTATCCTTCATGGAAAAAAGTTATGCGTTATATGGTGTGCGTCACTTTTTAAAAATGTTATTTTCTGAAAAAAAATCAATTTTCATGGGAGATGGAAAAAGAAGTACAATTTGATTCCAAAAATTTTGAAAAAAATATTTTTAGAATCTACAGACAAAATTTGATGAGACTCTTGTTTGCACCATCTTCAAATTCCTCACAGTTTAGCCACTATAGGTGCCCGAATGTGAAGATTCAATTAAAAATAATAATTTCAGTGTCCAATTTGGCCAAAAATTGTAAACCTTTGACAACACCCTACTCAAATGTCTTGACACTAATGAAGCAAAAACTACCTTACACAAAGTACACAAAGGTATATGTGGAGCCCATTCTAGTGGTCTGACCCTAGCCAAAAAGATCATACAACTGGGATACTACTAGCCTACAATGGAGCACGATGCCTATCACTTTGTGCAAAAATGTCGACAATTCCAAATACACTGTGACCTCATTCATGCACCTACATAGGAGTTGCAACCCATCACTTCACCATGGCCCTTTTCCCAATGGGGACTTGACCTCGTAGGAAAAATTCATCCCACCTCATCAAATGGCCATAAGTTCATCATCACTGCCACCAAATACTTCATGAAATGGGTTGAAGCCATCCCTATTACATACATCACCAGTAAACAAATCTCCAAATTTATCCCCAATTACATCATATGCTGGTATGGTGTCCCCCAAACCATCATCACTAACAATGGTCGTCCCTTCAAAAATCAAGATGTCTATGAGTTATGTGAGAAATTTTACATTCAACATCACTTTTCCATGCCATATTACCCACAAGGAAATGGTTAAGTTGAGGCATCCAATAAGACCATAATCAAAATTCTTAAAAAGATTGGCAATGATGTTGGTCATGACTGGCACATTTAGCTTAACCCTTCCCTATGGGCATATCGCACAAGCATCCACACACCCATAGGCACCACTCCATTTTCCCTAGTCTTTGGTTCAGAGGACATCCTTCCTATCGAGGTCAAAGTCCCTTCTCTATGGGTCTCTATGAAAGGGCTTGTTGATGATGAGGAATATCATATATCCTGGTTGCATGAGTTAGAATTGCTTGATGAACATAGAAAAAGGGCCTTGACTCATTTACAAGCATATCAAAACTGCCTTTTCCATAGTTACAACAAAAGGGTTTTGATTAGACACTTCGACATCAATGACTTAGTGTTGATGGAGAATCCAAAAAATAAGCAAAACATGGGAAACCTAGAAAATTTGAGCCCAATTGGCTGGGTCCATATGTCATAACAACATATTTTGGTTTTGAGGCTTATCAGTTGTTCACACTTGAAGGGGAACCTTTGTCAGATCCTATCAATAGCTTGTACCTACGCAAGTTCTATACATAGCTTCAGAGAGCCATGCTAAAACCATAAAAATACAAAAAAACTCAAAAAATCAAAAAAATTGTTACCTTGATGAAAACCTGGCAAACAGGCATCTTGATAACACCAAAAAAAATAGAAAATATAAAAAATATTAAAGAGAAATAATTTTTCCAATAGTGAAAACCACTTCATTGGCACTTTGGATAAGTACCATAGTGAAAACTTGGAAAACAAGTGCCATGTGTAGTCAGTCTCTACTTTGTCATCTACTATCACTCTACCTAGTCTTCCACCCACATCCATAATAATTCCTTTACCTTCCATCATCTCCCATTTGACATCCATCATAAGGCCTAGTCATCTTTATCATGACTTTTAATTGGTTGACGCCTTGCATCCTTTCTCCTCAATGTCTCATCCATAATAAACCCCTATCCCACCCCATCCCTGATGGTTAGTCCTATACTTGGTTGGGGGCACATTTCCTAACACCTAGTTTCATTGGATTCTACATTGATCATTAGAGGTTCAAAATATTCCCAAAAGAAAAAAAAATCAAAATATTTCAAAAAGATGAAAAAATCATAAAACTCTAAAAATCAAAACATGCAAAAAACACAAAAACATCCATATAACTTTCAAAATCCCAAAAATAGAGTCAGATTCAGTTAGGTCAGTATTTGTCCTTGTCAAACTACATTGCCTCTAAAAATGGATGTAGGCAAGGTCATTTGTCGATGTTCCCCTGAGGTATTAGGTTGGTCCTTTAGGTGTTGTCAAATAAAATCATGATTCGACAGTTTAACATTTCAACAAAGTCAAGAGTCATGTTGAACTACAAGGTATCTATGCATTTGCTATGTAGGCAAGGCCATCATCGATGTGCTCCCAAGGCCCCCTAGGTCAAGTCCCTTAGGGTTCATCTGGTCAAGTCAAAACATGCCATTTCATCTTCAATATATCAATCATGTCCCTGTCGAACTATGAGGTCTCTACGTGTACAATGTAGGCAAGGCCATCTGTCGATGAGCCCCTGAGGCCACCTAGGTCAATCCTTTAGGGTTCGTCGTGTTGGTCAATAAGTCAGACATTGTCATCAAACACTAGACAGTCATCAAAACGTCAACATTCAAATCATGAACCAATAGACAACATAGTCCAATTAGTCATCAAGTCAAAATCATTCAAATTTCTAAAACAATGTTGACCTAGCCACTTTATGGTCCCCTCCAAGATGTTCTCTTAGAATTGGGCCCCGTCAAAATGTCATTTTCCTTTTCAAGATGTGTCTTCCCTGACTATAGGCTCTGTTAAAATGTCATTTGCCTCTTCAGGATGTGTCATTCTTAATGAAAGGCACCATCAAACCATCAAAACTGTCAAACTATCCACCCATCAAACCATCAAAATTGTCAAACTATCAAACTATCCACCCATCAAACCATCAAAATTTTCAAACTTTCAAACCATCAAGCAATCCACCCTTGACAAACAAATATTGGCAAACATATTGAATGGTTGTTGATCTTTCAGGTCTATTTTGTCTTATCCTTTTTTTGTTTTGTCTCTTGGTCATGTTACTAGCTACCTCGAGGATGTCCCATGAAGGATTTAGAGGTACGATGACCTCGCATGACTTGTTTTCCTTGATTATTGTCTTTGGTGTGTCTTGACAAAAAGACTAGGGCAACTTCACCCTTAGTATGAGTTAGGGCATTCCTTGTCTGCAACTATCTATTTTTCGCAAGTGCATGACCTTGCACACCTTGGTCTATGTCATATCATGTTTTTTGTTGTCCATTTGTCCCATTTTACTACCCAATTATGATTATGCAACACCTATGATGTTATTTGGAAAAATATTGAAGTATTCCTTTTTCGTCCTAACATCCATGTCTTACATGCTAACATTTCTTCTCTTCCTTCATCCTATCATCTTCTCATCCATTTCAACAGTACACTCATCTTCCTTCAACCTGCCTGTTCTCTCGAGGTGGCATACCACTACCTCCTCGTCATCCTTCCTCTCCTTACTTTCACACTGGGGCATTTTTTTGACTTGTTTTCTTTGACACAATGCAATAAACTACATTATGTCAAAGAGGAGCAAAATATAGACATATAAAAATGATTTAGGCCCTCGAGCTACATTTTTCTATGATGACCACACTTCTCCCTCACATAATTCAATTATTTAAGCATGTCCTAATGTCATAACTATTCCTCCATAATTATTTAAATAAATAAATTATATTTATTTATTTAAATGTGTCATTAATCAATCCAGGTTATTCTCTCCAATTATTTAATAACATTACGATTTATCATTCAATTAAATAACTTTATCCATTTAACCCTTTTTTCATCCCACAAGTAAATAATTAAAATAATTATTTACTACCTTTTGTCTTATTCACATTTATGAATTAAATCATTATTTAATTCATAAGTCAACTTTCCTCCATAAATCAAATAATTTATATTATTATTTAATTTTCCAACTACCTCTTATTCTATCTCATTTATTTTCCACCATTGATTTAATTGGCTAAATATCAACCCTTCATTTTAAAGATTTCCCTAACTTTGATGTAATGTTGCCCTAACCCTACTGCTCCTTATCACATTGATTCCTAGCCTTTGATCTTAGGTTTTTGTAAATTTTTAATCTTGGCCACCCATTCTCAATTTGGAATTCTTTAAAAGGCTCTCTCTCAATCCATTTTTGGGACACAACATGCTTGATAATTTGAATACTTAAGCACATTACTTCAATATTTTGCTTGTCCTAGGCATAGGTCATAGTTGCACTTCAAATCTGAGGGAAATTACATAATTTGCAGCAAGATGGAGAAGGCCAATGGAGATCAATCAAGGGAGGCTTGAAAACTAGGTGATATTGGTTCAGTATTTTTATATTTCTTGCTTCCTTTGTGCTGTATTGCTAATTAGCGTTTATGTTATTATGCTAACTTGCAACTAACTTGAAAACTTTTTCCTAATTACACATTGGTTAGTTTCATCTGGAGACCATATAGAGCCTATGATTTGTGATTCGGTAAGGATGATCACTTACCATGGTGTTGACAACCGAGATACCTTATTAGGTGGGGTGATCCCACAATACCAGTTTACAATTTTTGGCCAAACAAGACATTGAACTAAAAAAATTTAATTAAATCTTCATTTTCGGGAACCTATAGTGACTAAACCATGAGGAATTTGAATATGATGCAAACTAGTGATATGTTCCATTTTTTCTGTAGATTCTAAATATATTTTTTTCAAAAAAATTGGAATCAGATTGTACTTCTTTTTCCATCTCCTTCGAAAACCACTTTTTAATAGTAAACACCATTTTTAAAGAGTGGTGTTATTGGCTAACACAACTTTTTTTCTATGAAGGATAATTTTCTTTTTTTTTAAATTTAGATTTATAACTATGATATCTAGTGCATGGAATTGGTTTCATAGCAT
Source organism: Sequoia sempervirens (assembly GCA_007258455.2). Classification (NCBI taxonomy): domain Eukaryota; kingdom Viridiplantae; phylum Streptophyta; class Pinopsida; order Cupressales; family Cupressaceae; genus Sequoia; species Sequoia sempervirens. The sequence goes on from VDFB02281492.1 coordinate 892,290,392, forward strand.
TTCATTTAATATTTTTTTCTTAATTAAGTTTCAAAGTCAAACCAGTTATAATTTAGACATGATTTACTAGCTCAAACATAACTTTTTTTATATGTATCAAAATTCAAAAAAAAGTTGTTGGATAAAAGACATAATATCTAGTGCATAGATTTTTTCAAAAAAAATTTGATAATTTGCTATTTTTCCACATGTGCAAAACAAAGAGCTTGATTTTTGGTGAAAAACTTACATTCACAAGAAATAAAAAATAAATATATTAATCAAATTAAATTTATTTAAAATTAAACCTTTTGGGAAGATTATAATAAGGATTACATACTCATAGAAAATAAATTTTAAATGATTTAATTTAATCCCCCAAAAGGTAAATCAAAAGTGGTTTTTTATCAACATTTTGATAGGTGTAAAGGAGACTTTGTTATAGGTATGGTTTAAAACTAGTGGGGTTATATCCAAGGGGGTTTGATATAAGATGGTTTGATCAAACCATCTTTAATTGGAATCCTATAAATGGAACTTTTCAAGGCTTAAATCATTATATTTTCTAAAAATATGTGATTTTAGCAAAAATCAGGATCTCTCAGAAAGTGCAAACCAGTATTGTGGAATCACCTAGTGGAGAATTCAAAGCTAGCATATCATTGAGATGTATCTTCCAAAGAGGGTCAGATGGAAGTTCAGGGAGAGATAGGGTGTTCTCATGGGTATAGCTAAGTTTTCATGGTCCTCCTAAGAGGTTCATCCATGAGGACCACCAATTGTTGTGACTAGAGTCGAGCAGGAGATCAACACCCTGTGGCCATTAGAGTGGTGTTGGAGAGGAGGTGATGCAAATGTACACCAGAGTATGATGCCTGGTGGTTGATTCATCGACCACTCCCATTGAAATATCCAGAGCAACTAGCGCCTATAGAGCATAGAGGCAAGGGCCTAAGAGGCCAAAGAGGAGGCAAGGGATGAAGGGGTGGAGGGAGAGGAGATGGAGGAGGATGGGGAGATGATGGGGGAGATGGAAAGGGAGGTCAAGGAGGAGACCAACACAAGAGGATGAGGGATAGAGGATGACGGGTGGTGAGATAGTTACCACTGATCGAGAGGAGGAGGAGATTGAGGAGGACCAGCCTGAGTTGAGGGTAGTGGCAGAGGTGGCAGTGTAGGAGGGAGAGTAGCATGCTGATATTCCCACTCTAGAGGTGGCACACTTAGAGGTTAAGGTGATGGAGATCAATTATAATGTAGAGGATGAGCTGTGATGGGAAAGGTAGAGAGAGTCCTCCAAGAGAGGATCATGATGGGAGTGGATGGGGACCCAAAGGAGGTGGGGGCCAAAGGAGATGAGGGGTTAGCAGAGTAGAGGATAGCTACCTATAGGCTTAGGTATAGGCCTTAGAGGTAGAGCTCAAGACTGTGACAGTAGAGAGAGACGACCTTAAGGCCAAGAGAGACACATTGTAGTAAGAGAGGGACCTAGTTGTCATCAGCTGATAATAGATAGATCAACACATGCTAGAGTTTATAGCTATGTGTAGTGGATCTATGGTCGATCTCGTACGAGAGTATGCTAGGTCCAATAGAGCCATGTAGTTTACTAGAGATCTCTTTGAGAGGGTGGTACCACTAGAGAGGAGGGTGCCCACACATTTTTTAGAGATTGAGAGTGGCTCATAGGGTAGGACCCATAGCAGGACAAATAATAGGTACTCTCAGAGTAGGTCAGAGGGGGAGACTTAAGATGTGAGATAGGCCACACCTTATGACAGGTCATCCATCTCAAAGCACAGGGTTGGAGAGTCACCACGCCGGGAGGACAGGGATGCCCTAGGGACAAGAGATTAGGCCAGCTCAAGCTAGGGAATCATTTGATATATTATGTTATATGGACACTACATTTTGATTATTGAGCCTGTGAGCTCCATTTTTTATGATCACAACACATCTTGACATTATACCTATGACACACATTTTAAACGATAGATATATCATATGACTTTTGGCAGCAATTTATGATATGAAGTGTTATATGATTCTGCTTTATGTTTATGATGATGTTATGCTATGGATGTTCATGTGTTTATAATGTCTATTGATTCATTCTATATGATGATGTGATGGTTTAATGTGTTTTGTGATTATGCATTTATGATTATGTTATGAATTTTTATGCCATTACGATATCTATTGATTATGGATGCAATATGGATGACCTAATTTGATAAATGCAATGTGATATATGTAAATGCAATTAATGTTAATGTAATGTGATGCCCATATGATGATGCAAAATGCGATGAATGAGAATTTTTAACATAAATGCAAAATGTGATATATAATATGATATGCCATGATGCCATTGATGTAATGCAATGCATATGAAATGTAATGCAATGTGATGTAATGGACCATGGTGTAAAATGTAATGTGATGTAATGGACCATGGGGTAAAATACAATGTGATGTAATGTGAAATGTAATTCTATGCAATGTGATGGGTAAAAATGAACTATGATCATAATGAAAAATGTAATGTCATGAATTGGTATAGTATGATGTAATGAAATGTTAATTCTATATGGATGATTTCTATGTTTTCGTATTTTTTGACACAAATATATGTGGCTTAATATGATAATGTTGTCTAACATGATCATGTATGCAAGATATTTTTGTGTCATAGGACTCTATCAAGATGCAGATGGAAGAAATGTTAGCGCAAAAGAGATGCATGTTAGCATGCAAAAGGACAAAGGAGATGGAATGTTAGATGTGAAATGACAAGCGACCAACTTTCATGCTTTTATATTTATCATCATCAGGCATCAAAATTGTTGCAAATGGCACACAAACACCATGTTATGATGTAGATGATGTGCAAGGTGACCATTTGTGAGAGACAAGCAGTCAAAAAACAAATCAAAAAGCAAAGGAATGCCCCATCTCATACTAAGGACCTGGTTATCCTAGATTATCCCAGTCTTTTTTCCAAGACAAACCACAGACATCAAATAAAGAAAATAGGTCATGATCCATCATCGTCCCTCTAAATCTCTTTGGGTATCCTCAAGGTGACTAGTAACAGGACCCAAAATCAATCAATAAAAGATAAGAACTCAGACCAACAAAGTGTTTTCCAAAGAAATAATGTTTGTCGATAGGATTGACAAGATCGATTGATATGATTGACTAGGCTAACCAAGATGATTGATTTGATTGATTTTTTGACAAAGGTTGATTGATAGGTTGACAAGGTTGATTAACTGATTTGTTTGATTCTACCTAGTTTTAGGAAAGACACATCCCGATTAAGGCAAGATTAATTGACAAATATGATAAGATTGATTGGTTTGAGCAAGTTTGATTGATATCATTGATAGATGTGGTGATGCCTAATTCCAAGAAAGACATATCATATTTAAGGCAAGGAACACATCTGATAAAATTGACTGATTGACCATTGTTGATAAAGCACCTAACCACAAGAAAGACACAACTTGCTTAAGGTGAATGACAAGATTGACCAAAGACAAAGTCTAATCTCGGGAAGGATGCATCCTAATAAAAGAAAAGAGATAAGACCGAATGAGACAAACGACATAATTTCCTATTTTGATACAAGACCAATTACCTGATTGATTGATTGATGATAAGATGAGGATTGATTGAAGATGAAAGATTTTTTTCTAGTTGAATGATAATTGCTTGTGGATAAAAACTAGACCAAACTTGAAAAACCCTAAAGGACAGACCTAGGACCTCGAGGGCTCATTGATTGATGGCATTTCCTATGTTATACACATAGAGACCTTGTAGTTCAACATGACTTGACTTTGTTTTATTCAACAAAAGACAAAATCATGATTTTATTTGGACAAACCTAAAGGACTAACCTAATGTATTGGGGGCCCATTTAAGATGAGCCTTGCCTACATAGCAAATGCACAGAGACAACGTAGTTAGACCCTACTAAAATAACTAACTTATACTTGGAATCTAACTTTGACTCTTATTTTTGGAGGTTTTTGAAGTTTTCTGATGTTTTTGGATTTTGAAGGTTTTCTGATTTTTTTTTGGATTTTTTAAGTTTTATGATTTTTTTTGGATTTTGATGTTTTATGATATTTTTTTGTATTTTGATGTTTTATGATTATTTTTTTGGATTTTTATGTCTTATGATTTTATTTTTTTGTATTTTGATGTTTTATGATTTTTTTGGGTTTTGATGTTTTATGATTCTTTTGGATTTTTATGTTTTATTATTGATTTCTTTTTTGGATTTTGAAGTTTTATGATAGGCTAATACCATGTGTTATTTCCCATGAAGATGTAAATCAAGGAATTTCCCCCCAGTTGGGTATAGGACCAATTTATTATGTGTGAGGGGATCGATGGATGCAAAGGATGATCATCAGAGTGAAGGAGACTAAATGACAATGGTTATCAGGCCATGGTAAGGATGATGGAGCTTTATTATAGATGGGTGACATGTGTGAATGGATGAGCGGATGATGAAAGATCGGGTAGAGTGATAGTAGACAAAGGGGCATAGACTGACTACACATGGCCCCTATTTTCCATTTTTTTGCCATGGTACTTATCTAAAGCACAACCGAAGTGGTTTTCACTTTTGTATGAATTATTTCTCTTTACTTTTTTATTTTATTTATTTTTAATTATTTTTTTGTATTTTTTTAAATTTTTAAAGGGGATACTCTAAGAATTAGGTGTAGTACTTGTGAATGTGCATGTTGTTGATGGGCTCAGGAAATGGTTCACCTTTAGGAGTAGAGAGCTGATAAGCACCGAATCCATATGTTGTCATCATGATATTGTGGTGTAGAAAATTGGACAATCTTGGAAAAAGAGACAATTTCACACTTAATTTAGACCTACTTTTGAGTACCCTTGCTTTAATCATTCTTCAAAATAGCATTTATAGGCCCCTAAGACCCATTAGTCTTTATCTAGAGGATCGTTTCACTTAAAAATCATACAAATCATGACAAATAGTACTTAATTCATTCATATCTCAAAAATCCACCTCCAAAAACCACAAGTGGGACCCATTCGCCACCTTGCGCAAATGAGTCCCCTCTAGTGGGACCCATTCACCAATGGTGGCGAATGAGTCCCTTTTGGGGAAAATTTCAATTTTGAGTGGGAATTTCACTAACTTAATTCAATTTTTTAGTGGATGTCAGCCTCTTAGTTCTAAATAATGGGAAATTAGGTATTGATGCCTATAAATACACATTTTTAGGTCATTTTTCATAATCTTTAGTCATTTTTACAAGAAAAATTCAAAAGTTAAGTGTTGAATATCTTCCACAAGAAGATTCATCAATCTTTCTACAGTAAAATTGAAGCTTTTGGACAGCAAGTTAGGGTTTTTGCAAGTCTTCAAGCTCATTTCTCATTCAAGATATTTCATTGCAAAGGGTTGATCATGGATGCCTATGGAGAATCATGGAGAAATCTTGGTTGAGGAGATGCAACTAGCCATCAAATCAAGCCTAAAGACTTGTTTTCAAAGTGATTCCATCTTCCATTTTCACTCTATCTTCATATTTAAGGTTTTCATGTCATTAATTCACATTTAAAATGTTGTAGGGTTTCTTGTATTGGAGTCTTGCATCATTTAATTTCCTTTAAACAATATTATTTTAACACATTTATAATAGGGTTTTACTTTACTTCAAATTTTCCTACTCTTAGATGCACTTAGGGATAGGGTTTTATGTAGATTTTATCCATTCAAGGTTTAATTACCAATTAGGGGTTTGACCAAGGTAAACCCCCCATTATAAAACAAATTTAAAGTTGTTTTGCAAGTATTTTCGAAGATTCAGATTCGAGTTTCCATCAAAAAGTGATGTGCAAGTGACAAGGTACAGATCTAAAGCTTGAACTTTTAGAAAACAAAAAAAGGACTAATTCACCATGGATGGTGAATGAGTCCTGCTGAAGATATCTTTCAGAACACAATGCAGATTCTAGTACCCTTTTGGTAGAAACAAGATTCTGGGCAGAAACCCTGATCTGGGACTAATTTGCCCAGGGTGGTAAATGAGTCCCAAATAGTCAAAATGTCTACAGTTTTAGTTTTTTAGAGCTATTTCTTTCTCTTCAAAGTTTCCAGGTGCCTAATACCTATCTCTTGTTGCTTATGTTATGCTAGATTTTCATTTCTATGACTTCTTCTAGATCTTTTATACTTGTTTGCATATCACGGCATGTTTTCAAACACTTCATATTTCTTAGATTTTGCATAAATAATCAACCTATTTCTCTAGTTCATTGCATTTATGCATATTTTCATTGTACTTTCATTAGTTTGAGTGAACCACCTAGATTTTTGGGGGTCTATCTCTCTCCTTTAGGTGAAAAAACCTAATTGAGCAAGAGAGTCATAGCACCTTTCCTACATTCCAAAAATATTTGGTTCATTTTGGGACACTTTACGAAAGAAGGGGACACTTTACAAAAAAAAATTGAGATCCTAAATTAACCTATAAATGAATTAAAAATCATTAAATCATTGCAAAATCACTAAGCAAAGGTTGCAAAATTGACTCACTGTGTGCCACCTAGTCTTGAAGCACATCCAATCTCGCGGGCTCGTAATCCCATCTACTCGACATCTTCTCCTCCTCTTTCATCACTCAAGATACACAAAGGTAAAATGATAAAAGCAAGTGACCATTTGCGTTATTTCTTCACTTTTATGTTCAAAATTGGAGCTTTTTACTCTAGTAGAGCTTAAAAGTACTTTTTCTTCAAATCAATATAATGGGAGCTATTGAACTCCATTTTTAACACCGTCTGTTATGTCAAAATCATGATTTCCATCCAAACATAATTACTCATTCATCCATTATGAGGCATGGTAGTTGGAAATGCCTTACGATGTGATTGATTCTATTCAATGCGGCTAGATTGCTACCTTGATTTCACCTCTGTAAAGCAAGAAGAATCAAGGAGGGCATACATCTACTCTCAAATTTGATTCCTAGAAGTTGGATAAAAGGATTTATGAACAACTAATGAATTTGTGTTGCAAAATGCAAATCCTAATGTTGTGATTTTACAGATAACTACACTAGAGGCTTCATTCTCCCATCATCTAAATAAGTATCCTTTTATGCAATAAATCATACCATTTAGATTCATTTAGCTTACATATGCACATAGAGTCATACGGGCGCTAAAGTGGGGGCTAAATATGGTGTAGAAAACTAGACGCTCTTGGAAAAAGAGATAATTTCACGCTTAATTTAGACCTACTTTTGAGTACCCTTGCATTATTCATTCTTCAAAATAGCATTTATAGGCCCATAAGACCCATTATTTTTTATCTAGAGGCCCATTTCACTTAAAAATCATACAAATCACGACAAATAATACTCAATTCATTCATATCTCAAAAACCCACCATCAAAAATCACAAGTGGGACCCATTCGCCACCTTAGGTGAATGAGTCCCCTCTTGTGGAACCCATTCTCCACCTTGGGAAAATGAGTCCCCTCTTATGGGATTCATTTTCCAAGGGTGGCGAATGAGTCCCTTTTGGGTAAATTTTCAATTTTGAGTGGGAATTTCACTAACTTGATTCAATTTTTCAGTGCATGCCAGCCTCTCAAGTCTAAATAATGGGGAATTAGGTGTGCCATAGAAAAATGGCCCCTTTTCATTTTCATCACCTTTTAGGTCTTGTTTCATAGTGTTTGATCTATTTTGCTCTGATTTTATGATGTAACACGGCTTGAACATGCATATTTAGGTCATTAAAATTCAAATAATGACATCTTGTGAAGGTGTTGTGAAGTTTTGTAAAGCATTTCTACACTCTTCTAGACTCTATTCATTACAATTTACCCAAAAACCAACTTTTCATCATTAATCAAGTCCTATTTTGAAGTTTTGTAAAGTCTTATAACAAGATTTCACACTTTTCTAGGCACAACTTCACTATTTATCCCTTTCTCATGCTTTATTTGGTCCCTTTATGTCCTCATATGCTTTAATAAAGTGTATTTTTGAATGTTAGCTTGACAAAAAACATTAAATACATGATAATTCATGACACCCATTTTCAGGTCCTAGGTGGGACCCATTCGCCATGGGTGGCGAATGAGTCCCCCTTGGCCCCAAATTCAAATTTTTTAAAAATTTCCTTTTTGGTTTTTATTCAAAAACACTTGATGTCGGCCTGTGATGAGGTATGAAAGGGTTACTAAGGCACAAGATTTTATAAATAAGTGATTTTCACCTCATTTTACATCCTCCAACATTCACATATCCTATTCAATCAATCTCAAGCATTCAAGCATCTTACAACATCTTATCAAGCATTATTCAAGCACTTTGGAGCATCCATTATCATTACTTCAAATTTGCATCATCAAGAGTTTGGTAAGTTGATAGCAATTGCATGTTATTAGTTTATCATTCTCTTTCATTTCATTGTTTCATTAAGGGTTTGACCAAGGAAAACCCCTATTTGCTAACCCTCAACCATTTTTCCCCTCTTACATGTGTGTTTGCAAAATTTTGTGTGCAGATTTAACAATATTTTTGGTGTTGAAGATTGGTCAACAATTCAACTAGGTGCTTCAAGTCAAATCAACTCTATTTCAAGCTTGGAGAAGGTTTTCTATCTGTTTCCTACAGAATTGACTTCGACGACCCGACAAGAAAACATTTCTAGATTTGGTGTTGCAGAGTTGTCTCCTGATTTCTTAGAATTTTAGGAGAGGATTGATTCACCACTAGTGGTGAATGAGTCCCACCTTAAGACTGAAAATATAAATTTTGTCAGATTTTGGATCCCAACAGTCAGAAACCTATTTCTGACACTTTTTCACCAGTAGCAGGACTAATTTGCCACCCTAGGTGAATGATTCCCACTATGAAATTTTAGGAATATTAGACAGCATTCACGACATTCCAGAATCATCAAATCTTATGCAGGTGCAATTTATTTCATCCTATTTCTTTTTGTTCTACATTATTTCATCCTTTAGTTCATTGTTTACATATCATAGCATGTTTTCAAACATAGCATAAATCTTAGTTTTGCATGCATATTCAGTCATATAAGTCACTCACTTGCATTTAGTTCATCTCATTTAACTTAGATAACATCAAACATAACATAATTTTAATTAACCCTTAGCATTTTTGGGCTCTATCTCTCTCCTTTAAGGTGAAATACCCTGCTAGAGAAGCACATAGGAACCAAAAATCTATGGTTCATTTTCGTGAACCTACATTTTGAACACTTTGCATTTCTAAAATCAATTGCATATTGCATCCTAGATTACATTTGCATGAACATTCAATTAGGACATTGTTTTTTTTTTGCATTCTAGGACTCTTCATATTGCACTAGTGAAAGCTTTGTTTAGATTTCATTTTTTTATTGCATCTCATTGAAAAAACTAAAAATTTCCATTTTGCATCCTTAATTGCATTCTATAGAGTATTAAAATTACATTCAACTTTTTGAAAAACATAAAAAAAAATCATACTGGGACTCATTTGCCACCCTGGGTGAATCAGTCCCTCTATACTTTTTAAACAACATTTCTAGCATTTTTCTAGCATCTATCTGCATTTCTATTTTTTGTATTTTGTTCTCTATTATAGTTAGCAAAATTTATGTTATTTGCATTTAAGAGCTCCTAGATTACCTTGCATTTTCATTCACCCCATCCTTTGTGGTACTTGTATGAGTGTTTGGTGCCCCATTGATAATACTCTAGTGAGACAAAGTTCTAGACTTATGGCTTCCTGTGATAGCACTTTTGTTGTGGACCTTAGGATCTCAAGAGCTCCTACTCCTAGTATGGAAAATGGTGCATTAGCAATTGACAATACCACTTATATGCCTTCACCTTTCCATCCAATGAATTTTGACACCCAAAACAACTCCCTCTCGCAAGAAAAGGTCATTAATATTCATGAGGCTTTTTCACATTTACAAGACTTGTCACTTGAAAACATTTCTGCCACTGCCATACCCACCATTTAAAACCTTCATCGCTTAATTAAAAGTGATGATGGCTTTCAAGTGATGAAGAGAATTGTTGATATTTACAATAAACATGCCTCTTTTAATACCCAATCTGCAAACATTCATGTAAGCCAAGGAGGACCTCAAGTTCCTCCCCCTTCAACCATAGCATCCATACTAGCTTATACCAATTCACAAGTCCACACAACTATGCACCAAGTTAATTATGCTGCTACTTCTTTCCCAATTCCAACTAGAATTCCTACTTCTCTTGTGGCATCGCAATTCCCCTCCACCATCTTCACCCCCCTTAGTATTCCTTTCACTTCACCTAACATCACTTACACTCCACCATTTTCTCTTCCACCTCAACCCACTTACCCTAACCCTATTCTTACACAACTCCTTAACATTGTTTCTTCCATGCAACACCAACTTTCCACCATTAGCCAAGGTCAAACCACTCCACCCACATATCATGTTCATTGTAGCCCCTTATTCTTAGAAATATTATGCACCTAATGCCACAGGGGATAGAAATGACTCAGTTTGAGAAATACATAGCTAAAGGAGACCCTATCAACCATGTTAATGCTTATACAACTTTATGTAGTGATTTTATCCTTGATGATAAAATTTTAGCCAAAATTTTTCCAAGTACCTTGAAAGATACTGCATTAGAGTGGTTTTCCAACTTTCCCAATCATTCCATCTGATCCTTCAATGAATTGGTGAATGCTTGCATAAGTCATTTTCAAGTTCACATGAGACCTAAAAAGATAATGGTTGGCCTCATGAGATGTAGACAAAAAGCAGATGAAAAAGTAACTAATTTTATCTCACGATACCAATCTTTGTATGCTCAAATTGATGTCAAGATTCCTAATGCATATATGTAAAAGATGTTTATCAAAATCTTGAACACAAACCTTCAGGATAAACTAGCTATGATGAAATTCCCTTCATTTATGCATTTATGTACAACCTTGTGTGAATACCATAACTCGATTTCAAGTTGTGATTCAAATCCACTTCTAATTGATTTAAAAATCCTGAGCACAACAATCAAAACCAAAATAACACACATAAATTTTGCAAACCAAATAGAGGATTTTTATAGTTCTATCTGCCTTCACAACCACAACCAACCCAACTAGTTCAAAATCAAGTTGCAATTATTAAAATAGTGGTTCCTTATACCTATGGGGACCCGAAGAGACAATTTACTCCTGTACCTGATACCCTCCATAACACAATGGACCAATTACTTCAATGACATATGCTCACTTTTCCACCCATTATACCACTTGATCCAAATCATTCCTTACCACCGACCTTCAAACCTAATGCTTATTTTCATTTTCATCACCAAAATGGACATGCCACTAAACACTGCAAGAGTCTAAAACACCTAGTTCAAGACCTCATTGATTTAGGAAATTTGTCTATTGTGGGTGTTAATGTTCAAGGCAATAAGTCTGTTGCACCCCCTAACCAGAATTTAAAAATTTTCACCAATCCCATTCCTAAACACACTACCTCATTTGTCAAAGCTAGTGAACCTTCAAACACTAATGTAATGAATGTTGATACAAATAGTGAACAACATGATACAACTCCACCTATTACCCAAGATAGTCCTATGGATAAACTTGTGGTTGTGATAGACATTATCCCTTGTAAGGGCCAAACCACTAAATCTCTTGATATCACTTTTTTTGCTAAAGACATAATACAAAAATTTCTTGATGGTTCTCTCTACATAGCTGGAACAATCTATGATAAGCCCACTAATGGGATATTAATAGATCCCTCTTGTGGCAAGAACATGATCATAGAGGAGTTTCTAGTATTACATGATCCATATCAAAATGATTATAATAAACCAATTGCATGGATTAAGACACATACTAGTTTTGCATGCCCTATGATTGGATTGATCGTACTCCCCTTATACATAGGACCTAAAACTTTGGATGAAACATTTTTAATTATTCCACAATCCAACCAATTTTTTTTGCACATAGGCCACCCTTGGCTTTGCTCAATGAAAGCAATCCCATCAGTGGTTCACAAGTGTTTGAAGTTTCCACATGGCAATGAAATATTTACCATACACCATAGTGGCTTTAATCCCTTATTGTCAAAAGGTAACTTTTCCTTAGAAGCCTTTTGGCCTAAACCCATGGAACCCATCACACCTCGAAAGGACTTCTTTTTCATAACCTACCAAAAGTTCAAATCCAAATGCATAGCCGAATTGTCTCTTCGTAACATGTCAGCATCCACTTCCACACCTCCTATCATAGATGAAACCATGCTTCAACCTAAGTCTGCCCAACCACCCTTAGACACTTCCCCACCATCATTTAAACGACCAAGGCAACATGAAACCAATCTTGTCATGCCTCCTTGCATTAAACAAGTATATAAAGAAAATGAGAAAGTGGTTGGCATGTCTTCTTTGGTTTCTTCTATTCTTCCTTCCTCAGAAGTAGAAGAATCTATAATGACTCAATCCGCTCTTACACCTCAACAACTCCAAAATAGAATTAAATGAAACTGTGGTGCTAGGGAACGTAGGCGTCGTCATTGTCTCCTTGCTTGTCAATCTCACCTAGAAGAAAATAAAAAAAATTAATCTCCACCTTTGACAAAATTAATAGATGACAACCCTCCTTCTCCTGACCTACCACAAGATAGTCTAGTGCAAACTCTACAACAAAATGAACCAATCCAGCAGCCACCACCTTTGATACATCCTTCCTTGGAAATCACCCTTCATCCTCCTATTGTCATCAATCTTGATGATGATGATGATGTGACAATAGATAAAATAGATGAAGAAGTGCATAACAATTTAAACTCTTTATTTTCATCCAAAATGAGCTTAAATGATAAATCCTCTCAACCAAGTGAAGAACCTAGTATGACTCCCAGTTTGGCACTTGCAATTCTTCCTTTGGATAGTCAACTACCCTCACATTACACTGAACATGATTGGGAGGTGGATGACTTGTTATATGGTTGATTTACATTTGTCGAGCTAACCTTTTTGCTTGTTTCTTTTATTTTTATTTTTCTTTCATGTGTGTATTGTGTTCCCCAGTAACATGTGTTTGATGTTTCCTTCTCTTCATACACTTCAATTTGTATCTCTATTCTTCTATTTTCCATGCATTATCTTTTTCTCTTTTAATTTTGTGTTCTCCTTTTGGGGATGATGCAAAGCATAGAGATGCCCTATGTCTCTTCCATGTTGACCCAAAAGGTCCTTGTCTTTTTTTCTTTTGTTTTGTGTTTTTCCTTTTGGGGATGATACAAGGAATTGAGACCACAATTTCTCCTTCATGTTGACCCAAAATCTTTTTCACTTTTCTTTCACCTTTTCATTTTCTTTATTTTCTCTTGTGTTTTCCTTTTGGGGACGATGCAAAGCATTGAGACTGCAATGTCTCTTCCATGTTGACTCAAAACAGACTTTTTCTTTTTCTTTTATTTTTGCTCTCTTTGTGTCATTCTTCCAGTTCTATGTGCTTTGGGGAATGATGATAGTTCTGAACTCTTTGACAAAAAAATTGCAGCAACAAACATATTGACGCCAAATCCATAGATCCCTTATGTGTTTGGTGTTCTTTCTTTTTTGGGGGGCAACTCCATTTTATTTTTCCTTTCATTTTCCTTGACATGATGCAACCTAACTTCAAAACATATGACTTGGAATAGGGCTTTCCAACTTGTCTCTCATGTCTTGTTTTCCTTTCGCATTTTCTTTCTTTCACTACTTTAAAGTAATTTCTCATAGAACGATGTGTCACAATTACTTTAAAGTGGGGGGAATACATTACTATAATTCATTTGCATTATTGGTTCCTAGTGTAGCCTTGTCATTCATATGATGTGTTTGTCACTTTGTGGATGACATTGGGTGTGATGTCCTTCATAAGTGTGATCTATCTTAGAATATTGCATTCCTCTTGGTGGCCTGATGCGATGCACTGCATCCCTTAAGTTGTGAGTATACTATTCTTTGATTGGTCCTCTCTTGGACACATTAGACACAATGTTCCCCAAGTGACTAAACTTGCATGAACTTAACAAGAATCCTTTGAAAATATTTTGCATTCTACAGTACATTTTACATTTTTTTCATTTTTACATTTCGCATTTTTTCCACCTTGCATGATTGTGGTACCCTTCCTTTTTGTTCATGAGTTCTAAGCATACAGAGCTTTGCTTGTCTCATGAAGCATGAACTGACATTTCATTTTTCCTTGTGGCACCTTGTTAAAGTTATCAGGAGGTATAACTTTGATATAGTTGAGTGGGAAGCCCACCTAGTAGCATGACTTTTCCCCATAGCCACCTTTGTGTTTGTGAGTGCATACCAACTAGCGTATGTATCTTACCTTTTGGGATTTCTCACCCCATGGATGACCAAAATTTTCATGGCCCCAGAGTGAGTACATTTGGGCCTTCTCATCCAATAGACCATCATGTGTTATATCACCCTAGAGTGAGTGTATATTCTCTCTTAGCCTAGATCTAATCCACAACTAGTTTAATAATCAATCGAAGCTTCATCCAATTATTCTCAACAATTGTGTGTTCCTTTGTTTTTATGTTTAGTTTGTTGTGGGATCTTCATCCTGGGGGCTTGATCATCCCTCTTGATCATTGTCATTCCATCTTGCTAATGTAAGTGCATTTGAACCCTCTTCTCGTTGTTCATGGCTACTGTAGCATGAGTTTGAAGCAATTTCATCCTCTCACTAAAGTGGGGGCTAAATGTGTCGTGAAAAATGGCCCCTTGTCATTTTCATGGCCTTTTAGGTCTTGTTTCATGGTTTTTGATCTATTTTTCTTTGATTTTATGATGTAACATGGCTTGAACATGCATATTTAAGTCCTTATAATTCAAATAATGATGTCTTGTGAAGGTGTTGTGAAGTGTTGTAAAGCATTTCTACACTCTGTTCATTACAATTTACCTAAAATTCACCTTTTCATCATTAATCAAGTCCTTTTTTTAAGTTTTGTAAAGTCTTGTAACAAGATTTCACACTTTTCTAGGCACAACTTCACTATTTATCCCTTTCTCATGCTTTATTTGGTCCCTTTATTCCCTCATATGCTTTAATTAAGTGTATTTTTGAATGATAGCTCGACAAACAACATTAAATACATGATAATTCTTGACACCCATTTTTAGCTCCTAGGTGTGACCCATTCGCCATGGGTGGTGAATGAGTCCCCCTTGGCTCCAAATTCAAAATTTTAAAAAATTTCCTTTTGGGTTTTTATTCAAAAACACTTGATGTTGGCTTGTGATGAAGTATGAATGGGTTACTAAGTTACAAGATTATATAAATAAGTGATTTTCACCTCATTTTTCATCCTCCAACATTCACATATCCTATTCAAGCAATCTCAAGCATTCAATCATCTTACAACATCTTATCAAGCATTATTCAAGCACTTTGGAGCATCCATTGAGATTACTTCATATTTGCATCATCAAGGGTTTGGTAAGTTGATATAAATTACATGTTATTAGTTTATTGAAAGGGTATGTGCAAGATCATGATGGGCCAAAAAGTGGCAATATGATGGGTATTTGTAGGATATGTGGCTGACGACTTTTTTTTTACCCAAAATTGATGAAATGAAAAGGATTTTTAAAGGAGATTCTCGGATTTCCACCAATATAGATTATGCTTTACTTTTAATTTAATAAATAATTATTATTCATTTTCTATTTGAATTATGACTAAAGTGTTGATTGATAGGCTAATTGAAAAACATATATAGCTTTCAAATGGTATCACATTTCTTGAGTCCAAAACATGCATCACATTCTATGCTTCACATACTATAGGATTAAAAAAAGAAAAATTGAATTTCATGAATTTTTTACCAAGTTAAGGTGGTCAGACATACGAGTTTTTATTTTTTTAAAAGTTGTAATAAAATATTCATAATTAATTATTTACTTGGAAACAAATTACAAAAAAATATGCATCACATCTGGACATGAGTCCTCTACTTATGTCTAAAATATTATAAAAAAATATTATCATCTTATTGTGGTTAGGGTGGTCAGACAGACACCTGCTTCTTATTTTTTCTATAAAATTTAAGTACTACTGCATTGAAATTTCAAATTTTCACCAAATAGATTTTTTTTTTAAATAAACCTAGTAGTTTAGAAACTACATTCAATTTTCTACAGATTCCATTCTTACATATTTTTGAAATAATATAGATAACTTATTCAAATTTTTATGTCGAGTTGCCTAACTTTGATTAATCTAAACTTTTTGCCACTTAAGGGCCTATTTTTTCCATGATGATCCTGCACATATCCATCATTCTCTTTCATTTCATTGTTTCATTAAGGGTTTTATTACCAAAGTGGGGTTTGACCAAGGAAAACCCCTATTTTCTAACCCTCAACCATTTTTCCCCTCTTGCATGTGTGTTTGAAGACTTTTGTGTGCAGATTTAACAAGCTTTTGATGTTGAAGATTGGTCAACAAGTCAACTAGGTGCTTCAAGTCAAATCAAATCTATTTCAAGCTTGGAGAAGGTTTTTTTTTCATTTTCTGTAGAATTGACTTCGGCAACCTGACAAGCAAACATTTCTAAATTTGGTGTTGTAGAGTTGTCTCCATATTTCTCATAATTTTGGGAGAGGACCGGTTTTCCATTGGTGGCAAATGAGTCCCACCTTAAGACTAAAAATCTGAATTTTGTCAGATTCTGGATCTCAACAGTTAGAAACCTGTTTCTGACACTTTTTCACTAGTAGCAAGACTAATTCACCACCTTGGGCGAATGAGTCCCACTGTGAAATTTCAATAATTCCATACAGCATTCACAACATTCTAGAATCATCAAATCTTACCCAGGTGCACTCTGTTTCATCCTATTTCTTTTTGTTCTACATTATTTCATCATTTAGTTCATTATTTGCATATCATAGTGTGTTTTCAAACATAGCATAAATCTTATTTTTGCATACATATTCAGTCATATAAGTCAATCACTTGCATTTAGTTCATCTCATTTAACTTAGATAACATCACACATAACATAATTTGAATGAACCCTTAGCATTTTTGGGCCCTATCTCTCTCTTTTTAGGTGAAAACCCCTAGAAGAGTTGGAGAAGTACATAGCAACCAAAAATATATGGTTCATTAGGTATTGATGCCTATAAATACACATTTTTCATAATCTTTAGTCATTTTTACAAGGAAAATTCAAAATTTAAGTGTTGAATATCTTCCACAAGAAGATTCATCAATCTTTCTACAACAAAGTTGAAGCTTTTGGACAGCAAGCTAGGGTTTTTGCAAGTCTTCAAGATCACTTCTCATTCAATATCTTTCAGTGCAAAGGGTTGATCATGGATTCCTATGGATAATCATGGAGAAATCTAAGTTGAGATGCAACTAGCCATCAAATCAAGCCTAAAGACTTGTTTTCAAAGTGATTTCATCTTCCATTTTCACTCTATCTTCAGATTTAAGGTTTGCATGTCATTAATTCACATTTAAAATGTTGTAGGGTTTCTTGTGTTAGAGTCTTGCACCAATAAAGTTCCTTTAAACAATCTTATTGTAGCACATTTAGAGTAAGGTTTTACTTTAATTAAGATTTTCCTACTCTTAGATGTACTTAGGGCTAGGGTTTTATACAGATTTTGTCCACTTAGGGTTTAATTACCAATTAGGGGTTTTTCCAAGGTAAACCCCCCATTAGAAAACAAATTTAAAATTGTTTTTTAGGTATTTTGGGAGAATTAGATTCAGGTTTCTATCAAAAAGTGATGTGCAGGTGACAAGGTACAGATTTGAAGCTTGAACTTTTAGAAAATAGAAAAAGGACTAATTCGCCATGGATGGTGAATGAGTCCTACTTAAGGTATCTGTCGGAACACAATCTAGATTCTAGTACCCTTTTGGTAGAAATAGGATTCTAGGTAGAAACGATGATCTGGGACTAATTCGCCCAGGGTGGCGAATGAGTCCCAGATAGTCAAAATGTCTACAGTTTTAGTTTTTCAAAGCTATTTCTTTCTCTTCAAAGTTTCCAGGTGCCTGATACCTATCTCCTGTTGCTTTTGTTCTACTATATTTCCATTTCTAAGACTTCTTCTAGATCTTTTATACTTGTCTACATATCACAGCATGTTTTCAAACACTTCATATCTCTTAGAGTTTGCATAAATAATCAACCTATTTCTCTAGTTCATTGCATTTAGGCATGCTTTCATTGTACAAGTGCATTAATTTGAGTGAACCACCTAGATTTTTGGGGATCTATCTCTCTCCTTTAGGTGAAAAACCCTAATTGAGCTAGAGAGACATAGCACCTTTCCTACATTCCAAAAATATTTGGTTTAGATATAAGGTCCCAACCAATTAGGTTCAAATTTTCAAGCTTTTCTCATTCTACTTAATTCTTTGAATTTTCAAGACTAAGTCACCACTGTCATAGCTCCTAGGTCAGAGCTTCTTATTGTAGTAATGTCGAAGACAATTTTGATATGGTTGAAAATGTGTCAAGGCATTCTATCTCTTTTCATCCAGTAACTCTAGCTCATGTAGACAGGATGCACGATATTATTTTTGATCAATTAATCCTTGCATGGAAACTTGTAAGGATGGTAACTCAACCTCAATAGGAAGTATTGCTTCAGATCTAAAGACAGTGGAATATGGAGTGGCTCCTATAGGGGTACAAAAACTGGTACAGTAAGCCCATAGAGTAGGATTGAGTTGGAGGTGCTAGTCATGGCCAGTGTCATTGACAATCTTATTTAAGATTTTAAGAATGGTCTTATTAGATGCCTCAACTTGGCCATTACCCTGGGGGTAATATGGGGTAGAAAAGTGGTGTTATATATAAAAATTTTCTCAAAGTTCATGAATATCTTGGTTCTTGAAAGGTCGACCATTGTCTATAATGATAGATTGTGGGACACCATAACGGCTTGATGTAATTCAAGATGAACTTAGCTATCTTTCTAGTAATGTAGGTCATTGAGATGGCTTCAATCCACTTGGTAATGTATTTAGTGGAAACAAGGATAAATGTATGTCCATTTTCAAAAGTGGGATGGATCTTTCCTACGAGGTTGAGTCCCCATTGATAAAATGGCCATGTCGATGTAAGTGGTTGTAGTTCTTGAGCTGGCGCATATACGAGATCTCCATGAATCTAACATTGGTGAAATTTCTTCACAAAGTGATAGGCATCATATTCCATTGTAGGCCAATAATATCCCATCCTCGTGATATTTTTGGCTAAGGTTGGACTAGTAGAGTGAACTCCACATGTACCATGATGTACCTCTTGTAAGGTTGTTTGTGCTTCATTTGAGTCAAGACATCGAAGGAGGGTGTTATCTAGGTTGTGGTGGTAAAGGGTATATTTGATGATGGCATATTTGGATGCTTGTCAAATAAAGGTTTTGCATTGGTTGGGGGACAAGTCAAGAGGGATAATTTGGTCATGCAATAACTATAGATGTCTTTGTATCATGGAGATTCAAGACCAACAAGTTCACACACAAGTTTGGTTTTGGGGACATCAAACTTAGGGATCAAAAATTGTTCTACCAAGAACTCATATTGTGATGCATTGTTAGGGATTTCCAAGAGATATCCATTTGTAGCCATTACATCAGCTGCTTTATTCTAAATTCTCGGTATCTGTTCAAAGGTAACATTATCAAAGTATAGTCTGAAACTATCAACCATGCACTTGTATGGCATTATCTTTTCATCTTTCGTGTCATAATCATCATTAACTTGCTTGATCACCAGCTGAGAATCACCATAGACTTGAAGATCCTTGATTTTCCATTTTATTTCCATTCGAAGTCTTTTCAATAATGCTTCATACTCAGCTATGTTATTAGTGTATGTAAATTATATTTGAAATGAATTGGGAATGGAATCTCCTTTAGGTGTGATGAACAGAATTCCATCTCCTGAACTATGACTTGTGTAAGACCCATCAAATTATAGTTTCCATGTTGTTGGTGTGTCTATGAAAAAGATTGATTCATTTGGGAAATCAGATATCAAAGGATGATTTTCCTTTACTGGTGCATCTGCAAGTTGAGCAACTATCACTTGTCCTTTTATTTCTTTTCGGTCAATGTACTCAATGTCATATTCACTTAGGAGAATAACCTACTTACCTAGTCTTCCTATCAGATTTGCCTTGCTAAGAAGGTATTTCAAAGGATAAATTTTGGCAATCAATTTTTTCTTGTGATTCAACATGTAATGTCTCAATTTTTATGCTACAAATACAACTACTAGACATGCTCATTCAATAGGGCTATAGCTCAACTCATATCCAACTAAGGTGCGACTGATATAATAAATTGCTCCTTCTTCGCCATTATTGTCATTTTGTGTTAACAATGTCCCCAGTGTTGATGTAGTTGCTATCACACACAATATCTTGAAATGTCTTCCATAAATCGGTGACATAAGAACTAGTGGATTCAATAGATAATTCTTGATTTGATTGAATGCTTCTTGACATTTCTTTGTCCAATTGAATGGAATTCCTTTTCTTAATAGATGTTGAAATGGGTGGATCTTATCTACTAGTTAAGCAATGAACCAACAGATTGATTGCAATCTTCCTTGTAATGTCCTTAACTAATTGATGTTTGTTGGCAATGGCATGTCCAAGATAGCTTTTACTTTCACTAGATTGAAACCTCTATTCCTTTACGAGAGATAATATATCCTAGAAGTTTGTTGGATTGGACCTCGAAAACACATTTCTTTGGATTTAGACTGAGTTTATACTTTTCAAGTCATGTGAAAATATTATCCAAGACTGCTAGTTGACCACTCTATGCTAGATACTTTGAGAGAAGTTCATCAACATAATCATCCATGAGTACATGCATATAATCATGAAAAATAGTAGTCATGGCTCTTTGGTATGTAGCTCTAGTATTTTTAAGCCCAAATGGAATGAAATTCCAACAAAATCTTTCCCAAGCACATGTGAAAGCTTTCTTTGGTTGGTATTCAGGAGCAATTCTTATCTGGTTGTAGCCCAAGAATCTGTCCATAAGTAATAGCATTTCATATCCAAAAGTGAGATCTACTATGATGCCAATATTTGGAAAGGGAAAGTGATGTAGTACATGGGTACAACTTGCTTCACAATCACAAATCAAAGGGATTCAAATGCTACTTCCATCCTCTAAAACTCTATTTTGTCAAGTTTCTTAAACTCGCCCTATTCTTCCTTGTAGGGGTCCAATTGGTAGAATTGGAGCATATATTTTTGGAATGAAATCACATCCACAAAAAAAATGTGATTCAAACACCCATTTTGGCATACATTAACATATCTCATAATCAACTATGGTCACTTTGGACTGACCTCCTCAAATCTCAACTGGTATGTTGTCCTACAAGCCCTAATTAGGCCTGATTTACAAATAAAGTGCCTTCCAAACTTGCTTCCCTCGTAATTTTCCTTAAAAAATTCTTATATCATACCTCCAAACCACCAAATCAACTAGTTTTAACTTCCTATACGTAGGTCTAAACACCAAACTTTGAAACCCTTACTCTAGGATTGCTTATGCTCAATTACATGAGGGTTTTCTAGAAACCAACTCTCCAAACCACTTCTCACTATATAAAATCCTCCAACACATCATTTTAGGTCTTCATAGGCATCACCAACCTTCACCCAACTTGGATCACTCAAATTTTAACAAATCACTACCTAAAACCACCATTTTCACTCACCAATTCACTAAACACACCCTGGGACATCCTAGGGATTCCTCAAGAAGGCATAACAATGTATTTTTTTACCCTGAAACTTAGAGAATCTTGAATAATATTTCCTCACAGACATTCACACCAATTTTTATGATATTTCATTGGATAAATTATGAGATATTGAATTTTGATTGTCTGTTGCCCTCTTCAAATCTGAACTTAACCGCCTAGAGTAAATTTGGAATATCTATAGTAAAACCTAATGAAATTGAATGAAACAAAAACAAAAATTCTCTAGATTCATGCCACCATAAAATCCAATGACTGAACCTCAAGAATATGACCGTACAAGGCTGCACAGTAACCTACAACAGCATTTTACTAGTAATTTATGAAAAATAATAGAGTTTTATTCATGATTTACCATTACAATAAAAATTCCTTCCTTTCCTCGACTTTTGTGAGGCCTTAATAAGGTGTTACAAAACATAACCAATTAGTTACAACTGATTCTTGACCTTCTTTCTGTGGTGACCCTTTAACTTCCAATATGTGCATAATTGCAACTTTTATGACAACTTTTTACAATATTTTCCCAATTAGACTCTAAATCACCCAAGAACATCATAAATGTTCTATCAAGACCTTATTGGACCCAAAAAACTCAAAAAAAAAAAATATAACTTAATACCCGATTTACATGCATTGGCCTTGGTGTGCACGCACCATACACCCGGCCTAAATAAAACTCATGTCCCATGACGACTATACTATAGTAGGGATATGTGCAGGATCAAGGTATGCCAAAAAGTGGCAATATTTGTAGGGTATGTGGCTGACGACTTTTTTTTCACCCAAAATTAATGAAATGAAAAGGGTTTTTAGAGGAGATTCTCAGCTTTCCAAAAATATAAATTATGAGTTAATTTGAATTTAATAAATAATTATTATTCATTTTCTATTAGAATTACGACTAAAGTCCTGATCGATAGGCTGATTGAAAAACATCTATAACTTTCAAACACTATCATATTTTTTGAATCCAAAACATGCGTCACATTCTATGCTTTACATACTATAGGATTAAAAAAAGAAAAAATAAATTTCATGAATTTTTGACCAAGTTAAGGTGGTCAGACAGACGAGTTTTTATATTTTCTAAAAGTTGTAATAAAAATTCATAATTAATTATTTACTTGGAAAAAAAATTACAAAAAAATATGCATCACATCTGGACATGAGTCCTCTACTTATATATAAAATCTTACAAAAAATATTATCATTTTATTATGGTTAGGTGGTAAGCACACCTACTTCTTATTTTTCCAAAATTTAAATACTCATCGCATTGAAATTTCAAATTTTCACCAAATAGATTTTATTTATTTTTAAATAAACCTAGTATTTTAGAAACTACATTCAATTTTCTACAAATTCTATTCTTACATATTTTTGAAATAATATAGATAACTTATTCAAATATTTACGTCAAGTTGCCTAACATTGATTTTTCTGAATTTTTTGCCACTTAAGGGCCTGTTTGGCATACCATGATCCTGCACATGCCCGTAGATTAAGCTTCTTCACCTCATATCCTTGACCTTTAGATGCCCCCTTGTCTAGTTGTCCTTTCCATTTGGTCAGGTACTCAAAATTGCATCATGCTTTACCCTTTTGAACTTGCTTTCTCCTTGCCATTGTCTCATCTTTGCAAACTAATCTGCTAGCTATCTCTCAACCTTTACCTTATCAAATTTTGATGTTGCTCTTGTCTTCATACCTACAAAAAAATCCTTACCATATATCCCATAAATGTCCTTCTTCCTTACCTTTGCTTCATGCTCAAACTCATCCATTTTATTTGTCCAAACAACCTTGTTCACTTCACTACTTGTCTTCACATCTACTCTTAGATCTTCTACTCCTAGAGCCTCTGTGCAATCAAACTTATAGACCTCTATCATGGGAGAATATGACTTTCTTTCCACCTCTTTTCCAATCAATGGACATACTACCTCTCCTACTATGACCTCTCTAGGCCATTCTTGCCTTTCCTTTGGCAACTCACTCTCACTTACCTCACCTTTCCCACTTATCAGGGTTTCTACCCCAAGGATCTCTATCTCATTTGATCTACAAACCTTTGCACTATTAGGTTCACATACTTATTCTCCCATCAATGGATAAAGTGTCATCTTGCACACTCTCATCATGTCTTCTTAACTCTTATTGCATCTTCACGAGGAGTTCTTCCTCTATCTTAGATTTTATCACCATATCTTCCTCTTTTCTTTCTACCATTGCGTCATTTTGCAACACTGCTGTCTTGACATCTTCCATCCTTGAAGTGGCTTCAGCCTCTATCTCCCCTTCATCCTCTACTTCCAAAAATCCTTTCTTACCACACATAATTACCCGTGTTGTTTTATTTTGTCCTTCTTCATTTTCCATCGATGGAGTCAATGTGAATGAAACCCCATCCTTCTCAATCTAATATGTATTTTTCCTTCCATTATTCAAGGCATGCCTTCCATATTGCTATGGAATCCCTAACAAAAAATTGCATACACTAATAGGTACCAAATCACATAGAAGCCTATCTCTATAGCCACCAATCTGAGATTCTACAAATGCTTGCTCCTTAACCAAAAGACAATGTTCACCATTCAACCAAGAAACATAATAGGGATTCCCATGAGGTACAACCTTTCCAAATTTAACTTGTCTACCAATTCTTGTGATACCATGTTATCCAAACTACCTGAATCTACCATTACCTTACATACCTTTCCTTTACACTTGCATTTGGTCATGAAAATTGCCTTCCTTTGTAGCATCTCCTTCTCTTCAATCAACTCTCTGATTCCCTTTGCCATGTTGTCCTTTCAACTTCCAATTGTCTTCTTCTTCAACCTATAACTCTTCACCTTCAAAGATCTAATCCTTGTAGATTTGATACCACCTAATGCAGTGCATGGGTACCACTTGCTTCATAATCACAAATCAGAGGGATTCAAACCCTACTTCCATCCTCTAAAACTCTGTTTTGTCAAGTTTCTTCAAGTTACCCTATTCTTCCTTATAAGGGTCCAATCAGTAGAATTGGAGCATATATTTTTCGAATCAACTTACATCCACAAAAAAAAAGTGATTCAAACACCCATTTTGGCATACATTAACATGTTATACCTCAAAATCAACTAGGGTCACTTTGGATTGACCTCCTTAAATCTCAATTGGTATGTTGTCCTACAAGCCCCAATTAGGCCTGGTTTACAAAGGAAGTGCCTTCCTAACTTGCTTCCCTCCTAATTTTCTTTCAAAAAATCTTAGATTATACCTCCAAACCACCAAATCAGCTGGTTTTAACTTCCTATACACAAGTCTAAACACCAAACTTTGAAACCCTTACTCTAGGGCCACTTATGCTCAATTTCATTAGGGTTTTCTAGAAACCAACTCTCCAAACCACTTCTCACTATATCAAAGCCTCAAACACATCATTGTAGGTCTTAATAGGCCTCCCAAATCTTCACCCAATTGGGATCACTCATATTTTAACAAATCACTACCTAAAACTACCATTTTCACTCACCAATTCACTAAAAACACCCTGGGACAGCCTAGGGCTTTCTCAAGAAGGCATAAGAATGTACTTGTTTACCCTTAAACTTGGAGAATATTGAAAAATATTTCCTCATAGACCTTCACACCAATTTTTATGACATTTCATTGGATAAATTATGAGATATTGAATTTTGATTGCATGTTGCCCTCTTCAAATTTGAACTTAACCGCCTGGAGTAAATTTGGAATATTTGGAGAAAAACTTAATGAAATTGAATGAAACAAAAAAAAAAATCTCTAGATTCATTCCACCATCAAATAAAATGACTTCCCCTCAATAATATGACTGTACAACAACATTTTTCCAGTAATTTCTGAAAAATAACAGAGTTTTATTCATGATTTACCATTACAATACAAATTCCTGCCTTGCCTCGGCTTGTTTGAGGCCTTAATAAGGTGTTAAAAAACATAAACAATCAGTTACAACTGATTCTTTACCTTTCCTAGTGGTGACCCTTTAACTTCCATTATGTGCATAATTGCAACTTTTATGATAACATTTTACAGTATTGCAACTTTTTACAATATTTTCACAATTAGACTCTAAATCACTCAAAAATGCTTAAATCCTAACTTAATTCCTCATTTACATGCATTGGCCTTGGTGTCCCTGCACCAAAAAGTCATCTTTAGGGCAAGATTTCTTGAGATCTCTAAAATTTGTGCATACTCTAATTTGACCATTTGGTTTGGTGACAGGAACAAGGTTTGATATCCAATATACATAATCAATCAAGAGTATTAATCTAACATCCAATATTTTATTCAATTCCACCTTGACAAGAAGTGCAATCTGTGGGTGCATTTTTTTTAGCTTTTTTTATATGGCTTAGCATTCAATAATAGTGGCAAGTGATGTAAAACAAGTTCAACATCCAATTTGGGCATATTAGTGTATGACCATGAAAAATTAACTTGTCTTTTTGAAAAGAATGTTGTAAACTCAGACTTTTCCGTGGTGGTCAAAGATGCTACCAACTATATGATTCTAGAATTGTCTTGTATTCCAATGTTCACTTCTTCTATTTCTTCTATAAGCAATGGCGATCTCTCTCGGTCTATAGGGAGATTATCTAGTCCTCCATCCTCAAGAACCTCAGAGAGGTTTTCACCTTTGGATACATCCTTTATTTTTACTTATTCATGATTAGTAGGCACCTTTCGGTTTTCACCTAAAGACCTATTATTTTTATTTTTACCCTTTTCATTTTCACTTTTGTGACTAGAGAAAGGACAAACTCACCAAAGTATGATGCATAATTGAGTTCTATGGAAAATCCATCCTTATGATCCCCACTTGGTATTCCTTCACGAAGTCCCATGAACTTAGCAATTTCTTCGTCATTATTGAATGTGACCAAACTTGGTGGTCCGTGTTGATCCCAATCTATGAGTTGCAGGTAGACAAGAGGTAATCCATCATCGGTATTTTTAAGGGTCATGGTGTAGGAAGATAAGGTAAAGATAGAGGTAAAGTCATCAGGGTCCCAAGCGGTGGAATCAATGGTTTTCCAGAAGTGTTTGATCCATTCTTCTCTTTTCAATGGGGCTTTTGGATGGGTACTTGGTAGGTTTTGCGAGGAACCAATTGTAAGCATTTGATTGAGTGTTTCTTCAAGGGGAGGCTCAACAAGTTCTCCAAACAGTTTATCAAGGTCCATGTAAGTAGTGAAGGATAGGGAATCCCAATCATGCTCATTGGAATTGGTAACAAAGTTCCAATATTCCTCATATGTCTTGATCTCATCTAAAATGTTTGTAACCTCATTCGAAGGTAACCCAATACCCTGGATAGTCACTATTACTAGTACAAACCCCAACCCCTAGTGTTTTAGTAATTTAGGAGGCTTCAAGGGTTCCAACATTCCTTGTTTATTTAGGCCCAAGCTGTTGTGTTCATCATATCCTTGTCATTTCATTATTAGGAACCCTTTTGGATACTATTCAACTACAATTTCTTAGTTTCAATGTCCTCCTCTTCTCTGTACAACCATGTGAGAATGTGGTCATCTAAGGATTCTTTGGCTAGCTCCCCCCATTTAGTGAAGGTGGTAGGGGGATTATGGATAATGACTTTAGGTTGCACAGGATGCAGTTTTCCATAAGACCTCAGTGATTTAGGTAAATTTCCAATGAAAAAGAGACTCTTCATGTTTTATTCTCTGCATCCTCTATCTTGAATTTGTATTTTGGGTGTGGAAGGTGTGGTGAATGGTGTGGATAATTTGACTAGAGTGGATGGATCAATGTAGTGTGATGGAGTGCTAGAAGAGGTGGAGGATGAGGCCTCTCAATTGATGGGCACTTGACATTCAACAGATCCTTTTAGGTTGGTGCAATACTAAAAATGATCAAGGTAGCTAGGAATAGTAATTTTAGTGCCATTATATGGAAAATTGAGGCATTGATGGTATGTGGATGGGATAGCCTTCATGGCATGAATCCATGGGTAGCCAAGGAGAAGATTGTAATGTGAATCTAGATCCAAGATAGGAAACACTATGTTTTGTATTGCTAGCCTGACTCTTATAGGAAGTTAAATTACACCTTCAAATGAATGCTCGGCATCATCATACGCTTTGATCACAGTTTTCTTAGTTTGGTCTATGCAATTCTTAGAATATCCCAATGCTTTGACCAATTTTAGTGAGAAAGTGTTTAGACCTACTCCACCATCTACTAGGACTCGTTTGATCTTGTGTTTATTAACACATACTTCAAGGTGTGTGGCATCGTTATGGTTGGACTTTTTTGTGGAAAAGTCTTGTTCATAGAAGGTGGCATGGTGCGACATAGCTAGGTATCCAATCATGGTCTAGAATTTGTTGACATTTACATTAGTGGGTATGGATGCTTCTTGCAATGTTGTATCAAGAATAGCTCTAAGTTGTGATATGTGAAGGAGTTCCAAGATAGAAATCTATGCGGGGGTTTTTCCCAGCTAATCTAGGAGATTGTATTGGCCTTTCTATTGTGGATTGGAAGGAAGTCCTAGAATAGTTATCTTGGTTTGGTGGGTGGTAACAACACATTCTAAACTTGGCTTTTTTATGGTAATGGTGGCAATGTGATCATCAAAGGGTCTCACATTAAGGATGATAGTGTTGTAATCATGTTTGACAGTGACATATTTCATAACCCAATTTAATTGTATATTTATTATAATACATGGTAAATTAAATTATTGAATAAATTCAATTAAATATTAAATGGAGATCCTAGAATATTCAAAAATTGAATGAAAGAAGTTGACTGATGTTGACTTTGCGAACCTTTGAAATTTTATTTCTATATTTGTTACCAAGAAATTGAACATTACTGATCAATTTCCAAGTGCAAGTGTGTTCAGTTGTAGGGTGACAGGTTGAAGGACGAGAACAGAGTTGAAGTAGGATTGTTTAGTTGGATCGAATGGTTAACTAGTTAGAATCTAGGTGCACACACCACAAATGGAATGACTTGCATTTGAATTGAATTGCATATATAAGAGAAATTAATTTCCTGACTTGAAGTGTTTCAATGTTTGAAAACAATGGCTTGTAGATTAAAATTTTCCTACTTAAACTTTGTGTTTGAACAAAGTGAAAGCGAGTATTGTAAAGAATGATTAGAAAGGATAATAGATTTCATTAAGTGTAAATTTAGTAAATCTTCCTTTTTAATATATATATATATGCTCAAATTTGAATTTAAGTTCCTTATTGTAAGTAATAGTGTATAGAATTTACAATTCATTCCAAAAAAACAACTCATACATGAATGTATATATAAATATATAAACATATATATACATGTATGTAAATAAATACAATTACATACATATATATATAGATATATATGAATATAAATATATATGCACATTAATCGAATGCATGGTAAATATGAATGAAATCATAATTAAATACTATATCCTGAATCAATATATGGTGTGAGCAGTGAGATATGAATCTGTTCGAATTCATTGATTGTCTAGAGAAACATTCTTGTGCTCCTCTTTAAAATTCCTTGAATCAACATACAATGCAATGTCTAAGGTATTTCTCCTAATAAATGTCAACACAAGCCAGGTAGAGTTAAGGACCATTTTGCATTTCCCCTTAGGTAAATGGCAATGAAATTGGTTTCTTTTGATTGACGAGGCAAAGTTTATTTTTGTAAAAAGGACACTGATGCAAGAGGGATTCCACAATCGACCCTCACTCATTTATAAACTTCATTGATGGTGTCACTCATTTATGATTGCAGGAACCTTCATTGAAGTCACTCATTTATGATTTCAAGCACCTTCATTGATGGTGTTGCTCATTTATGATTTTTTTTACAAGCTAAAGTCAAAGAGAATCAAAATGTTATCATGTTACTATT
Organism: Sequoia sempervirens; assembly: GCA_007258455.2. Classification (NCBI taxonomy): domain Eukaryota; kingdom Viridiplantae; phylum Streptophyta; class Pinopsida; order Cupressales; family Cupressaceae; genus Sequoia; species Sequoia sempervirens. The sequence continues at coordinate 892,320,177 of VDFB02281492.1, forward strand.
CATCAAATTTATCAAGAACTTAATAGATTATTGAAACCACATCTGGTTGGAAAATCTTGTTGTGCATTTTATTATAAATTTAATGCATCTGATTCAAACAGTTATGCATCTAATTCTTGCTCATCAATTTGGTGATTTTATTGGATTTTCTCACATGCTTTTTTGCAGCCCCACTAATTGAAAAAAAACAAATGTAACTTGTAGACATTAAATTGATGGTCAGTGCATTAAATCAAATCTTACTTGAGTACATTAAATCAAATCTTACTTGTCTACATTCAATCGATGTAAATCTTGACTAGGGGAATCCAATCGATATCATAATCAGGGGGATCTAAGCTTTATATAATGAGCTTTTAATGTTACAATTTGGCCACCATCCTTTACGTCTAGAAAAGGGGAAAATCATTTTCTATTTAAATTTAAATTATTTTTTTGGTCTATGATTATTTTTTTTTTTCTAACTTAAAGATGTTGGGTGCAGATGCTAAGGTGGAGTCTATTGATTAACTTTGATCAATTTCTTCATGCTTAACTATAAATTTGATCTACTTCACATCAAGGATGATAAATCCAAACATATTTTGATTTCAAGCATTGGGAATTTGAACTTCAAAAAAAAAATCATTTTTAAATGCTTATTGTAATAGTCTAGAGTGTCTATTTGTTGCTTTTATTTTATGTTTTAGGACAACAAGATCAATTTGGGTTTAAAATTAATCATTGATTGATTTTTTTTCAAATTTGGGCTAAAATTGAACATTAGAAACTCATTAGACTTTTATTTTGGGCTAAAATTGAACAAACAACTTCACACTTGGTTTTTGGTGCTTAAAACAAATTCATCATTGCTTTGAGGCTTAAAATGAACCTATGCTTTCATTATCTTGTAATTTTTTTTGCAATTTGCTTCATTTGAATGTGTAAGCACTTCTCTCGCACTTTCTAGTGATCTTGAGAATCAAAATCATTCTAGTGACATTGTTTGTCTAAAAAATTACCCACACATTTCAAATTTGGGTTTAAAATTGAACAATCATGCTAGTGTGAGAAAGAGACATTGTGTGTGTTCCCTCATGCTTTACAGAAACTGGGTATTCAAACTACATGTGTACTCCCTCACTTTTGTTCACCTTTAGAGGGGCCTGCCTAAGAACAACTTGAAGGTGACTCCAACTAGTTTTTCACTCAGGCCAGTATATAAATGGATAAGACTAAACTGTCAAGTCCTCATGGTATGTAGACCTTAGTCATACAGTGTCTTTTAGAATGGGTTACTACTATAAAAATTATAAGATCCCCTAGTAGGATTTATTAAATCCTTGAGTGGCTTGTTGGAAACTCGCAAGGTGCCATGTCCCCGATTACTCGAACTAAGAATCAATTTGTTTAGAATCCAAAATCCTTACTATTTATTGGTGCAAGAGCGGTCATTCTAAAGCCACCCCACATTTGTACTATTCAAAGTAGAAATAGAATAAATCCTCAAGGTCTTTGAATCTTTAGGATTTTGATATTTGGTGGTCCTGAGAAGTGTGTCATGGAGGGGAGCCAATGTTTCCAAATCTCTAACTGTTCACTTTGTCTTAGTGTTTGGAGAAATCCAAGTGGGGACTCAACAAATATTTCCATTTCTATCCTAGGGTTGTGCAATTTATGAGCCAGTCAAATACATTGCTTGGATCTAAAACTTTGAAACAAACATTCAAAAAGTCATCAAAATTTCAAACCCTTTGGAAAGAGAAAATATCCTTGAAGGGGCCAAATGTTACTACTTGTCCCTAGGGGTTTTATCCTTAGAGGCTTCTAAATATTTGGGCCCATATCTCAATTTTTTTCTCTCCAAAGTCAGCCTAGGAAGACTAAGGCCTTGATTCTTTGATTTTCACATAATGGACCTTGTGGAATGAAAAGGAGTTGAGACATAGACATTCAGTTTGAAATTTAAACAAGAAGTGTGGATGTGGTAAAATAAATTCATTAACCAAGATTAAATCAATTGAGACCCACACAAGTGCTTGTTATCTTTGGTCTTATGGTCTTCCAAGAAAAAATTTGATTTGTTGGTTTGAATTACTCATGGGGTAAGGCATGTTTTTCACTATCTTGGTCTTTGAAACAAGGTCCCTCTTAGGTTCATTTAGGATCAAATCAACCCTTTCATCCATCCCAAGAAATTTATCATCTCCATCCCACAAACAACTTTTAGAGCTTTGGAAAAAAAATCAAAATTCTAGACTTGGGTTAATCCTTAAAACACATAAAAATTTCCTTGTTTAGTTAGGAGTGTGAGAATGCATCCTTTCTCATACTTCTAGTTAAATTAGCACCCCTTTAAACAATTTTATCCTAAAAGTCACATCTAACATCTTAGGGTTTACAAGCTCATTATCCAATCAAAACATCAAAATCAAACCTTAAGTCTAGTATTGCCCAAAGTTTCTAAAAGTTCAAACACCCATATCACTCACCCTTTTCATCCTTCATCTCATCATTGGTCCTAAATTCCTTAGAGGTAAACAAGGTCAAAACACAATAAAAACATGGAATATAAACTTGCCCCATACATCACGAGTGATCTACATCAACCAAACTATCAAAGCCTTACAATTCCAATTGGCTATCAAAACTCACATTTATACAATCCATACATGGGATTATTATCTCCTACAAACCTCAATGATACAACAAATGTGAGTATTCCCAATCTAAATTTTAGAACACCTTTCCCTATGGTAGATTTAAATCACAGTCAAAACTTGTCAATCTATCAACCAAGTGATCAATACATGAGTCTTTAACAAAACAATAGTATCCCATCCAATCTATACATGTCAAATGTGAATATAGCAAGTGAAAACTTATCAAACATGAAAGTATCAAATACACACTTGGTGAACTATGGGATAGATATGTTTGCAAATCAAACTAATGTTGTTCAAATTCCAAACAATATGTTAACAACTCCATGTATTGATCCAGTTCAAGGTAACACTATCCAAAATCAAGGTTACCTAAATCAAAGCAATGTGATTACCAACCAAAAAATGTTCCATTTCAACCTATAATGCAAAATCTAAACATCATCCCAAATAAGAACATTGTCCAAAATCAATTTGTGCATGATCCCATACAAATACTACAAGTGTATATTCCAAATATGCTTGACCAACAACCAAATAAACTATGTCAAGGGTGTCAAGATCAAAATCAAGAACAAATTTTATGAAATCAAATTGATATACTTAGAAAATTTCTTGATTCATATCACCAGGAGACATCTCCGCCCCAATATCTACAAACACCCCCATTGGTTAATCCATGTCATCAAAGCATTGAGTTGTGTCCAAAACCACATCAAGAACAATATCTCTAATATCAAGAGGCTAGATATCAAGATCAACAACATAAACAACAAACACAATTAGCACATCTCAAAGATCAATCACCACATCTCCAAAATCAATCACCACAAGGTCAATTTAAATTACAAATCTCACAAGGTAAAAAATGTGAATACACTCCTTTGGGAGAGCCAATTGAATCTGCATTACAAAAGCTAGTTGATACAAAACTCATCACTCTTCCAAAATTAAGTGCTTTCAACTTCATAAACTTCCCTTGGAATAAGGGTAGATCACATTGTGAGTATCATAGAGACAATCGTCATAAAACATCAAATTGTGTTTGACTCAAAAATCTCATCGAAGACCTTATTGATCAAGAAATAATAACTGTTGATGACAATGACCAAGATTCAACCACTAGTGATAGTAGTGACAATCTCTCCACCACAATTGTTGAAAACAATGATCAAGATCTATCCATCAATGAGCACCTTGAATATTTTTCTACCTCATCCAATGATCAAATCAACATACATCAAGAGTCACTTTTTAATCATGATCAAAACCCCCCAACAATATCCAACAATGATCCATTTCAAGAAATGTTAACATCATTTGATCCTATGGTTGAAAACATTGAATATCTCTCCACCATAATTGTTGAAAACAATGATCAAGATCTATCCATCAATTAGCACCTTAAAGATGTTTCTATCCCATCCAATGATCAAATCAACATGCATCAAGAGTCACTTTTCAATCATGATCAAAATTCACCAATAATATCCAACAGTGATCTATTTCAAGCAGTGTTAGAATTATTTGATCCTATTGCCATAATCCATGATCCATCGACCAATGATCATATTGAAAATTTATCTACATCACCTAATGAGTTAGAGGACATATATCAAGAATTTATTCCAAAGCATGATCAACATATTTCACCAAAGTCTACCAATGGTCCTTTCCAAGACATATTGACATCCTTTGACCTCATGGTTATAGATATTGAAGAAACCCTCAACTCAACACTTGATCCATATTCACTCAAATATCAAGAGGATATTGAGCCACTTCCTATGCCTAATGAAGATATATAGGAACCCTTTATAAGCAATCTATCCTTTGAAATTGACCCATGTCAAGAACTTGATCTAAAGCATGTTGAAAGCAATTCTGAAATTAGTCAAGATCAAGAATTTGTATCTCCAAGATACTACAATCATCTAATGGACACTCTCCAATCTATACAAGATGTCACAAATGATGATCATATCCATATAACACATAATCCTCCATCTACCCATAAGATGCTTTCTTTGGATGGACACATAGATGATCTTCATTTAGAATAAGATTCCTCTACTCTTGGCATTATTACACAAGAATAGGAGGATATTGATTCCTACAATTGGGCTGAGTTTCCAACATTTGGATCAATATATCCCAAATTTAGATTGAGGACATCATGTATGAAGTTATCTAGCATTATCCACTCAAGAAAATAGGTTAGATAGAATAGGATATTATGGAGTAACCAAAGTAGAAAATTAAAATAACATCATCTGCAGTGGTCAGTTATTAGAGAATGGTTGCTAAATAGGACATCTCAGAATAGGAAGAATCAAAGCATGAAGGTACTATTTCCACAATACTGGGGGAAACTTTATCTCAGGAAAACTTCAACATAGGGAGCATGAAGAATTATTATGATAAAACCAATGCCAATACTAAAACCATTCACGCCATGAATCTTCATCCACCCATCACCCCATCCACGAATTCGGACCAACATCAAAATAAAATGTTAAATCAAAGCACAAAGAATGTTATCAAAGAAAAAGAAGTTGAGCAGCATAATAGACAAATCAAATACACCTGGATACCAAATAATACAAAGAAATATTATCCCTATCAAATTCCATTAGTCAAAGAAACTATGGGGAAAAATAAAAAAGGGAAAAGTATCCATCAAAGATGTCCACAAAGGAAAAAATAGGTTTCTCAAGCAATGTACAAAGTATATCAAGCGGATGGTCCTGATTCCATGCACACTTCCATATCCACCCATCATTTCTCATCTTCCAAGTTTGGAGAGTTAAAGGTTCCAAGTTTTCAACCATTCCATCTCCTATTCCTAAACACACTCCACTATCCACTCCTACATGCATGATATCCAATTCTTACATTGATAGTTTATTGGTAGCCACCCTTCATCATAAGGATTTAGAAGGAATCCTATTTCAATGTGAGCACAAAGATAGAGTTAACTCTGGTATCAACAAAGCAAATCGAGAATCTCAAAAGTTGTATTCAAGTGCATGTATCTTGGCAAAGTAGCTTCTTCAAGCAGGATATCAGTGGTACATTATGACAAAAGCATCTACATTGGCATCACTAGGTGGTTCAGCAAGAACTTAAAATCTTTCACAAAAAACAAAAAACTCAAAAAATCATGAAAAAAATAAAGAAAAAAATCATTCTCCAATGAAAACCACTATGGTGGCACTTTGTACAAGTACCATGATGAAAACCTGGAAAATAAGTGTCATGTGTAGAATCGAGCATTTGCGTGTCCTACTTCAAGAGAAAACATCTTATCTCATCCATAATAAATCTAGAATTTCATTCATCTTATCCATAATAAATCCATTCATCCATGAACCATTTATCCAATCCATTTTCATCCATCTGCATCCATCTTCCAAATTATCTTGATCTTGATAAAATTTTGGTGTACACTTTACACTTGCTTATGGTAAACATCTTGACATGGGTCATTTTCATTGATCCTATCCTATCCAACATTATCGAAGCCATGAAGCATTATCCAAATAAGCATTATTTATTTGACCACTGTATCTTATCATAAGATAATCCATATCCATCCATCCATACACCTATCCAAGCATCCACCCATGGCATTACATACATTGCTAGACACTGGGGGAATATATTTACATCTTTCTTTGGGAATAAATATTGATCTATATGTTCCAACATATGTGGTGATCCGAAAATTTTCAAACATGAAATCGAATTGGTCGAAACACATGTGAGCAAAAATTCCAAATCACTAGCCCATGGAACATTTTGATGAGAAGATGTTCCTTATCAATCCTTATCTTTCACTGAACATCAATCCAAACAATCAATATTAGTTGCATCTAACGTGTGCTTCAGTATCACATCAAATCATTCAAAAAAAATTGTTCCAAACTGAGCTTCACCATATTGATCAATCAAATCCAATCAATCCATCATCATCTTGGGATATCCTTCTCAATCCTTGTGTTGCTTAACACTATCCTTGCATTGTTGTTTATCCTCAACAATGTTATCATCATCAATCCATCAATTAGATCAATCAACCCTAGCTTGGTTTTCAACAAAATCCCAAAATAGATCACTGATATCATTACACATATCCATATCCAAATCATCAAAATAATGCGAAAATCCAAAAACATTCAAAACATATCAAAATCCCAAAATAGGTCAAAAATTTAGAAAAATTCAAAAACATGGTATCTAAACTACATCATCTCTGAGCTTAAACATATGCATGGATAATCTTTGATTAGCCCCTGAGACACAAAAAAATACACAAACATTTAAATAACCTGAAAATCCAAAAAATAGCCTCATAACATTTTAAAAACATCAAAAACATCCAAATATTTGACAAAATCCATCTGTCTCATTTCGCTTCACCCATGATAATCTCATCCATAATAAATCAATTGTCACCTTCATCCTTTGGCAAAAAAAATAGAAACAACCACAACAATTAGCAAAAACAAACTTCAAACGTAAAATCAAAATTGAAACAAAAAACTTTTAAATGCAAAATCAAACTCTTGATCATTCTCAAACATGTCAATCAAACCTTATATCAATAGCCTTTTGAAAAACCTATCAACTTTCCACCATCCAATAATATTTCCTAGGATGCATCCTTCCTACAATGGGCATTATCTATTGGAAAAACACTTTGGATACTTATCCTAAACAAACACATCCCTTTGGCTAAATGTATGAAGAGCATTGGCTTGTTTGTTTTCTTGATCTTTTCTTTTGATTTATCTTATTGCACTCATTCCCATGACCTCTCGATGATGTCTAATCAAAATGATTTAGAGAGAAAGGAATGAGGCATTGATTATTATCTTCTTCTTTTTTTGCTTGTTGGAAGTTCTTGTAATATAACTTGGAGATACTTGCTTTGGTAGGTGTATATAGAAGGGGTTTTGGATAGCTTGTTGACTATTTCATTGATAGGTTATGCCTTTCCGTGTTTTGGTCTGAGATGTTTGAAACTTCTGAAATACATCCTAGTGAGGTTTATGTATGTCAAGTATGAACAAGAATACTCCTATCTATTTTTTGAGTCAAATTCCATCGTAATAGGTACAATGCCATCCTATTTTTCTATACCTTGATGCATCGTATCTATGTGTGTTATCAAACATAAGGAAATTTATTCTCTTTACATCCTTAATCCCTAGATAAGAAATGCATCATCATCATTCATCATCATATCTAATAAAGTCTCGATGATTCATAGACTTGATGGACTTCTGCATCTTCTCATAATCAAGGGTTGATCCCTCTCATTCTTCTATCCTCTTTCACACTAATTTTCTATCATGACATGCATCCATCCTGCATACTCATACATATCATCATAATAGGAAACATCATTCATCTCATTTGCATCACCATTATCATATACATCTATTAATCGAACCATTCATACATCCATCTTGAACCTCTTTGTCATGAGATCGACCCTAAAATCAAAAAAAAATCCTTATCTCTCGAGGGGGAAGTGACCAACATACTTATTTTCATAGGGGCAACAATAGGGCATCCAAAAAAATAAAGAAATTTTTTAATTTCAATCTCGACAGTGTTATTCTTTGAACCAACACAACTGGTATGTTGCTTCAAAGAGGGTCAAAATGTAGAAATGCAAATAATCCTAATCAACATTATGCATCTAAATCAGACTAATTAACATCAAATTCCTCTATTAATCAAATAAAGTAATTTATTAATTTAATTCACTAATGTTCATCCTATTTGAATAAATAAATCAATTTATTTAATCAAAATACTAAAGTCCTCTCATGTGATTTAATAAACCAAATTATTTAAATTAAATTTCAAATGCCCTAATTCCTTCAAGTTAATTAATTTTGGATTAATTAACTCCTAATCCTAATTACCCCTTCTCTTGCTTTTGACTCAACCTTGGTCAAACCTAAGCCCCTGATTAACTAACCCACTTGCACATGAAAATCAATTCTTTTAAATATCTAATTCCTCATTTATCCTCTCAAAAGCATATTCTAGGGAATATTCTTTCATTAACTCCCTTTATTTGACTTTGTTACCCAAACAATTTCTATCCAAAACATCTCAACCATATTCATTTAATGCATCTTACAAATGCATTAATCTCTCTTACACCTCTCAAATCCTCAACCACATGCATTAACTATGCAGATTCTCCAAAATGTGCTCCAACTTCACCCATTCAATTTGTGACAAGTGTCACAATATTATTGAATCCCCTTTAGCCCCACATTCCTCCCATCTCTCCATTCTTCAACCTATAAATACAAGGCACTTCTACTTGAAAATCATCTACAATCTTATGCATTTTCACTATAGGAACTTGCATCTTCATCACATCTAAAGCTTATCAAGGGGGTGGGAAAGGGCAACATTTCCACATCAAAGGAGTACCACTCCCATTATGGGATAGAGTTTGATTCATGTTTTCATATGCTTTCATTTAGCTTCCTTGTTTTCTTCTTATCTTGATTACATATCTAACATGATCAAGTATTTCATACAAGTGCTTGATTTTCTTTGTTTAAATTGACTAATACTCACCATATTCATCAGTGTTTGATCAAATGTAGGTTTAGTGCTCACAAATACATATAGATTATATATATGTATATATATATGTGTGTGTGTGTGTGTATATATGTGTGTATATATATATTACATATATATATACATACATATACATATAAATGTATACATATTCAATTTATATCGAATTCAAATTTATAATCGATATATTCTAAAATTAGTTTATTCGTAATGAAGAAGATATCATAAGGAAAATCCACTAAGGACGTGGAGTGTCACTTCCTTAATGTCAATAATCTAAATTCAGAGCTGGTCAAGTGGTGGCATGGCAGTAAATCCATCACCAGAAAAGCATGCAAATTCAGTGTATTGTTTCCATCTTTTTGGAGGTATAACCGCGTGAAAAATCAGAGAAGAGGAGGATGATTTGGGGGGGGGGGGATTGAAAGGAAAAAGCAGAGGATGAACTCAAAATCAGAGAAAAATCTAAGGAATACGCCACCATCAGTAGATTGGAGGTAAATCAATTCCCTCTTTTTGCATAAATATAATCTCTTAGTGCTATTATCAAATCAAGTAAGAAATAAACTTTCTTTTCACCGTATAATTTCATAGCACAGTATAATGTGTTCTCATTGTCTATGAATTTTTTGGACTTGGGTCGAACATATTAAGGTCGCCACCCACCATGTGGTAATAGCATGGCCTACGGCTTGCTAGTATTGGAAAGTATAATGTGTTTCTAAGCCTTCACGGTTGTGAGAAAAGTGAGGTCGAGCTCGAAGCCTTATGGGCTCGACCATCACCTTTAATATATAAGATAAATGTTAAGCCTTGGGATGGCTAAAGAATTTGTTCCGTATAACTATGCCGTTGTAAGAAATGTTTTGTATAATGGGATCGAATACAATCCTATGGGAGGGTATGAACTCCCTGTCTTTCTATATTTTTCTCTTATTCTATCCATGCTTGTTACTGGAGGGTGCATATTCAAATGTTTTAGAGCATTGTATATGCATGTTTGTAATATTTTTGAGTGAGACAACATCATTCGATAGGAACGATGGTACAAATTTAAGCTCTAGACCCACCAAGCCTTGCTTGGGTCAATCTAGAAGATCAATAGGCTCATTTCATTAATGCCAAAATGGTACAAATATAAGTTTGCATGTTGTAAATAGCTGCATGCATGGAATAAACCAATAAGCCCATAAGGGAAATTTTGATTATAATTTATGGTGATGGAAGTGTCTAATATTGGAATAATAGACATTCTCCCCTTATGTATGAAGCTAGGCTATTCAATTTGTTTATTTTTAAAACTTTGTGGAAAACCCGTTCTATTTTAAAATAGTGAACAATTACTTGAAAAGTGGTCATTTAGTATGTAAACAGCTTGAGGATAGCAAACAGAGAAAACAAAAATATTTTTCTTAAAATGTAACTGTTTAGTTTGAAACAATATAGTGTTAATGTAAATAGTGAATAAATTACTTTGCAAACAACTTTGTTTTATTAAAAAGTTATCTTTATAGCTGAAAATAGCTTGCTTTATGACTGTTTAATAGAAAACAGTACATGTTTTGTATAAAAAATGAATGTACATATGTAAACAACTAGATTTACAACTTTTTAGTAGGAAGCATTACTTGTTTTGCTTAAACAATGAATGTACATATGTAAGTAGCTAGATTTACAACTGTTTAGTAGGAAAATGTACTTGATTTACTTAAAAAATGAATTTTCATATGTAAATAGATTATTCTATGATTGTTTAGTAGGAAATAGTACTTTTTTTTTAAACAATGAATTTTCTTATGTAAACAACAATGTTAGAGTATCACAGTTGTGAGAATATGGTAACAGTATGTGTGAAACTATTAGCATAGACTAATTGGATTATTTATTTTGACAAGAAATGTCAAACGGAATGTTATTTTTAAGATTGCAATCTAAATTAATGATTATTTCATAATGTATGCACAAACTTTAACATTAGTAGGAACATATGTGTGTATGCACATAGACTTCATCTGCGTACATACACATACTTATGACATACCTTCTTTTGTTTTTAGTACATTTATAAAAAGGAAAAATGCTTACGATGATAAGTAAAAAATAGTCATAAGAATGATATGACTAATTGTTGTGTTACTCTCTGAATCATAAATCTGATTTCTATTTAGAGTATAATTTAGTATTATGTTTCTTCTTTTGAAGAAATTTGTGAAAGAATATTTTAAATACTTGAATAGAACAGTGATACCTTAGTTGACTAGAACACCTATAGGTAGATGTTGCTAGAGGGTAGATAGTTGTTATGAGATGTATAGTAGAAAGTTACCTTCCACAGCAAGTGTCAAAATGGATTTTAGAGAGTATAGGTTTACTTTACCAAAACCTATTGTTTGTTTTTGTTGCAACACATTTATTATGTGTGTCCAAGTAATATAGTTTATTATGTATGTATGAATGAGCTCTGTGATTTCACTCTCTATCATTCCTAGCATAGATCTTGCACTTTCTTTTCTAACTTGTAGATAGAAATTACATGTTGATGTTTGGGCATGCACTAGATTACACCTTGCAAACTATTCTCTTACTAAAAAATTTTTGCAAGGTCAAGCATTCTTCAAGTCGAAAGAATATCGGGGAAGAGTAAGCTTCATGGTTGGGCAATAAAGTGCTTCAACCATGTTTTCATCCACCAGCGGAGGTGAGCTTCCAAGAAGAACCTTATTTTCTTACAAGAATATTATACTCTAAGATGTAACTTGATGTAATTCATTCTTGTACTTGATGTAATGTGTACAATGTAATGACTTTGTGGCCTTAGGAGCCAAGTCAAAGTTGATATTGTAATTTGACTTTTAAAATGAATATAAGAATCTTTGACTCACTTTAAATGGACATGTGTAGCTATAATTGACTTTAGCCACTAGTTATGTCTTTTTAATTTGTATTATATTCATGTTTCATTTACAATAATATTAAATAAGTAATAATTTTGAATGGTTTATTACAACATAACTTATATTATTGTTGTTCCCTGAACTGGAGGCTTTTCCTTTGTCATGGTCTTGCAAGGGACTTTTAAATATAGTGTAATCAGAATTTTTCTTGCCTTGTGAATCACCTATCAAAATGGTTTCATTTTCAATAAGGCCTTGAATTATATTCTTGAGTGTCCAACATCTAGTTGTTTTATGTCCTTTTCCATGGTGATATTCACAGTATTCATATTCTTTCCACCAATCAGGTTTGATCAATGAGGGTTCATAATTTTTGATGTCTAGTAGTGTGATGACATTAGACTGAAAAATCTATTTTAGGAATGATTCGATGGGTTCACCCAATTTGGTATATGTTCTCTTGGCACATGGAGGACCCCTGCATTGATTATTTTTTACTATGTTCAACTTTTGGTTTTGACCTTGTATTTGGGTGTTTGATGTATTGGATGTATTTTATGAGGAAGGACCTTTGAAATGAATGGTTGGACCTTTGGTTATCACTTTAGAATTAACAACTCCATCATTTGTGACATTTTTGTTTCAGGACCAATATTTACCTTTTTCATTATTGGACTTTGGAGTTTCTTTTTTTATTTTGACTAGTCCTTTCATGACAAGACCTTTCTCAATAAGGACACCTTTCTCAAGGATTTCATCAAAAGTTGTGTAACATTATAATTGTAGAATACTCATCATTTCTTTGTAAATATTTTCAACAAACATGGTGACCAACTGTTTCTCAGGAATGTGACAAGAGAACTTGCTAACCAAACCTCGCCATCTCTAGTAAAACAAGGTAAGTGATTCCCATTTTTCTTGTATGGTTGTCCTTAACATGGAAAGGGTGACATCATTTTTAATGTTAAAAGAAAATTGGTTAATGAATTTTTCAACCATTTCACCCCATGTTCTAATCCCTAGAGGGAGATGTGCAAACCAATATAGGGTTGGCCCTATGAGGCTTCATGGGAATAGTCTCATCAAATAGGTAGGATCATATGAGACTTCCATACATGAAGTGTTAAATTCTCAAATGTGTTCTATTGGATCCCCTGTCCCCTTATACTTAGGCAAAGGTGGTGTTGTGAAATGAGGGGGAAAGGGTGGCATGTATAGATTTTTGTCAAATAGAAAAGGGCACTGGAATAAGTTTTCTTGTTGGTCCCCAATTGTATGTTCATCATTTGTTGTTGGATGGCTTGTGATAGAGCTCCTAAAATTTTGAAATTTTGAGCTTATTATGCACATTGTAGTGGTCTATTCTATTTATGTCCATAGGTGAGGTTTAGGGTTTTAGCCTCAAAACCTTGCTCTCAATTATCTTACATATTAAACCTTGGTTTTTTAATTCATTGTTGACTTGCTTTACCCAGTCACTGGTCATTCAAGTTGCAACTTAAGCCATCAATGACATCCTTTTATTAGCCCTTTTTGCTTAGGTATGTCGGTTCTTTAATCTTATATCATCACTTTTATGTTTCCTAAGGTTGGGTTGAAATATTTTCATAAAAAATTTCCTTTAGTAAGTATCCACCTTGAGGGTCAAAGTCTCGTTGGCCTAGTCATGGCCATGTTTTAAAAACTAGCTTTATTGGCATGTGCAAAAATATTGTATGTTAGATCTGAGGATCAAATCCTAGTTGTTCATCACACACCATGCAGGAGTTAAAGAATGGTCACCAGAATGCTTGCGAGGGCCATGGTTATTTGATGCATGTCCTTGCCATGGTGGGGCCCAATTTTCTTTCATTATACCTGACGCCTAGTGGTTTGGATATTGGCGGTCCACATGCATTCATAGGATTAAATCTCAATTTTTGATCGCACACCTCGCAGCATTAAATTAATGCTCATCAAAAGACATGCGAGGTCTATGATCAAGTGACACGTGTGTTGTTTCATCTGCTCGGGAAAGAAGTGGAGCCCATAGAAAGGAATGACATGGCTTCCAGTCAGCACATCCTCATTGTCTAACGAGTTGGTGAAATAGGGTGAAGTGAATTCAAAATGTGTTGACTCAATCTGAGTTGTTCATCATGCCATCTCAGAGGGAAATCAATGGTTGCTATTTAAAATTACACAAACAGATATTAGAGTCATTTTGCTTCATGTGAGCAAGTAGTAATGGTTGAAAGGACATTAGCAGTTATCGTAATTGAATCATAAAGGTCCATAAAATTGATTTCCTCATACAATTGAAGATTGCAAGTGAATGCAGAGCAACTCGGTGATTAGTCAAAGTTTTCAAGTTGTGGCGCAAACAAATTAGGGTTATTGTAAACACATAAAGTTGTGAGTACAATTAAAACTATATCCTATGATTTATTTGAACTATCTTGAATTGGGATAGGTTATGATTGTTTTCTTCCAATTGAATTAGCTTGCCTACTTTAATTGCTTTACTGTGTTAAAATTTCACATAAAATTGTAGTTCTTAACCAATTTTTTTCAAATCTACGTCTTCTAATTGCACCCTAAGCTTCTAATTGAAAGAATTAGGTTTTTGAGCTTTCTTGTGTTAGAACCCTAGCTCATTGTAATCCTACCCAATTATCTATGGCTCCCAAAATACAAAGGTCTCATTCAAAAACCCCAGTTAGACTACTCTCTGAAGACATTGTTGACCAGCTCAAACCCTCAACCAACAAAAGAAGTCAAGGAGTAGTGATATACTATGGCCCTAGAATTCATGAAGGATTGTAGGACAAATAGGCTTGGATCAAGTATGCTAAATTTCCTTACACTAGCTGGCAAATGTTTAGAAACTAGTTTGGGAACAAGAATTGTGGGGTTCCCGTTTGTAATACCTGGAGATTAGATATGGGGAAACTAGTGGTTCCAAATGTGTACATGGATGTAGACTTGCTCAAGGATATTGTAGCAAGATATGACCCTATGTCCAAAATTGTTAGGGCATGCAGTAGTGTTGAGGTGGTTAGGATCACTAAGGAAGACATTGCAGAGATATTTAAAATGCATGATTGGAGTGAAGATATGGTCCCTATTGACCTTTATTCCTTTATAAAAGAATATGATAATACCAAGGCCTTGTTTCAAACTGCAATGTTTCCAATGCACACTGCTGCTGCGGGACATAGAAAGAATAGGAAGCAAATCAAGATTGGAAGAGATGAGAAGGAACCTTTTCCTTTGAATTACTTCTCCAATTATTTCAGGAGGTCTATATGCTCCTTGTATCAAATTATTGGCTTTGATGCACTTGATACTATACCGACTAAATATATGTACATGGCAGCCAATACTCAGCATGCATCCTTCAATGTTGTCTATGATTTTGCTACTTATTTGGAAAAAAATATGCACAAGCACCTGGTTTATCTTAAGGAAGGGAAGCACTGGGTAAAATTGTGGTGGTACTCCCTCTTGATGCATATGATCTTGTATAAGCAAGAAAAGAATTTTGGTGAGAACATGTCATTGAAAAAGGTGGAGGGCGATCTTGAGCTATCTGTCCAATGTTGGACCCAAATTTTGGACATGGATGACCAAAAATTTGATTATGTGGTCTTCCATAATGTCTTTACATCCAAGGTAAGGAGACTCCTGGTTGTTGATCTGCCAAGCATCCCTCAAGAGTTTTATGACTTCCTGAGGCCCATGGAAAGTAGGCTTGACTTGAATATAACCCATAATTAGGGAGATATCATTGCATATCTAGAAAGAACTATATTCAGGGTATTTGAGACTAGTGTTTATCCTTTTGTGCTGCCAAGAGATCTATCTCTTAGGATTGGATTTATAGAATTCATGAGACATTTGGTAGGATCTCAAGTGTGTCACTTGCCAGAGAATAAGTGTTGGAAACAAGCAACACTGAGAGGGGGTTGAATCAGTGTTGTGCAAAAATTCAATTTTATTGTTCTATCATTTAACTTACTTAACCATTCAACAAAAGAAACATGCATCAATAAAAAGAAAATAAACACAACCCCATAACACCAAAAATTTTACGTGGAAACCCTATTAGGGGAAAAACCATGGTGGATGGCCAATCCAAAATATAATATGAGTATGCCCAAAATGAGAAGTACAAAATGGGAATACACTTGCACTCAGGCTAACTTCCTTGAACTCACTACTCAAAATGGAGGGGCTCACTTCCCTACAAATATTTGGAATAGATCCAAAAGAGTGAATTGATGAAATAGCATCTACAATGCCTGATTATAGTTCTAATTAAGTGTTGTAGATAATCTTCTATCCTTTTGACTGATTCAACATTTTTTCTCTGCTCTACACAACTTACACTGTAAAAATCTTAATGCACAAGTGAAACTATGCATAATCACCTAATCACTCTTCTTAATGATTGCAACACACCACCACACTTCTTTTTTCGCATACCAAATGATATGTCAAATCTCTTATATATATCTGCATCTAGAAATAAAATCGCTATAGGTCGGCCTAATAAAACTTGGAAATATTGGCCCAAATTTTCAATGTGGATCTAACACTGCTGGTTAGACTATAGCTAGGACCCATCATTAAATAGTTGAACATAAAAATATTTTAAATAATTTCACTTTACACATCCAAAACATCCCACATTCACTGAGTCGGCTACAATTAGCAAATAGACAGAAAACATCCTACCAGACCTCCAAGCTTGTACAACAACTAATGCAACACCACAAAATTCAGCAATAAGATAGTGTACATGTTCAACAAGTAATCTAAAGGATCCACAACTCAAAATGATGATCTGGTGACGTAGACAGATTAACTGACTGACCGGATACCTTGTTCAAGTATTTTGTTGGTATCAAATAGTATTTTAGTTTATTTATTGGTATGACTAGATACTAATCTGTGGACCATGGAAATGAATTCAGTTGCCATCAATGACAACACCAAAAGCCATATGCCAACAATCTCCCCCTTTGGAATTGATGGCAACACTTAGTGAAAAATGACTAAGTGTTGAAACTTGTAAGTACACTCCCGAAATTCAAAATACTACTCCCCCTAAGAATGTCAAGGCATTTTTCACTGTGCTCTCTCCCCCTTTGACATCAATCAAAAAATTATGGAATCCAAAATTACAAAGTTGTACAAACATAACCTAAGACTTACAAAAATTTGAAGAAATCTGCAAATTCATTCCTCAGTCCATTTAAGTTTGAGTCCCAAACACTTCTCAAACTCTCCAAAATGGTTATATGACCGCAAAAAAGATATGACAATGTTTTTTCTGATTCGAGACTTACCGGATCTAGAGCAGCCATATCATCTTTAGCCTCTTTCAAAGCGTTCACCATTATCATAGTCCTTGTACTTATTAATCCCCTAGGTTCACATACTCTCCCAATAATCCTTTCATTTTCAAGTTTCATACTCTTTATTTAGTTGAACAAGGACATTACCTGACTTTCTTGTTTACAAACACTAATGGCTAATGGGTCAAAAGTATTGGAAATAGTGACCAACTATTGTTCAATGTCTTTCACCTTCTTCTCATTTGCTTCAATAAATTTTGACAAGACCAAGCAAGACTTATACACTTTTCCTCCTTTAGACATAGTACCTTGAATATTTTTTATGCAAGTGCCTAATAGATCTTTGTCTTTGGCAATCAATTCATTTAGGCTACCAACTCTCTTCTCCTTGAACTCCTTTTTCACTTTAACCAAAGCTGATTTCTCAAAAGATTCAAAATGATAATCTATAGAATTTATTAGCATCTTTAACTCATCGGAAGAGGAACCTAACAGGTCCATAACATAAGTAGGCACTAATTTCTCTAAAACTCCATATGCAAGATTTAGCAGTTCACTGTCCTTTATGTGATATTTCAGTATCCTCCCACTGGCTTTGGCTTGAGCAATTTTAGCGACCTTCATCATCTCAATTGGAGATAGAGTGGATAGGTTAATTGAGCTTTCATCTAACTCAATATTTGACTCTTCCTATTGCTCCAATAGAGATCTCTTCACTTCCTCTATTTTGATTTCTTGATCCTTTTCTTTTTCAACCTTGGAATCTAATTCAGGATTGACTTTAGGCATTTCAGCTTCTTCAATATGCACCTCCTTTTCCTAAGCTAACAACTCAATAGGGACCTTAGTTACCATAGGTGTCTCTATATTTTCCACATTAGGAGAAGTCAGAATATCCTCAAATTCTGAATAATCAGATGCATTCATGTTCTCCTCATTCACATTTTTTTCTTTATTTTCATTTACCTCCACACTCACTTCCTCATTTCCTTCAACATTTTCAATATTGATTTCCTCAATGTTAATCTTATTCCTTGACAAAAATTCTTACAAAATTTCCTTAGTTTCACTGATAACAACGTCAGTTTCACCAATCATGAGTTTATTTACTCTTGTCTTGCTCTTAAATTCCTTTTTAGCCTTTTCAAGGAGTAGATCCATCTCTTCAATTATCATTTCCGGGCATAGATCAACAAGAACTCTCTTCCTCATATTTTCTTCTTCAGATTTGGCACTCAACCTCCTAGATTCCAAAGCATTATACAGACTTGTAGGAAAAACAGACATGATTTCAACAAGAGCTTTATTAAAAAAAAATCATATGCTTTATTGTTGCTTTAATAATTCTCTTACCAAATTCATCAAAGGTCTCATACCAATCATAGAGTGGCTTGAGAGTCCCATCTTTCACCACTGCATTCTCAACTTCCTCAATATTCATACTGGGCTTGTCAACTTTGGCCTTTTTCTTTGCTTCTTCTCCTTTGTTGGAAGATTTTCTCTTGTTCAATTTGACAGCCTAAGTACCAGTAGCCTTTATCTCTCTTACTACTTCTTTTGAGTTAGTTTCTTCCTTTTCATCTGCAGACACAGCTTTGTAAGATCTTGTGCTTTTATTCTTCTTCCTTTTTCTGGAAGCCTCGGCTTGATTTGACTGAGCTGCAAGGGAACTCCTCATAGATCTAGTGTGAGCAGGAGATGTTCCTAGACCAGTTGATTTTGTCTTTTCTTTCATTTTAGCTGCTTCAGCTTCATCTCTTTTCCTTCTCACTTCTTTTAGTTGTTGCACAGGAATGCCCATACTTTCTACAAGAGCTTATGTCTCTTTTCTTACCCTTCTGACTATCATGGGCTTTTTCAATTCTAAATGAATCTGTAAGATTTTCTCTGCATAAGTACCAAACCTTTCTTCTCCCTGATCCAATGGTGAATTCAGCAGGTGTTCTACGTACATCATCATAATTTTCTCATCTACTTCATAACCCATAGGCATGATCCAAACTGTTCTAGGATTAGCGGATTCCATATGGCATTGGTCAATGCCTACCATGAAGCAAATAGTCTCTTTGTACTGTTCCATTATTATGGAAGGAATTCTCTCTCTAGTGTGCATTAAATTCTAAAAGCTTTTAAAATAACCCCATAGGATTGTATTGCGGGTTTGTCGATCATCCATTCCAAATAATATAATCCTTATCTGAATAGCTACCCATTCATCATTAGGCCATTGAACTTTACTAAATCCCAGAACCTTGCCCAAGAAGTAGAAAAAAAAACATATTTGCAGGTTACTGTATTTGAGTATGTTCTTATCTTTCTTGATTTTTCCCAAATTTTCCAATAACTAGCTTATGAGCAGTTCACACAAATGATAGTCTGCATTTTTTTTTACCATTTCATATGTTGCATAGATATTTGTGTACTGAATTCTCCCAGCTTGAGTGTTAAATCTTATAGACGATAACCATTGATGCAAATTTTACATCCAATACAGCAATATCGTCTATCGTCATTACTCTTTTGTCCCATTGTGAGCCTATTGCATCAATAACTTTATCATTCTTCACATACTTCAAAATTGGAAGTCTACCGGTGGAATTTAGTCCTGTAACTACACATATAGCTTCTTTTTTTATTTTGAGCGGCACATCTAGCCACATGAATTCATCATGGACACAGCTCAACACATATCAAACCCATTCATCTTCTTCAAATATGAGAAATTTCACAAATTACATAAATTTCTTATCCTCTAGGGTTTTAAATTATGGTTTCACAATAAGATCTTTTTGAATTATATGATGATAGTACAAATCCATCAAGTGAGAGGTTCCCAAATCTTCAATGTTTGCAGGCACATAAGCCCTAATATCCTCAATATGCAGGACTCTATATGACACTGATGAAAATGCACCTAAGGGCTCTATATCTATAGACTTATATGGGTGCCATTTAAATTTTGGACATGACCTATCCTTAACTTCAACTATCAGAAGAGTAGACATGATTGCAATCACACAAATTTATAGGTTTTTCAATAAATACCTTTTGAGGATGAAATGAAATTTGATCGTGGATTCTTCTTTATGCTTGAATCTTTCTAGAAATTTACAATGATCATGTCAGAGCTCTCCAAACTAATTTTCTCCAAATGTAATATGAAAAATTAGGGTTGAAGCCATTCTTTTATTGCCCACATACCTAACTCCTTTAGTTTGCAATAAATGCCCTTTCCCTAACTCATCTAGTTTCCTTCCTTTCAGGCACCGAGATAGATGACTCTTATGTAGATCTCCAATATTCTTCACTAATGCTTATAACTGGTCGAACAACATCTAAAAAGCATCAACTCTCCTACTGGACACATCTGGATTCCAGTATCGTTCACCTGCAAAGGGGGTTTAAGAGTTTTTCTTGATAGCTCCCCCTATTCCAAAGACCTAAAATTAATTCCCCGAGGAATTACCAGAAGTTGCTTCTGGTGCTGGCTCATTTCCTTCTACAGAGGAATTCTTCTTCACCCATTTCTTCTGCATTTTCTTTCTGATTGCATCAATAGTGACTTTTCCCTTCCCATTAACATCATGTTGCATGTTTTGTTTTACCGAACCTCTTATGTTCCAAAAAAATATAGCAATGTGGCCAAATTTGTTGTAGTTGTAGCACACAACATTTCTCTTTCCAGACCAACTGTTCCATTGACCCTTTTTTTATCTGCATTGGTTAGCAACATGTCCAAATCTATTGCATGCATATCATATGGCATCTCTATGAAAGTTATTCATCACAATTTTGCATTCACTTGACTTATGACCATACTTATAGCAATTAAAACACTGACTTGAGAATGATGGTCATCCTGTATTCATTCTATTCCTACACTGAGAAGCCATATGACCAAATTTTTTGCAAACATAAAAATAGCCATTAAATCTTGGAGCATTTGGTTGCCTCACTAGATTTCTTCTAGCTCCTTTCATCTGAATTCTTTGTCTAAATCTTCCTTGTCTATAATCCCTTTGTCTAGAGTTCCTTTGTCCATATCTAGAACTTTCTCCTTCTTCATATCCAAGACCTCATCTATCACTGTCAGTCCTCAGTCCTTTGATTAGTTCATCAAATTTTGCTAAGCTTTCTTTCAATTTCTCCTTATACTCATTTCCAGTAGCAAGTTCATCTCTGAGATCATTAAGCTACTTTTCAAGCACTTCTTCATTGTTCTTGGATTGCTCCAATTCATTATCTAGTTGGCTACATTCTTCATATTTTTCTTTCAAAGACTGTGCAAGATTTTCTTCATTCTTATTTATGTCATCAATCTCCTTGGTCATTCTCATTATGATAGATTCCATTTCACGCTTCAAGGCAGCATTCTCTTTGGAAAACTTTTCACATTCTTCTATTTTCTATTTCAGAGCCAAACTGAGTTGTTCATCCTCCATGCTTTTGTTCTTTTGTTTAAGCTAACCACATAATTCTTTTCTTTTCTCCCTCAATTCATTGATTTTTTCTTTTGGCGATTGAATGAAATTTTATGCATTCTCAAGATTTTCTTACAGTTCTTGGTTCTCATCTTTTGATTAGTCTAGATCATCAAGGGCCACCTTAAGTTGTTGTTGAAGACTGCTTGTATCCATTGAAAAATACCTTCCAAGATCTCCCCAAGTTGTAAGACTTCTTCTAAGGAACTAGCTTTGATACCAATTATTGGAAACAAGTAACACTGAGAGGGGGGGTGAATCAATGTTGTGCAAAAATTCAATTTTATTGTTCTATCATTTAACTTACTTAACCATTCAATAAAAGAAACATACATCAACAGAAATAAAATAAAAACAACCCCATAACACTAGAATTTTTATGTGGAAACCCTGTTAGGGGAAAAACCATGGTGGATGGCCAATCCACAATATAATATGAGTATACCCAAAATGAGAAGTACAAAATGGGAATGCACTTGCATTCAAGCTCATTTCACTAGTCAAAATGGATGGGCTCACTACCCTACAAAGATTTGGAATAGATCCAAAAGAGTGAATTGATGAAATAGCATCTACAATGCCTGATTATAGTTTTGATTAAGCTCTATAGATAATCTTCTATCCTTCTAACTGATTCAACAATTATGCTCTGCTATGCATAACTCACACTATAAAAATCTTAATGCACAAGTGAAACTATGCATAATCACCTAATCGCTCTTCCTGATGATTGCAACACACCACCACAAATCTTTTTTCACATACCAAATGATATATCGAATCTCTTATATATATCCACATCTAGTAATAAAATCACTATAGGTTGGCCTTAATAAAACTTGGAAATATTATCAACTGTCGGCCCAAATTTATGAATAAATTTTTAATGTGGATCTATCACTGTCAGCTAGACTATAGCTGGGACACATAATTAAATATTTGAACATAAAAACATTTTAAATAATTTCACTTTACACATCCACAACGCGCCACTTTCACTGAGTCAGCTACAATGAGCAAATAGATAGAAAACATCCTACCAGACCTCCAAGCTCATACAACAACTAATGCAACACCACAAAATTCAGCAATAAGATAACGTACATGCTCAACAAGCAATCCCGGGGATCCACAACTCAAAACAATAATCCAGTGAAGTAGACATATTAACTAGCTGACCAAATACCCTATTCTCCAAGTATTATACTGGTTAATCATAGTATTTCACTTTATCTGCCGGTATGACTAGATACTAATCTGTGGACCATGGAAATGACTTCAATTGCCATCAATGACAACACCAAAATCCATATGCCAACAATCTCCCCCTTTGGAATTGATGGAAACACTTAGTGAAAAATGACTAAGTGTCGAAACTTGTAAGTACACTTCCAAAATTCAAAATACTACTCCCCCTAAGAATGTCAAGGCATTTTTCACTGCACTCTATCCCCCTTTGACATCAATGACAAAATTGGGGAATCCAAAATTGCAAAGTTGTACAAAAATTTGAAGATGTCTACAAATTCATTCCTCAGTCCATTTAAGTTTGAGTCCCAAACACTTCTCAAACTCTCCAAAATGGTTATATGACCACAAAGAAGATATGACAATGTTTCTATTGCTTCGAGACTTACTAGATCTAGAGTGGCCATATCATCTTTAGCCTCTTACAAAGTGTTCACCATTATCTCAATCCTTGTACTTATTAATCCCCTGAGTTCACATACTCTCCCAATAATCCTTTCATTTTCAAGTTTCATACTCTTTATTTGTTTGAACAAGGACATTACCTAAATTTCTTGTTTACAAACACTACCAGCTAATGGGTCAAAAGTATTGGAAATAGTGACCAATTGTTGTTCAATTTCTTTCACCTTCTTCTCATTTGCTTTGGTAAATTTTGACAAGACCAAGCAAGACTTATACACTTTTCCTCCTTCAAACATAGTACCTTGAATATTTTTTATGCAAGTGCCTAACAGATATTTGTCTTTGGAAATCAATTCACTTAGGCTACCAGCTCTCTTCTCCTTGAACTCCTTTTTCACTTTAACCAAAGCTGATTTCTCAAAAGATTCAAAATGAGAATCTACATAATTTATTAGCTTCTTTAACTCACCAGAGGAGGAACTTGACAGGTCCATAACATAAGTAGGCACTAATTTATGTAAAACTTCATATGCAAGATTTAGCAGTTCATTATCCCCTGTGAGATTTCAATATCCTCTCACTAGCTTTGGCTTGAGCAATTTTAGTGACCTTCATCATCTGAATTGGAGACGGTGTGGATAGGTTAATTGAGCTTTCATCTAACTCAAGATCTGACTCTTCTTATTACTCCAATAGAGATCTCTTCACTTCCTCTATTCTAATTTCTTGATCCTTTTCTTTTTCAACCTTGGATTTTGATTTAGGATTGAATTTAGGCATTTTAGCTTCTTTAATATGCACATCTTTTTCCTCAGCTAACACCTCAAAAAGGACCTTAGTTACAACAGGTGTCTCTGTATTTTCCACATTAGGAGAAGTTAGAATATCCTCAAATTTTGGAGGATTAGACACATTCATGTTCTCCTCATTCACATTTTCTTCTTTATTTTCATTTACCTCCACACTCACTTCCTCATTTCCTAGAACATTTTCAGTATTTGATTTCCTCAATGTTAATCTTATCCCTTGAAAAAAATTCTTCCAGAATTTCCTTAGTTTCACTAACAACAGCATCAGTTTCACCAATCATGAGTTTATTTACTCTTGTCTTACTCTTAAATTCCTTTTTAGCCTTTTCAAGGAGTAGATCCTTCTCTTCAATTTTCATTTCTAGGCACAGATCGATAAAAAATATCTTCCTCAGATTTTCTTCTTCAGATCGAGCACTCAACCTGCTAGATTCCAAAGCATTATACAGACTTGTAGGAAAACCAGATATGATTTCAACAAGAGCTTTATTAAAACCATTTGGGTATGTGCAGGATCATGATGGGCCAAAAAGTGGTGATATGATGGGTATGTGTATGGTATGTGGCTGACGACATTCAAGGGAAATGGAACAAGGTAAGGTATGTATTCAAAAATTTTGAAAGTGTTGTTGGTGTGTTCAGAAGAGAAGAAATAATCAAAGATAAGGAGAAAGTGTTGGCAACTAAAGAAGTACCAGATATAAAATTAGAGGAAAGGCCTTCCTATCAGCCACCAAAAAAGATTTAGGTAAATACTAGGAAAAAGGAAATAATTAAGAAAGAGAAAACAGAGCCAACCCCTATTGCATCAGAGGATTCAAGGCCATCCTCCCCAACTAGATCAGTCTCATGGCCTCTTAGGAAATCCCCACTTGTTATAATTGATATTGATTCCCCTCCAAGAAGTTATCCTCCCTCAAAGCAGCCACCAATTAAGAGACAAAGGGTTGAGAAGAGCATGGTAGTAGGCCACCCTAATAGTGATGAAGATGATATTGTGATAACTCTTGAATATATGGAGTAGGGGATGCCTTCTCCCCCAAGGAAAGTTGCATCAAGCTCTAGGACAAGTATTTTGAGATTGGGAAAGGTCGAGTTAAGTTGTGTGAGCAATATCGATGACATAAGAGAGGAGGCTTGCAAAGAATTCATGGAGGATGATTCATTTATTGAAACTCCAGCATTCATGTATTTTATATGGAGAGAAAAATTTGTAGAATATGTAGAGGGTTGTAGTTGAGAGAAGCTTACATCCTGAATTGCCTGGAGGCATCATCCAAGCCAATGTGATGGAAGAAATGAGGAAACAATTTAAAAATATCACACCCTAGGAAGGAAGGGAACTTGTACAAAAGAATGGTGTTTTATTATTTCCCGAATGGGATATTGCTGATGTAGTTGTACTTGTGAACCTTAGATTTTTGGGCAGGACTTATAGGCTACTCTTGCACTCTTAGGATGTTTCACCTAAAAGGAGAGAGATAAACCCCACTTAAAGGAATCTAGGTGGTTCATTCAAATTATTCAATGTATGATGTTATTTAGACTAAATGGAATGATTTAAGTGCAATTGGATGATCTATTTGACTGATTATGAATGAAAAACCTAAGAATTATGCAATTTTGGAAAACATAATGTGATATGCAAGCATGAACTAAGTATGAACAAATGCAAAACAAAAAGCAAAAAGGTTGAATCAGAGTGTACCTGTAGGTCTAATGAATATTTTGGAATATCCTGAATGCTAGTAGAGATCACTGAAAATCACCAGTGGGACTCATTCGCCACTGATCCAAATCAGACCTTCTTTTGATGAAAATTGTTGAAAACTAGTTTCTAAGTGTCAGAATCCAAAATTTGACAAAATCTAGATTTCTAGCCTTAAATTGGGATTGATTCGCTAGTCACTCCCAAAATTTTAAGAAATCAGGGACCAATTTTGTAGCACCAGATGTTAGATTGTCTACTTGTCAGGTTGCCAAAGTTAAATGTGTAGAAAAATAGATAGAATGTCTTCTCCAAGCTTGAAATAGGATGTAGTTGACTTGAAACACTTTGTTGAATTATTTTCCACTTTTCAACACCTAATAGCTTGTCAAATCTACATACACAAGCCTGCAAACACACATGCAAAAGGGGAAAAATGGTTAAGGGTTAGGTTATAGGGATTTTCCTTGGTCAAATCCCACTTTGGTAATCAAACCCTTAATGAAGAAATGAAATGGAAGAGATTGATAAACAAATAACATGCAAATGCTATCAACTTACCAAACCCTTATTGAAGAAATTTGAAGATATAACAATGGTTGCTCCAAAATACTTTATTAATGCTTAATTCAATGATGCAAAGTGTTTGAATGCTTGAATGAGTGAGTGAATAAGTGAACTTGATGAATGGGGGTTAGAATGGATATAAAAACACTTAATTATACACACTTGTGCCTTAGTAACCTGATGATACCTCATCATAGACCAACATAAAGTGATTTTTAATAAAAACCCTAAAGAAAATTTAAAATATTTTGAATTTTGAGCCAAGAGGGACTCATTCGCCACCCATGGTGAATGGGTTCCACCTTGGACTTGAAAGTGGGTGTCTAGAATTATCTTGAATTTAATGTTTTTTTTCAAGTTTACATTCAAAAACAAACTTAATTAAGCCTTATGAGTGCATAAAGAAAGCATAAGAAAGGTGTAAATAGTGAAATTAAGCCTAGAAAAGCATGAAATATTCTTACAAGACTTTACAACACCTCAAAATAGGACTTGATAAGTGATGAAAAAGGTGATTTTTAGGTGAATTGTAATGAATAGAGTCTAGAAAAGTGAAGAAATTTTTTACAACACTTCACAAGACACCATAATTTGAATTTTAAGGACCTGACGTGAATTTTCAAGCCCCATTGCAACATCAAGTCAGAGAAAAATGGACCAAGCATCATGAAGAAAGGCCTAAAATACCATGAAAATGTCAAGGGGCCATTTTTCTACAGTGCATTTAGCCCCACTTTAGTGAGAGGATGATCTTGCTTCAAACTCACACTAAAGTAGCCATGCATATTGAGAGAGAGAGAGAGGTCGTAATACACTTATGTTAGCAAGATGGAATGACAATGATCAAGAGGGATGATCAATCCCCCAATATGAAGATCCCATGGAAAACTAGACATAAGAACAAAGAAACACACATTGGAAAGGGAAATTGAATTGACCTTTGATTGTATGTCCAACTAGTTGTGGATTAGATCTAGATTGATTGTTTGAAAAAGAGAATACATACTCACTCTGGGGCGACAAAAATCATGGTGGTCCATCGAGTGACAAAACCCAAAAAGGTGAATTACATATGCTAGTTGGTATGCTCTCACAAACACATAGGTGGCTATGGGGAAAGTCATGTTGCTGAGTGGGCTTCCTGCTCAACCATATTAAAGTTATACCTCCTGATAACTTTAACAAGGCACCACAAAGGAAAATGTCGTTTCGTGCTTCATATGCTTAGAACTCATGAACAAATGCAAGGTACCACAGGCATGCAAGTTGCATTATGCAAGGTTTCAAAGATCTAAAATGTAAAAATGTAACATGTAAAATATAAAAGATGTTCAAAGGAGTATTGTTAAGTCCATGCAAGGTCTATCGCTTAGGGAACATTGTGACTAATGTCTCCAAGAGAGGAACAATCAAAGAATATTATATTCAAAACTTAGGGGATGTTATGTGTTGCACCAGGCCACCAAGAGGAATGTAATATGCTAAGAGAGATCACACTTATGAAGGACATCACACTCAATGGCATCCACAAAGTGATAAATGCATCGTATGAAGTGACAAGGCTGCACTAAGAACTAGGAATGCAAATGAAATTATGCCAATGTATGCCCCCCACTTTAAAGGAATCGCTACACACTGTTCTATGAGAAATTACTTTAAAGTAGAAAAGGAAAGAAAATGAGAAAAAGAAACAAGACATGAGAGCCAACTTGGAAAGCCCCTATGCCAAGTCATATGTTTATGAGTTAGGTTGTGCCATGTAAACAAAAAAGAAAACAAAAGAAAAGGAGTTGCCCCCCAGAAAAGAACACACCAAACACATAAGGGATCTATGGATTTGGGTTTAGTATGTTCATTGTTTCAATGCTTATATTAAAGAGCTCAGAACTATCATCATTCCCCAAATCACATAGAACTGGAAGAATGATAAGAAGAGAGTGAAGACAAAAGGAAAACAAAGTCCATTTTGGTTCAACGTGGAAGAGACATTGTAGTCTCAATGCCTTGCATCATCCAAAAAGGAAAAACACAAGTGAAAAGAAAAATGAAAAGGAAAAATAAAAGAAAAAGCTTTTGGGTCAACATGAAGGAGACATTTCCATCTCAACGCCTTGCGTCATCACCAAAAGGAAAAAACACAAGAAAAAGACAAATAAAAAGGGAAAAGGGACCAATTGCGTCAACATGGAAGAGAAATAGGGTGTCTCTATGCTTTGCATCATCCCCAAAAGGAAAACACAAAACAAAAGTGAAAAGGCAATGCACGACATAGAGAAGAATAAAGGTATGAATAGAAGAAGTGTACAATGATAGAGAACATCAAACACATGATACAAGGGAACACAATACGCACATAAAAGAAAAATGAAGAGGAGTTAGTAATGCAAATGTAAGTCAATCAGTAATTGAGTTATTGGTTTCTCAATCTTAAGTAATATAAGGGGAAAATGAATAACATAGTTAAGAGACAAAGACAAATGCATTACTAGGATGAGGCTAACAACTTCTTACCCCCAGAGGATGTGAAGCAATAATGATCCAAGAGAGGTGATGGGAGGAATCATGCAACAGTGAGAATGAAAAATTATACAACTATGGCATGATAAATGTATTTTGTTTTAAGGGATAATGGGAAAGCACTTAGTATCAATGAAGTGATACTTGTCCAATATGTCCTTTAATGTCTGACATTCTTTGGTTTGATGTCCAAGAACATGATGATATTTGCAAAATGGTATGTTAGAATCTTTAGGATAGATGACCAACATATTCATAGGTGGTAAAAGTATAAGGCCTTTATTTAAAAGCAGTTGAAGTCTCCTTTCACATTCAGGTGGAGGATGAGTAGGAAACTTGAGTTTTTCAATTTATAAGGCCGCTTTCATTCTCTAGATTCTCCTTTCTCATGAATGGAAGAAGGAGGAGTACCCATGGGGATACTAGCATCCTTTTCATGAGAATCAGGTAATGGTTGTTCACATGGAAGGAGAATGTTCAAGTCAAGAGGAGAATCAAATATCATGGTACCATCATCTTGAAGTATCCAATATTTATAAAGAGCTTTATCAGTATGAGGAGGATCTTGATATCCTAATCTTGTTGTGTTTTCTTTTGTTCATTTTTGTTAAAAAATTTGGTGAATATTATTCTCATGTGTTGTGTCACAACCTTGTTTACTTAGGATAGTAAATCATTTTCCATAAGTTTCTTCAAGGTTGATGGGAGTTTTTGTGACTTTGTGATCATAAAATGGTTGAGGATGTGTTTTTTGGGAGGAACTAGGTCCACTTGATGGAGGGATCTTAGGTCCTTCTTGAGTTTCAGGATGTAGGTATCCAAAGTGATCAGGAGGTGCAATAGTAGGAAGATTTGGTGGTTTCATTGATAAGTATAAGACTGCATTGGCTTCAAGGTTATCAAGAGATTCATTTAAGAACTTGTCCATGCTAGCATCATCTTCTCCAATGATGTCAACATCATGAGGAGGAAAATCATGAGGATTTGAAGGAGCATGAGGAAGCTCAAGGTCATTAGGTTCATAGCCAAAGGCACAATTGGACATGTCTACCAAGGATTTCAATGAATTCCAAAACTTATTAAAAGAAATTCCATGATGACAATGAATGCAAGGAAACTAAGATGTAAGAATTAAAAGAAAATAGAGAATATAAAGAGTAAAACAAAAAGCAACTACAGAAAACTAAAATGTAGGAATTACCTAGAAAATGCCTGAAAATGCAATCAAACATGTGCAAGTGGACAAGTTCACCCAAGGTGGCAAATGAGTCCAACTATGAGATTTATTTGTCTTTTTCAAAAAATTTAAAGTGAATGTAATGATTCTCAGATGCCAATAAAGGATGCAGATGCAAATTTTTAGTTTTTTCAATAATATGATATGCAAAAATGAAGTCTAAATGAGTCTTTCACTAATGAAATTTGAGAAACTCTAGGATGCAAAAACAAAACAATACCCTAAGTTAATGTTGATGAAAATGAAGTCTAGGATGCAAGATGCAATTGAAATTAGAAATATAAAGTGCTCAATATGCAGGTTCACCAAAATGAACTATAGATTTTTGGGTCTAGGGCTTATAGGTTACTCTTGCACTCTTAGGATGTTTCACCTAAAAGGAGAGAGATAAACCCCACTCAAAGGAATATAGGTGGTTCACTCAAATTATGCAATGTATGATGTTATTTATACTAAATGGAATGATTTAAGTGTATTTGGATGATCTATTTGATTGATTATGTATGCAAAACCTAAGAATTATGCAATGTTGGAAAACACAATGTGATATGCAAACATGAATTAAGTATGAACAAATGCAAAATAGAAAGGAAAAAGGCTGAATCAAAGTGCACCTGGACGTCTAATGAAGATTCTAGAATATCCCAAATGTTGATAGAGATCACTAAAAATCACTAGTGGGACTCATTTTCCACTGATGGCGAATCAGTTCTTCTTTTGATGAAAACTGTTGAAAATTAGTTTCTAAGTGTCAGGATCCGAAATCTGAAAAAAATTGGATTTCTAGCCTTAAGGTGGGACTCATTCACCACTGATGGTGAATCATTTCACTCCCAAAATTCTGAGAAATCAAGGACCAATTCTATAGCACTAGATCTGAGATTGTCTACTTGTCGGGTTGCCGAAGTCAAATCTGCAGAAAACAAACAGAATTTCTTCTCCAAGCTTGAAATAGGATGTAGTTGACTTGAAACACTTTGTTGAATTCTTATCCACTTTTTAGCACCTAATAGCTTGTCAAATCTACATACACAAGTCTGCAAACACACATGCAAAAGGGGAAAAATGGTTAAGGGTTAGGTTATAAGGATTTTCCTTGGTCAAATCCCACTTTGGTAATCAATCCCTTAATGAAGAAATGAAATGGAAGAGATTGATAAAAAAATAACATGCAAATGCTATCAACTTACCAAACCCTTATTGAATAAATTTGAAGATATAAAAATGCCTGCTCCAAAATACTTGATTAATGCTTGATTCAATGATGCAAAGTGTTTGAATGCTTGAATGAGTGAGTGAATAAGTGAACTTGATGAATGGGGGTTACAATGGATATAAAAACACTTATTTATACACACTTGTTCCTTATTAACTTGATGATACCTCATCACAAGCCGACATAAGATGATTTTAAATAAAATCCTGAAAGAAAATTTAAAATATTTTGAATTTTGAACCAAGAGGGACTCATTTGCCACCCATGGAAAATGGGTCCCACCTTGGACTTGAAAGTGGGTTTCAGGAATTATCTTGTATTTAATGTTGTTTGTCAAGTTTACTTT
Organism: Sequoia sempervirens; assembly: GCA_007258455.2. Lineage (NCBI taxonomy): Eukaryota > Viridiplantae > Streptophyta > Pinopsida > Cupressales > Cupressaceae > Sequoia > Sequoia sempervirens. Next base: position 892,352,207 of record VDFB02281492.1, read on the forward strand.
CAAAAAAACACATAATTAAGCCTTATGAGTGCATAAAGGGGTCAAATAAAGCATAAGAAAGGTGTAAATAGTGAAATTAAGCCTAACAAAGCATGAAAACGTGTTACAAGACTTTACAACACCTCAAAATAGGACTTGATAAGTGATGAAATGGTGATTTTTAGGTGAATTGTAATGAATAGAGTCTAGAAAAGTGTAGAAATTTTTTACAACACTTCCACAAGACATCATAATTTGAATTTTAAGGACCTAATGTGAATGTTCAAGCCCCATTGCAACATCAAATCAAAGAAAAATGGACCAAACATCATGAAGAAAGGCCTAAAAGACCATGAAAATTTCAAGGGTCCATTTTTCTATGGTGAAACTTGATACTATAAGAAGGGTTGATAAGATTTTATTCCAAACTGAAGAGGAAGCCAATTTGGCACTTCAGGGATCTATATTTAGTCAAGAATGGGATGCTCTGGCAATATGGTCATTGTCTCTTAGTTCAAGGAATCCCAAGGTTGCAGAACTGGTACATTTCAGTGGGTGACTGATTATAAAAAGAGTTGTAGATACTCCAGCATTAGAAGCAGCTGACATGACTATAAATGCTGCTAGGTTCACAAAAGCAACAGTTGAAAATATCACTAAGGATATGGATACATATAGAAGTAAGTACCATGAGATTTTGGGTGAATACAACAAGATTCAGCAGAGAGTTGATGAGCTTGAAACAAAGCTAGAATTATGGAAACAACAAGTGGAAATGTTGAGGTTTCAAGGATGATCTAGCTCAAGCCATACTGCTCATATTCCTCCTATTACTCATCCTCAGTCTCCTCCACCTGAACAATCATTGTCAATTGTTCCTTACAACTTGGGTTAGGAGACCATTGCAATAGAGGAGTCAAGCACATCAAGTGTAGCTCCATCTAGTCAACCTAAAAGAGAACAACTATTTCAGCAAGTTGGGGTATACAAGAAATTGCTTGAGAAAATGAAAGACATAATGTATGAGAACAATTCCAAGATTGTTCATACTGTTCTAAAGTACCTAAATAAGAAAATTCAAGGTAAATTGAATAGTGTACATGCTAATTATTCTTTGATGTTGAGAGCAATAAGGTTGTCTTAGAGAGATGGAGAATTGTGAACTCCACTCTTAGATAAATGGATTCCCATGATTGGTGATTTGAAGTTAATGGTAATTGGGGCTAAGCAACAGGAGGATAGATATCCAAAGGTAGTCTTGATTTATAGATTTGTTAGTGAGGTTAAGGAACAACAGATCCATGAGTATGTTGCTCCATTAGAGTAGGAAATAAAATAATTAAAGGCTGAGTATGATCAAGTATATTTTACATGTTACCTGACATTTAGCATGTCCATGATGAATTGAAGCCCCTACAGATGTGGAAGCATCAGGTGTACACTACAATTTCCTCTCAAGAAAAACTTATTTGTGAGAATGTTAACATTGACATACTGAAATATGCTTTGGAGAAATTATCTTTCATCATTAGTTTTCTTGAAGACTTTGATAAGGAATCCAATTAAGTGATGACAAAGTACACTCCCTATAGAAATAAAATGGAAGAAATCATTGATTTCAATTGGCCATCTGAGGTGGAGTATGAAAATTGGAAGAGGATCTTTATAGATGGATTGGATTTATGAGTACAAAAATGGAACACATATACTTGATCAAGTATTGTATAGGTCTAGCCTTTGAGGTTAAAATGTATAAAAAATATGTGTCTCCTAACTAAAAGGTACCACAGGTAAATGTTGATCACCAATGATGTGGATGTTGACACGGAAATTTGTTTGCTTTTTCTATCTTTACAATTTTTTTCATTTTTCTTGATGGAATGGATGTGGTACAATGGCTTAAAGGGGTATTCTTTTCAACATGTTCCTTTTGGAAGGCAATTTTTCTCCTCACAACAAATGGAAATAATCTTTGTCTCATGTGTATCCCCTCCAATGGAAAATGTAAATATAACTACAAAGGGAATTTGTCTTTTAGCAGTCCAATTAGGATGTGACATGTATACTCTTGGCCTGAAGCTTGTTTTGCTCTATTGTTTCCATAAAAGGGAATTCAAGGCCATTAGTGCAGGTCTCTTGTTGAATTCTAGATCTAAATTGTGCAATTGGTAAACACAAAGCGAATATGTTTGAAGTATTTATCTTAATCTTTGAGTCTAGTTAGTAAATTTTGTCAAATGTATGGTTCTTGAGCATATCTAAATGATAATGCTAGTTTTTGAAGTCTATAGTCTCTCCAATTTTACTTTGTATCTGAATTATTAATGAAGACTCTGATCAAATATCATTTCATTAATCTTCATCGTTATCATGCTTTGATGTATGTTTTGATTTTAGCTCCAGTTCAAAGGGTTGGTTAAAATGCTTAGATCAAATCATAAATTCATGTGTAGGTTAATTGGATTTGATAATTAGTCTTAGAATCTGATTATTAATTCATGAATTGCAAAGCAACCTCATGTAGATCATGGATGTTTAGGATTAAATTTACCTTGCAGTTCAATTTGCTTTGACTCCTAGCCAGTAGATATGAAACTGATCTCAATTCTTATAAGCATTTCGTATGGTTTCAGTCATCCAATTTAAGAATATCACTTCTAAATAATCTTTAAATCAATCTATTATTTGTTGTGGTTGGTTTTGTTTTGTATTATCGACTTTAGATGTATAATTCTCTCAAGGAAATGCTAATTTCTTGAAGGATTTCATCTTCCTAGCTTCTGATGAGAATACATCTACTTTGTTATGCAATGTATCTATTAATTGTTTAGAAAATTCATAGGATATACATTGTGGGATTACCCTCCTAAGTTTTACAGATCTCAAAGTGTAGGAGAAGGAGCATTAGTGCTACATCTCATTTTTTTGCCAGCTATCTTACTAGTATTCGAGAATTGAGTTCGGAAAACTCATAGGTACTTGGTGAGAATTGATTGGTTTGTAAAAAACAACCAATAGCATGTATTTGTTGCATCAAAGTATGTATGAGGGAAGTTGTTGCATTGTTTTGATTTGGTGCCATGGTGTTGGTGTTGAGGTCATATGTTGGATTTGGATTGGGACTGGTATTTTGAGGTATGGGACCTTGGTTACCATATTGATGTGTGTTGTTATGTCTTGGAATTAAATTGGAATTTAGGTTTGTCCCAAAGGTCAGGTTTGCATTTGGTATAATGTTTTTGAATGTAGGTTTAGACCCTTGATTTGTTCCTTGGATTTGAAAATTTGGTCCTTGATGTTTGTCTTGGAAAGATGGTGTAGGTCCTTGATTAGCATTTTGAAATGATGGTGTAGGTCCTTGATTAATATTTGAGAATGTAGGTACTTGGCACCCTTCATGGGACAATGTGAACCTTTCTAGATTTATTTGGTTGATTTTGATTTGACAAGGGTACACTTTGAAATTGGAATGAGGGAACAAATTTTGTGTTTTGAAGTGTGGGTATAGGACCTTGATTTGTATTTTGGAGTAAAGGTGTGGGACCTTGTGATATAGGACCTTGATTTGTGTTTTGAAAAAGGGGATTCATAAAGGTCTTACCCATGGAGTTTGATGAACTTCCAAATGTGAAATTTTATCCTTGTGTGGTGGCATGAGTCAATTTGTTTCCAAATGTAGAGATGCTAGGGATGTGTGTGGTAGTGGCATTCATGTGTGTAGTTGTCCCAAATTTTATAGTTAACATTTGTTGTGATGAGGGCATCCCTAGTGCAAAAGGATTTTGGGTATCTTCTTCTACAATGTTTGAGACATCAAAGCCTTAAAGGAGTTTGGCACCCTTTTTAGATAATGCGTAGAAGAATCTATTAGGGTAGGAACCAACGAGTTCATCAACCATGCTCAAAACCCTTGGGTCTTGGTAAGATCTTTCAATTTCTTCTGGAGTCAATCTCTTGTTGAATTCATCTAGGTTTAGGTTGTCGAATGTATCAGTTTGGCCTCTTTGTGGTGTCTCTCTATGAGGTGTGGATTGATTTGAATTTTTTCCAAGGGTGGTGTCATGAAAGGTGTCATTTGAGAAATTCATGTCCTTTATTTTGGTTTGTGACCTTGTTTTGACCATGTGAGACTAGTTGCAAGTTTGGAATGTAAGGTGGTGATGAAACTAAACTATGTTTTTGGATTTTTTTTAATATAAGGATGTAAGGATAATGATACCAATGGATGCAAAGGATTCCAAAGGTTTAATAAGGAGAATAATACGATGCTAAGGATAAGATAAAAAATGAAAGTGCAATTTAGGTTTAAGGTTAAATATTGATAAGATGATGACAAGGTTATGATTAAAGGGTGCAGTATGAATCTTAATGATACTAAGGTAATGCTAAGCATAGGAATCTAAAATTTAAAATAAAGGATGGAAACCAAGCTAATGTAGGCCCAAGGTAAAAAAACCCAAATTTCATTGACCTTTATGATAATTAAGATAATTTTGACAAGGTTGAGTCTAGGCTAGGACACAAGCTTGAGACTCAAATTTGACCAAGCTGATAATGACAAAGGTTGATAAAGTGAAGTATAAAGGTCAATGACAAGTTGGATAAGCAACCAAGGGCTGTCCAAAAGCTTAATGGTATTCCTATGTTTAAAATTTCAAGGGATAAATGCAACCTAAGGATCTAAGATTAATTTATGCAATGGGGAAGAGTGAGGAAAGCAACCTATGATGCAATGTAATCCTAAATGGAAATGCTAGAATGAACTAGTAAAGGCTTGCAAGTCTCTGGTTTAGAAGTCAAGATCATTGTAAAAATGATTTGTTTGAGTTTTGGAAAAGGATTTTTTGAATTTCAACTTATCAAGAAATTGCGGGACTATTTTTCGTAGATGTGTTATTTCAAATTGTGGGTTCTAAAAGCACGTAGTCGCAGTTCAGAATGGCAGTTGCGACTTTGTTTTTTGCAAGTGCAGTTTAGTGTAATAGTTGTAGTTTTCCAGTGAGCTATTGCAGTTCAAAAATACTGTTGTGGTTTTCTAGTGAGCAATTGTAGTTCAAAAATATAGTTGCATGCATTTTTTCATCAGTTGCAGTGATAGAATGTTGATTTTGTAGTTTTGATGGTTTTGACCTCGTTTTTTAGTTAATTTTTGACTAATTTTGATGAAATTTAATTTGGAAAACATAGAATATAGTCATAAGCACTTTTTTGGGTCTAATTTTGGATGTTAAATTTTTTGATTTCAAGATAAAACACATATAGACAACATGCACAATTCCTATGGTTGGAAAGAAAACCACTCATTGATATCCCCACTTGGATTTCTCCAACCACTTAAGCAAGGCAGACAGCTAGAGACTTGGTGGCACTAGCTCCCCTCCATGGCACTCACTTCTTAGGCTCACCAAGTCTCATTCCCCCAAGGAGGAATTCTTGTCTCTACACATGCTTAGTGAATACATGGGGTGCCATTAGAGGTTCGACCTCCTGCAATCAACAAGTGTATAAAAGGTTTTGGCCACTAGCACAAATTAGCTTTTAGTAAAGACATCCATTCAAGGTGGCCATACTCACAGAAAGATTATCTCAATATTATGTTCAATCAAGATGCCTCCCAGTCCTTTCCTAAGAAATTATTTTAACATAGCTCATGGGGCTACTAAGGTTGGCACTTGTCAGTATGACACATCCGCACCTGTTGCTAGATGACTTTAGTCAAAAAGCACTTTTCTTTTATAGTGGTTTGAAAGAGCTTGGCTTTAGCTTATTGTTGCTTGGATCATTCCCACCTTTTGAAGCGGGATGGTAGGCCCTCTAAAATAAAAGGTAAACAATAGCGAGGAAGTACATTGTTTCTAATCTCCCAGATCACACAAAGTGGAAGGAGAGAGCATACACAAACGTCTTCACCTCACACTCACATGGTGTTCATTTTAAGCCCAAAATCCAAATGTGGGGTGTGATTGTACAAATTCCAAAGAAATTCTTTTGATCCTCAAGATCATCGAATGGTGTGAGAGGAGAGCATATGCACTCTATGATAGTTTGTATACCATAAAACACAAAAGACATTTGTAAATTTTAATCTCTTTGCTTATTATTTGAAGACACTCGGATTCTTTTTATACCAATGAAATTTGATGCAAGTTCATTTTAATGCCCATGAGTGAGAAAATGCATTTTTTTGTTCTTTTTAAATCCTTATGAATGGGATTTGCAAGTTCGTTTTACCCTTATGATCTTGATGCAAGTTGTAGTTGTGGAAAACAAACAAAACAAAAATTGTTTAAACTTAAACTAATGTAAAGCTTGATTTTTTTGTTTTTTTCTAAAGAAACTTTTTTTTGAAAACTCGTTAGATCCAAAGCCACACTCTAGAAAGAAATAGTTAGCACCCAAAAACCCTAACCTACTTGAAAACCCAAAAGGAGAAACTTGAATAAAACTTAAACATAATTTTTTATACCTAACCAAGCGATTGCATCATTCGGGTCTACAAATGCATCGGTGTAATGCATCACAGTATATTAGTTGTGTCACGGTTTCAAATCCAAGTCTCCCACCCACAGATGCATCAAATTTTTTCATGTATGTGTTATTATTTTCAATTTAGTTTCTCGCCTAGCAGTTGTGTTGTTTCTCTTAGCAGATGTGTCATTTCCCAACAGTTGTGTCATTACATGTCTTAGTTGCATCATTTCATATGAAAAACCTAAAAAACAAAGAAAAATTTGTACGGATCCTAAAAAAACATGTTTTCATGTTGGGTTCACCAATGTAGAACTTGTAAAAATAGGTTAGCTCAGATCCTAGTGACAACCACAACACTACTAAGCCAAAATCCAATACAAAACAAGAGAAATCAAACAAACCATGAGGAAAATAAGACAAATAAAATGAAAAAACTCTCCATGTTTGAACTTGAATCACTTCCCTTGTCTCTCCTCATTATTCTTTTGCAAGCATTCCCTCAGATTTGTAGTTAAAGTTGTGCAAATACCTACAAATTGTAAGGAAGAAAGTTGGAGACAAGTGGATGTTAAGGAAAAAATGGAGGAAGGCTTCTTTTATAGATATCCATTCGAACAGACGGTCAAGATCGATCCTCTAGAAAGATTCCAAGATCAATGGATGAGAATACATGCAACACAAGAAAAGGGGGGTTACAAAATGGACAATCAAGATTAGAAAGAGCCCAGAGACGATCGACGACCAAGATTCAAAAATGAGTTAGTGAAGGGATAATGGAGAAATTAAAAATTGGAAATCAATTAATTCATGAAAAAGAAATCTCCAAACAAGTGGAGGCATAAATAATTTTAATAAATTATTTATTTGACGAAAAGGCAAGTTGGCATTTAATTAAAACAATTTATATAATCATTTTAATTAATTGAGAGGAAAATGGACATTTAATTAAAATGATTTATGAAATCAATTTAATCAAATGGGGAAAATGGACACGAAGCATTAAATAATTAATTGAAGTTGATTATTTAAAAATAGAGAGACATTGGGAGATAATTAAATAATTTTGACAATTTTTTAACTATAGAGGAATTAAAAGATTAATGAATAGTTAAATAATTAATAACAAATATTTAACTATAGATGAATAATGGTAAGCAAATAATTAAACAAATGGTAATTTATTTAATTATTGAAGAAAAAAGGGAGGTATTAGCAACACAATTAATTTATTTAATTGATCAAGATGGAATAAAGGTTAAGAAATGAATTAATTAAATAATTAAAAAGTATTTAATTAATAGAGGAATCTAATCAAGAATAATTAAATAATTGAAATTATTAATTATGCAGAGACGAAGACCAAGAAAAATTATACTCACAAACTTAGGACATTTTTCAATGTCTACAGGGAGATTTGTTAAAAAGGATAAGGGGAGTAATACACAACCAGAAAAATTAGAAAATAAATCAAATTCATTAATTAAGGGAGGCAGCTCACAACAAGAAAAATTGAAAACCAAATTAAAACCATTAGTTGTTCATACATCACTTGAGAAAGAGTTACCGGAACCCGATATCAAGAAGTGTTTTATTGAGTCTGACTTTGTTGAGACCCCCTCTGGTGTCCATCATGAGTCTTTTGAAGAATTAAAAAAGAGGGTAGCAAATCTATTTTGAGAATCCTATGATTCTAGGGTCGGTCTATCCTTAGGGAATCAAAATCCATTCAAAACATTTTTCACTCCTTGAGCATCTCAAGTCATGGTCGATCTCAACAACAACAACAATAACAACAACAACAACAATAATAACAATGCAAGGGAGTTGGCCAACAATAATTCGATCACCTTTGAATTTCCAATTACACATCCTAAAGAAGATGCCCCTATGAAGAACATTCCACATTCCACTCTACCTATCTTTCGTGGTCTTTCTGTTAAGGATCATGATATGTTCTTATTTGAGTTTGATGTGTTGTGCCACAGCTATTATTATCATAGTGATGCGTAGAAGCTCAAATTGTTCCCAACCACATTAAAGGATGCAACATTGCATTGGTTCATGAACCTCAGGAATATCAGAACATGGGAAGTCATGAAGCAAATATTTTTGACCAAGTACCAAGAGTATTGTAAAACAAAATAGGTTTGGGAAAAAATCTTTCGTATGATAGAAAGAAAATGAGTCCATGGAAGATTACCTTGAATGCTTCATGTTCAGTTTTCAATGATCATGACAACAAGGGCTAACTCCTAATGCTATTAAAATGTTGTTTCTTAGAGGAATAAGAGATGATACTATGGAAGCATTGAATTTAATAGGTAAAGGGAATATCTCTAAAATGAAATTTGACGATATTTGTGATATTTGTAGGAATTATTCAAGGTCTCAATGCTCGAGAAGGAACTATTCAAGTAAGTTGTATCTTGTGGGAGCCACAACAAGTATCACAAAGCATGAGATGGTTAATCTAGTTGAATATCTCAAGATTGATTTGTTGAGTCATATGGGTAAACAAATAGACACTTTATATATATGAAGGAAACAGGAGGCCAAAAAATCCTTAGCTATCTTTTGTCATGTTTGTCGAAAGAAGAATGGTGGTGAAGAGTGTCCATAACAAAAAAAGATATCTTCTTTAGAGGAAGAAAGTAGGGACACTACTTTAAAACATCTTCCTGTAGGGATGAAGGTATAATATATAGATGAACTTGTTTATTTCATGGCCCAAAGAAGACCTTGGCAACCAAGAGCAATGCCCCCAACCAATTACCAAGTTGCACCCCAAAATCCTTTTCAATAGAATTCCTTCCCACACTAACTTGGATGGTATGGAGGTTGGAAGAAACCTCCATACTATCTCTAGTGGTCACAACAATATCCACCTACTTCACAATCATGGCAAGCATGGCGAGCACCACCACCACCTTACCCACAATATTAGTCATTCCCTCTATATCCACCACCTCCAATAATAAACCCATATCATCAATCCCAACAACTCCTGCCACATGTCCCATCATACAATCAACCCTCTAGTTCAAACCAACCTCCAGAACCCATGCCAATGCTCACACAACTAGCACCCAATCCAAACAATAACATGGCTCAACCAATCTATAATAATGAAGTGGCAGGGTTCCCAACTTTTCTTGTCAATGCATTGGAGATTGATAGTGTACACCTAAGGTCAGGTAAGAACCTTCAAGGGCCAACCATCACAGAAGTTGGGGACCATCTAGTTGATCCAGATGAGGAGAAACCAAAGCCTCCATTTCCAAATAGGTTGCAAGAGCAACCAAAACAACAAGAAACATCTCAACCTAATTTTTATTTTATGAATGAATTACATAATGTTAACATTAAAATTCCTCTATTACAGGATATTAAAGATTTTTTGGTGTACACTAAAGCATTCAAAGAACTCTTTGGGAGGAAGTATCAAAAGAAGTAGGACCCCAAGATAGTCCAAGTCATTGGACAACTTCTAGACTTGATGTTAGGGAGAATTTTTGTCCCTAAGTATGCAGATGTAGGAATTCCAATGATTAAAGTACGTATTAGTGATGTAATTATTTCAAATACACTTGTGGATCTAGGAGCAACTATAAATGTAATGACTAATGAGAATAAGGAGAGGATAGCTCTTCAAGGAATTAGACCTACTCCAATGGTATTGCAAATGGTTGATCGCTCCCTCATAAAACCAGAAGATATGATTGAAGATATTATTATTTATATTGAGTCTTGGGAGTACCCAACAGATTTCATGATTTTGTAGCCAAAGATTTAGCTAGGTGTATACCCCTTAATTTTAGGAAAACCTTGGTTAGTTATTGCTAATGCTTTCATTAATTGTATGTCTAGAAACATGGTTATTTTGAACTGGGAGCAAATGAAGTAGTTGGCATTATACCCTCTAGCTCAACCATTGATGGAAACGGAGGATCCTTTATGGATCGATGATGACTTAGAGGAGTCTTTGCCTATTTTGACAATAGATCAAAGTAGTAAATTTGAAGATATTTTGGAAGACACTATTATTAATCATTTTTTGCAAAAATTATTATTTGGTTGATAATTTTCTTAATACAATGATTTTTCCTACAGGCATAAGCAATAATTGTCCATTTGGAAACTTTTTATTAGTTAGTAGCTCACAGTCTATTTAGAATTTTATTAGTTTGCATCAATTATTGCCACATACTTGTATATACAGTCCATTTTTGATATCTAGGAATTCTAACCCATCTTCGTCTAATTCACAACTACTTGTAGATGCCCCTATACAGTCCCAAGCTACTGAAATCCTACCTAGTAAAACACTTAACATCAACCCTAATTTGAATCCCTCCTAATTAAAAGACCTGATTGAGATGTTGTGTACACACAAGGAAGCCTTTGCTTTGGATTACCAAGACATGAGAGGTATTAATCTCACTACATGTACACACCATATTTATATAGAAGAGGGGAGTAGACTTGTGCGACAACCCTAGAGAAGGTTAGACCTAGTCTTACGAGAAATAGTTAAGGAAGAACTTCAAAAGTTTCTTAATGTAGGATTTATCTACCCTATATCAAATAGCCAATGGGTGTCCCCACTTGTGATATTGCGTAAAAAAAATGGGAAATGGTGAATATGTTTCAATTATATGGCCCTTAACAAGTCCAATAAGAAATACTATTTTCCACCTCCTTTCATTGACCAAGTCCTAGACACCTTAGCTAGAAAGAAGTTATTTTCCTTTCTTGATAGATTTAGCAGATATAATCAAATATGTATCACCTCAAAATACCAAGACAAAACTAATTTTACTTGCCCATGGGGTACATTTTCTTACAATGTCTTACCTTTTGGATTGTCTAATGCACCCGCTACCTTCCAACAAGTTGTTCTAAGTATTTTTGCTGATTTAATTCATGGTTGTGTAGAAGTGTATATAGATGAATTTACTTTTTATGGTGACACATATGATGAAGCTAAGGAAAATCTTGAAAAAGTGCTTAAACGATGTATTGATACTAATCTTTCTTTAAGTCATGAAAAATTTCATATCTTAATGACTGAAGTTATTGCTTTAGATCATTATATCTTTGCAAAAGGAATTGAGGTGGATCCTAAAAATATAAAGATTATTCAAGACCTTCCTATGCCTACTTGTTTGAAGGATGTGCATGGTTTCCTAGGACATTCTTGTTATTATCACAGGTTTATTCAAAATTTTAGCAAGATTTCCTCACCCCTCTTTGTGTTGCTAGGGAAAGATGTAGATTTCTCATGGAAACTCGAATGCCAGCAGACCTTCAAGGAAAAAAAAAGAGGTAAACTTATCACTACACCTGTGTTGCGAGGACCCAATTGGGAACTACCATTCCATATACATATCGACACATCAGATACTTCTATGGGAGTCATCCTTGCACAAAAGGAAGACACTCTCTTTTACTCTATCTACTATATTAGTAAGAATTTTACTGGTACTGAGGTAAACTATACTATCATTGAAAAGGAATTCTTGGTTGTAGTTTATGCAGTAAATAAATTTTGCCACTATATCACTGGATACAAAAAACTTGTACATACTACTCATTCTGCTATTAGATTTTTGATGAAAAAACCTATTATTATAAGATGATTGATTCAATGGTTGCTTCTCTTGTAGGAGTTTGATATTACCATCCTTGAAAAACAAGGGTGAGAGAATGTAGTGGCCGATTTTCTCTCCAAGTTGCAATGTGAAGATGAACCAATTCTAGTTGATGATACCTTTCTAGATGAGCACCTTTTTGATATATCAGCAAAAAAATTGTGTTACGCTGACATGGAAAATTACTTGGCTACTTGCAAGTTCCCACCTCATTTCTCTCTGAGGAAATGCCAAAAATTGGTGGGACCCAATGGTGATTACACATGGATAAATGGATTGCTCTTCTAATGTGGTCTTGACAACATCATGCATTGGTGTGTGGCCAAAGATGATGTCTTCGACATATTATGTGCATGCCATATAGAACCTTGTAGAGGGAAATTTTATGCTCAAAGGATTTCCCAGAATATCTTGATTGTTGGCTACTATTGGCCTACACTCCATAAGGAGTGTAAGTATTATGTTTAACATTGTGATAAGTGTCAATGTATGGGTTGGCCTACCCACTCTAATGAAATTCCTTTACACCCCTAGTTATCTATAGAACCTGTAAGAGAGGGGCACCAACCATGTTCAAGGCCACAGGTCATTGAGATCCAAGAGTGAAAGGCTGCCCTAACTTACCTCACTCTAAAGGGGTGTCTTGAAATGAGGGATGAGAATGATGAGGACTATAAGGTCCTTCAATCACTCTACATACTTGAAATCCAGAATGGGGCTAGGTGAGTCAATTTGCAGGTTCAACACTGTACCTCAACTAGCTCTCTACCTGACGATGGAAGCATGGTTCCAGGATTACAGCGTGGTACGCTGGCGTCTCTCAGGTGCATTGGCATTTGTATGAATAGAGCACCAGAAACACAGTACGAACTATTAGAAAACAAGTTGATGGCCTAGCTAGTTATTTCTTAGGGGAACAAAATAGAACTATGAAATAGGAAAGATACAAATGAATATGATAAATCAAATATATTAAAGTTAAGGTGATGAAGATAATCTCACAAAAGAACCTATTTTCTAGCTAGCTCCAAATGCACGTCCATCTACACACAAGAAAGAGGGAAAATTGTTGGGGGATATATAGGGGTCTGCCTCAATCAGACCCCCATTTTGGGGTTTCCACCTCCACAGATAGCCAAGATAGAAACAATAAAGAAATATTTGATAAAGAAGTAGAGGAGGAGAAAAATCAAGTAACACTAGACAAAAAAATAAAGAGATGCTCAACCAAATCATAAAGGAGAGGAGTGAAAAATTTTACCACTTCCACCAAGAGCTCACTAACCGATGATGGAGAAAGGGAGCTTAAACAATCACCACAGCCTCAAGTGTGATGAAGGGAGGTGTTGCAAAACCTCAAGCCCCTATTGCAATGGCTTGTTCCACACTTACTTCATGGAGTTGATCGAGTGTTGTTTTTGTTGCTATGAAGTGCCAAAGTGCTACTTGAAGTGATGGTTGCAAAAAGAAATTATGTAGAAGCTTGCTAGAGCTTGTGAAGAAGATGAAATGAATGAAGGAAGAGTTTTTTTGAAGGTGGGATGAGAGAAACTACCATTTTCAAGGTCAGTTGGCTGAAGAGAGACATTACAAACTGTTCCCAATGGGAAGTGTAATGCCTCTGCTAGCTTCAAATGCAGGAATTTTTCAGGGACATAAGCACACCATGCGGACATCTACATGCCACGTGGGAGTCCCCAACAAATATTCTTCTATCGATGTGAAAGATAGATTCCAAGTGGAATGAAAGCAGCGGGCTGATGTATAATTTCACCTTTGTATTTGGTTTTCTAAGGTGAGGAAGTGTAAAAGGGGAATTTGCATAAGGGGTGCAAATTCATGCCTATACATTTTTCCCCCACTTTAGCGAGCATGAATACTGATGAGTTCTTCAATAAAGTAGATCAGAAAGGTAGTAGGGCTAGAAATGTATACTTGAACTATCGAGGAAGAAGACCAAGATCTAGAAAACTCAAGAGCGCGGGACAAGCAAAGGACTCCATAGCACCGCAGAACTATGAAGTTGTAGAATGAAAGCATCTTACAGGCCCGCAGACTTGTAAGGAGGTGATCCCCAAGATCTCTCACATGAAGGAAGCCCAAAGAATTAAGTGCCTCGTAGGCCTACAGACCTACAAGGAAGGTGTTTTTTGATGTAGGGATAGTTTTCTTTCACCTAAAACAACTCAATTCAAGTTATTCCAAACAACAAACTAATTTAAAAACTCTTACAATGCACCTTTCTCAGTTTAACTCTTCCCTTTCACAATTAGGCCTACAGACCTAATTCACTCAACTTTCCCTTTCAGAGAACCACTCAACAACCTAAATTTTGTCACATTCAGGTACCCTTCAATGCATTCTTAAACATAGGTAACAATCTCCATTGAACTCTTTGAACAACTCGTTCAATTTCATGAACCAACGCTAAACTAGTAGACCAATTAGGTCTCTTTTCCAAAGGAAGTGTCTCTAGATTTTACAACCAATTTTTTCAAACCACTCAAACCTTGTTGATAGCTATCCAAAGGCCCAAATTCACAACTTTTAAGATTTCAAACCCTCTTCTAACTGCTGCCACAGAAAACCCTTATTTTCACATATTAAGGGTAGGGTTTATTGGATTTTAAGGTTCCCAACCACATACAACCTTGAAACTACCTCCAACACTCTTTAAAAGGTCTTCCTATACTCACTAAACCAACACATAGCCTCTACACACCATATTTCATCAAGCACTCCCTCAAAACCATCATTTTCAAGCCTAAATCACCATCTTCTTCAGGATAGTCATGCTTTTCTTTCCCAAAATCCCCTCATACAGACTCAACCCTATTTATTACCATTTTAAATATAACCTTTTATTCCCATTCCACTTAGACATAGTGAATACAGTATGTGGAATGGGCTTTATTCCCTGATTAGGGCTTTCAAACTCTAAATCTACACCTACAGAACGATTACTGTAATCTGGCGATAAATCTCTTCAAAGTTAATGTAAAACCACCAATATGGATTAAAAAGAGATTTAATAACAATATACAATGATTCCCACAAATATTTGTTAAAAAATTTGCAATACAATCATGTACCCAGTCTACAAATTCAAAGATTTGATGCAAAAATATAGAATTTCTGACAAACAGGGAGATTTTATTGAGAGTTATTCAAAATAATGTTTCTAACCTCCTTCCTCGAGGTTCTTCAATATTTTAAACACAAAACCCAACCATTCCAATGGCTCAAATTTCCTTTTTTGTTCTCATGACCGTTGGTCTTCTCATAAGTGCAATTTTACAACTTTTCATTTTTGTATAGAGAACTTTTGTCAATTTTGTCTATTTTGTAATTTTAACCTCCAAACCCTCTAATGACAACTAAAATGAATTAATACCACACTAAATAGTCTTATAAGACCTTATTCAACATAATTCAAGACTCAAGACTCCAAATCCTATCTAAGACCCTTCAAAATCCCTTATTTACATATTTTGCATTTTATGCATCATTTGACAATATTGCCTTGCTTTACAAAATTGAACTCCTAAATACATTATAATGGTCAATTAGACCTTATTGACACACCTCAAGACCACAAACCCATAAAAAAACATGACACCAAGAATACTTAAACAAATTTAGATGAAAAATGGTTGGTGCTCCTGCACCATCCTTCAAGATCTCTCACATGAGGGAAACCGAGAAAGCACCTTACAGACCCACAGGGCTACAAGGAAGGTGTCCTCCAAGAACTCTCACATGAAGGAAACTGAGAAAGCACCCTACAGACGTGCAAACCTATAGGGGAGTGACCCCCAAGATCTCTCACATGGAGGAAGCTCAAAAGAAGCACCCCATAAGCTCACAAACCTATAGGGAGGTATCCCCTAAGATCTCTCACATGGAGGAAACCCAAGGAAAGGGGACTCTGCAGAGTTGGAAACTGGCTTCATAGGCGCACCTGCAAAGTGACATGTTTACCCATAGATAGAACATGTCTAAAATTGGCCATGTAGGCAAGTAAGTGGAAAGTCACGCAGACCATCGATAGATTGGAAAGCTTTCAAAGGGGTCCCTCATGAACCCAATGTGAAGAAAGGGGTCCACTCAAGGGACACACTATTTGAAAGTGTGGAAGAGATGTTTCTTTCTCGAATCAATTCATCATCAAAGAATCCTTTTGAAAGATGTTAACTTCATCAAGGAATTCAAAAGGAAGAAAATCCCCCCTCGTGAGGGGAAGGTTCTCAAGTTCTTTCTTTATGAACCCATGATTAAGGAAACACATTCTGTTAGGGGTTCAAGTCAACAATGCAATTTTTTGAAAAGAAGTTTGTGAAGATTCGTTGGTTGGATGAAAATTCACTTTTCTGAAAATCAAAGTGTCATAGAAGTGGAAATGTCACACATGAGAGGGACAACTCAAGCAAAGAAGAGAGAAAGATAAGAAAAGAGAAAAAGAGAAATTAACATTAACACAGGGCACAAGGGTAGCCTGATATTTCGGGGTCAAAACTACTCATAAATATATATAAGTATAATAATAGTATATAAAATGAACTATCATCAACCCCCTACTATATCAGACCATGTGAAGAATGCACAAGAAGACAAAGTAAAAATAAAAAGTTGGGTCAACATGGAGGGGAAACCTAAATTCCCCCAATGCTTTGCATCATCCCCAATTTATCAAAAATCAATCACAAACATGGAAGAATGATGATACAAATAGAAGAAGGCATACGACACAAAAACCACTCCTATATCCAAGCACCAATGAGGGTGAAAATGGTCATCTAGGAACACATAGCATGATCACAAGGGAACACATCACAACACACACATATCTAATCTAAAGATAAAGAAGAGGCCTCCCCCTAACACTGATCAACCAATAGTTCATCTGCTTCTCACTCTAGATCATCGTAGGGGGAAGGAGCATGAGCCTATAGTAGTGGGATGTAAAGAGGAGGAGCTCTTGACCCTCCCACAATAAGGGCTAAGGAAGAGAGCCCTACAAGGTCCCCTCCACTAAGCTCTTGTGGAGCTAAGGTCAACAACTTTGTGAAGATCACTAACAATTTCAAAACTTCATCTAAAGAGTTAAACATACACTTTATAGGAGTGCCATGTTTTACCTCAACAGTTGGAGAAAGTTGTTCCTAAGATTCACCACCAGGCTCACTGAGTGATTCAAGAGCAATGATGAACTTAGGGGAAGTTGGGACTAGTTCTGTCACTAGAAAAAAACAAGTCAGCGTGGGACCACCTTCCAGGGGAGGTAGACTCCTCTTACATCCTCTGTTGCTAGAAGGACCACTCTCCACCTTTTGCTCCGTCAAGGGATGTGAACTCCCCACAGACGAGGCGAGGGGACTGGAGGAAGATGAGGAAGAGAAAACCACAATAGATACCACCAAATTGTTCGGCATATCTATAGGTTTCAGGAAAGGAGGGACATTTGGAAGGGACATCAACAAGGGCGGCTCCACCAAAGGAGCGATGAACACCTACACATTTTTTGGGTTAGGTGCATTCATGCTCATAGTAGAAGTCAGAAGTGACACTGAACTAGATTCGACTAAAGCAAAGGGGAGCACAGAGGAGTACGCGACAGGAGGCCCTAAAGCAAGGGCAGTCATCTCCTCTTCCTTCCTTTGTAAGGAAGCCTGCTCAACCGCAAGAGCCTTTTCCCAGTGATTGCACTCACATACAAGGTGGTTTCTATGACTCTTCGATCCAGAGATTGGAGGTTGTGGAGGAATAGAAGACTCCCACTTGGCCATGGGAGTGTCCACTACAACCATTTTCGGCAGAGGAACAAACTCCTGAATGGGAGTAGGAGCAGGTTGAGAAGTAGTGGGGGGAATCAGCTCTAATGCCTCTACAGTGGTCATCTTCCCATTTGTTGCTTTGGGAGCAGGAGCTGTAGGAGGCCGCGAAGGTTGAGACATATAAATATTCCCCAAGGGGGCCTTTCTTCCTGCTATACCGAATGGGACTAGGCTCCATGGGTAGAACAAGAAGCTTGAACGTGGGACACTTAGGCTTTCTTCAAGTGGGAACCATAGGATTCTCCCATAGACACTGAGTGGAATCTGATGCAACTGCAACAGGGTGAGAAGAAGTGTCAAGCTAAACAGGGAAAGAGGAAGGAGGATCTCAGGACCACTTCTCTTCTTCCCTTCTACGTGCCTTAGCGGCATCATTGTCAACTTTTAGACAAGCCCTATGTGAAACAACATAAGGTGATGGAGGGTATCTCACTCTCAACAGTAAGCACCCTCTCTTATAGTTCTGATACATTTAGTACAAGAGGTCCTTCCTATGTGGGACAAGACCAACGAGTGCAAGCCAAGAGTAATCCAAGGAGTAACTATCATGGGCAACTAGTGGTTTTTAATCGATGTCATGAATTACATGCATGAAACCCTCATGGATAAATTTTAAACATTTATGCATGACCAAGGGTACTGCATTCATAGCTACTAATCAAGGGATACCCAATTTCACTCTAAAGAGTTTAGATCTAGGGATTATGTCGAACAAAAGCTTCACGGTTTTAGGTCCAACCAAAATTGAAAAGACAATACTACCCAAAGGAGGTACAAAAATTCTATCATGCATGCAGATGGTGCTCATAGGTGCATCATACCCATCTTTGCACAAAAATTTGATTAGCATGATCTCCTCAGTTATAATGTTCACTTGAGACATCAATTCAATGAGAACACCTACTACGATGTTTCTGTTACTTCATGTAGGGATGTAGAGAGGAGATGGTTCCATGTTAAAACCCATCGGTAAATCTTGCGAGGTGAAGGTTATGCCAGTAACACCACTCACAAGCCGTGTAGAGGGGATAGGTTGATGCAGGAAAGAGGCCATCACATGCAATAAACAACACTCTCACAAGCCCCCCCAAAGGTTGCAAGATAGGACAATGACCCAATTAAGGTTTCGTTGTGCAATACTTTCAAAACCTTCCAACTATAGCTACTAGGGGTCACAGGTTGGGTTGTAAGGTGAAGGCCTCACAACACTCACACCTACAACACTCCTTGAATATGGGGAAAGGAGCTTTCAGTATCATAAAATATAACCAAAATGGTTCACATCAAGTTCACCAAAAATGTAAGAGAGGGGGACCAACCACATTTAAAGGCCCAGGTCATGGAGAGCCAAGAGCAAAAGGCTTCCCTAACTTACATCACTCTAAAGGGGTGTCTTCAAATGAGGGATGACAATGATGAGGACTATAAGGTCCTTCAATCACTCTACTTACTTGAAATCCAAAATGGGGTAGGCAAGCCAATTTTTAGGTTCAACACTATACCTTAGGTAGCTCTCTACCTGAGGATAGAAGCGCAGTTCCAGGATGATAGCATGACGTGCTGGAATCTCTCAAGTGTGTTGGCATCCATACAACCAGAGGACTAGAAACACAGTATGAACAGTTAGAAAACAAGTTGATGGCCTAGCTAGTTATTTCTTATGGGAAGTAAATAGAACTATGAAATAGGAAATATACAAAAAAATATGATAAAGCAAATATATTAAAGCTAAGGTGATGAAGATAATCTCACAAAAGAGCCTATTCACCAGCTAGCTCCAAATACATGTCCACCTACACACAAGAAAGAGGGAATTTTTTTGGGGGTTGTAAAGGGGTATACCTCAGTCAAGCCTCCATTTTGGTGTTTCCACCTCCACAGACAGCCAAGATAGCAACGATAAAGAAATATTTGATAAAGAAGTAGAGGAGGAGAAAAATAAAGTAACACTATAAAATAGTAAAGAGTTACTCAACCAAATTGTAAAGGAGAGGACTGAAAATGTTTACCACCTCCACCAAGAGCTCACTAGCCAATGATGGAGAAAGAGAGCTTGAACAATCACCATAGCCTCAACTATGATGAAGGGAGGTGTTGAAAAACCTCAAGCCCCTGCTACAATGGCTTGTTCCACACTTGCTTCATGGAGTTGATCAAGTATTGTTGCTCATGCTATGAAGTGCCAAAGTGCTACTTGAAGTGATGGATGCAAAAAGAAATTGTGTAGAAGATTGCTCAAGCTTGTGAAGAAGATGAAATGAATGAAGAGTGTTTTTGAAGGTGGGATGAGAGAAATTGCCATTTTCAAGGTCGGTTGGTCAAAGAGGGACATTACAAACCATTCCCAATAGGAAGTGTAATGCCTCTACCAGCTTAAGACATAGGAATCCATTAGGTATGTAAGCATGTTGCATGGGCGTCCCCGAAAAATATTCTTCTACCAACACAAAAGACAGACACCAAGTGGAATGAAGTTAGCAGGCTAATGTGGAAATTCACCTTCGGATTTGGTTTTCTAAGGTGAGGAAGTATAAAAGGGGAATTTGTGTAAGGGGTGAAAATTCCCTCCTATACATAACCATTTGAAAAATGGGGGTTAGATTTTGTAGGACCCATTAATCCTCCTTCTCATAATAAAGAATATATCTTGGTTTGTACAAATTATGTCACTAAATGGGTAGAGATAGTAGCCTTAAAGCATGCTAGGGATACTAAGGTTACTAACTTCTTGTATTCAGAGATTTTTACTAGGTATAGTGTGCCTCGCGAAATTGTCACAAACCAGGGAGCACAGTTCACCTCTGACTTGATTGCCACATTGGTTCAAGAATATGAAATCAAGCATTGGAAGTCCTTTCCATACCATCCGTAGGCTAATGGGCAAGTGGAAGTCACCAACTGATAATTGGAGAATATCCTCATGAAAACAGTAGCATTTCACAAGAAAGACTTGGTAGAAAGATTTCCCAAAGTAGTTTGGGCCTATCGTACAACTTGGAAGACAACTACAAGACTAACACCGTATGAGTTTGTCTATGGCAAGAAGGTTGTCTTTCCAATTGAATTCGAAGTGAAAACTCTTCATACGGCCCTTCAGCTCGAGATGAATCTTAGTGATGCTCAAAAGAAAAGAATTGCTCAACTCCATTCTTTAGATGACATGCATCAAGAAGCCCTTTTCATGGAGAGGTCGTACAAAAGCAGAGAGAATAGTGGCATGACCATTTCATCTGATCACAAACTTTCCATCCTAGAGATTGGGCATTGCTTTATGACTCTTGGTTCTAGGATTTCAAGGAGAAGTTTCATAATCATTGGCTCAGTCCTTATGAAATCCAGAATTTCTATGATAATGGTGTTGTTAGACTATTCACTATAGATACTAAGCAAACGGCTCTTCTTGTCAATGAGCACTGCTTGAAGCTTTACAAATGGCCACTTTCAAAGGAAAATTTTGTTTGTAACATGGTGCAAGAACTTATGCTTGTTCCTTTCACCTCTTCAAATTGATTTGATATATTGGTAAAAAGAACATAAAATCAATAAAAGATCCAATAATGAAAACCTTTGGGCATTATTGGCCAGTTACTGCTTGAAAACTAGATTCTGGCAAGTACTAACTGTTGAATAAACTTAGGGGTGAAAACTGGATTTCTAGCACCTCTAGATGGTGATAGATTGAAAATTGAGGACTCGGTGGTCTATTGTCATAAAAAAAAAACCAAAAAACAAAAACAAAAACATAATAAACTGCTTCCTATCCCTTTTGTGCTAGGAACTCTTTGGGGTAAGAATCGGTGTTTTTTCCACTACCTCTTCTTCAGTGGGTCCATCCTATTCATCTAGCATTCACTTTCTACTATATATATTGCCCCTTTAGTCTTTTACACCTGGTTCTTCTTCCTCTCACAAGCCTCACTTCTTGTTGAGACCCTGCTAGGAAGTTATGCTTTCTGTGACTTCTTAGTTACTGGCATCATTCAAACAAGAACTCCTTATTTGATTTTCCAGTTTTCTTCTATAAACTCATTGGCCAATTATCTTTTCTGCATATTTTCTTCTCTCCACCATATACAGCTTCCTTCCACATCAGTGTCCTTTCTAACCATCATCCTTTGTTGGCTTATGTGGCTACAACATCATTCAGATTTCGTTGTGCTACTTCAGGTCTCCATCAAGTACTCTGCATGGCCACCTCCGCCTCCATACTCTGGTGACATGCTTGGTATTGGTAATGGTGTTTTTGAAAGTTTTATTTCCTTTTGTGTTTATTAATTTTTTTTGTTTCTTGTACCTAATCATCATATGCCTTCTGGACAGTTCATTCTTAAGCTGGGGGGGTTTGTACTTATCTTATTATTTTACTAAAATCCTCGTCTCGTCTGTTGTGTTTATCACTTCTTTACATTATAAATATTTACTCCTAAATATTCATTGTACTCATCCGCATATTTCACCGTAATTTTATCTCACTGCCATTATTTCCAAAATTATGTTAGTTTTATAGTTTCAGTAAGTGGTTTTATCTTTGAATTGTTATTCCTACCATGTTACTGTTACATATTATTGTTAACTATTTTCCCTTCAGCCACTGTTGCAACTTCCTAGTATACCCATCAACATGGTTAAGGATAGATGACCCTATTATGATCCTACCTCAATGGAATAGTTGAGAGCTCACGAGAACAAAGAAGTATATGCATTCTTCAAAGAAGTCTGGTGGGACGTATATTTTAAGAAATTAAGGGGGTTTGACAAATGGGTTGCACATGAATTTTCTATGAGTTTCAATGGTGAGGAAGTTTCTATCATAGGATTACAATTCTTTGTTACCATTGAGCTCATCTCTGATATCCCAAGCTTACCATGCACGGCCAAAAATTATTTTCCTAATAACACGAAGAAATTTTTCAATTTGCAGCCCTTCCGAAAGGAATTTTTGCAGAGGGGTGAGTCTGTAGAAATGGTGCATGGAAAGGGGATGAAATTAGCTTCACTACCTAGCATTTGGAAGGGTGTAGCCAAATTTATAATTCAATATATTACTTGCAAGGGAAGATATGTTTATTTCTATGCTTAGCATTTCTGACTAATGTTGCATTTTTAAAAGAAATAGTTGGTAAATATCCCTTATTTTCTTTATTGTTCTTTGTATCACATGAGTAAAGTTATACAAAAAGGGAAAAACAATTCACTGGCTCACCATGGGTTAATCAGATTAATAGTTATTCATTCCCTCCAAAAAATTTCTTCCCCAAGCGACTGGGATTCCTTTTTCAACATGAATAATGATACTAGTTATGGGGATTCTGAAGATTCTCCAGATAAACTTTTAGACGAGTCTAACATAGAAAAACATTTTGGCACACTCACAGTAATTTCTGAAGAAAATGATGACCCTAGTATAGGCACCCCAAGGAAAAAAAAGTTGACAGGTCATCTACCAAGCCCTTTGGAAAGAAGAAAACTAAAGCCTCAAAAGCCTTAGGGTCATCCATTAAAATGGTCAAGCGGAAAAGAGCCATGTCTACAAATTTTCACAATGAACCAGAATCTAACCCACTTGGTGACAGGAAGGGTAAAGAGACTTCTACTAGCCCTTTAAATCTACTACATGACTTGGCCAATGTGGCCAATCACATGCAAAGCTTGAAGGGAAACGAATCAGATTCATACATTATGGTTTTGTCTAAAGTCCTAAAAAACCAGGGTAAGGTAAGTAGGGAGCACAAAAGATTAAAAAGAAAAATTGCATCAAAACCTAAGAGACTAAAATAGACACAAGCACCTCAAGAATACAAAACCCCTAATCCTAAATCAACTGATGCTAAAGATGAAAAAGAACCCTCAGTTTCACCTGCTAAGCAGCTCCCCATAGATGAACCTCTAGCTAAGCAAGAAGGTAATGTTCCAGATAAGTCACAATATCCTTCTCTATCACATCTAAATATGAGTAACCATTTGTTAAGCCTGGTGTAGGAGAAATAAATGAAGAATAATTAGTGCATCAAGATAATGTAGAACCATTAGATGGGGATACTAAAGAAACATGGGAAGTGAATGAGAATCCTCTGTCTCTTGTTGTAAAATATTTTCTAGTTGTAGGTGAAGAACCCAAGTAGATTAATGATGAGTAATTTCTTAATCAGGAAAAGAAAGAGGCTAGAAAGGGCATTGAAACTAGGATTGAAATAGAGATAGACCTAGATGAGGCTGAAGAGGAATTTGAAGCTAATGAAGTTCTCCTCAAACAAGTGTCAAACTTATAGGGTTCAATTAAAACTTTGCAAGAGAAAAATCAAGTATTACAAACCTAGGTTTAGTGGGTCAATGCTTCCTTCCAGTCACAGGAATAGGAAATTTAGATATTGAAGAATGAATTGAATCAGGAAACATTTTCTAGAGAATAATACATGCTCATCCAAGATCATGAAATACAAATGGAGGAATTGAGGTAACAGTGGCACCAAGAAATTTCCAACACTATTCAAAAATTGACTAGGTTATCTTGGTTTTTTTCCTTCCTTTTTGCATGAGGACATGCAAAATCTCAAGTTGGGGGGAAATGATGAGGGTTAATGAGTCATAATAGTTTTATCTTTTGTTTACCCTTTTCTCACCTTTTCTGCCTTTCTATCACTCTTTGGCATAGGAAGTTTTGATATTTAGTAAAATACAATAGGAAATTAAATAATTAGAAAATGCCACTAACCATCAAAATGTCAACTAATTTGTGATGAAATGGTAGGAAATGAGTAGGGGAAGTTGTTCAAGTAGCTGGATGAAAGATGGAACGAAAAAGATGTTACATTTTTTTAGCTGATCTATGGTTCTTTTTCAACAATGTTTGTTAAAGCTTGTCATACACTTGCAAACAATGGCCATTGTTGTTTCATCAAATCTCTATGTTTTGTTTTATTATCAAACTTAATAGTTTGTTGGTCATAGCCAAAAACAAACTTTAACCACATATCGGTGCACAGTTTAGTATAAATATGTGTATGTTTGAGACTGCAGATATATATGTTAATATAAAAATTATTTTTCTATTGTTTGAGTCTATTTTCTTTGCACATATGCGATTGAGTTGAGCTGAGAACGTATTAATCTCCACATCACTAAATAGTTAGGGAGGCAAGGCCCACTCTTTGCACCAATCTGGTGATTTTCTTTAGATTTAGCATGTGGTAATATTTTGCATGTGATTTTTTTTTAAAGTGTTTTCTTCGTCATATAGTAATTAATCGTGTGTTGTTTATGTTTGAAATATTTCCCTTTTGCATATAATTATTCATGTGCAATGTTATTTCCAAGATTAATTTCATCAACTATTATTTGTTAATTGTAAGCATGTGATTTCATTTAAAGCTTATTTTCTTATCTGTGCACAATCTGATCATTTATAGTTGTGTGTAATTAGAGTTTTATTTCATTATCTAGTTAGGGTAATCATTGAGACTCAAGGATCGAAATCTTATTTGTGCATATCGAGATTTGTTATTGGCAGTTTATCAGATGAGCTCTATTTTTTTCAGTACATTTTTTGTCATAAACTATCACTCTATTCCTGTCATATATCTTGGCACACTTCCTGTCACAGTTTCTACCAAGAAGCAGGAATAGTAGAATTGAACTTAATTTAGAATTAAATTTTTATTGTGCAATTCTAGGATACTAGTTTTAATAGTATTAAATGAGAATTTAAGAAGTGTCTGTTGGATTAAAGATAGTATTTTATTCATTTACAACATATGCTTTGATTTGAATCTTAGATTAAAAGGTGTGTTTCAATTCAATTCTTAGATCCATCCATCCCCCTTAGTTCATTAGTTTCAGCCCTTAGGTATATTTCCACAACGTCGTTCACAACCTTACGACCCTGAATTGACATTGAGGAGTAAACTAAGGAAATCCCAAAGATTGATCCAAATCCAAACCAAGATAGACTTAAAAGGATAGTTTTACCCATAATATCAACTACAATTTAATCCAATCAGAAGGATCCTCTTTGTTGCTTTCTAATGCAACTCATGAGGTTCCTGAATAAATCTCAAAACCATACCTATTGCATAGGCAATGTCTAGCCTGATATGAGTCAAAAATATAAGATTACAAACAAGTTGTCAATAAAATGTAGCATCAACCAATGATGCAGTGTAGGAATTCTCAAGCTTGACTCTAGATACAAAAGTAGTCGGAGATGGTTTTCAAGTAGTCATGTGAAACTGTACAAGTATATCAAGAGTATACTTACGCTGTAAGAGAGTAATCCCTGAAGCAGACTATCAAATCTCAATTCCAAGGAAGTAGTGCAATAAAGCCTATTCTATCATGTCAAATCTATCTTGAAGTGATGTCTTCACTATTGTAATGGTAGATGAAGTACTCCCAATAATCAAAATATCATCAACATATAGAACCAGTATCAAAATTGAATCATCCTGTTGTAATAGATACACATTAGGATCTAAATGGTATCTAGTAAAAACTAAATATAGGAGGTAGGAATCCATCTCGGCATACCAATCTCTAGGAGTTTATTTAAGGCCATAAAGAGATTTCCTAAGTCTACAAACTAAGGATGAATCCTGAACAAACCCTAGTGGTTGTTCCATGTATATTTCCTCCTCAAGGTCTCCATGAAGAAATGCACTCTTCACATCCATCTGATGTATATTCCATCCATGTATTGGATCTATAGTAAGTGTGATTCGAATCAAAGTCATCTTAGCAACTGGTGAAAATATTTTTGTATAGTCATGAACACATGGAAATGGGTGTTCCACCTTTTGGGGAGATGGAACTTGGACCTATTTTTCACTCTAGTTCATCAAGAAACCTAGATCCCTCAACCAAGTGACTCAATTGAGGGATGGCTAGGGGGTCCCTTGTGTGATTGGATGGGGGTTCACCATTAAATGAAGCTTCAAAGGAGAAATGTGAACACTTATGCACAAAACCCTAGAAACTTGAAAGCATGAAATTAGATTGATGAGCTGCAATCAAACAGAAAGGTACTTGGGAGAATGATGGGTTAAAAGCAAGGTCTAAAATTCTAAAAACTTTCTTTTTGAAGTACACTATGATTGATATTCTAGGTTGGATGATTTAGTCCTACTACAGGGTTCTAGGCAGAATCAGGAATCTTTTGATGACTAATCAAGATCTACAGAAAGATGTCAAAAGGGTATACTAGGACTAATACACCCAGTTGGGTGATTTAGTCTTGTTGCTAGGGTTTGACTAATATTTTTGTAGCCTCTAGTGATCTTATGTAGCTTCCTTATTTTCTGATCTTCAAGTTTGAAAGTATAAATTCTGGCCTATAGGTGAGTTTTCGTGAAGATGAAAACTTCTTGACAACTTTTGCAACTTTTTCCTCGAAGGATCTTCAAGCTCCAATTCACCTAGATCTACAAACACACTTCAAGAGAGAAAAATATTGTTTTGTTAGGGAATGGGGATTTTCTTTGGTCAAGCCCTATTTTGGTAATTAAACCTTAAAATGAAATGAAATAGCATGAAGGAATGATGAATGAACAAATGATATGTTGTAACTCACCAAACCCTTGAAATTAAGGTTGCAAACCTATGTGAAATGGCTTTAATAGATGTGGATCTTGACTCTTGATTGAATTTTTGAAACTTTTTCTTGAATTCTTGCTTGAATCATGAAACCTACATCATAAATGTTAGCTCACAAATACACATGATGCATGAATACTTTGACATGATGCTTGAATCTTGAATGTAGCTCCAAATGCTTGATGATTTTCTCTTGAATGCTCTTGATCTCATAAACTTTCCTTAGGAATGACTTGAAAACTTTCTAGGATGCTTAGATATTTGAAATTGCTAGCTTGTTCTTCTTAGGATAAACTTAATGAAATAACCTTATATTTATACTTTTTTATTCCTTTAATTTCTTGAAATTACAACACTACAAGCTAACATTCAAAAATTAAATCTAAGGATAATAAAATCTTGCCAAGAATTTGAATTAAAATGGGTCCTAGGTTAAAGTGGAACTCATACTCCAAGTTGGGCATATGAGTCCCAAAGGCTTAAACCTGGGACACAAACTTCGAGAAGTGTTATGTTCAATGTGACATTTAAAATCAGGTCTCGAGACCTAGGGAGGACCCATATACCCAAAGGGGTGTATGAGTCCCAGATCCCTAAATCTGGAACACATAGCCAAAAACATTAAATTATGATTTCTCATTTATGATATGTCAAGATTATCCTTAGAAAAATGCATTTAATCAGGCTTTTGGATGCAAAATAGGACCAATTAAGGCATAAATAAACCAAATTTTAACAGGGAGGACCCAAACAAGTGTGAAAATGTAAAGGGATAAATTTTTCTACACTACAAGTCAATGTCTGCAAGTTGTGAAAAACTTTTGGCAACCAACCTTGCTTTGTACTTATCAACTAACCCATCTGCTTCAAATTTATTTTGATATATCCACCTACATCAAACTATCTTCCTTCCCTTAGGAAGTGAAGTCAAATCCCAAGTGTGATTTCTTATCAAGGAATCATATTCCTCATCCATAGAAATATTGCACTCCAGTATGTCTAATGCCTCTCTGAATTCCTATGGATCAAAAACTGAAGCAAAGAAGGCTTGTGGCCCCACTAAAAAAAAATTCTTAAGCTTTCTATCAACTACTAAATCTTGTACCCCTATGTCTACCCTATGTAGAGTGTGAGATGTGGGTGAGTTTAGTGCAGAAATATCAACTTCCAATGCAATCCCTGATTTAGATGAAGATGAACCCTCATCATTATTGTCACTAACTAGAATAAGATATTGCATTAGGAATCTACTAAGAATTATCTGAATCATTAGTACTATAATAAAGATCTGAAGAGTCCACAATATGTTGAGAAGTGTCAAGTATAATTTCAAGAGATGTTTCTTGAAACTTAACACTTCGCTCAATAAATAACTCATGTATGGTAGGGTGGAGTAAGCAATTACCTTTTGCACCATCTAGATATCCAACAAAGATGCATGGTTTGGATTGTGGATCCATAGCCTTGTGATTTTCTTTTTGAATATGTGTCATGGCATGAGAGCCAAAAACTCTAAAATGATCAATTGTTGGTTTTCATCCTTTCCAAGCTTCAAAGGGGGTGATACCCTTCAAGGCTTTATGTGGAACTCTATTATCTATGTAACATGCATAGTTGAATGCTTTTGCCCAATATGATGGTGTGAGGACCTTACAATGAATCATGCAATTAGTCATCTCTTTTAAAGATCTATTTTTCCATTCTACAACACGATTATGTTGAGGAGTATATGGAACTGTGTGTTGTAGATATATCCCCTCTTATATGTAAAACTACTCAAAACAGTTGTTGAAATACTCACCCCCATTATCGGTTTGAAGAACCTTGATGACTTTCCCTTATTTTTTTTAGCTAGAGCTTTCAAATCTTGAAATGATTCAAACACTTATGATTTATTTCCTAAGGAAGCAGGCCCATGTAAAAGTGTGAGAAACCATCAATAATGGTGAGAACATATCTATCCTTTGTAAAATATGGATGGGGAAAAGCCCCTTAAACATCACTTTGAACAAGTTCTAAAACTTGTGTTTCCCTCCATGATTTTCCTTTGTCAATTTTTCTTTTTGGATTTTTTCCAAGTGCACAACCTTCACAAAGCCCTTTAAAAAATTTAACCTTAGGTAATCCCTTGACCATAGTCTATTGACATAGTTGCTCAAGATAGTGGTAGTTAAGATGGCCAAACTACTCATGCCATAATTTGCTAACTTCATCTGAATGAGTTAGTAGTGCTTTTGGAGAAATATATGTGGCAAAATTGGAGAAGGTATATAATTTGGATTGGTGATTTTCCTCCCCTATTACTACCAAATCGTTGCTTTTTAATTCTCTTATCTCAACTGAATTTGGAGATAAGTATACTCTCATTCCCTTCCCTAAATAAGTTATTTGACACACTGAAAGGAGATTAGTTGAAAGAGAAGGTAGGCTTAGAATATTTGAAAATGTTCCTCCTTCAACTTCAATAGACCCTCTCCCTTTTACCAATGTTGGGGGTAAAAGCACAAACCTGTGTCGCACTTTATAAAGGAATTGGCCAATAGCAAAAAAAATTATAAACTTCGACCACATAAAAGTGATCTTTATGTTTAAAATTTCAAAATGATGTAAACTAATGAAATGTAGAACTTTTGATGAAGTTTATTCATGTAATTTTTTAGATTTTAAAAATATATATATATTTTTTTATCAATTTAAGAACATATTTTGGAATGCTGAAAGTTTCAGAAAAAAGTGACGTTCATTGGACATCAAGAAACAAATTGAAAAAAACTTTATTTTACCCTAAAAAGATTTCTCCAAATAGGTAACTTCAATATCTAGTGCATGGGAAAAAACCAAATTTTGATGTATATTTTTCTTGTAATAACATTTTAAAGTCAAACTTGTCAGAATTTGACAGTTTTCATTAGACATCAACTATTGTCTATTTTTTTAATCATTTTCAAAAAAAATTATACCCTTTTGAGGACTCTCCTCTTAGTGCATGTATATTTTTCAAAAAAATTAATATGTTTTACTATATTTTTGAAATTTCTAATCAGCCTCTTTTTTAACTTTAATAGCCTACTTGCTTTATTTTAAAAATAAAATATATTAAAACTAATCAAAACGTTAAAAAAATACACATTTGGATTCTCCACTTCGAGCTCTACAAAATGGTGTTTTTCTTTTTTTAGAAAAATTATTTTGACTGAAGAAGAAATACTCTATTGAAGTTGAATGTTTCAAAAAACTTGAGAAAAATGTGAGTTGGCTACCAAGTAGGATGCCAACTAGATATGTTTGGCCAGAAAATTTTCGGTTGAGCATGTTTTAGTCGAAACCCTCTTGACTGGAACATACTCAACCGAAACATGATCGGCAGATAGGTGATCGATCAAAATATTTTAGGCCAAAAACTATACATATAAATAATTTTTTAAGATTTTTTCAACTCAAGAAAATTTGGTAAAATACAAAGGAAGGCTTATTTCAACAAAACAAGGCTTATTTCAACAAAACAAGGCCTATTTCAACAAAAGAAGGCTTATTTCGACAATAGAAGACTTACTTCAACAAAAAAAAATGTATTTGGACAATAGAAGAGCTATTTTTGAAGGTACATTGATCTTCAACTTATAATTGATTATGTCACTCTTTTTATGGGTACATTTGAAGTTAGTTTTCACTATTTTTCATTTGAATATGGTTGAGAACTAGGGTTATTAGGTTATGGTGTACACATGTACAAGGACACACAATTTTGGATCATTCAAGTGCACCTACAAACTTGTACTATGAAATTTGTAAAAATATGCTTAACTTCACCTAGTGTGTTTTAGATAATCATTATGTATTATGTGATTCAAAGCTACTTCTCCCTTATTTATACATGAAATTGTTGCATCTTATGATGATATTCCTTCTACATGTCATGATGATTAGATATGTCCATAGAGCCATGTTCTTTTTATATCCTTCCTTATTTTATACATTATGATGTGTTTCATGATCACCATTCTCCCATAGCTCATGTGAGACCTATCAATATTCATTTAGATGTTTTCCTCTCAATATTCATTTAGCTATATACTTCTCAAGTGTACATCCTCCTTATTCCTTGGACTTATCTATATTTTGCGGACACCTTTGTACCTTCTTTAGGTAGAACTTCCTCTATGTTAGTTTGTGTAGCACTTGTGTGTTCCATTCTCCTTCCTCATTTTTCTTTGTTGAGGATATTCTTGTATTCTATTTTATTCCCATGACCACTCACTCAATTGGATTTTATTGAAAATAAATGTTGATTCCTTTCTATGGATCCTCTCCTTCAAATGTGACTACCTTGGCCATGTATATTTTATCATAAAAATTTGACTAGATCTTTCCAAACCTTATGTTTGTCCAAGTTTTCCCATGCTCTTGCATTAGGTTGGCACATATTAGGTTCACTTGAATTTATTGTGTGCATTATACTTGGAGATCAAGTCCCCTTCTTGAAAATTCATACTTGTGTTATTTTCTAACTTCTTCATGCCCTATAACCAATAGAAATAATCTACTTGTTATCCTTTCATGGTGTGTGTACTATCTTCCTCCAAAATTAAGGTTTAACACAAATTTCCTTTGTTAGCCCATGTTTTATTCATAAATAATTTCACATACCCTACATTGTACATTCTTGAACTACTTGTGCAAGTTTACATTCCCCTTTTCTCAAGCATCCTCTAGAGTTCCTCATTGCTACATGCTTCATCATGTGATTCTCAAGATATTAGATCTAGTTTATATTTCTTGTGAACACATTATTTTTTATCTCATGTGTTATATAAATCTAATGCTAAATAATGATCTATCTTCTTTGAATACATTTTAAGGGTCGATGTACATGATACATGTAACAATACCCCTTCTTTGAATACATAAAGGGTTGTGATACATGTGTAATTTAATTTACCCCTTCTTTGTCTCTAAACTATTTTTGTAGTTCAAGGATCTCCATGACATGCCTTTTTAATGATGATCTAATTGGGTTTCCTTATCACATGTGATATTGAAAATTATGAGCTTGAATGTCTTGTCAAATTTATAATGAGCTAGTGATCTACACATTTAGGTATATCGAACATGATGTTTCTCTTTCTATGTTATATAGTATACTCATTTTATTAAAAAGATCTACATATTCATGCATTTAGTGGTGATACTAAGTGATATCACGATCTAGTGTACTTCTCGTTACATGCTAAATATTTTCAAGTGATATATACCAAATATGCTCAATGTGCATTGTTTGCAATTTATGCATTTAAAGAAATTTTAATTGATGAACCTTTATTGTACAATTTATACATGTATTTAAATAAATTTTAATTGATGAACCTTATCATCCTATATATCACTAGAGAAATGTAACATAAGTAATGTAGGACCATTATATTCAAGTTAAAACAATTCAAAATTTGAGTATGATGATAATATGGTTGTAAGATCTTCTTGGGGACTTGAATTCTTTTAATATCATTAGTTAAGACCTATTTTGTTCAAGTCTTTAATATTTTTTATTTTTTATTTTTTATGTCAATACAAATACTAGACAATAATCCAGTATCTGGCTCATGTTGATTATTTCTTACATGTTTTGTACACATGAATTTTCCCTATATATTAATTTTAGATGGTGCTTGAGGTTATAGAGTGCTTATAGTATAAATATATGGTGCAGGAGCACCTTGGAACAAAAGTTGTCAATCTAGGTTGATTAGGAGTAGACTCTAGGTGTGAGTTAGTTTGTCATTAAATAAGGTCTTGAAGAACATTTTCTATTGTATTGAATCATTTTAGATGAATATTAGGTGCTTAGAAGGTCAAGTTTGAAAAAAGTATAAAATATTGAAAAGTTGTCATCAAAAATTGCAAAATTGCCTTGTAAGGGAATACCAATAGTCATAAGCATTCAAAAGTTAGTTTTGGAAGGTATGGTGGTTTATTTTGGTTCAAGGGGGTCTATAAAGGCTGGAAACATCAATGTACATGCTCTCTTGAAGATTTAAATACAAAACTCTTTGAATTATCTCTATTTTCTACATATTTTCTTGTTTCTCCTTCATTTGTTGTGTTGGTACAGTCTGTATAGGGGTGGTTTGAGAAAAATTCCTTTTTAATCTTCATGGTGCATGTGTTAACTTGTATTTCCATTGGTTTTGAGCCTTTAACTCAAGAATTGGTGAAATTTTGCTTGTTTTTCTCGTTGCAGGTCAGTACCCTGTTTCAAAGGTTTGAGGGCTTAAAAATGGTATTTTAGGATATTCCACCTACTATTCCCCATTGTATCATGGTTGAATGACTAAATAATGCTTTGGCCATGTGTATTTTTGGTCTTTGGAAGCAGGGAAGCCTGTAAGTGGTTTTGGGCATGATGCCCTAGGTAGTTCCCTTGTGTTTTGTGTGAAAAAAAAGAGGTTTGAACCATGAGTTTGAAGAAATTATGATTGAACTAGTTATGTGTTGAATCCTTCAGAAATTGAAGGGAGAATATAGTGAGTTTTAGTTGGTGGCCAAGTTTGGAAAGGCCTGGAAAGTAGTTTTTCAATAAAACCCTAGATAATAGCCTAAAAGTGAGGGTTTATGGATTAGTGTACTTGCAGTCCGTATAGTGGTGAACCAATTATGAATTTGGGGGTTTGGTAACATGTGGAATGTTTTTCCATCAAGTTTTAAGGTCTGAGGTGTGTTTTGTTAGGTATTTCTTTGGAAAATATGGCTAATTTTCCCTTGGTAGCAGTAGAAAAGCCTCAGTTTGAGGGCTTTGATCCAAAAGAGTCATCTGAAATATTGAGGTATGGTGTGAAGGGATATGAAAGGCATCTGAAACAATAATTTTTTTGTTGGTTTATGTTGATTTTGGGGAGTTAGAGCTTGAAAACATTGTTGGGAGGGCTACTAGGCTTGTAGGCCTAAAAGGTGAAATCCAAGGTAACAAGGTCACAAGGCTTAAGAGGTGGTTTGATCATGTTCTAATTGAGATTATGAGTGGAAGAAAACCCCCTACTTACATCAAGTGGTATTAGAGAAAAGGTACCAAATCTTTGTGGAAGCAAGTTGCAGATTGAAGGTTGAAAAAGTTTCAAGGAAAGATGCCTCCAAAGGCTAGTGCGATGGAAAAGGAGATAAAGGAATTGAAAGAGAATTTGTTACAGAAGGAGAGGCTCTATAGAGAGTCTCAAGAAACCACCTTAGCCAAGATAGTAGTTTTGGAGAAGAATCAGAGAAGAGGAATGGTGAATGAAGACCAAAGTGATAAGGAGGATGAGGGGGAAGACGGAAACCCTCTAGTTGGAGTCCAGAATGATGAAGATGACTTAGACCCTGAAGAAAAGATAATGGTCAAGATGCTAAAGGTAGTAAAAGGTGACAACACTCCAAAAGTGAAAGTTGAAGTGCCTATGTACAGAGGTAAGATGGATAGTGAAGAGGTTTTGCTTGGATTGATGCCTTAGATAATTTTTTTGAGTTTGAAGACATAGAGGATAGTAAAAAGGTGAAATATGCAAAGAAAAAATTGAAGGGACCAACCCTAACATGGTGGAACTTTATTCAAGAAGATAGGGTCAAGAAAGGTAATTCTAAGATAAGCTCTTGGGATAGGATGGTAGCAAAGGTAAAGGCTCAGTTTTTACTAGCAAATTATGTCGTACAAACCTTTATGAAATTGCAAGATTTGAAGCAAAGCGAGTTAGATGTGATGTCTTATACTGAGGAATTCCATAGGTTATGTATTAGGGAAGGTCACAATGAAAATGAGGTTGAAAGAGTGGCCAGGTATTTGAGTGGTTTAAGATTGAACATAAGAGATGAAATTAGTTTTAACCCTCCTAAGACAGTGGAAGAATGTTTCCAAATGGCAGTAAGGGAAGAGGATAGAATCAAGAGAAGGAAAGAAAGACAAAGGTAAGAGTTAACATGAATAGAGGGAGAGGTACGAGGAAAACCAATGAAGAACAAGAGAGTGCAAGCAAAGGTAAAGAGAAAAGTACTAATTTTAGAGGTGGGTTTAGAGGCACAAGGGGTAGGTTTGGTGGTGGAAGGAATTCTAACACTTTTGTAGGTAGATGTTACCATTTCCAAGAATATGGTCATCCTTCTTGGAAGTTCCCTAAGAAACTTAGTTCAACATCGAGTGGTGGAGAAAATAAGAATGAAAGGAGAGCTCAGATTGTTCAAGAAGAAGATAAATGTGAAAGTTCCAATTCAAATACTCTATGTGCTGCTCCAAAAGTAGGTGAGATGTTGATGATGAAGAAACAATTATTGAAGAAAACAAAGGAAGGAGAGTTTCTTCAAAGAAGAGAATTGTTTAGGACAACCTACAGATGCAAAAACAAGGTATGCAAAGTAGTAGTTGATTCTAGATGCACTGATAACATGGCATCTAGTGATATGGTGGAAAAATTGAATTTTCAAATAGTTCCTATAGAAAATCCTTATAGAGTGTCTTGGATTAGTGATCATCAATCTATAGTGGTGAATGAACAAGCTACTATTGAATTCAAAATTGGTTAGTATAGGGATCAAGTTGTTCGTGACATATTTCTAATGAGTTGCTACCACATGTTGCTAGGAAGTCCCTAGCAGTTTGATAGGTCAGCTATGTATAATGGAAGGAAAAACACCTATAACATAGAAAAAGGAGGGAAGAGCATACATATTGACTTCATTGAATGAAGAGACAAAAGAGCATGGTGAAGTTATCATGGTAGGGAAAAAGGAGTTTGTAAATCTTGACGAAGGTAAGGGTAAGATTTTAGCTACCAGTGTAAGGCATGATAAAGATTAGACAATAGATAAAAGAAGTGCAAATGATTTGCAAATAGTTGAGAAGAAGAGTGTCTTCATATGGAAGAATAAAGTAAATGAAAATATGTCTTGGTTTGAGACAGAGCAGAGCAAGTGTAAAGTAGTTGTGAGAAAGCAAAAAGAGTGTGATGGAGTATTAATTGGGACAGTCATGTTCCTTGTAGAAAAGAAAGTGTAGAGGCAGTTAATAAGTGTTCAAAAAAAGATAGGTAAAATATTAAATAAGAGGATAGAGGTTGGTTAAGTTGGTAGGATAGTGAAAAGGGTAGTTGCAGGCCTGATAGCGAATGTTAAGTGTGATGGTACAAATGTTGATAATTCTGCTAGTGAGAAAGAGGTAGATGAGAGGACTAGTGAACAGAGGAAAAAGTATGGATAGCAAGGAGAAGTGATGGAAGTTGATGGAGGTAAGTGCACAAGTGTAGAAGAAGGCAGAACATCAGTATTTGAAGTTGGAAGAGATGACAAACACCCCACAATACAGAGTGGACAGTTGGAGCAAGAAACAAATGAAGACATGAACAAGAATGACAAGGGCAGTATGAATCAAGGACAAAGAGAACCTATTAAAGGAAAATATGAAGTTCAAAGACAAGTGAAGAGAAATGGAGGACAAATTACAAGATTCTTTTCAAGGGACTTGGAAAAATTACAAGTTGGGGTGTATGGTGGAGGAGCACCTTGGAACAAAAGTTGTTAATCTAGGTTGATTGGGAGTAGACTCTAGGTGTGAGTCAAATTTTCATGAAATAAGGTCTTGAAGACCATTTTCTATTGTATTGAGTCATTTTAGATGAATATTAGATGTTTAGAAGGTCAAGTTTGAAAAAAGTGCAAAATATTGAAAAGTTGAAAAGTTGTCATCAAAATTTGTAAAATTGCCTTGTAAGGGAATACCAATGGTCATAAGGATTCAAATTTTATTTTTGGATGGTATGGTGGTTGATTTTGGTTCAAGGGGGTCTATAAAGGCTAGAAACATCAATGTACACACTCTCTTAAAGATTTGAATACAAATTTCTCTTTGAATTATCTATGTTTTGTAAAGATTTTCCTATTTCTCCTTCATTTTTTGTGTTGGTATAGTCCATACAGGGGTGGTTTGAGAAAAATTCCTTTTTAATCTTCATGGGGCATGATTTAACTTGTATTTCCATTGGTATTGAGCCTTTAACTCAAGAATTGGTGGAAGTTTTGCTTGTTTTTCTCATTACAGGCCAGTACCCTATTTCAAGGGTTTGAGGGCTTAAAAATGGTATTTTAGGCCATTCCACCTACTATTCCCCATTGTATCTCCATGGAATGGCTGAATAAGGATTTTTCCATGTTTTTTTTGGTCTATGGAAGTAAGGGAGCCTATAAGTGGTTTTGGGCATGATGCCCTAGGTAGTTCCCTTGTGTTTTGTGTGAAAAAAAGAGGTTTGAGCCATGAGTTTGAAGAAATTGTGATTGAACTAGTTATGTGTTGAATCCTTGAGCAAGTGCAGGGGAAATATAGTGAGTTTGAGTTGGTGGCCAAGTTTGGAAAGGCCTGGAAAGTATTTTTTCAATAAAACCCTAGATAATAGCCTAAAAGTAAGGGTTTGTGGATTAGGGTACTTGCAATATGTATAGTGGTGAACCAATTGTGGATTTGGGGGTTTGGTAACATGCAGAAGGTCTTTCCATCAAGTTTTGAAGTCCGAGGTGTTTTTTGTTAGGTGTTGCTTTGGAAAATAGGGCTAATTTTCCCTTGGTAGCAGTAGAAAAGCCTCAGTTTGAGGGATTTGATCCAAAAGAGTCATCTAAAATATTGAGGTATGGTGTGAAGGGAGATGAAAGGCATCTGAAAAAATAATAATTTTTTTGTGGGTTTACGTTGATTTTGGGGAGTTAGAGCCTGAAAACATTGTTGGGAGGGCTACTAGGCTTGTAGGCCTAAAAGGTGAAATCAGAGGTAATAAGGTCGCAAGGCTTAAGAGGTGGTTTGATCATGTTCTAATTGAGATTGTGAGTGGAGGACAACCCCCTGCTTAAATCAATATATGAGCTCATTATGTTTTAAAAACCAATGTTATAATTCATTTAGTTTTTTTTAACTTTGGCATTAAAACAAATGAACAATATTTAGTGTTTTATTTATGCAATATTAACTACATTCATTGAAAGCATGTGTGTACATTTGTATGTAGGTGAATTCAAATTTGAGTAAAATTTGTGATGAGGAGTAAAAGGACTAGGAAGAGTATGATCAAAAAAGAGAGAAGAAGAGAAGAGTGAATGAAGGAAAATATACTCAAGAACAACACATAGAAATTATTGATGACCAAGGTGACGTACAGGTACAACAACATATTAAATCTAGTAATCAAAAAAAAAATTGTGGTATGGAAAATATGATGGAGGTGGATGAGGATCCTCTTTTCAATAATATTTCATCTGAAGATATGTTATCTAAAAGCATAGTAAAATTACACTCTAAAAGAATATGGGATGAATTTTTTGAAGAAAAACTTCTAATTGGAAAAGCACAATTATTTGCAAAGTTATTTAGGTGAAAAAAAATGGCCCCTATTTTGGAGTTGTTAGGGGTCAATAATATTAAAACGTCATCAAGTTCATTAAAAAAACCAATTGTTGAATACTTGCAAGAAGCATTGAATTGTATTGAAAACAAGAGTCGAGCTAGTGATCCAAGTGTTGCACATAAAGCATTAATGACTGTAATTTCTAGTAAGAAATTATCACATAGAAGACAAGTTCAAGAAATTTATGAATTACTAAATGTTTCTAGGAGAAATTTTCAAAGGTATATTGAAAAGAGAAATAAAATAGATGAAAATGTTTAGAAAAATTAGGTAAATATTTGTAGGGTTCCCCAACAATATAGAATTTTAGAAGATGGAAAGAAACATGTGGTTGAATATTGGACCAACCACTCTCTTCTTTCTTCCAATAGAAGGGATACTATAAAAATAATAGGTGAAGATGGTACAAAAATTTCTCATCCAAAACATTTTATAGATACAACACAAAATGAACTTTTTGAAGCATTCAAGCAAGAATTTGCAAATGTGAAGATTTTCCAAAGGATGTTTGAGACACTATGACCATCATTTGTACATATAAATAAAGTATGTGAAAATTGTTGTTTTCAAAATCAAGTTGAATTTGATCTACACCTACAATCATATAAAAAATATATGGCAATAATTGATCAAAATATAGCCATCCCTAGAAGCACAACACAATTTGTGAAGTCTCTTGTATGCGAAAAATCAAAAGATTCAGATGAATTCAATGTTTAGTGTATAAAAATTATATGTAATGATTGTGGAAATTTGAAGAATCTTTTACAAGTTGACAATATTGAAATGCAAGTTATTTGGAAGAGATTTGAGTATGATAAATACTCAACGAAGTCAGGAGTCGAGGCCAAAAAAATTGTTCTCAAAGAGAGTGGATTTCCTTACAATGAATTTATGAATAAATTTCGCAATATCATATATCCACATATCCAAAATTTTCATGGTGCAAGATGGAAAGCTAAGCAATTTTGTGATTCAAAGAATTGCTTATCACCAGGTTGTATTCTCTCTATTGTATATTTCTCTGAGAACTATACATTTAGTCCTCAAACTGAGATTCAAAGTCAATATTATCATTCAAAGCAAGTTGCAATCTTTGTGCAAGTTTGAAATATGCATGTCAAGTTTCATGTAGATGGTTTACAAAGTAGCAAAGATGATAGAATTATCATCAAAGAGGTTCACTTTTATATCAGTGATGATATGGGTCATGATAGAAACTATGTAGCTCATTGTTTCAAAATGATTTTTGAATACCTAAGATGACATGGCATAAATGTTGAACAACACTGGATATGGTATGATGGATGTGCTGGTAAGTGTTGATTTTTTAAAAAAATTAATTTATTTACTTTTAACTTTGAGACTTAAATTGTTCAATTAGTTATATAATATGTTGTGTACACATGTATACATGTATATATATGTACATATATCTAGTTTTTTAAAACTAATTTGTTTGAATGTAATTATTTGTAACTTCATAGGACAATTTAAGTTTGCAAAATCTTTTGTTTGGTTAAGCCATCAACATGCTATATGTGGCACCAATTTTTTGTGGAATTTTTATGAGAGTGGATAGGAAAAGGAGAGCATGTTGGAGTGGGAGCATGTGTGAAGCGTGCACTTCATCAGCATGAACTTGAAGGTAACACCATATATATGGAATCTAGATATTTTTTAAAAATATATTTAAAATAAATTAAATTCTTAAACCTCAAGTAACAAGTGAAAAAAATTCCAACAAGTACTTGTAAGTGAAACAAAGGAAACAAGGTGCTCCAACTTTTAGGAGATGAAGCACGCAAGAAAGGGGAAAGGGATCCCTTCCCATTTCACTCTTAGTTCATTCAAGGAAACCCTAGAGATTTCAACCTAGTGATCTAATTAGGAAAATAGATAGCTACAAGGTCTCCTTGGGTGTGATTAAACAAGGTGGGTTCACCACTAATCAAATACTTAGAAAGAAGGAAATGAAAGTAAAATGCAAATCTAGCTATGTAACCTAGAAAATGAAACTCAAAATAAAAATAATAAACTAGAGATAAACAAAGTTGCACCTAGAAAACCGGAGATGCCTGAAACAAGGTTTGCAATCCCAAAATTATGAATCTTGATGTCAATTGGGACTCATATGCCAGACTGGGTGATTTAGTCCCAATTTAGGGTCTCGAGTTGAATCTAGAATTCGCAACTAGTAAACCAAGATGTACAAGAAATGACTGAAAAGTGGCATACTAGGACTCATACACATAATCTGGTGATTTATTCCTAATATCAATGTTTTGCTAAAACTTTGGTATCCTCTAGTGATCTTTTGTAGCTTCTCTCTTGTCTGATCTTCGAGTCTAAAACTTT
This sequence comes from Sequoia sempervirens, assembly GCA_007258455.2. NCBI lineage: Eukaryota > Viridiplantae > Streptophyta > Pinopsida > Cupressales > Cupressaceae > Sequoia > Sequoia sempervirens. The sequence goes on from VDFB02281492.1 coordinate 892,393,490, forward strand.
GAATTTTGGCCTATAGGTGACTTTTTGTGAAGATAACAACTTTGAAAAATTTCTTCAATCTTGCAACCTTGTCTTCAAAGGATATTCAAGCATCAAAACACCTAGATCTACAATCACACATGAAGAAAAAAAATGTTTTTTTAGTGGATAGGTGTTAGTCTTGGTCAAACCTTGTTTTGGTAATCAAACCTTGAAATGAAATCAAATAAAATGAAGGAATGATGAATGAACAATATGCAATGTTGTAACTCACCAAACCTAGGTAACAAAGGCTACAAACTTGTATGAAATGGCTAGCATGAATGTAGATCTTGACTCTTGGTTATGTGTTGTGAATCTTGACTTGAATGCTTGCTTGAATCATTAAAACCTACATCACAAATATTAGCTCAAAAACACACATGATGCATGATGACTTTGACATGATGCTTGAATCTTGAATATAGCTCCAAAATGATTGATAATTAGCTCTTAAATGCTCTTGAATGCTCTTGATCTCATAATCTTGCTATAGGAATGTTTTATAAGATTGCTTAGGTGAAATTATGTGAAATAACCTTGTATTTATACTTGTTTATGCCAAATTTCCTGAAATTACAACACTACAAGATGACATCAAATCTAGGAGAATAAAATCCCAACAATAAATTGAATTCAAAATAGGTCCATCGAAGGTGGGACTCATACGCCATTTGGGATGTATGAGTCCCAATAGTCTAGGCTTGAGACACAAATTTCAAGAAATGCTAAGTTCTATGCCAAATTTAGGATTAGGCCCTGAGACTTAGGTGGGACCCATACATCGAAGGTGGCATATGAGTCCCAAATCACTAAATCCGGAACGCACAACCCAAAATCATTAAATTGTGATTGTTCAATAGTTAAGTGTTAGGATTACCCTTAGAGAAATGAATTAAATAAGGCATAAAGAAGCCCAATTTTAATAGGGAGGGACGAAAAAAGTGTGAAAATGTAAAGGGGTACATTTTTTACACTACATTTAGCACCAACTTTAGTGAGAGGAGGAAATTGCTTCAAACTCACACTAAAGTAGACAAAATCACATCAAGAGGGGTTCAAGTGTACCAGTGCTAGTAAGATAGGATGACAACGATCAAGAGGGTTGTGTAAGCCCCCATGATCAAGATCATATGGAAAACCAACATAGGAACAAAGGAACACACATGTAAATGATGTAAGGATCAACAACAAGGTATAAGCATACACTTCCAAAGACATAAAGAAGAAAGCAAACAAAAACAAAAAGGGGTGGATCAAGCCTCGACCGTTTGTCCAACATGATGTGGATCAGATCTAAGATGTTTGTCCAAAAAAATTTACAAGTGGATCATGATTTCCACTATGCAAACCAAACGCATTCTCACAAGGGCTAGTGGAACCTCAGGTCATCCACTAGGTGAGCCCCTAGTGAGACACATATGCACATGGCCAATATGCGCTCACACAGACAAGCAAGTGACTATGGGAAAGTCACGCCTAAGTTCAACCCCCATATGCTAACCATACCAAAGCTATACCTCCTGATAAATTCGATAAGGTGTCACACAACACAAACAACATAATTTGATCAAAACTTCATATGCTTAACACCCATGAACAAATAGGATGGCTCCAAATACAAGCAAAATGTGTTATGCAGGGTGGCCATATAACAGATATTGTAAATGTGAAATAGTGTAAAGTACACTCAAAGGGGTTTTTCTTAGTTCATGTAAGGTCTTAACTTAGGGAACATCGTGCCTAATGTCTCCAAGAGAGGACCAATCAAAGAATAAAAAATTCATAACTTAGGGAATGCAATGTGTCTCATCAAGCCACTAAGAGGAATATAATATGCTAAGAGAGATCATGCTCTTGAAGGAAATTGCACCCCATGTCACCACAAAGCGAAAGATGCATCACATGAAGTAATAAGACTACACAAAAAAATATGAGTTTTTGTCACAATCCCTATTTTTATTGTTCGTATTTAGCAATGATTAATTAAATTAATTCATGGTGAAATAAAGTAGAAAGAAATAAAAAAGACGTAATTATATTAGAGAATTTATTTTGCAAATAATTGATAAGGAGTTGTTATTTAGAATAATTATTTTTAATTTCAATTAAATGTTACCTTTTTGCTAACTATTTGGAATAAATATTTAAATTGCAAATAAAAGATATTTCATGATTATTTACTTGGAATAAATATTTAATTTTGCAATTAGAAAATGAAAAAATATATATATTGGGCATGAGTAGCGGAGCATGGTGCATGAAAATAAATAAATTTTATTATTATTTTTTTTCTATTTATTTATTTTCAAGATTAGGTATATGGAAGTTAGTGGAGAAAACTTTAAAGAGGGAAAATCAATAACGGAAACAGAAGAACTTCCATAATCTTTATGGATTGCTCTGCAAAATATAACTGAAAAAAAAAAAATGAAGATGCTGAGAAGGGGGTTATCTACAGCAAATAAATCAAGAACTTGGAAAAGAAATTGCATGCAATGGTTTTAAGAATTCAAGAATGAGAGGAAGGGAGGCATGGATAGAAAGAAGAATTTAATTTAAAGAACCCTGCAAGATTTACCCAAAAGGATATTGCAATAGTTTACCCGAATTTTGTACAAGTATGAATTTGTTTTGTAGTCTCTAGTTTTCATCCTTGTTTGCATTTAAATTTTACTATAAATGACACATTTGTATACACATTGGTTCCAATTCTTTAAATTCTAAGAATTCTCTGAACTCTTCTTCTATTGTAACTTGAATAGGCTACACAAAAAAAAATTCAAAACAATTTGGTTGTGTTTTTTTGAAAGCTGAAAGTTTCTCCTGAATCACCATGTAGCTCTCTCTGCCTTTTTGGACTCTTTCATTGCTACAAAAAATAAATTTTATTTGCTTGCAACCAGTCAAGGATGGAATATCCAAAGTTATGAATTTCATATAACCAACTCACTTTACATATATTGACCTACGTGAACCTAGAAGGTATTTAAATGGTAATATAATATTGACCGCCACTATGCACTAATCATTCCCACTAGATTAAACTACCTTGTCACTCCATTAAAAAAACAAATTCTCTTCTTGTTTTTGAGTTGAAATATAAACTATGAAATAAATTTTCAAAGAAGCTCACGTATACGCACAGGCATTTTCACTACATTTGTGAAGCCCTGTAAAGTTATCCACTAGCATAATTTAGTTGAAATGTTAATGTGTCACAAATTTAATCCTTTTAAAATATCAACTTATTTTTTGATTTTATCATATATTTATATATGTATTTTGGAACGTCGTTGATTGATGGTTATGAAGGAGACTTTGTTTTGGACCGGGAGCTCCCAGCCACGTCCCTCCCAAACTTAAGTGCTCTCCTCTAAGTAACAATCAGATCTTGTAATATCCCTTTACAATGGTTGATGATGACACCAGTGAATCTATTTATGGCCCAGACTTTGATACAAGATGGGACTGTCTCTATCTAGTAATCCTCAGCTTTTTCTCTTTGGGGTCTTGTCCTCCTACTTGGCTATTGTATTGGTTTCTTTAACACCAATGTTGGTGTTCCCATGCCAGTGTGTATTTTATTTTTGGTTCTTCACCTTTTTTTGGCAATCCTTAGAATTCTCCTTCTTCAACTTCCTTTGTAAATTTGTGTGCTCTAGAGTCCCATTGACCAACTTTTGGTCATCCATGGACATTACTATAATTTATTTCCTTCTTTCTTTCTTTCTGATTGCTTAAGCTATTGAGATGAGAGTTCGGAGAATTTAGTATTAGCCTTTTCTTTTGAAGCCATTTTTGTCCAAACAATTATTCTACAAGATGAAATATACATCAAAAAGGAAAACACTTTCAATATGGCTGAAAACAAACTTGTTGTAGAGACTCAAGAACTCCAAAGGATGCTAAGTGAAATTAGGATTCTTAGGCTTCGTTTCTCAAAATAGATTTAAATTTTGAAACAAGTGCTTGATCTTTATGGAAATTGGCCTTGATATCCACTATTGAATTCCTTTAAAGAACACAGAGTTCTTGTCCATCGTATGTCTTAGCTCCGATGACAATATAGTTATATTTTCTTCTTTATTTCGGAACGAAGTAATACCTCTTTGTCATATATATAATAAAAGATGTGCATATGGGTACCTATGATGTTCGGTTTTCACTTTCAACTTATATTAAATAAATCTTAAATAAGGTGTTTATTTGTAGAATGCTAAGTAAAGAAAAGGATATGATATACATGTGAACAATTAATTGTTAAGTTTGTTAATGTTGTTGTTTACCTTTGTTTATGATAGATTCTTATGATTTCAAAATTCATATAGGAAAACTAGATCTATAAGATAATCATAGTAGCTTAAGGGGATAAAGAGGGTTTTCCTTACAATTTTATGAAAGGTATATGGATTAACTTTTTAGTAAGTTGAGTTTTTAAATAGTCAAATCTTGTATTTTAACTTTTAGAGTAATTATATGAATACAAGTAATGATTCTTCTCTCAAGTAATGAATATGTTAAGTTGTTTATCTATCATGTGAGATCATTTATCAAATTGAATACTCAATAGGCTTTTGTTAAATTCTTTTGTGTAAACTTACAAGTTGGTTATCTTTATACCTATCATGTGAACGAATAGTAAAATATAATCAATTTTGCTTCTGGTTTTGATTGTGTTTGAGTTTTTTGTCATCAAACACAATCAAAACCAGAAGCAAAATTGATCATAATTATGGATTGTGGAAACTTGATATCTCTTAGTAAAATATACATATGGATTTAATGATGGGTTGAGAAGAATTATTAAATGTTAGTTTGAATTTAGAAGTTCCTTACAATTAATAAATGATTGTTTGATGTCCTTAATAATAATAAATTTTCTAGATATCATGAACCATGTGGAGATAGTATATAAATCTTTATATGAATTGATTAAGTTTGTAGAATGATTTGAATATGTTGAATGGAGTGATTAAGTTTAATAGAATAAATTGGTTAAACTTGCTTAATAGATGTGGTATGTGTTAGAAGGAAAATGAATAGGACAATATGTTGAATATGTTGTTTAGATTGAATATATTGAAATACCAAATTCTTCAATCATATGATGGTTAGTTTGATATATGGTTTTCAACAAAAATAAAATTAGTAGTTTAGGCAATGTTACCCCTTTTTTTGTAAGTAAACCTTTCAAATAGGAGCATATTATGTTGCCTTGGGTAGTTTGTTCCCTTTGTTGATTTTGATCTTTAAACATCCATTAGATTTTGTAGTATCATAAGTATTTTATGGTATTAATTTCTCATTGTTAAACCTCTAGGAATCAATGAGCTTAGAAGTAAGCATTCTTGTTATAATTGCATAGGTATGTATGCATTTTTAGTAGTGCTAGGATTTCTTTCAACTTACAATTTCAGTGTACTTGTGTGATGATTGAGAGGTTGTTGAAGGTAGACTTTTTTTATTGCAAACACTTGGGAGCGAATCATGATAGTGAGGGCATTACCTTAATTTTCTTATGCAAGGATGATGCATTGGTGAAACTTAAGAAATGTTGCTTGTAGATTTATATGACTTGTAAAAGAACTTCAATTTGTTCCTTATTATGAGAGATATGTATGATATCCAAAAAGTGAAATGAATGGTCATGTCAGGAAGACAATATGATCATTTCCAGAAAAGCACCTTGTATCATTGTTAGTAAGGCATATTGTAACAATTGAGAATTTGTAGCTAGTATGGCTTCACCAGAGAGGCATTTCATTAAGCCAATGAGGAAATTTTACGAGTGGTTTTTCATCCCTATGAGGGTGTTCCACTCATGAAAATCTATGTGTTATGGTTTCTTTGTGGATGCATTTATGATCTCATTATTTCCTTAATTTGCATTACAATATTTGAATTTACATGTTCTGTTGAGATGATAATTCATGTGGAAGCCTACATGGCTAAATCTAATGAAGGTATGGCCTTGTTTTATTATACTTTGATTCATTGAGGTATATTATTCCATTTAACTATAGTGATGAAAGTAATTAAAGTATTCCTCTTATTTCGCACCTTTTTATGATAATTTTATTCCATTAATCATTTCTGTAACTTAGGGAATAATTAGTATGTGTTTTTTTCTGGTCCTTACATTTGGTATTAGAGCACTTAGGTTCAACACTCAGGCCTTGAGTCTTCTAAAGTTTAGACGTAGTTCAATCATTCAAATATCTCTATCTTGTGAGACTTCTTCACCTTAGTCATGGTTTCATAAGAATTTCTAGTAAGAGTGATGGTGACATTTTTTTGAAATAAGCTCAGATGGATAAAGTATTGTACCAACCCGTGAATGACGATGTGGCAATAAAAGTTGAATTATTAAGAGAAATATATTGTGAAGAGAGATATCTCTAATTATGCAAAGGATGAATGAGTTAATAAGATTCAAGGGGAGAAGAAGGGTATGTGCAGGATCATCATGGAAAAAACAGGCCCTTAAGTGGCAAAAAATTCAGAAAAATCAGAGTTAGGAAACTTGATGTAAAAATTTGAATAAGTTATCAATTTTATTTCAAAAATATGTATGAATAGAATCTGTAGAAAATTGAATGTAGTTTCTAAATTACTAGGTTTTTTTTTTTTTTAAATCTATTTGGTGAAAATTTGAAATTTTAATGCAATAGTACTTAAATTTTAGGGAAAAAATAAGTAGGTGTCTATCCGACCACCCTAACCACAATAAAATGATAATATTTTTTTATAATATTTTAGATATAAGTAGATGACTCATCTCTTGATGTGATGCATATTTTTTTGTAATTTTTTTAAATAAATAATTAATTATGAATTTTTTATTACAACTTTTAAAAATATAAAAACTCATATGTTTGAGCACCTTAACTTGGTCAAAAATTCATGAAATTCATTTTTTTTATTTTCATCCTATAATATGTGAAGCATAAATTGTGACGCATGTTTTGGATTCAAAAAATGTGATACCGTTTGAAAGCTATAGATTTTTTTCAATTAGTCTATCAATCAAGACTTTAGTTGTAATTCAAATAGAAAATGAATAATAATTATTTATTAAATTCAAAGTAAAGCATAATTTATATTGTTGGAAATCTGAGAATCTCCTTTAAAAACCATTTTCATTTCATCAATTTTGGGTAAAAAAAAAGTCGTCAGTCACATACCCATCAAATTGCCACTTTTTGGCTCATCATGATCCTGCATATACCCAGAAAAATAGAAATTTTTGATGATAATAAGGAAAAACACCTGTGAAGTACATAAAGTGGATAAATATTGGTTAAGCCTTCTCAAAGGTAGGAATCTCAAGAAGGATGTTTGTATTGGTACTAGGGGAGGAAAGTTGATTGTTGAGCAACATCTTCTTCCTTCAAGAATTGGATATGATTGAATCCACAAGATCTTTCAAAAATGCAAGGTTCTGATGTCTTGAGAATCTTCATTGGTAATTCATGATAGAATTTGATTTGTCTATTTGACAAGGCAGAAGCGATTGAGGTGATGAATCTTATATGCTTGATTGTTCTTCATGAAAGCACTTATACAATAATGCACTTCTCATGCTCTGTGTGAATGACACAACTATATGAATGATTGTATGCATATCATAGAAAATTTCTACTTTAATTATTCACTATTTATACTTGAACGAGAAATATTCACTATACTAATGTGAGTGATGCATATTTCATGTTATTGTTCTTCTTGTGCTAGTGATGCACTAGAATAATTTTTTATTCCCTCTATGTCATAAGTACTTGAGTAATGATTACTTTTCTTAATTTGTGTTTGAAATATACTTTTGACACTCATTGTGTTTATTGGATAAAGTGATGATCACTATAACTATACTATTTTGATTTATGCATATTGTAGACATGGAAAATATACCGACATACTTGATCCTGATTACTAGCACCGCTTCATCCTGAATCACCTTCTCAGCTTATCATCACTCTTCATCCCTTAATTAAATAAATAATCATTTATCTGATTAAGTCATTCTCTCTTGTTAATTAAATCAATCAATCTGATCTAATTAACTCTAAGTCCCTATTTAATTAAATAATTCATTTTATTTGATTAAATCTCTAAAGTCATCTTATTAAATTAAATAAATTAAACCTTATTTGATTTAATCTAATATTCATCCCCTTTAATTAAATAAATTAAAAATATTTATTTAATTAGTCTCTAAATCACATTCTTCTCATCTTTTGATTTAAATCAACCCATAAATCTAAATCAATTGATCACATCATCTAATCCCTCATTAAATTAATTAACCCTTGATTAATTTAATTCTAATCCATGTCCCATTCTCTAGCCACTTGCACATGAAAATACATTTAATTCATTTATTAAATCTCTATTTTCTCTCAACTTGGCATCTTTTAGAGAATATTCTTCCAAATTTGAAATCCATCCAAGTGGATTTGTCCTTCCAACAAGACATTTATCCTTCTTTCATGTCCTTGTGCATTGAGCCAAGTGGCATTTAAGTCATTCTTTTTACATGTCATTTCACTATTTTCAAATTCCACCTAATTGCATTTATGGGCACAATCATCAAAATGTGCACATCCTTTTCCCATTCACATCTTGACAAGTGGCACCTCCTTATTGGGTGTTGAATGATCCCACATTGCTTCATTTTGGGCCTTCTTCCATCTTGCCTTTCTATAAATAAGAGGTTTCTCTCCTCATTTGATCATCCACAATTTGAGTAAACTTATTATGCTCAATTTCATCTTCAAGCACATCCATCTTCATCCATTTTTATCAGGTTTATAGCTAGATTATGCATATTTTTCATCATGGAGCTTAATTGAATCAACACCAAAGTGCATCGCTCATCAACATTGCATCATAGGAGTTGGGAAAGGGTCAATTTTCACATCAAATTGGCACCAATTCCCCCACGGGATCAAGAGTTTGCTTGCTTAATTAAGATTTCATTCCTTTCACATTGTGTTCTTCAATTGTATTTCCTATTTTGAGCATTGCTAATGGATTTCATGGGGAATATTGATTCTCACTTGCATATGATCTAATTATGTGTTTGTTTATTGTGTTTTGTAGGTGCTAGGATTGGGGTTCTACACTTGGCGCTAGAAGGAGGGAAAATCTCAAGTTTAAATCACATTTTTTAATAAAAATTTCATTCTTTTTCTCTATTTTTTGTGTCTACAGGAAACTGCACCACTATTAGTTCAGCAGTGCCATACAGCACTGCTACCAATCCAACAGTGCCATACAGCACCACTACAAACTGCAAACTACGATGCTTGATCTTTCCCACCCAGAATTCAAATTTATAAACTCCAGTGTTGTTTCAATTCTCACGCATTAGAATTCTCAAATTTCAAATGGCACTGCTAGGCAAAACTCTGACGCAATCAAGCTCTATGTTTTGTTGCATAGTGATGCATGTAGAATTAGTGACATTATACAGCACCATTGGGTACCTCAAACTACACCGCCTATGCAAACTCTACCACTGGAGTGAAGAAAAAAGTGAAATTTTAGTTTCTTATGACATTTTTTTTTAATTTTGATCATCTAGGCTATTAATTGCTGTCCTGACCTCTATTTTGTAGTTCTAAATGGTTTGTGGAGGTTGGCTTAATCAAAGGTGAAGGAAGAAATCAATTTGAAAGTTGCATTATGACATCATTCTCTCATTACATCAAGTGTTTTTGAACACTTTAGTGTTTGTTTAACACTCTTAGAGAATTCATAATCTCTCTTAAAAATTTGTTATCTTTCATGTGCTTAGCATATACTAAATTTCTTTTGGGCTCTAAAAAGAACATTTTAATTTTTGATACAAAGAACTTAAAAAAAAATTTAGGAAAAGCTCACTAGATTTGGTTTAAGGATTAACAATTGAACAAGGAAATCTCCATATTTCATTTTGGTTCTCTAAAAAGAATCAAATCATTGCTTTGTGGATTTAAAATGAACAAGTGCTTCTTTGTTTTGTAATTACTTACTCAAAGTAATATCAGTAAAAGGATGTATGTACTTCTCTCACGCCTCACAGCAATCTTGAGAATCAAAAGGCCTTTTGGTGACATTAAGTTGCATAAGTAATTACCCACACACTTCAATTTGGATTTTAAAATTGAACAAATCTAGCAAGTGTGAGTGGAGCATATTGTGTACATTCTCTCTCTTTGGTTCTCAACAAAGATTGATCAAGTTACGAATATGTTTGCTTGCTTTTGTTTATCTTAGAGGGCCTGCCTTGTGGAAAAAAGTAATCACCCAAGGGAATGACCCAACTGGGAACATGCTAAAGCCAAGCGACTTCCACCCGAGATATAAGTGTGGATATTGGAACAATGGCCAATATCACGAGGATTATTATGAAAAGAAGGGAAGCAATGGTCTCTTAACGCATGGATGGTCCCCCACAAACAGAATTCTTGCAATAAAACCCTTGTTTACAAAAGGCCAAAATCCTTGATCTATTTGTTGATGCAAGAACAGCTGTTCTAAAGTTGCCCCACACTTTTACGGCTTTTAGTAGAAATGGAAAGTATGCCATGGGAGATTCATGGGTATTGATGCTTGGCTGACTCGAGAAATGAGTGCACTATAAGGGGGAGCCTGTGTGGTCAAGCATCTAACCATTCAATGGAAGTAGGCGTAGCTAGACTTGCCCAAGTGGGGATTCAACAAATACAGTATTTCATAGCCATACGGTTGTACATGTTCTTGGAAACAAAACACTTTTCTTGATTGAAAACATTGGGAAAACAAACATTCAACATTTTTCATCAAATTTCAAACCCTTTAGGAAGCAAATATTTTTGAAAAAATCCAAGTGTTATTGCTTTCCCTAGGGATTCTATCCTTAGAGGTTTCTAAACATTTGGGTTTACATCTCAATTTTCTTACTAAAGTCAACAATAGGTAACTTTTTTCTTGATTTCATTGAAGTTCCACACAATATACTTTATGGGATAAAAAGAAATTAAGACATTAGGCATCTAGCTCAAAGACCTAATCAAGAATTTTTTGAGGTAAAAAATAACTCAATAAGTAAAGCTAAGAACAATTGAACCCCACACATGTGTCTCAAATGATTTCATGCAAGACCAAAATCCAAAAACCAAAGTCAAAAGCTCTTAGTCCAAAAGATCATCAAAAGCGTCTCTCAATGCTCTACGAATTCAGACAAAGATTGCTTTTTAACGTTTATAGAAGAGCTTCAAGAAATAATCCCAGTTTGTACTCGTTCTATTATTGTCAAAATTTAAAATCTTTTTCAGGAATTTGAACACCTTGCTTAGAGTAAAGCATGTTCTTCAAAATTGAGGTCTTGTAAACAATAGTCTTTTTAGGTACACATAGGATCAAAACCAAAATTCATCCACCTTTCAAATGTCAAACCAAATTCATCTCACCAACAACTCTTGAAATCTCGAAATCATCCTTCATTCTAGACTTTTTGGCAAATCCATGAATCAAAAATCCTTGAAACAAATCAAAATATTTGAATCAAAATCCTTGAATCAAACCATCAAAATCATCTTGTTTAGCTAGGTATATGTAGATTCATCCTTCTCCATATACTTAGTTGAATTATCATCAAAATCATCTTGTTTGATTAGGTGTGGGTAGATGCATCCTTCTCCCTACATTTAGTCAAATTATCATCTTGTGAGCAAGTTTATCCCATAGATAACATCCAACATCTTGGGATCTATTTGTTCATTATCCAAATTCAAAACAATCCAAAACCAAATCAAGGTCAAGATCAAATCCAAGAATCAAAAATCAAAAATCAAAAATCAAAATCCAAGAATCCAAAAGTCCCAAAAGTCTAGCATTCCCCTCAAGATCTTCTAAGAGTTTAAACATCCATATCATCCACCTTTCACACATTTCCCCATCACACCTTTGATCCTTAATCATCCTAGATCTTCTCTTTTGAGCCTCGTTTTATGGTTCAAACAAGATCACAACACAAGAACATGGAGACCAACAAAGAAACATCAACTTCAAGTGATCTAAGCCAAACCAACACTGAAATGAATCCCATTGGATCAAGCAATCCTTTAACTAATTTTCCTTCATCATCACAAAATCTACAAGAGGAATGTCAAGTAGAGGATATCACCAATAATTCCTTCGATATGACACAAGACAAGATCACTAAAATGGTCTAAAACCCCAAGAATCATAGAATTTTCAACATCATGATGAAGCTCCATCCCTCAATACATGCTTGAATTAGCAAAACAGGGGGCTAAACTCCCTTCCAATTTCAATGTGAGCACCATTATGGAACAACCTTTTGGGGTCATGCCTCCAATTTCATCTATGCCCCCAATCTCATATGCACCTCCATTCCAAAGCATCACCCAACCCATCCCCCAAATTACATCATCCATTGCTCCAACTCAACCTATTATTAACAAAGGGAGTGCATTTCTTAATGCACTACAAACTCACCCCCTCATGAGTAACCAAGATTTGGACGCAAACACAATCTTGGGGCAATCCATACCCCAAAATGCATCACATCCATATGTCCCCCTCACCTTTCATGAGCTAAATGACCCATCATCATCATTTCACGCAACACCAACATACCTGTTAAATACACAAACCTCTCTCTCTATGACCTCGCAAGGAGAAGGAGACTTATTTGGACCAGGAGGCATCGTTGACCCTTCATCCTCATCATTTCCCCAAGGAATTATGCCACTCACTTTTCCACCACTTCCACCCTTACCACCAACATCAACATAAACTCTCAGTTTGGGGTTACTACCATTGTCGCCACTCATTCAAAACAATCCCCCAATCATTAATCAAAACATCATACCAAATCCTCCCATCTTGCCATCGATATTGTAACAGATGGCAACCATCCCAATAACACAAGGAACCAACAAATCATCAACCATTCCCAAAAACATGGTATCTCAAGGACCAAGCATATCAATTACATCATCCACCACAATCCCAATCATCAATACAATGGTGCCTCTCATCAAAACAACAAACACTATACCAAATCTGCCGCCACCACCAAACACAAATACAACAAGCCAATATAGCATTGCATTAAAATTTTCTCAACAAGTTGCCTATCAAAAGGCACTTCAGCAAATCCAAAACTGACAAGCTACACAACTAGCCACTCAGCAAGTGCAAACACAATTAGCTACATAACAAGCCACTCAAGTAGCACAAGCCACTCAAGCAGAAAAATTCGCTCAAGCAGCACAAGCCGCTCAAGCTGCACAAGCGCAACAAACACAACAAGCACATAAGGTTGCTCAACCCCAATCCCTATTAAAACAACAGCAAGCCACACAAGCCGCATACATTGCACAAGTTTCCCAACAAGCACAAGCCCAAGCTCAGGCACAAGCACAAGCTCGAGTCTAATACCAAGATCAACAAGCACAAGCACAATACCTTGCACAACAACAAGCAGCCCAACAACAAGCATACCAGCAAGCATTGAAGCAATACCAAGAGCAACAAGAAGCATCCCAACAAGCAACCCAACAACAAGCATTGTTGGTGCAACAACAGTAGCAAGCCCAGTAACAAGCACTATTAGCGCAACAACAATAGGATCAACAATAAGCGTTGTTGATATAGCAGCAAGTACAAGCATACTTGGCGTAGCCAAATGTGTAAGCACCATCCACCAACACACCAACCAATCTACCCATCCCTCCAACAAGTGATCTACCACATAACACCTTCATCCCACCCCCTGATCCACAAAACGACATAACAACGCAAATCAAGTTACTTTCGCAACAAGTGGTTGATCTTCAATCAGGGAAAACCATAAAAACACCCAGCAACTTGTGTCCCTATCCATTTCATAGGAGTCTTGTAATGAAATTGTTCCCAAAGGGATTTGAGATCCTCAAATTTGATAAATATTGAGGGACGGGAAACCCTGAAGATCACATCAAGGAATTCCAAGATCACATCAAGGAATTCCAAGTTCATTGCATGGAAGTCACATATGACAATACATATTTGATGCGGCTATTTCCTAGAAGTTTGGCAGGCCAATCCATGGAGTGGTTCTCTTGCCTTCCTCCTAGCATCACAAAGTTCCAAGAGATAGTAGACGCATTCATAAAAAATTATGCCTTCAATATCAGTATGGATGTCAGTCTAGAGGAACTATCAACTCTTAAACAAGGTAAAAATGAATCATTTGCTTCCCTCCTACAACGATGGCAATCCAAGGACAATAGGAGCAAATGGGTCATGCCAGAAGAACAACAAGTTTGCACCATCATCTCCAATCTCAAAGGAGCCTTGGCATTCCATCTCAAGGTGCAAGGGATCACCACATACGATCAATTGATCTCCAAGGTGCTTCACATTGAACGATCCCTTATGGCACAAGGAGGGACACCCGCATATCCTGAATAGCAAAACAATCACCCATCCACTAGCTATAACAACAAACCTTGCGCATGGGTGAAAAAAAAAACATTACCAACAATGGTGTTGTCAATGCCAAAGTTGTCATCAGTTCTCCTCTACAAAACACACCAACACCCTAGCAACAACCCCAAAACAACAATCAAAAGAATCACTAAGCTAACATGGTGACTCAGCAGCCAAACAATAAAATAATCAACAATGTGAACAATCAAAGGGGACCACCCCAACGAAACAAAAACTCCCCCAAGTGGAAGTACACAGCCCTTGGGGAATTAGTTGAATCCATCATAAAGTGACTAGTAGCAGAAAAACTCATCACAATCCCCACCTATGACAATTATCAAGATCCCTTGGTCAAACCATCGTGGTACAATGCAAATCACCTTTGTGATTTCCATAAAATCAAGGGATGCACAACTGCCAATCGTATGAGGTTGAAAAACTTAATTCAAGACCTCATTGATCAAAAAATCATAAATGTGGAGCAGCCAGCGGGAAATCAGAATCTCAAAATCTATACAAATTTGATGCCCAATCATAACAACAAAGGGAGCAATAACAATGATAAGGGGAAGGGAACATTCAAAAGTCTCAATCATATATATGACCATGTCACCACATCCCTAGATGAGTATTGCACCGTTATCACCATCAAAGGATCCATCGCTAATTGTGGAGTCACCACAAGAGGAGATAAAATTACAATCACAGGGTCATCTCAGCCTCCTAGAGCACCCACTTCCAACCCAAGATCCGTTCCCAATGGCTATAATGTCCTTGATCATTTGAAAAGAACCCAAACTTAGATCTCCATCATGGAGTTACTGAAGATAGCATCGACCCACAAAAATATCCTCGAAGAAGCTTTGGCTTCATCCACCATCTCCGCGAATCTTGATACTAAACAATTCCAAGCTATGGTCAAAAACATCATTACCCCAAATCTTCTTACATTCTCCAATCAATACTTTCTGTTAGAAACCAAGATCAGATTTGCAAGCCTCCACAAAAGAGAAAAACAAAAAAGCAGAGAGGTTGCAAGAGAATGTGCAACAGAATATTATTCGAGAATTCAAAAATTACATGATAAAGATTTGCTTTATAAAAGCAAAGATGCCAAACCCTAATCTTATCTTGAGCAACAAGATAGCTCAAAAGATAAAGATGAGAATTAATTAACCTAGGAAATAAATAATACCTAAGTAAAGTTATGCAAGTTTAATTAAATATTAATTACACCAACACCCCCCCCATAAGTGCAACTTAGGGAGAAGCAAAAAATTATTATGCAAAGATGAGTCCCGACAACAAGGCCTAATCAGATACTCATGTACAAATGCAATGATGAGGTAGAGAAGGAAAACCCAGTGGGACAAAACCCCCTACAATGAAATGACTGCTGCAAGAAGCACTGGAAGAACACTATGGAGTAACACTGGAACCACAATCCGACAAGCAAGGAAAGACACATTTGTTTACAAGAAACCAAAACCAGAATCATAATAATGTGACAGCAGACCCGATGCCATGGAACACTGGAAAACTCACAAACTGGCACAACCCTGGAATCTATGAAGCAATAGGAGATGACATGATGACATAATCTGGAAGCCGTGAATCTCGATGCCGATGCCAAACCATGACTAAAACTCTTCCATGGGAAGGAGTACCAAAAATAGACTCTAGAACAATAACCATAAAAACATGGCCCTCAACTGAGAAGAATCTGAACCAATGAGGATCAAGAAACATAATCTCTCAACTGAAGTGTGAATCAATGAATCTGACATGTGTCAAGTTATAGCAAAAAATGTGGCAAAAAGAACAAGGAGACTAGATAACCCATTCGATTTTCCATCAAAACAAAATGCATATGGTGATCAAAGTGAAAACTACACTCTAATCAAATTTATTATGCAAGAAACCCCCCTGAATGGAACTTTATCATAGTTCATTTATTACAATAACCCAACGATTGTAAAAGGAGATAATCCTAAACATGCATAAACATAAAAAAAAAATAAACCTCATATCTATGTAGAGGACTAAATCAGCTTTCCAACGCCACAAGAATGATGAAAAATGGATCACCAAGTCAAAATATATGCCCTCTGGAGTAAAAACTACAACATCTGAGTTCAAAGGCCTGCAAAATAAATATGGAGCAAAACCAGGTAAAAACACCTACACCACTAGATCGGCATCGGAATCAACTTTCCAACGGTATCTCGTTTCCAAAAAATAGACATAGTACGCAAAAACAACACCCAGTTTCGTGAACACTGCTCCAAAAGGCCCAATGAGGGCTACAGGGGCCCCAAGGGCTAAAAAAATGAAGCCCCTGGTCCTGTGCGCGACCAAGGGCTAGTAATCTGGGGGCTGGGGTGGAGCCACTAGTCCTCCATGGGACTAAAGGCTCTGCAGAGGGGGCTAGGCAGCTGGGTGGGGGCTAGGCGCATAGTGCCCGGTCCCCCATAGGACCCCGGCCTTTGCACTGGGTGCCCGCGGGGGCCGAGCACAGGGGCAGCGGGTTGGCAGCACCGCTCGGCTGAGTGGCCGGCGGGTGGCCGCCCGGCAATGGCTGCCTTTTGAACTAGAGGCGCTGGTGGCAGGCGCACAAAATAATATTTTTTTAATTTTTTTCGAAAAATGTGCCTCAGGACGCATGCTGGGGAGGCCGTACAACCCCTTAGGGAAAAAAAAATTGCCTCCCAGATCAACTGCACCAAAATTGATGAAACGAAGGGCGTTTTTAGGGTTTTTGTCTGTTGCGAACGCGATGGTGACCTCTGTTTCTACTCAAACTGCTCCAAAAATTTGGCTACCTCCAAAACTTGCAAAAAAACTCCCAGCCTGAAACCCTCACATATCTGGAAAACAATGGCCAAAATCTGCAAAATAAAAGCAAATCTTGACTTTTTCCAATGCTCTGAATCCAATGGTGAGGCCTAATCTGATCCAAAATGCTGCATCGATGAACTCAAGGCATGAAACCCTCGAGGAATCCTGAACAAACCCTGCAATGATTTTCTCAAAAATCTGAGAAGGGGCTGCAAATCAAGGCTCTGATACCATGTTAGAAACCAAGATCAGATTTGCAAGCCAGAATAATCCTTCCATAGAAGAGAAAAACAAAAAAGCAGAGAGGTTGCAAAAGAATGTGCAAATAATATTATTCGAGAATTCAAAAATTACATGATAAAGATTTGCTTTATAAAAGAAAAGATGCCAAATCCTAATCTTATCTTGAGCAACAAGATAGCTCAAAAGATAAAGATGAGAATTAATTAACCTAGGAAATAAATAATACCTAAGTAAAGTTATGCAAGTGTAATTAAATATTAATTACACCAACACTTTCCTATCCAACCATATCACAATCGCACACTCCATCTAGAGGTCCTAGTTCATAAGAACAAAGTCAAGAGAGTCTTGGTGGATGGAGTTGCAGGTTTAAACATTTGTTCCCTCAAGCTCATAAAGAATCTAGAAATCTCAGAGGATTTCATTGAAAAAGGCAAGGGTATCACAATCAGGGCTTATAATGATCAAGAAAGAGTGTCTCAGGGCACTATCCAACTCCCTATTCAAGTAGGGCCAGCAATTATGGAAACCACCTATCAGGTCCTCAACCTTGATTTTCCTTACAACATTCTCTTGGGATGTCCATGGATCCATGGGATGCAAGCAGTGGCATCAAACTTTCACTAATGTGTCAAATTCACATACCAGGGCCAAGAGGTCACTATCCATGGGTATCTTGAACCCTTTTCTTACTGCAAGATCCTAGAAACAAAATATTACAAAATCCCCCAAGTTCCAAAGAATGATGAAGGCCCATCAACTCTATACATTCATCCAGCTACTCTCACCTCCACTTCTACAACAGAGACACCCACCATCCCTGCCATCTTCGACATCAAAGTCATTATCTAGGACAATGGTTGTGGACACTATACAATCCCAAAAAAATCTTTTTTGGTAGGAGAGTTACCACAATCTCCTAGGTTACGATGACAACCACAATCAAATGATGCTTCTTCATCCCAAAACTTCACAGCAAGCTCCTCCAGCTTCAAAATTTGGGGAGATCTAGGTTGGGAAGTAATAGAGGAGGACCAATCCCATCTCCTATACCAAGACAATAGACCAACAACCAATCTACCTATGGATGATAGTAGTAAAGGCTTACAAATGATGCTCGCAATGGGCTATGATAGAAACAAAAAGCTTGGACAAAATGACAACAGGCTTCTAATACCCATTATTCCTGACACACGAATGAAAAATCTTGGCCTCGGATATACCCCTCCAAGCATAACCATACATAGCCAAAATCCCTCGGTTAAGAAGGTCAAAACTCCTCAGCAAATGGCAGCCATCTTTCAATTGTCCATATCCACTGGTCTATCCTTAGACAATTTCACATTTGACATAACCAATGTTTATAGTAGTAGTGATGAGGAAGATGCTATAACTGACTTACCGAGGCTTTTTGATAATTCCTCTATCCTCATGATTAGCACCATATCATTTGATTCAACCAGTCAAAACCATGAAATCAACCTAGTTTACCCCCAACTCATAGATTACAACCAACGAGGACTTCCAATTCTAGACACCTTTGAAAACAATGAAGAACTCTTGGAATTCATGGGACTGTGGGGCACAATACCATGTAGAGATCACAAGGTTGGGTTTGATATCATCCTAGACACACAAGCTTGCTACGAGGATATGATTGAATCCTTTAGTCACAAAAGCGAAACTTGAAAATAATCTCAAGGTCTTTGAGTGAAAACCACACTATGGCACTCTCTGACCCTAAAATAGTAAAAACAAAGGATGTATCCAATGGTGAAAACCTCTCTGAGGTGCCCGAGGATGAAGGATTCAATCTCCTCCTTAGTGCTCTACATCAAGAAAAATCAGCGGTTCTAGCCAAGAAGTGCAACCCAGTCAACTTGGGAACAAAGGAAACCCCGCATATTACATTTTATGTTGAATCATTGATAACAGAAGAACAGGATCTTCTAGCTACCTTCTTAAGGGAGATAAAGGTCAACTTTTCATGGAGCTATGCTGACATGCACGGACTTGATCTGGAGATTGTGGTCCACCATCTAGCAGTTTACCCTAAAGCAAAGCCCGTCAGACAAAAGCTCAAGAAAATGCATCCCCAGATTTCCTTGTTAGTCAAAATGGAATTGAAGAAGCTACTTGATGTAGGGTTCATACGACCAATCAACTATCCAGAGTGGGTATCAAATTTGGTTCCTATTTCAAAACCAAATGAGGGCATTCATATATTCATAGATTTCAGAGACCTAAACAAAGCATGCCCGAAGGATGATTTCACATTGCCTAACATTGACATGATTCTAGACATGATGGTGGGACATGAAATGCTTTCTTTGATGGACAGTTTCTCTGGGTACAACCAAATAATGATTGCAAAAGAAGACCAACACAAATTGGTCTTCACTTGTCTATGGGGGACATACTGCTGGAACATGATGTCGTTTGGCCTAAAGAATGCTAGAGCAACATATCAAAGGTCCATGACCTTAATATTTCATGACATGATCCATAAAACTATGGAATATTATGGTGACAACATATTGGAAAAATCAAAAAAGAGAAGGGACCACATAGCAACATTGAGTGTCATCTTTGATAGACTGGAGGAATACAAAGTTTTCCTTAATTCAAAGAAGTGTGTCTTTGGCATATAATCAGGGAAGCTATTGGGATACATCATGTCCATGAGAGGGATTGAAATAGATCCCACTAAAGTAAAGGAAAACTTTGAGATGGAGGCACCTAATACATTGAAACAGTTGAGAGGCTTACAAGGCAGGCTCCAGTCCATCCGTCGATTCATAGCTCAGCTAGCAAACAACTCAATCCCATATTCTCACCTACTCCACAAGGGGGTAGCGTACAAGTGGGATGACAAGTGCAATCATCCCTTTAACAAAATCAAAGATTATTTACTCACACCTCCAATGCTTATGCCACCAATCCCAAGAAAGCCTATAATCCTCTACATATCAGCAACAGCAGCAGTTCTCGGTGCTCTCCTAGCTCAACACAATGAAAATGGAATAGAGAGGGCCATCTACTACATCAGTTGGACCATGGTAGGGCATAAGTTAAACTATTCCTTCATTGAAAAATCTTGTCTAGCAGTGGTGTTTGCCTCATAGAAGTTCAGACACTACATATTAACAACAAAATCAAGCTCATTTCCAAGATCAACCCACTCAAATATCTACTTTCCAAGGCAGTGCTCACAAGAAGGATGGCCAAGTGGGTCATGATCCTATCAAAATATGACATTGAGTATGTGGAACGTAAGGTAATCAAAGGCCAAGTAATCGTAGATTAGCTTGCAGAAGCACCCAAGTATTTAGAGAATCCACTCATATCAGAGTTCCCCGATGAATCCATCTTCAACTTGAACATAGTAGATCACCAGAAGTTGTACTTTGATGGCTCCTACATATAGCATGGATCAGGAGCCGAGGTCTTTTTCATCACTCCACAGGGAGACTACATACCAAGATCCTACAATTTGGCACTTCTTTGCACAAACAATATCACAGAATATGAGGCTCTAACCATAGGACTCAGAATAGCAATGCAGTGGCATATCATGGCTCTCAAAATTTATGGGGACTCATAGCTAATAATCAATCAAGTGAATGATGAATACCATACTAAGGATGACAAGCTAACTCCATATAATAAATTGGTGGAGATTCTTAAAGAAGCATTCGTTGATATCACATTTGAGAAGATACCCAAAGAAAACAATAGAGTGGTAGATGCTATGGTGACAATTGGATCCCTATTGGATATCCCTTGCAATGTCCCAAAGCATGAATTTCTAGTAGAGCAGCTTCTCGTGCTTGCATTCAAGTTACTGAAGTCAGAATTTTTGTGTGAAATCATTGGTCCCGGTGATCCCTAGTACCATGACATATACACCTACCTACGAATAGGGGTCCTACCAGCTAACTTACCCTCAAGCTTAAAAAGAACCTTTGTCAAGAAAGCATCCCTGTTTTTCATCCTAGGAAATACCCTTTATTGTAGGAGCATAGAAGGAACCCTATTACATTTCTCAAATGTTGAGGAGGTATTGACCACCTTAACTGAGGTGCATAATGGCATATGTGGTTCACATTCAAACGGTATGACCTTGGCCAAGAAATTCTTGAGGACGGGGTGTTATTGGCCTATAATGGAAAAAGAAGCACATGACTACGTCAGAAGGTGTCTACAATGTAAATACTATGGGGACCTCATCCATGTACCAGCTCAAGAGTTTCATCCTATTGTCACACCATGGCCCTTTTAATAGTGGGGGCTTGATCTCATTGGAAAAATCACCCCCACCTCATCCAGTGGCCACAAGTTTATCGTTACCGCCACTGAGTACTTTACCAAGTGGATGGAAGCCATCCCCATAACATACATAACTAGAAAATAGATATCAAAGTTCATCCTAAACTACTTAATATGTTGATACAACGTTCCCCAAGCTATTATCTCAAATAATGGGACACCTTTCAAGAATTAGGATGTTCGTGACCTTTGCGAAAAATTCAAAATCCAACATCGCTTTTCCACTTTGTATTATCCCCAAGGCAATGGCCAAGTAGAAGCCACCAATAAAACCATTCTAAAAATCCTTAGAAATACAGTCAATGACCTAGGTCATGACTGGAATCTACAGCTAAATGTTGCCCTCTGGGCCTATTGAACTAGCATCCATACACCAACAGGTGCCACTCCCTTCTCCCTAGTCTATGGATCAGAGGCCATATTACCCATCAAGATCAATCTCCCATCACTAAGAATATCACTACAAAACCTCATCACGGATGAAGAATATCAAGTATCAAGACTTAATGAGCTGGAGTTACTAGATGAGAAATGTATGGAGGCATTGAACCATCTACAGGTCTATCAGAACCAACTCAAGAGGAGCTATAAGAAGAAGATCAAGAGTAGGACCTTCTAGGTTGGAGAACTTGTGCTAAAAGAGAACCAGAAAAACATCCTAAACCCAGATGGAAAAGGTAAATTTGAACCCAACTGGTTGGGACCATTCATCATCACAGCAAGTTACAAGTCAAGGGCATATCAGCTATCAACACCGGAAGGCAAGCCTCTGCAGGAGCCCATGAATAGCTCCCATCTTAAAAAGTTCTATGCCTAAAATATTTCAAGGTGTAGAACCAAAAAATGTCCTAAAAAAATGGTTACCCTAATGAAAAACTTGCAAACAGGCATCATGGTGACAACAAAAACATCAAAAAATCAAAAAATCAAAAAACATCAGAAAATTGAAAAATCTAAAAACATCCAAAACATATCAAAATCCCAAAACAGGTCAAAATGTCAAAAAAATCAAAAACAGAGTCGTCTTGTCGAACTACATCATCTCTGAGCTTTGAACGTAGGCGAGGTTGATCTTTTATCATCCCCCAAGACACTTAGGTCAGTGCTTTAGGAGTCCATCATAATAAACTGGCAGTCCATTTGTTCATATCTCATCAATAATTGAGTTTGCGTTAGTTGAACTACGTGGTCTCTATGTGTATAACGTAGACAAGGCTAATATGTTGATCAGCCCCTGAGGCCCCTAGGATAGGTCTTTAGGTTAGTCTCTTGGTCAAAATCTCAAAAAACCCCAAAACATTTGAAAATAAAAAATCAAAACATTTGTAAAATCTTGAAAATACCTAAAACAGCCTCAAAACAATTCAGAAAACTCCAAAAACATCCAAATATTTGAAAAAATCCATCCATCCCCATCTCACTTTCATCCACAATAAACATCATTCATAATAAATCAATCCTCATCCTCAACCTTTGGTGAAATAGTCAAAAACAAGTATAGCAGGTTAAAAGTGAAAACTCAAACATCAAAGTCTCAAGTCTAGGTTAGTAAGTAAACAAGTTGGTCAACTCTTTATGTCAATAGCCTATCATCCAATCAGTCTCATATCAAATCATTTAATATAGTTATGTCCTAGGATGCATCCTTCCTACAATGGACATCAACATCAGGCATAACCATAGTTTAGTCTTGGCTAGCGGTATTGAGGAACATCAACTTGTTTGTTTACTTTATCTTTCTCTTTGGATTTATCTTATTGTGCTCATTCCAAGGAACTCTCGATGATGTCCAAACGAAGGATTTAGAGAGATAGGAATGGGGAAATGGTCATTATATTTTATCTATTTTTCTTGTTGGATATTTTTGTAATATAACCTTGGTCATGTGTACTTTGTTTAGGTGTAGGGAGGATGTTTTAAGTATCTTGTTGACCACATAGGAAGGCTTTCCTTGCTATGTTTCAGTCTGATATTTTTGGAATATCTTAACTGCATTTTGAATAAGGTTTCATATGCCAAGTGTGAACAAGAGTACTCCTATCTGATTGTCGAGTCAAAGTCCATCACACTAGGTATAATGCCATCCTGGTTCTTTATACCTTGATGCATCATGCCTATGTGTGTAATCAAACATAAGGTAATTGGCCCTTTGAAAATCCCAACTCCTTGGAGAATCATCATCATCATCATCATCATCATCATCATCATCATCATCATCACCACCATCATCATCATCTTGTGTCTTGTTGGAATCTCTTACTTCTATCTTCTTTCATGCTAACATGGTACCATGGCAGTTAATAACAAATCATTATCGTTATTGCATTCATCTTGCATCCACAAACCATTAGAATATTGCATACTACATATCATATAGAAAATGCAATCATCCATATCATTTCCATCCATATATAATATAGATGGGTTATTCTAAGCATCTCATAAACCATAGCATAAACATTTCATTAATCATCCCATATAATCCACATCACATATCTCATAAGCATCCATTACACCATCACATATACATCATATATCATATATCAAAAGCATCCATTTTCATATGATAAACATCATATCATAACACATGCATATATTGTTTCATAAAACATCATTTCATCATATCATATCATCACGTCATCATCATAACATCATAAGTGTATATCATACATGAGAAAATTACACACATCTTATCATCCATCATAGCATAAAAATATACTTTTGTTAGTCTAAGCATTTGCACATCATAACACTTTGCATAC
Source organism: Sequoia sempervirens (assembly GCA_007258455.2). NCBI lineage: Eukaryota > Viridiplantae > Streptophyta > Pinopsida > Cupressales > Cupressaceae > Sequoia > Sequoia sempervirens. Next base: position 892,418,149 of record VDFB02281492.1, read on the forward strand.
ATCACCATATAGTGCATGAGAAAAGATTTTGAAAAGATAAAAAAATTGCATTTAATCCACTAGGGGCATAATATAGATTTGTTAGTCGCATAATCATTGCATCACATCATAAAGTCACACATCACATAGCATCATCATCATAGCATCATAATATAGAACATCATTGCATCACATATAGAAATAAGATCCATCCATAAAGCATAAAGTAAAGATAGGACATATCACATCATATCGGATAAATATCATCTCATATATCATCAAAATAAATACACTGTCATGGTACAAAAATTGGATCAATGTACATGTGTATGTCAATAGAGTACAATGGCTCATGGGGCTATCAAAAACAAGCCCATGGGACATGAAAGGAATCATGTCTCTGATCCAAATGGCCTAACCTTGTTGGTTGTTGCCCTTGCCACCAGCTTTCTCTCTGTGATCCTCTACAGGTCTATGGCCGATCCTCTATGAAAAATCTAGAACTCGGGTTACTCTCAGCGCAGCCTAATAATAATGCAACCTATAATAATCAGCCTCCTGGATGGCCTCCTTGCATGATTGAAGTGATACCATGCTCTGAGAGGAGGATGCAGACATACTTTCAATTTTCTATCATTTGCCCATCTTTGTTGCTGCCTATAGCTCCATAGCCTATCTCTACTAGACCACTTGGTCTCACTCTACCCATAGTTGATCTCTCTCAACTATAAGTGTTTGTACCTAGGCCTATAGTTGCAAAATTTGACAATCTCTGGGGTCTGGCTGGAGAGGTGGTTGTACAGGTGGCTGATCATGGCCCTCATCCCTAGGTGGTGTCAGAATCCTATCCTATCATCTTGGGTCTTGATCCTATCTCTACTCACCCGCTTATGGATCTGGAAGTGGTTGATCCTGAGGCCCCCTATCCTAAACTGGTTGAACCAGTGGTGGCCCACCACTACCCTAATCCTAGTCTTCGTCCCCTTGACCCCGGCCTATTCCCCTACCACTAGCTCTGCGTTGAGCAGATGGTGTCCCTGGCACTATAAGTCGAAGCGGAAACCGAAACCAAACTCTAAATGCATGCATGGTCCCTGCATCTACCTGACACTAGTCATATGGCCATGGCCTGGCCACCAGCTGCATAAAGCTCTACACTACCTTGTCAGCAGGTATATAATGGCCCCAGGAGCTCAAGCTCGTCGTCCATACAAAAATGGCCACATACTGATCATCTGGCCTATCATGTGCCTCGTTGAACTATCTCTAAACCCTACCTAGCAGGTACATCTCAAGAATCATGTGCTCCCTGCCTTGCATCAATCTGTCATGGTAGGTGAGAAAATTTGTTGTACATCATTGACCCATGCAGGCCATCCAAGATATGGCCACCATGTGAAAACACACATATCATCAAGGACTCTCCTCCAGTGAGGAATCTTGTGTTGTCCTGTATGAGTGAAGGAAACACCTTTGTGGTACCACCAAACAATCAGATCATCTAGCTCCATAGTAACTAGAATAACCCTCGAACATAGCATAGAAATGTGCTCCCAAGCCCAAATGTGTAGCAATGTAACCTCTGCCCCAAGTGCTCGGTCATTGAGGTAGGAAAACTCATGAATATCCTTGTATAATGAGGCTAGAAGAACTGGCCCCCAAGAAAAGCATGTTCATCGCCAAACCATGCGCTCCCAAGCGAGCCCCCATCCAGGACTGAAGTATTGGCCCTGTTGATCAGGTGTGACGAGACCTGATATAATGGGTGCAATAACAAGGAAAAAGGGTGACACGGAGAGCCTATAATGCTCTAACTCAATTTGATCCTCGCAGAAAACAAGCTCGTCCTAGCCCATAACATTGTAGCATGCCTCCCTCCTAGAATCCATGTCATATATCACGCGCTCTTCATGGATGGGCAATATGTGGATCCGCCACATGTCCTCTACTGTGACCATCACCTCACCTATAGGGAGGTGGAAAGAAGATGTCCCATTTTGCCATCTCTCAACGAGTGTCATCAGCATACCCAAGTGTGGCCGAATAGGAAAAGCATAAGCGATATACCAAAGACTGATGGCCCTTAGATGCTCCTGTTTTCACTTGGGAATACCCTGCAAAGCGCCAAATAGATCCTAGGACCTATGCTTGCATAAATATAGTATCAACACCTCCTCCTGCATCAAGAAAGTCATTGCGTTAAAATTTATCAAAAAAATCCTAATCCTGACTTGTCTCGACGTACCCCTAACAGCTTAAGCTTCAATGTCTATGGGTGTGGTGTAGTTTGCAAACTTCAAACTGTACCACTAGGAGCTTCTAACTCTCAAACTCCACTGCGGTGTTGCAATTTGAGAAGGTGGCTCAGTTTAAAATCAAACCCTAATTGCAAAAAGAACCATCGCAGGGCACTTTGTATATGCGGTTGGGTTTGGAATCTAAACCCTAATTCTAAACTATGTCGCAGTGTCTCTAATTGCAACTGCAGCACAGTTTGAGGCCGTGTGGTGTCATTTCAAACTTTTCAGCAGTGTATTATTGGACCACTCCTTAAAACTAAGTTTCCTAGCCTATTAAATGCACACAAAAAACAAAAAACAAAGTTGGGTCAAGTCGACTCACCAATGGTTCAGTACCAAGAAGCCTCTGGTGTGTCTGTACTCTATCAAAAATGTGTCGAGGAAGCTGTTGTTGTGCCATCTTGTGAAGTTGTCAAAGCTCAAATTGCAAAATCTCTAAAAATTTGAATGCGAAAATGAATTGGAATTGGCTCCTCAAGGCCTATTTAAGCCTAAAAATTAGGGTTTTTTTACCCCATTTAGCCATCCTGCTATGGTTTTGGTCCCCCGATCCTGTTTTTGCCCAATTGAGGGCCGTTTCGCGTCATTTTTTGTATTTTATCTCATTTTTTTGGTGTTCTAGAGCCTTTCTGGACCCGTCAAGCACATTGTCCTCTTTTTTCATGAGATCGCCCAAAAAGTTGAATTTTCGTCTGATCTCTCGAGGGAGCAATATGCCAACATGTTTCACCCATTGAGGCAGCAGTGGGGCAAGTTTTGAAATCAAAATTTTTTTGTCTTTTGATCGAGACAGTTTATTCTTTGAACCAACGCAAAAAATACTTTGCTTCAAAGAGGGGAAAAATGTAGACATGGAAAATATACTGACATACTTGATCCCAATTACTAACACCACTTCATTTTGAATCGCCTTCTCAGCTTATCATTGTTAGGGTTAGAGATGGCAGATATCTAACATTTAAATGCAGATTTAATTAATAAATAGAGAAACTAACACACACAGAATAAATCATAACACAAAGAATTTAACTTGGTTCACCCAATCTGGGCTACATCCACCAAACCGCAGCCATCCAATACTTTTATTATCCAGTAAAATTTATTACAATCTTGTGAATAATCGCGTTTTTCATCATACTGTAATACCCATCCAAACCCCTTTTTAACAAGCTTAGAAGCTTCCAGATTTTAGGGTTCTACAAAATTGAATTTTTCCTTTTTCATTGATTTTTCCCTTTTTTGGTGATCACACGAAAAAGTAGGAGGAAAATTTTTCTCAGGGGCTGCCGCCCTCGAACCCCTACCCGGAGCCCAGCCCGGCCCCAAACCCCAGAAAGGATAGGGGCCAGGGTGCACAATATACCATGGGCTATACAGTATAGAATGATCAGTCGCCACATACTAGCAATCTCCCACTTGGAGACTGATCAGGCTCCACACCAACACGATCTCAAACTTGGAGACTGATTCTGGATGACACTGCTACAATTACAGCTTCCACTGGAAATAAGTACCTTAGACCTTGCTACTCTGTTATACTTTAATTCAACCTTGAAGACCAACCGAAGCTAAAGAGGAGCTCAGCTTCTCCCTTGTCACTACCTTCGTAAACATATCCGCTGGATTGACATATGTATGTATCTTGTCCAGCTTGACTTGTCTATCCTCCAACACCGACCAAATGAAATGATATCTCAATTGTATGTATTTTGTTTTAGAATGCAAGGCAGAATTCTTTGCAAGATGTATAGCACTCTGGCTGTCTGTAAACAAGTAATTTCCAGCCTGTTGTTTTCCCAACTCCTCCATGAATATTTGCAACCATATCATCTCATTTGCCACTTTTGTTGCAGCAACATACTCTACCTCTGTGGTGGATAAAGCAACCACCTTCTACAATCGAGAAATCCAACTCACTGTTGTCCCACTAACTATAAATACATAACCTGTGGTACTCCACCTGGTATTTATATCCCCTGCCAAATTTGAGTCAACATAGCCTTTTAAATCAGTATTAGAGCCCCCAAAATATAAACAATTATTGGATGTACCTCTCAAGTACCTGAGAATCCATTTTACTGCATTCCAATGCTCAACTCCAGGATGACTCAAATACCTACTTACAACTCCTATGGCATGTGCAATATCCGGTCTTGTGCATACCGTGGCGTACATTAAACTGCCTACAACTGAAGCATATAGTACCTTGGACATTTTTTTTTCCTCCTCTTGTGTCTTTGGACACATATCCTTAGTCAATTTGACATGACTAGGCAAAGGTGTGCTGACAGCTTTTACATTCTCCATATGAAATCTCTGCAACACCTTTTCAATATAATTAGCCTGAGATAAAAATATTTTTTTGTTTTTCCTATCTCTACAAATTTTCATACCAAGGATTTGTTTTGCTGCTCTTAAATCCTTCATAGCAAAAGACTTTGCTAACTATTGTTTCAACTCTATTATGTGATCCATGTTAGACCTAGCTATAAGCATGTCATCAACATATAAACACAAAATAATGTAGCTATCATTATCCAACCTCTTAAAATAAACACAATGGTCAGAATTACACCTACTGTAGCCTTGCTCAGCCATAAAACTATCAAATTTCAAGTACCATTGCCGAGGTGTTTACTTCAAGCCATATAAACTTTTCTTCAATCTGCACACTAGTTTCTCCTTACCTTTGACCTCAAATCCTTTGGTTGTTCCATATATATTTCCTCTTCCAAATCACCATGGAGAAAGGTTATTTTAACATCAAGCTGTTCTAAATACAAATCTTCAACAACCACAATACCTAAAACAATACGAATAGAAGTCATTTTAACAACAGGAGAAAAAATCTCATCAAAATCAATACCCTTTTTCTGTGCAAATCCCTTTACAACTAATCTGGCTTTAAATCTTTTCATACCTCCATCCTCCTCTTTCAGCCTATAAACCCATTTGTTTGGTAAAGCCTTTTTACCTGCAAGCAACTTGCATAATTCCCAAGTCTGGTTTTTTAGCAAGGAGTCCATTTCTTCTTCCATTCCATGCTCCCACTGAACCTTGGTATCCACCTGCATAGCTTCATCATAATATTCTAGTTCACCAGCATCAGTTAACAAAATAGTATACAAAGAGGGAGAGAATCTTTCTAGAGGTCTACTTATCCTTGAAGATCATCTAACAAGAGTTTGTGGTATTTGTTGCTGTTGTTGCCCGGCATGAGGAACCACTGAAACATCATTGTTTGGAATATCATCCAACACAGCATAATCATTTTCTTTCTTCTCGTGCTGCAGCAATAGATCTTTGTACAACACTTTCTCTCATTGAATATGACATCCCTGCTTCTCACAATTTTTTGATTTTCAAAATCCCAAAGCCTATAACCAAATTCATCAATGCCATATCCAACAAATACACATTTCTTTGATTTTGCATCAAGTTTGGTTCTATTTTTAGAATCTACATGTGCAAATGCTTCACAACCGAAGGTTTTGATAAAAGAATAACTCACCTTCTTACCTTTCCATGCTTCCTCTGGAATACCACAACCCAAAGGATTAGAGGGACCTCTATTAATTAAATAAATAGTAGTGTTTACAGTCTCTGCCCACATTTTTAAAGGCAGCCCAGCATGCAATCTCATAGTCCATGCACGCTCCATTATTGTTCTATTCATGCGCTCAGCTACTCCATTTTCTTGTGGAGTCCTTGGAACCATTTTCTGCCTATGAATACCATTTGAGGAACAATAATCTTCAAACTCTTTACTGCAATACTCACCACCATTATTAGATCTGAGACATTTTAACCTTTTACCCGTCTCATTCTCAACCAAGCTTCTCCATTTTTTAAAGGTTTCAAATACATCAGATTTCTGCCTAAGGAAAAAATCCATACCTTCCTAGTTGCATCATCAATTAATGTAACATAATACAGAGAGCCACCGAGAGAAGATACCTGAGCTGGTCCCCATACATCTGTATGCACAAGCTCCAATTTCTCATCTTTCTTTTGCTTCCCATCCTTGAGAAAATTAACTCTCTTTTGTTTTCCATACACACAACTTTCATAGAAATTCATATTAACACATTTTAGACCTGGTAAAACATTAGTTGAATGAAGTACTTTCATACCTTTTGCACTCATATGCCCAAGTCTATTATGCCACAGTGTTGATTCAAAGTCCACAGCAACTGTATGATCTTCTACCTGCTGAACTGCAGCAACTGTTCTTGAATATTGACCTTTTTCTGTAACAATTAAAGTAGAAGGAATAGTATGACCTGTACAAAGATATAAGGTGCCTACTTTCACACCTTTTGCTACCACTAAGGCACCCTTTGTGACTCTCTAGTTTTTATCACTAAAAGTAACAACACAACCTTCATCATCTAGTTGCCCTACGGAAATTAAATTTTTACTTAACTTTGGAACATGCCTTACCTCACGTAGTAGCCAATGATTCCCATTCTACAACTTAATCTTGATTCTTCCCTTTCCAAAAATATGACAGGGTTCGTTATCTCCTAAATAAACCAGCCTAAAATCCTCTTGGACATAATCAAGAAAATAACTTCTATGGGAGGTAGCATGAAATGAAGCCCCTGAATCTAACACCCAAGAATCAGCAGCATTATCAAGGGAAAGAATCAAAGCATCCTCATCAGATTTATTACTTACCACATTTTCCTCTTTACTTCCTTCATTTTTGTCTCCTTTATTTTTTTGAGACCAGCAATCTTTCTTTAAATGACCCGGCTTACCACAGTACCAGCAATCCTTCTTGTCTCTAGATTGGGACTTTTTTCCTTTGATTTTCCTTGTGACTTCCCATGATATCTAGAATTGTTTCCTCTCTCCTTTGCTCTGCCCCTGCTTTCTGCATTCAAAACACTGCCTGATGTGGATGTTCCACCTGAGCTTTTCCTAAGGATTTCCTCGCTCAAAATAACACCAACAACATCATCAAACTTCAATGTATTCGAACCAAAAATAGAATTGCTAATAGCCATTACCAAGCTATTCCAGCTTTCAGGCAAAGAACACGGAATCAAAAGAGCCCTAACTTCTTCATCAAAGTTTACTTTTATAGAAGTTAATTGATTGGTGACCGTATTAAACTCATTTAAATGATCAGTAACTGACCCACCTTCTACCATTTTCATATTAAATAAACGCTTCATAAGAAATACCTTATTCGAAGCAGAAGGATTTTCATATAACTTCGCCAGGGTTTCCATCAACTCTTGAGTTGTTTTTGCTATTGTAATATTGAATGCTACCGATTGTGCCAGGGATAAACAAATACTGCCAAGAGCTTTTCTATCCAAGATCTCCTAGTCCTCATCAGACATTGCTACAGGTTTCTTGGTTTTCCCTTCCAATGGCTGCCATAAATCCTTCTGATAGAGATAGTCCTCCATCTGCATCTTCCATAACTAATAGTTCTACCCATTAAACTTCTCAACCTTCTTACCCTCATCTTCCATTGCTCCCACTCAACCATGAGACTCTCACTCAGCCGTGAGACCTTCCTACAGATGATAATCAAAACACAACCTGCTCTGATACCACTTGTTAGGGTTAGAGATGGAAAATATCTAACATTTAAATGCATATTTAATTAATAAATAGATAAACTAACACACACACAGAATAAATCATAACACAAAGAATTTAACGTGGTTCACCCAATCCGGGCTACATCCACCAAACCGCAGCCATCCAATACTTTTATTATCCAGTAAAACTTATTACAATCTTGCGAATAATCGCATTTTTCATCATACTGTAATACCCATCCGAACCCCTTTTTAACAAGCTTAGAAGCTTCCAGATTTTAGGGTTCTACAAAATCGATTTTTCTCTTTTTTAGTGATCACGCAAAAAAGTAGGATAGTGGCCAGGGTGTACAGTATACCATGGGCTATACAGTATAGAATGATCAGTCACCACATACCAACAATCATCACTCTTCATCCCTTAATTAAATAAATAATCATTTATCTGATTAATTCATTCTCTCTTGTTAATTAAATCAATCAATCTGATCTAATTAACCCTAAGTCCCTATTTAATTAAATAATTCATTTTATTTGATTAAATCTTTAAATTAATCTTATTAAATTAAATAAATTAAACCTTATTTGATTTAATTTAACATTCATCCCCTTTAATTAAATAAATTAAAAATCTTTATTTAATTAGTCTCTAAATCACATTCTTCTCATCTTTTGATTTAAATCAACCCATAAATCTAAATCAATTGGTCACATCATCTAATCCCTCATTAAATTAATTAACCCTTGATTAATTTAATTCTAATCCATGTCCCATCCTCTAGCTTTTTCCACTTGCACATGAAAATACATTTAATTCATTTATTAAATTTCTATTTTCTCTCAACTTGGCATCTTTTAGAGAATATTCTTCCAAATTTGAAATCCATCCAAGTGGATTTGTCATTCCAACAAGACATTTATTCCTTCTTTCATACATGTCCTTGTGCATTGAGCCAAGTGGCATTTAAGTCATTCTGTTTTCCCTCTTACATGTCATTTCACTATTTTCAAATTCACCTAATTGCATTTATGGGCACAATCATCAAAATGTGCACATCCTTTTCCCATTCACATCTTGACAAGTGGCACCTCCTTATTGGGTGTTGAATGATCCCACATTGCTTCATTTTGGGCATTCTTCCATCTTGTCTTTCTATAAATAAGAGGTTTCTCTCCTCATTTGATCATCCACAATTTGAGTAAACTTACTATACTCAATTTCATCTTCAAGCACATCCATCTTCATCCATTTTTATCAAGTTTATAGCTAGATTATGTATATTTTTCATCATGGAGCTTAATTGAATCAACATCAAAGTGCATCACTCATCGACATTGCATCATAGGAGTTGGGAAAGGGCCAATTTTCACATCAAATTGGCACCAATTCCCCCATGGGATCAAGAGTTTGCTTTCTTAATTAGGATTTCATTGCTTTCTCATTTTGTTCTTCAATTTTATTTCCTATTTTGAGCATTGCTAATGGATTTCATGGGGAATCTTGATTCTCACTTGCATATGATCTAATTATGTGCTTGTTTATTGTGTTTTGCAGGTGCTAGGATTGGGGTTCTACACATATTGCACTTTTTCTGCAAGCAATGCACTTGTGTGAGAAATGCACTTACCATATTCATTGTATGAAAACTTGAATTAGTAATGCACATTGTGTACAAGACATGTTCCATATTTGTGTGAGTGAGGCACTACAGGTAAATTATGTATTCATACCCTGTGCGAGTTAGGCACTAGAGGTTATATATTCTTGTTTTTTATTCATTATATGTGAACTTTAGCATGTTATGCACTATTATATCATCTGGTTTTTATTCTATGCAATTTGATTTTTCTTGTTGAAATGGTTGTGTGTGATAAATTTTAAGCTTACCTTTTAGGACGGGATGTCAAATGTGGATTAACAGAGAAGGTGATCTTCTTGTCCAAGATCAACCTATACTTTCGCCAAAGTGAGTTGTACCATTGAAATAGATGGATAATGGAAGCCTAGAATTTTTATATGTTATATGTTTCTCTGCCACATCCTGTATGCAAGAAATATGTTCGTTCTAGTATAAGAGTGCATATAAGGCATCAGGAATGCATCGAGAGTTTCCCTCCTACCCTATTATTATTGGTTTCTAGGCACCTCATGCAGGGCCAGGTATTCTTTGAGTTAGGAAGAATCCCGAGGAAGTGCTATGTTTCATGGTTGGGTGGGAAAAACACCTTAACCATTCTCTTGACCTTCAGCTTGTGGAAGACTACTGGGTTATGGTAGCTGAAAATTGATTAAATGTTTTACTATCTTTATGTAATTTAGAAACTGGATATGTATCATTGCATGGCTTGTTTAGTCATTTAATGTAATGCACTTCTCTTGCATGCACTCTTGTTGCCTTTGTAAAAAGGTAAAGGATTATGCATATCATACATTCATGGATATCCTTATTAATATAAATTTACTTCTTCCAATTATAGATTGAGATTTACTTTTGCGGTGAGATTTAGTAACTGGTTGAATTAGTATTGAGCTCTAGATGAACTTCCTGACATTTGGTGTTCCAGGTTGCTATGATAATCAACTTGAACCTTTTGGTGAGTGATCATCTTATCTTTTGTAATTGTTTGACATTTTTTACATTGTTAATCCTTTTCTTTTGTTGGTATTTTAATTTTCTTGTGATGATAACAAGTAGTGTGGGATGCTTGTTTCTCATCATGAAGATAATTGTTATGACATCTCATACGAGTAGGCATATTGAGAAAATGAACATAATTGTTTTCCATCCATCGGTAAATATTTTGGAATATAAAAATACTTGAGTAAGATATAGAAGATTGTATGAAATAAATGAACTAGTTGCATGCTTTTAATAGGTAAATAGAGTGAATTGATTGAAGCCATGGTGTGCTAACGAGGTGTGCAAGTGTTTGGATGCCAACCACAGGAAATTTTGTTGTTATGAACAGTTTGGTGTTTGAAGTTAAGATATCTTTCTCAGGAGAGCTGCTTTTGACAATAAGGTAATACAGAATTAAAGAGATGATATATTTATCTTTCGTTAAGTTGATCATCGGGACAATGATTCTCTAAGGGGGGAAGGATGTCATGATCCCTATTTTTATTGTTCGTATTTAGCAATGTTTAATTAAATTAATTCATGGTGAAATAAAGTAAAAAGAAATAAAAAAAACTTAATTATATTAGAGAATTTATTTTACAAATAATTGATAAGGAGTTGTTATTGTAGACACCTAAAAATGACCTAGGCCTGCAAGCTTCATTTTTACCACTTTCGTCCTAGCATAAGTAAGACATTTAATTATGTCCTTGGTCCACATTCGACTATTGATTAAATAATTCATAATTATTTAATTAATTCATGTCCTTTGATTCTTTATGATTATTAAATAAATAAATTTTAATTTATTTATTAAATACGTCACTAATTGTCTAAGTCTTTCTTTAATTAAATAGATTTCTTAATTTATTTAATTTCCCTTTCTGCGTTTAATTATCCTTCACTATTAAATAAATAAATTTTATTTATTTATTTAATACATCACTAACTGTCCAATTAAATAAATTGATTAATTTATTTAATTAATTAATCTTATCTCTGAATTAAATAATTTAATTTAATTATTTAATTGCTAATTTCATATTCTTCTCATTTTAAATAAATTAAATTATTTAAAATGTCATGTCAATCTAACTGTCAGTCCTTTTTGATAAATAATCTGAAAAAGATTATTTATTATCTCTCAAAATCCATAATTTGAATTATTTTAATTCAAATTAGTAATTAATCTTCCAAAAATCAAGTAATCGGGCAGATTCTTGATTTTCCAAATCTTATCTTCAGTCCAATCTTATCTCTTTGATTTTTCGAATCTTAAATCGATCTTATCTCTTTGATTTTTCGAATCTTGCAAATCGGCAATCTTATCTTCTTGATTTTTCGAAAATCTTTATTTTCTAATTAATTTGTCTCATTTATTCTCCACCGTCGATCTATTTTTATTCTGACCGTTCGATTAAGGATTTTGCCCTAACCCTAATTAGGGATTCTCGGGTTTAATCTGGATCGTTCATTTTAGGGTCTCATCACTAATTTATCTCGTCCGTCCGTTCGAAATGGCCTTTTCTATAAAATGCCCTTTCCTTCTCATTTTTCATACCTTGACATTTTTACGTAATTACTATAGTTATTTACCTAGCTTCACATTTCATTGTCATAGGCAATTGTAGTATTTCATTATTGGCATTAGGTTTTAGGCATTTGATTAATATTGACATTTGTTTTAGACATAGGCATTGGCAAGAGTCATAGGCATAGCAAATCCTTCAAATCTTGTTGTAAGGCTTAGACATTTAGATTGCTCGAACGACGAATCTGAGGGCAACATACATTTCCAACAAGCAAGAAGGTGTAACGAAGATCAATCATGGAAGATGGAGACTCTTGGTGATATATTTCCTTTTCGTTTTCATTTGGTTTCCATTGTACTTCGTTATTTCATTGGATTTTAATGTTATTTGTGCTAACCCATCTAACAATCTGATTTCCCTTGATTACATTGGTGAACCCGACATTTTGGACAGAAATTCGTGTGTGTTCTTGTTTGTTTTCACTGTTTTGCAGGTTACAGCCAAGACGTCATACGAAATCCCGTCACCTTCATTCGAGCACAGAAAAATGGGCGAATAAAATATTTTCAAACGTTTTCTGGGTTTTGTAGATCTCAGTCTTAGCTTTCCAGAACATTAAACGGTTTTAAATTTCGTTAAGATTTGACAAAGTTATGGCTGTTTTAGTGATCGCTATTTTTTTTAATTTCATTTTTAAACCCGCGTTTTTCTTTTGTCTATAACTTTCTTTCTGTGCAGAATCGTGGAAAATATTTTCTGGGTTTTGAAGATTAAATTTTCAGCTTTCCATGGATATCTACCACTTGAAATTTTGTTAAGTTTGGATGAAGTTATCACTATTTCAAGTTTGCTGTTTTCATTTAAGTTTTTATTTATTTTTTTATTATTTTTGTTACTAATCTTTTCTGGTAGCGTGTGGCGATCTTTTTCGTGTGTCCAAGACCATTATCTACAAAACTACTAACTTATTGTTTGCAGATTCGCATGTCAAAGAGGGAAACAAACAAACAGTGTGCTTGTTTATTTCTAGATTAGCAAACACTTAGTTTTGGTGCTTATAAAAAGAATCATGTCTTTTGTGTCTGATTGTGCTTGTGGAGTGGTAGGTGAGTATGCTCTCACTTGGTGAAAACCTTGTGATCAGAAAACCAGACCCATTCTATTTTTTGTTAATTACCCTTCACGATTCGGTATATCGGAGTATCCTCTCCCCTTGCGCATTCGTGCGATCCTAGGTGTAAGAGAAACGGTTATCGACTCTAGAACTTGGGCCTATCCTGGTGGGAAAAAGTACTCACCCCAGGACGACTCAGACCGGTAGCACCCTGACACCGAGGGACTTCCAGCCGGTATAAAAAAGTGGGTTCTTGGGGAAAGCCCAAGAATCACGAGCGTGGTTCCGACGAGATGGATCCGAAAGGGGACTCTCGCCGCATGGATCACGCCCCACGAACGGAATGCCCGAATTAAACACCCTTGTCTTAGTATCCAACCGTTCTATTGGCCGTTGCTTGATATAGTGCAGGGTACAGTATCATGCCCGAAGATTACTCACTACCGATCCCCTTGAGTAGAGATAGCAATTCTTGGGATGTCACTACCCAATGAATCCGAATTTGGTGTGCTCGAATGACGTTAATGAGCCGTGGAGGGGAGCCAATGCCACCAAATTCTAAGCTGTCCGCTCTCGAGAAGGAAAGGTGTTCATCACCAATCCGGGGTATAACTGGTGGGCTATATCAAGTATACAAACCCAAGGCCTAGTGGCCTTTTTAGGATTGTGCTTATCTCATGTGTGCTTGGATACCTTTTAAAACGCTGTGTTTGTCAAGTGCATTCTGGTTTTGTCACAGTTCAAACAAAACATTCATCAAAACAAGTCAAAACTTCCATCAAAACAACACGAAAATTAGGTTGAAACTAAACTGAGTCGCATCTGTCAAACCGCAAGTGATTTTCGACGACGCAACTGATTTGTCAAAACGCATATGAAACCTGAGGTCTTCAAATTGTCAACTATTCGTCAAACACTATCATCAAAAAGATTCTGTCAGAAACCAAACTTGATATTGCTCAAAGTCTTGTCTAAACTTGCATTAGTCACCATAGGTTGCATACCTCATTCCTTTTAGTTTAGTACATTCAGCATTACGTTGTCCTTAAGGTCCATACTTGCATACTTAGGATTAGGAAAATCTTAAGCACACCTTTGCAAAAACATTGTTTTCGACATTAGACCCTCTTGGACTAAGTTATCAAACCTCCTTTAGTCATTGTCCTTTTTTGTGAGATTTCTTCCAACTCAAAAGCCTAGTTAGGAAGACTCACTAGTCATTTAGACCTTGTCAACTTGTCATTTCCAACGAAGTCCTTTAGCAGTCCAAATCGTAAACAAAGTTCGAGCTTAGAAGTGCTTAGATAACCTTGTCTTACATTGCATACAAATTGCATACCCTTTTCTCAAAAATCCAAAAACATTAGTCATTCTAGGCGTCATTTTGAACTTAGACTTCACATAGTGTCATACTTGCATTTAGTTGTCACTCCAATTTGAGCAAAATCAGTTCATGGTTGAAACTAGACTTCAAAAACAAAAGAGACAAATGGAAAACTTTAGGCAAGACCCCCCATTTAGTGTCAACAGTCCTCCACATGACCCGAATTGGACCTTTTATGATCCATTTACCAAACAAGACAATCAACTTCCAGCAAACAGTACATTCGAACTCTACTTGCAAAGAGACGAAAATGGCCAACTACTTCAGGAAAACATAGAGGCATTGACACAAGACCCAGAGGTCTATCAGCTTGCTGAAACAATAGCTCGTCAGGACAGAGATAGATTTGTAGCTATGCTCTTGAGTGAAGGAGCTAAGTTACCACCAGGATTTCATGCCAACACGCTAAATTCGACACTTCATGACCCTAATGCCAATAACACACATAACATGTCACATAGTGGTCAACCTCTAAATACTACAAGCAATACTTCCTTTGGGACCACAACAAATACCATGACAGTCGATGCCACGACAGTAAATGCCACGGGGGCATCATCAAGTCAAAACAATCCCCCCTTGACAACTACATCTACTACCATGAACACAACTTCGACACATCCATCCAGTGGTATTTCACAAAATCCTTTGGGGGGACCCACAGGACGTATCTTTATTCAAGGACAACAACAAAATGCCAACACGACAACACAGTCAAACGTCATTGCCTCCCAAGGTATAAACACAAATGTTCCTCTTGTGCAAAATCACCAATTTACACAAGGTGGTCAAATAACACAACCCATGACTTCATTGACACATTATAATAGTCATGCTCACAACATCCCCCAAATAACGACACACATGGCTGGGGGACATATCCCAACATACTCATCCAACATTCATACTCATCAACAGACACCAAATCATAACTTCCAATACCAACAACACACGTCGTACATACCACAACAATCCGTACCACTACAATATACCAACATTCACGCACACCAGACAGGAACACATGGTGTACCAGGTAACCCAACATACGGAAACGTAAACGACCCTACCATAGATGAACTCAAAGCAAGAATGAGAGATATGGAGAAAAATATGCAAAACATGTACATTTCAGGCAGGAAATCGGAAATATCATATGACCTGGATGTATACCCTTTCGACATGAACTTACGTATGCCTGCATTTCCACCAGGATACGTATCACCCAACTTCACAAAATATAGAGGCAAAACAAATCCCATTGAACATGTTCGCGAATTCGCAACCAACTGTATGGATATCGCCTACGAACCAACATACTTGATGAGACTTTTTTCCAAAAGTTTGGCAGGCCAAGCCCTTGAATGGTTCTCAACTCAAAAAGATATCCAAACATGGGATGAACTCAAACGAAAATTCATAAGAAATTACGCGTACAACATTGACATGGATACCTCTATCACTAGCTTGTGCAATCTCACGCAGGAAGACTCTGGTGAGACATTTATTCCATTCTTTCAAAAATGGAGAAGCCTTGCTAGTCGATGTCACATTGACATTCCTGAAAGGGAAAAAGTCGACATGTTCGTCCAAACACTTCTAGGACCCCTAAAATTCGCATTGCAAATACATTGTTGCACAAACTTCACAGAATTAGTGGAAAAGGGGGTCCAGATTGAGAAAGCCCTTATCGCAAAGGGAGAACTGAGATATGGTTCCAAAAACACGAACGTCAATCCACCAGCTGACAAAAACAAATATTGGGTTAAGAATAAGCATGTTACAAATGACGGTGTTGTTGATGCCAAGACTGCAAATACTGTAGGTCCCGTATTAGCCCTGAAAGGGGTTCAACAACAAAATAGACCAACAACAACATTGACACCTCCCCCCAATACTTTTTCAAACAACCAAAATGGTCAAAACAGTCAAGGGCAATATCGTCAAATGAGACAATTTCCCAAGGGTCGCACATACACCCATTTGGGTGAACCCATTGAAGAAGTCCTTAAGAAATGCATTCAGCATGGGGTCATCACACTTCCGGAAATAAAACCTTATGACCCAGGACAGTTCAAACCATCATGGTGGAATGACAATGCACTTTGCGAATACCATCGAGCCAAAGGACATACAACCGCTAACTGTCGACAACTGAAAAATGTAATTCAAGATCTTATTGAAAATCGCACAATCGAAGTAGGGGGATCACAATTCACCTCCAACGCAGATCATACTATTCACAAGAATCCACTGCAGGATCATGGCTTTCATAATGCGTCCACGTCAGGTTCACAAAACCAAGCTAACTTTGCCCGAGTCAAGTATGATTATTCTAGTGGACCAATTATAAACAATATCCGCACTGAAGATGGGTACATCAATACCATTACGGTCAAGAGAGCACCCCAGTGTAATGCTACTACTCGCAGTGGCAAGGTCACTATAGCTGGCCCGCCTCCTCCTAGACAAGCCAAAATCATAATACCGGGCCCATCGGCTAAACAATCACAACCTGCTGCATCGACTAAACAGCCAAAATTCGCTCAACCCTAACAAAACCTTAAGAGTCGGGCCTAACCTCATTGGTTCACCATTAGGAAAGACTCCTCGCACAAATATCTATCCTTGAGCCGCTTCAGATTCTCCCACAAAGAAACTTGACAAATCTCCTAGGAGTCGTTGCCATCTTGGCGATTAATATCGACATGTCAATCAGCTTGAAACTATGGTGGATATCTCTACCACACACCATGTCACCTCTTCTGGATCAAGACTATCATCACATAAACCAACCATAATGATGCATTACACATAGAAACTTTCGCCCGCCAATAAAGCGACGGTTTTAGTAGATGGTGGAGCAGGTTGAAATATATATGCCTCCCTCAAATTGGTTAAGGTTTTGATTCTCCTGGATGCGCAAGGGCAGAGGACCTACCAAAGCAGTGATCGAAAGCATTATGATGATGAGGAACGCCAAGGTTATTCTCTCCTATCGAGTGGGGACCGGCCATTGTGGGATTAATAACTCGTCCGATTTGAACTACCTATAATATTTTATACTTGGTCACTATGATTCATGACGCTTTAAAAGTCAGCTCCATCAACATACCACCAATGCCTTCGTTTCCTTTGATCGGCTGTATCCATATACCTGAGACCTCGAATTCTTTCCAACATTGTACCAATTTATGTATCTCCAAAACGTAGTATTTCCAAGAATTGCATACCCTCGGCTCGCCATCCAAGTACATCAATTCTTCCACACTCACGCTATCTTACACATCCGCCCATCCACGCTCTTCCACTCATGCCATCACCTTCCAATTCTCTTAAGACTGAATCAATTGTCAAAATCCAGGACCTCGGTTGTGGAGAATTCAAACTGAACACAGCCTACAGCATAACAACAATGCCTAGATCTCCCAAGGACTATGGTCGGCCATGTTTCCGAATGGAACCTCAGGAAACCTTCATAGTCCCACCAAATACAGTTTTTATCAAGTGGGGAGACATGAGTGAGGAAGACCTTGCTGACATCACGGGATGGATCTATAAGGATACGGTCACATTACCCCCATTACCAGTTCAAATATATGGCAAAGGTTATGACTTCATGAAGGCTAAAGGCTACGATGGTACTAGTGGCCTTGGAAAAATAAAACCGGGCTTTAAGGAACCTATAGAAACTTTTCAAATCTTCAAGTATCTTGGATTAGGGTTTGATCACGGCTAATGGCGCATCGACGATTGACTTCGTCGAGCTTATATTACGTTCGACAGTTGTTTTAGACTACTAGGGAACCCCTCACCGAAACTGACTCCCACGAGTGGGAATTTGGCTCAGAACGATCCCTAAGTGACTGTTGTCTTGATGATTTGTTTGTCGAACCAGGGGAATTGACCTCTGAACAACGATTTTGGCAAACATTCAAAATTGAACAAGCACCAAATAGTCAAATCCCTACTACCACTTCCCACAACACACAACAACCATTATCTGACCCCCCTCAGTCCAATCTATCCGAAGTGTCAGACGCTATTGATAACCAAGACTCTAAAACCTTCACTCCTTATTACGATAATGAATATGACACTAGTGAAGGAGAATATTGGCTAGAGTCCGATGTAGAGTTGGATGATGATAACCTCATCTACAACATCGCCGACTCGGTTTATTATTGCCCGTGATCCTCACCCTAATTCACTAGCCTTGATGATGGCATCTCTTTAGTTTACCCTGAACTAGTCGATTGGGACCAACAAGGACCGCTAGTTCTAGACACATTCCAAAATGATGAAGCCATCGCCGAATTCATGGGATTACGAGAAGGCATACCTAGTGGGGACCACAAATCAAGATTTGCTATTGATTTAGGACTTGACCGCGATACTTCGTAGACGTCCAAATTTAGTTGCAAAAGTAGTGGAAGTAAAAATAAACATCTTCAGAAACCGGAAAATCTTCTGATGAAAAATAAAAATATGACGATTCATGGTGAAACCTTCGAGGTGACCTGACTTCTCCCCGCAACAGAGAAATCGGGCCATGCTTATTGATAATAATAATATATAATAGATTAAACCGAAGACTTCTAAGATGGTTCCTATTTTGCCGCGATCATTGATCGGGATGAAGAGAAACCGTAATTTCATAACTTTGCAGCTAAAATCAACTTTGTACGTCTTATGTCGGCTGCCGCATTTCAATCCCAAACCGTTCTTCTACATCATTCCGTACACTATTACCCAATGCTAAAACGCCAAGCCGCGCAAATGCACCCTCGCGTCCTCTTGTATTGGTCATACCGAAGTTAAAGAAATTCATCGATGCCTGATTCATAAGGTCTATAGATTATGCTGAATGGATTCAATCTGAAGTGTCGGTGACAGCTTCAAATGGGCTGATTCGGTATGTACAGATTAATTCCAGCAGTGCCATGCCGTCCAAAGGATGACTTCCTGCCCAACACATCATAGTCCACTTTAACCGCGGCGATTACGCATATCCCCGATGGTTTCTCTGGTTATAATCAAATCCGCATTGCTCCTGAGGATCAACACAAAACAGCATTTACTTGCCCATGGGGTACATACTGTTGGAACGTCATGCCCTTCGGTCTCAAAAATGCAGGTGCCACATATCAAAGGGCTATGACCACGATCTTCCATGACCTGATGCACAATATAATGGAGGATTATGTAGATGACCTGTTGGCCAAATCAGCAACTAGGAAAGGTCATTTGAGGGTACTCGACATAATTTTCAAGAGACTTGAAGAGTACAAAGTTCGGCTAAACCCTAAGAAGTGTGTCTTTGGGGTCACGTCAGGTAAACTATTAGGGTACATAGTTTCCCGAAGAGGCATAGAGGTTGATCCGGCAAAGGTCAAAGCAATCATAGACATGCCTCCGCCCAGAGGGATCAGTGAACTCAGAACTCTGCAGGGCAGGGTACAATCTATTCGCCGTTTCATAGCCCAATTGGCAGATAAGTGTCACCCGTTCCAGTACCTGTTGCGCAAAAGTGTCCCCTTTGTATGGACGGATAAATGTCAAGAGGCCTTCCAACAAATAAAAAATTACCTGCTTTCAACACCAGTACTCATGCCACCCATTCATGGAAAGCCATTGATTCTATACATCTCAACTACTAGTTCAGCACTGGGGGCATTGCTGGCCCAAGATGATCATGAAGGAAAAGAAAGAGCAATCTATTACATCAGCCGCACACTGATAGGCTATGAGTTGAACTACACATACATTGAACGGGCATGCCTCGCTGTTGTTTTCGCATCCCAAAAGCTAAGACACTATATGCTCAGTCATCAGACACAACTGGTTGCCAAGATTGATCCATTGAAATATCTACTCAGTCGAGCAGCATTAACAGGCCGGTTGGCAAAATGGGTCATGATCCTAAGCGAGTATGACATACAGTATGTTGAGCGCAAGGCAATCAAAGGGCAAGTAATAGCAGATCAATTGGCGGATGCACCAATTCAAGCCACTCACCCATTAGTAACTGATTTTCCCGATGAGTCTATTTTTCATGCAGAACCGGCATCACCATGGAAACTGTATTTTGATGGGTCTCATACTGGTCATGGCTCAGGCGCTGGAATATTGTTTATCACACCACAGGGGGATTCAATTCCAAAGTCATTCAGGATCGCTTTCCCTTGTACAAATAACATTGCTGAATATGAAGCACTCGTCACAGGTCTCAAGTTAGCAATAAAGTGGAAAATTCAGACATTGCTAGTATTCGGGGATTCCCAGTTAGTAATCAACCAAGTGAATGATGACTATGAAACAAAGGATGAGAAGTTGCTTCCCTACAAGAGGATGGTAGACAGTTTCTTGACATACTTTCAATCGATCTCTTTTGAACAAATCCCTAGGGTACAGAATAAGGCAGCTGACGCAATGGCTACTATTAGTTCTCTCTTGGACATCCCTAAAAATGTGTCACAATTTGAGTTCTTAGTAGAGCAGCTTTTGATACCGGCATATGATATCCCAGAATCTGAAATGGTTTGTGAACTTGTTGGTCCCAACTCTCCTTGGTATCAAGACATTTACGATTACCTAAAGTCTCATACCCTTCCACCGAACCTGTCAAATAACCAAAGGAAGTCCTTCATTAGAAAATCCGCAAGGTATGCCATTGTCAGTGACACCCTCTACCGCCGTAGTTTCGACGATACCCTCCTTAGATGTCTTGACACCGACGAAGCATGTACGACCTTACGAGAAGTGCACGACGGTATATGCGGATCTCATTCGAGTGGTCCTACGCTAGCTAAGAAACTGACGAGACTTGGGTATTATTGGCCGACAATGGAAAAAGATGCAATTGAATATGTCAGGACTTGTCACAAATGTCAAATACACAGTGACTTGGTCCATGCTCCAGCACAAGAACTCCGGCCCATCACCTCTCCTTGGCCCTTCGCTCAATGGGGACTCGACCTCGTGGGTAAGATTCATCCAACCTCATCCAACGGCCATAAATTCATTATTACTGCCACTGAGTATTTCACAAAGTGGATCGAAGCCATTCCATTGACATATATTACCGGCAAACAAATATCAAAGTTTATCCTTAATTACATCATTTTCCAGTATGGCCTTCCGCAGTCCATCATCACTGACAACGGGACGTCCATTCAAAAACCAAGACGTACGTGAGTTATGTGAACGGTTCCATATCCAACACCACTTTTCATCTCCATACTACCCACAAGGAAACGGCCAAGCTGAGGCGTCCAATAAAACCATTGTGAAGATCTTAAAAAAGACTGTCAATGACGCTGGCCGTGACTGGCACATACAACTTAACCCTGCTCTGTGGGCTTATCGAACTAGCATTCGTACACCTACAGGGGCCACCCCGTTCGCCCTGGTCTTTGGCGCTGAAGCCATCTTACCCATTGAGGTCGAAATTCCTTCGCTACGAGTTTCCTTGAAGGGTCTTACTAATGAAGAAGACTACCGACAATCACGCCTGCATGAGCTAGAAATGCTGGAAGAAAGACGGCAAAACTCACTGAATCATCTCCAAGCATATCAGAACCGCCTTTGTCGCAGCTACAATAAAAAGGTTATGGTCAGAAAGTTTGACATCGGTGACCTAGTTCTAATGCAGAACCCCAAGAACCAAGCAGACAGAGAAAAGCCAGGAAAATTTGAACCAAACTGGCTAGGTCCCTATATTATCATATCTTCTTTTGGTTCTGGAGCTTATCAATTGGCAACTCCAGATGGGGAACAGTTGACAGAACCCATCAACAGTTTACATCTCCGAAAGTTCTACGCATAGCATCAGAGGATGGAGCTGAGAATCATAATATACAAAAAAATTGCAAAAAGATAAAAATCGTCACCTTGATGAAAACCTGGCAAACAGGCGTTTTGGTGACACCAAAAAAATCAAAAAGTCAAGAAAATAGTAAAGAAAAAAAATGATTCGTTCAATAGCGAAAACCTGGCAAACAGGCACTTTGGACAAGTACCATGGTGAAAACCTGGCAAACAGGCGCCATGCGTAATCAATCATTGCTCTGCCATCTACTATCACTTGGTCTAACTTGGCCTAGGATGAAAGGTATTTCTGCCATTATTCCGCAAATCGCCATCACATCCTACCCTACCTGTCATAGTAGATAAATGATTGACATCAGGTCCTGACGACTGTCTGTCTACCAAGTCAGCAGCATCCCGTCTATGTCCCTTGCAAATGGCTAAGTCTTAGACCTGACTGGGGGCAAAATGTTTATCATGCAACTGCAGTGGATGTCACAAATGATCTTGACAATTGGAAAAAAGTCCTGAAAAAAGACAAAAACATTGGCAAAAAGTCCTGAAAAAAGACAAAAACATTGGCAAAAAGTCCTGAAAAAAGACAAAAACATTGGCAAAAAGTCCTGAAAAAAGACAAAAACATCGGCAAATAGTCCTGAAAAAAGAGACAAAAACATCGGTAAATAGTCCTGAAAAAAGAGACAAAAACATCGCAAAATGTCCTGAAAAAAGAGACAAAAACATCGCAAAATGTCCTGAAAAAAGATACAAAAACATCATAAAAAGTCCTGAGGAAAGACCTAAAAATCGTAAAACGTCCTGAAGAAAACATTAAAAAAAAAAATCAGTAGACCACTTGAAGAACATAAACATCTGGTCATTTCTAGTCAAAGTCAATCATGTCAAAACAGTCTTCATCATCTGTCCGAACTACGTTGTCTCTGCGCATTTGCTACGTAGGCAAGACTCATACTTGAGTCCCCGAGACATTAGGTTAGTCCTTTAGGTTTGTCAAAATAAAATCATGACGCAATCTTTGGTCATCAAGACAAAGTCATTGGTCGTGTCGAACTACGAGGTCTCTGAGTGTATGACGTAGGCAAGGCCATCTATCGATGAGCCCCCGAGGCCGCACTAGGTCAGTCCATTAGGGTTCATGGCACTACACTAGCACACACGTCAAAATTTTTCAATCAATTTCCACATAGGGAAATCTCCTGAAACAAAGGAAAACAATCATTTATTCAGCATGGCAATCTCATCGGCATATTGTCAAACACAAGTCAAACTTAGTAAAAAACAAGTCAAATCATCATAAGCAGGTCAAACTGTCAAAATTTAGTTAGTCTTCAGATGAGTCCTTCTGAACGATAACCTCTGTCATTTACGCCTTAGGATGTGTCCTTCCTAGGCGTCGTCATCGTCATTCGACATTTTGAGTGATCCTCTTGACACCTAAAGATCACTCTTCGTGACATCAGTATTCTTTAGATGTGTCCTTCTGAAGAACCAACTCTGTCATTTATGCCTTAGGATGTGTCCTTCCTAGGCATCGTCATTATTCTGAGGGACCCCTAATGACCATTAGGGATCGAATCCTCTCGACATCGGCATTATTCAGGATGTGTCCTTCCTGAATTCACCAAGTCTCAGCATTTTCGAAGATCAATCAAAACTTTAAACATTTTTGACATCTCGACATCATCGAACATGGCATCTTGACATCAGAACAATGGATATCCAGAGGCACTTGGCAAACACTTGGCAATTGTCTTTTGATCTTTTATCATGTTATTAGTTTTTCAGCGAGATCCCACTAAGCAGGATTTAGAGAAGCAGCGACGTAGCATGACAATTGACACGCATGACTACTAGCTTCTCAGCGAGGTCCTGATTATGGGATTTAGAAAAACAACGACATATCATGATAGGGACTTTATTTTTGTATTTTGGCAATCATGTCACTAGTTTCTCAAGGATGTCCTGGAAACAGGATTTAGAGAAGCAGCGATGTTTCATGATCTGTCCCTGTCTTTTTCTGCTTATGGTTGATTATGACAACAAGACTGGGGCAATCACGCTCATAGTAGGAGTCATGATCATCCTTGTCTATTATTGTTTGTCTTACGTGATGGTACAACCTTGCACACCTTGATCTATGTCATATCATGGTGTTTCTTGGCCATCACAACAATCTGCCCAATGACGATTAAGAGCAATAACTATTAAAGTCCTATGGCAATGTTTTGAAGGATTTGGTCTAGGAACTAACATGCATCTTTTTTAGTCTTGCCATCTTCTCTGTCTCATCTCATATAGGCATTGCATCCATATCATCATCCATATCTTTTGCACTAACATTTCTTTGTCTCTTCATATTCTAGTCTTCTCGTCAATTTCGAGAGCACACCCATGTTCTTGGAACCTGTCTGTCCTCTCGAGGGGGCATACCATAACCCTCCTCGTCATTCTTCCTCATCTTATTTTGCACTGGGGCATTTTTGACTTCTTTTTCTTTGTCACAACGCGACAAGCGACATTATGACAAAGAGGGGCAAAATGTAGACACCTAAAAATGACCTAGGCCTGCAAGCTTCATTTTTACCACTTTCGTCCTAGCATAAGTAAGACATTTAATTATGTCCTTGGTCCACATTCGACTATTGATTAAATAATTCATAATTATTTAATTAATTCATGTCCTTTGATTCTTTATGATTATTAAATAAATAAATTTTAATTTATTTATTAAATACGTCACTAATTGTCTAAGTCTTTCTTTAATTAAATAGATTTCTTAATTTATTTAATTTCCCTTTCTGCGTTTAATTATCCTTCACTATTAAATAAATAAATTTTATTTATTTATTTAATACATCACTAACTATCCAATTAAATAAATTGATTAATTTATTTAATTAATTAATCTTATCTCCTAAATTAAATAATTAATTTAATTATTTAATTGCTAATTTCATATTCTTCTCATTTTAAATAAATAAAATTATTTAATATGTCATGTCAATCTTAATGTCAGTCCTTTTTGATAAATAATCTGAAAAAGATTATTTATTATCTCTCAAAATCCATAATTTGAATTATTTTAATTCAAATTAGTAATTAATCTTCCAAAAATCAAGTAATCGGGCAGATTCTTGATTTTCCAAATCTTATCTTCAGTCCGAATCTTATCTCTTTGATTTTTCGAATCTTGCAAATCAGGCGATCTTATCTCTTTGATTTTTCGAATCTTGCAAATCAGGCAATCTTATCTTCTTGATTTTTCGAAAATCTTTATTTTCTAATTAATTTGTCTCATTTATTCTCCACCGTCGATCTATTTTTATTCTGACCGTTCGATTAAGGATTTTGCCCTAACCCTAATTAGGGATTCTCGGGTTTAATCTGGATCGTTCATTTTAGGGTCTCATCACTAATTTATCTCGTCCGTCCGTTCGAAATGGCCTTTTCTATAAAATGCCCTTTCCTTCTCATTTTTTTATACCTTGACATTTTTACGTAATTACTATAGTTATTTACCTAGCTTCACATTTCATTGTCATAGGCAATTGTAGTATTTCATTATTGGCATTAGGTTTTAGGCATTTGATTAATATTGACATTTGTTTTAGACATAGGCATTGGCAAGAGTCATAGGCATAGCAAATCCTTCAAATCTTGTTGTAAGGCTTAGACATTTAGATTGCTCGAACGACGAATCTGAGGGCAACATACATTTCCAACAAGCAAGAAGGTGTAACGAAGATCAATCATGGAAGATGGAGACTCTTGGTGATATATTTCCTTTTCGTTTTCATTTGGTTTCCATTGTACTTCGTTATTTCATTGGATTTTAATGTTATTTGTGCTAACCCATCTAACAATCTGATTTCCCTTGATTACAGTTATTTAGAATAATTATTTTTAATTTCAATTAAATGTTTCCTCTTTACTTTAACTATTTGGAATAAATATTTAAATTGCAAATAAAATATATTTCATGATTAATTTTGCAATTAGAAAATGAAAAAAAATATTGGGCATGAGTAGCGAAGGATGGTGCATGAAAATAAATCAACTTTATTAAAAAAATTTCTATTTTTTTTTTTTCAAGAATAGTTATATGGAAGTTAGTGGAGAAAACTTTAAAGAGGAAAATCAATAACGGAAACACAAGAACTTCCATAATCTTTATGGATTGCTCTGCAAAATATAACTGAAAAAAAAAAATGATGTTGAGAAGGGGGTTTTCTTAAGCAAGTAAATCAAGAACTTGGAAAGGAAATTGCATGCGACGGTTTTAAGAATTCAAGAATGAGAGGAAAGGAGGCATGGACAAAAAGAAGAATTTAATTGAAAGATCCCTACAAGATTTACCCAAAAAGATATTGCAATAGTTTACCCAGATTTTGTACAGGTATGAATTTGTTTTGTAGTCTTTAGTTTTCATCCTCGTTTCCATTTAAATTTTACTATAAACATTGGTTCCAATTCTTTAAATTCTAAGAATTCTTGAACTCTTCTTCTATTGCGACTTGAATAGGCTACACAAATTGTTTATCAAAACAATTTGGCTATGTTTTTTGAAAGCTGAAAGTTTCTCCTGAATCACCATGTAGCTATCTCTGCCTTTTTGGACTCTTTCATTGCTACAAAAAATAAATTTTATTTGCTTGCAACTGGTCAAGGATGGAATATCCAAAGCTATGAATTTCATATAACCAACTCACTTTACATACATTGACCTACGTGAACCTAGAAGGCATTTAAATGGCAATATAATATTGACCATTACTATGTACTATTCATTCCCACTAGATTAGACTAGCTTGTCGCTCCATTAAAAAAAAAAATTCTCTGCCTGTTCGTTTCATAATCTTTAACTTGCCATTTTTTCCTAAAAACGGCGCCTCCCATACCCAAGCTGCTATTTCAATCTCAGCTTCATGATTTTGAGTTGAAATATAAACTATGAAATAAATTTTCAAAGAAGCTCATGCATACGCATAGGCCTTTTCACTGCATTTGTGAAGCCCTGTAAAGTTATCCACTAGCATAATTTAGGTGAAATGTTAACGTGTCACAAATTTAATCCTTTTAAAATATTAACTTAGTTTTTGATATTATCATATATTTATATATGTATTTTGGAACATCATTGAGTGATGGTTATGAAGGAGACTTTGTTTTGGACCGGGGGCTCCCAACCGCGTCCCTCTCAAACTTAAGCACTCTCCTCTAAGCAACAATCAAATCTTGTAATAGCCCTTTACAATGACAAATTATGACACCGATGAATCTATTTCTCGCCCAGACTTTGATAGTAGATGGGACCGTCTCTATCTAGTAATCCTCATCTTTTTCTCTTTGGGGTCTTGTCATCCTACTTGGCTATTGTATTGGTTTATTTACCACCAATGTTGGTGTTCCAATGCCAGTGTGTATTTTATTTTTGGTTCTTCACCTTTTTGGGTTGTCCCTAGAATTCTCCTTCTTGAACTTCCTTTGTAAACGTGTGCTCTGGAGTCCCATTGACCTACTTTTGTTCATTCATGGACTTTACTATAATTTATTTCCTTCTTTCTTTCTTTCTAATTGCTTAAGTTGTTGAGATGAGAGTTCAGAGACTTTAGCATTAGCCTTGTCTTTTGAAGCCATTTTTGTTCAGACAATTATTCTACAAGATGAAATATACATCAAAAAGGAAAACACTTTCAATATGGCTAAAAATAAACTTGCTATAGAGACTCAGGAACTCCAAAGGATGCTAGGCGAAATTAGGATTCTTAGGCTTTGTTTCTCAAAACAGATTCAAATTTTGAAACAAGTGATTGATCTTTATGGAAATTGGCCTTGATATCCACTGTTGAATTCCTTTAAAGAACACAGAGTTCTCGTCCATTGTATGTCTTAGCTCCGATGAAAATTTAGTTCTATTTTCTTCTTTATTTCAAAAGGAAGTAATACCCTTTTGTAATATATAACATAAAATATGTGCATATGGGTACCTATGATGTTCGGTCTTCACTTTAAACTTATATTAAATAAATCTGAAATAAGATGTTTATTTGTAGAATGCTAAGTAAAGAAAAGGGTACAATATACATGTGAACAATTAATTGCTAAGTTTGTTAATGTTGTTGTTTACCTTTGTTTATGATAGATTCTTATGATTTCAAAATTCATCTAGGAAAACTAGATCTATAAGATAATCATAGTAGCTTAAGGGGATAAAGAGGGTTTTCCTTACAATTTTATGAAAGGTATATGGATTAACTTTTTAGTAGGTTGAGTTTTTAAATAATCAAATCTTGTATTTTAACTTTCAGAGTAATTATATGAATACAAGTTGTTAAGTAATGATTATTTTCTCAAGTAATGAATATGTTAAGTTGTTTGTCTATCATGTGAGATCATTTATCAAATTGAATACTCAATAGGCTTTTATTAAATGCTTATGTGTAAACTTACAAGTTGTTTATCTTTATACCTATCGTGTGAATGGATAGTAAAATATAGATATGGATTTAATGATGGGTTGAGAAGAATTATTAAATGTTAGTTTGAATGTAGAAGTTCCTTACAATTAATAAATGATTGTTCGATGTTCTCCTTAATAATGATAAATTTTCTAGATAGCATGAACCATGTGGTGATAGTATATAAATCTTTATATGAATTGATTAAGTATGTAGAATGATTTGAATATGTCGAATGGAGTGATTAAGTTTAATGGAATAAATTGGTTAAACTTGTTTAATAGATGTGCTATGTGTAAGAAGGAAAATGAATAGGACAATATGTTGAATATGTTGTTTAGATTGAATATATATTGAAATACCAAATTCTTCAATCATATGATGGTTAGTTTGATATCTGGTTTTCAACAAAAATAAAATTAGTTGTTTAGGCAATGTTACCCCATTTTTTGTAAGTAAGCCTTTCAAATAGGAGTATATTATGGTGCCTTGGATAGTTTGTTCCCTTTGTTGATTTTGATCTTTAAACATCCATTAGATTTTGTAGTATCATAACTCTTTTATAGTATTAATTTATCATTGTTAAACCTCTAGGAAACAATGAGATTAGAAGTAAGCATTCTTGTTACAATTGAATAGGTATGCATGCATTTTTTGCAGTGCTAGGATTTCTTTCAACTTACGATTTCAATGTACTTGTGTGATGATTGAGAGGTCGTTAAAGGTGGAATTTTTTAATTGCAAACACTTGGGAGTGAATCATGATAGTGAGGGAATTACCTTAATTTTCTTATGCAAGGATGATGCATTGGTGAAACTTAAGAAATGTTGCTTGTAGATTTATATGACTTGTAAAATAACTTCAATGTGTTCCTTATTATGAGAGATATGTATGCTATCCAAAAAGTGCAATGAATGCAATGAATGGTCATGTCAGGAAGACAATATGATCATTTCCAGAAAGGAACCTCGTATCGTTGTTAGTAAGGCATATTGTAACAATTGAGAATTTTGTAGCTAGGATGGCTTTGCCAGAGAGGCATTTCATTAAGCCAATGAGGCACTTTTAAGAGTGGTTTTTCATCCCTATGAGGTTTTTCCACTCTTGAAAATCTATGTGTTATGGTTTCTTTGTGGATGCATTTATGATATCGTTATTTCCTTAATTTTCATTACAGTATTTGAATTTGCATGTTTTGTTGAGATGATAATTCATGTGGAAGCCTACATGGCTAAATCTAACTTGTTTTATTATACTTTGATTCATTGAGGTATGTTATTCCATTTACCTATAGTGATGAAAGTAATTAAATTATTCCTCTTATTTTGCACCTTTTTATGATAATTTTATTCTATTAATCATTTTGGTAACTTAGGGATATAATTAGTATATGTGTTTTTTTCGGTCCTTACAGTTGTAAAAGAATAATGCCAATATATGCCTTCACTTTAAATAAATTGCTAAACACCATGGTATGAGAAATTACTTTAAAGTAGCAAATGATAAATGCTAACAATAAAGAGGACATGAGAGCTTATTTGGAAAGCCCTATGCCAAGTCATATGTTTCCAAATAAAGATACGTCATGAAAAGGGGTTGCCTCCAAAATGAAATCCCAAAAATCACATAAGGGATCGATGGATTCAAGGTCAGTATGTCTTTGCTACAATGTTATTAGAGAGCTCGGAATTGTCATCATTCCCCAAATACTCATGGAATAGGAAGAATGACACAAGGAGAGTGAAAAACAAAGAAAATATTTTGGTTCAACGTGGAAGAGACCTAAATGTCTCAATGCCTTGTGTCATCCCCAAAAGGAAAACACAAGAAAATAGAAAAGATAAAGAAAAAGATTTTGGGGACCAACATGGAAGAGACCTAACTGTCTTGATGCCTTGTGTCATCCCCAAAAGGAAAACACAAGACAACAAAAAAGGATAAAGGTTTATGACATATAGAACAATATAGAGACAAAATAGAGGAATGTTACAAAGAGAGAGAGAGATACATCAAGTAGAATGGTACAGGGGATCACATTATGCACATGCAATCACATAAAAGAAACATGAAAAAGAAAATAAAGACAAGACTAGTAAGGCACATATGATTCAATTTATTAGTAGGTTGTCTACATACCAATCTTATTCATCATATGTGGAAGGTGTAAAACTAGCCAAAGGGACAACAAAAAGTGCTAAACTACGGTCATCACCAAGTTCAACACTCTTCCTAGGATAATTATCATTTAAGCTCATAAAAGAAGAAAACAATGTATTCAACTCATTATGCTCTTCTTCATCAATTTTAGTAATCTTATCATCATCATCATCATCCAAGTTAATCACAATGGGAGGTTGAATGATGTCTAAAGAAGGATTTATTTCTTGTTGTGGTTAGGATATAGGATCTTTTTGTTGTTGCGAAGAGGGAGACTCATCATGTAAATTGCTTCAGTCAAGTTTGGATGTTGACTTTCTTTTTTGTTCTCTCCATTTAACCTTTGAGCAAGATCATGATGTTTACGCCTATGCTCTCTATCAGCTATGTTTATTTTAGTACAATTTTCAAGTTGTGTTTGTGTAGGAGCGGGTTTATCAACCATAGGTTTATTTTCTTCCCTAACAGGAGGAACGGAAGGAACCATAGGAGGTTGTTCAACCACTTTCTCTTTAGCTTTGTAAACTTGTTTTATCTTAGGAGGCGTGATGGAATTTTTTTGGTAATTGTCTCTTGGTCATTTGTAGGAGATAGGAAAAGGATCTATCTTAGGCTGGTCTTGGTTATTTGGAAGGCCTTTTGGTTCAATCATAGTTTTGTCAAGGATAGGAGTCTCAATCATGGGTTGAGGTATATTTCTAAGGGATAGTTTTTCTATGCATTTCACCTTAAACTTTTGATAGGATTTGAAAAAGAAGTCCTCGCGATGTTTAATAGGTTCCATATGTTCGGCCCAAAAGAAATCCAATGAAAATTTCCCATGGGAAGACACAGGATTAAATCCACTATTGTGCACAATAAAGATTTCATTGTCAAAGGGAAACTTTAAACATTTATGCACAACCGATAGGACGACTTCCATGGAGCATATCCATGGATAACCAAGCTTCACACAGAATTGATCCAATGTCGGGATGATGGAGAATGAGACATCTAATTGTTTTGGTCTGATTTTTCAAGGAAGGGTGATTAATCCCATCATAAGGCAAGTGAAACCAATATGTGTTTTTATCCATGCTTTCACTTGATCATATGTTTCTTGATAGATTTCATGCACAAGTATGAATTCTTTAGTGATCACATTCTCTCCATGAATGGGATCAATTAATATCCCATTAGTGGGCTTTTCATTGATTCAACCAGCTATGTAAAGAGGACCATCGGGTGCATTTCTAATTATATCCTTAGATGAGAAAGCAATGTCAAGAGGATTTTTAGTTTGGCCCTTACGAGTTTGATTTCCAATCAATGCAACCATAGAATCATAGGATTTTTTTCATTAGTATCCATAGGACCTTGTTTATCAATATCCATGTTGTCATCATCTATTTCAACATTCATCACATCATTCTTCTTAGTTTCACTAGCTTTGACAAATGAAATATTATGATTTGGCATAGGATTGGTAAATATTTGCAAGTTTTGGTTAGAAGGGGAAATAGACTTATTTCCTTGATCATTAACACCTCCAATTTGAAGTCAACTAGAATCAATGAGGTCTTGCACAAGATGTTTAAGATGCTTACAATGTTTCATATCATGTCCATTTTTTCGGTGATAATGACAATAGGAATTTGATCTAAATTTCAGAGGTAATGGCTTATTAGGATCAGGAGTTTTAACAAGAGGTAAGGAGATCATTTTATGTTCTAGAAGTTGTAACATTGTGTTATGGTTGGTATCCGGTAGGGGAGTAAATTATCTAGTTGGATCCCCAAATGTAAAAGGATTTTTCTTCTTTATAGCAGTCACTTGGGTATCAACATGTTGAGTTAGTTGAGGGGGATTTAGTTGAAGTCCAAGCCTTTATTTTGTTTCCTAAAGGGTTGATAATTGTTTTGATTTGTGGACTTGGAATTTTTAGGATGGCTAGAGGTGGGTTTTGTTTCATGACTACTAACCAAGTTTTGATAATCATGAAGGGCAGTACACAAGTGTATAGAGGAAGAAAAATTCATCTTGACAAGCTTATCTTGTATCTTAGTTTGCAAGTTCTCAATGAACATTCGTTGAAGGTGAGGATCGAGAATCTTTATGTCAATTTGGGAATAAAGCATTTGGTAGTGTGAAATAAAGTCAGTAACCTTTTCATCATCCTTTTGCTTACATCTCATCAAATCAACCAATGTCATCTTAGGAGTCATGTGCACTTGGAAATGGTTTACAATGGCATCAATAAGTTCATTGAATGAATAAATTGATTTGTTCAGTAACATGGAAAACCATTCTAAAGTGGTATCTTTCAAGGACCTAGGGAAAATATTAGCCAAGAGCTTATCTTCAAGGACAAAATCACTACATAAGATAGTATAAGTAGAAACATGGTTAGAAGAGTCTCCTTTCCCTCCATATTTATCAAACCTAGGAATCTATATACCTTGTGGTATTGGTGTTCTTAATATCTCTAAGGATAAGGGATTTCTTTTGACATAGTATGAAGGTTGGCCATTTTGATTTTGGTTTATGGTGAAAATTTTTCATTGAAGGGATGAAACAGTTTGCAAGAGTT
Organism: Sequoia sempervirens; assembly: GCA_007258455.2. Classification (NCBI taxonomy): domain Eukaryota; kingdom Viridiplantae; phylum Streptophyta; class Pinopsida; order Cupressales; family Cupressaceae; genus Sequoia; species Sequoia sempervirens. The sequence goes on from VDFB02281492.1 coordinate 892,451,652, forward strand.
GGTTAAGGATCCGGCATCATTGGTTGTGTTTTGAGATGGAGGTGAATATGGTGGACCTGTATATATGTGTTGGAGGGGGAAGTGAATGGAATACTTATGGGAGGTAAAGTGGTAGGAGATATGATGTGAGATGCAATAAAGGTATACGGATTGCTAGCAGAAATACCCAAGGTAGGAATTACATTACTATAGTAGGTTGCATTGTTGTTGTAACTTGAGGGTTGGTATAGGTGGGAATAGAGGCAATAGTTATGGGAGGAGGAATTTGAGTTCCTCCTTGACTTTGGACATTGTTCGAAGGTTGAGCACAACTAGTCCTTGAGGTAAGATGTTTTCCAAAAATTTGAGCTAGGTTATGTGCTTATTATCTCCCACTTCAAGATTTGCAATAATAAAATGGAGGCCAATTATTTAATACAATATTGTGGCCTAATATTGCAATTTATTCTCCTGTGACATGATTTATCAAAATTTAGGAAATTGAAGTAAAATACTCTCTTTTTCATTGATGTTGATTGGCGTTATACAAATGATGCTCCTGCATCAGAATGTTACTATAAAACGTATGATGTTTGATGTTAATTTAATTGATGAATCAAAGCTTTCATTAATGATAATACCATACAATAAATGTAACATGTAAGTAATGTCATCTAATTACTTTTATTAGTGTTAATGTTATATAGTAAAATTAATATATATGTGTGTTAATTTAAAAATATAGTAGTTGAATTGGTTTAATCTTGTAGGGATCTCATATAATTCAATAAAATAAATAACCAATAATAATAACACAAATTTAGACAAAGTTTGTGTTTAGATAGTATGTGTAAATAAAATGCTTCAAAGATCCACCAACAAGAAAGTGTAGGATCCTAAGGATTATTCTACATGTACCCTCCAACCTCATCTTCTTCTCCACTTATATAAACATTGATACTTAATCATAAGGTTTCTATTATACTTCTCATTTTGGAATTAATTTATAGTGTTGATTTTCATACATCTAACATCTTGGATAGTAACACTTGTTGATTTTAAAAGAGATGCTTACCATTGTAATACAAAATATTTTCTTATGGTCTCCTTGTTTAGTGATTGTTCATCATCTTTATTTTGGATTCTCCAATTATTGTTCACTACAGTGAATACAAATTGCTTCTATTCATATATTGAGTTTATATTTTCCATGTGGTCTCCCAAACCACCATGGGCTTAACATCACATTATTTTGGCAAGGAATCAATATACCCTAGTTGAATATGCTTGACCTTTTGATGTCCTATGTACTTCGTAGTCAGCCTCAAGAGAATCCTCAATACAAATCTTGGTGGTTTATAAATTCCCTTAGTAAATCAATGTAGGTCATATTCACAATCATTATGAGACCACACTCATGATTTTTGAAAAATACTATAATAAATCCTTAACAAGAAAACTGTTGATTAGCATTCAATTTTGCTTGAATCATAGCACTAATTATCAAAGTACCTATATATGTGCACTCAAAGTTGGCATAAACTAGCTCATGGAGAAATCATAACTTTCACTCAAAAAACTCCATCAAAATTTGTTAGTTTTGAACATGTGTCTTTCATCATAGCTTGTATATTGCTCAAAATTAATCAAAGCATACCAAATTATATACTAAAACAAGTGTTATCCTTTAAAAAAATTGTTGATCTTGATCTCACAAAATTCTAGGCAAGCTACATAGAGATGGGCCATTCACAATGAGTGAAAGTATCAATAGTTTGATGTGGTGCGAAGGATTCCCTTGCACTCAAAATCTTGTGAGTATTCCCCAAAAATAAATTGACCAATTCAAAAAAATCACCTTTCAAATATAAAGCACCTAGCACTACAATCAAATGTGATCCAAATTGAATTTTTCAATTTTCAAGTAACTCTAATTTATTGGTTGCTTTAGACTTTCATGGTCTATGCGACCAATGATGAACTCAAGCTTGATTCTCCTCACTATATAATGCATTGAGTATGATGAGTACTTTGCAAAATAGACATCAAGGAAGGATCTACTAAAACTATAAACCTTTGAGGCAAAGGAACGGGAAACTTTCAACTATATAAGAATGCATGCCTACATGTGCCCCATAAGAAGAAATGCCAAATGTGTGCACCAAGAAAAAAAACATGGTGGATCAAGTATGTTCAACTTCTTTCAAATGTGCAATGACAAGTGTTGAATATAAGATAGAACTCAAACACCCAAAATGAATGCCATGGTAATGCAGCTCAAGGTCCAGGGGTTTTGACAAACTATTGAACTAGACAACAAAATTAAACTTGAAAACACAATGTTGAAGTATTCTCTTATTAACACATGCAATAAAGTTGTTACAGCAAGAGTAAAAGTGATGATACAATGAAATTATATCTCAATATTATGACATGCCTCCATACATGACATGGCTCTCAAGCCTTACAATATTCAAACATTCAAACCAAACAGCTCTCTCAGCCTTTCAAAAAAATATCAAGTTCTACTCTCCAAAAGACTCCTTCAACATGAAAAAATTCCACTTAAATAGCGTGAATTGAAGATTTGACGTGGCCACCCTATGTTCTAACAATTTAGGACATGTTTTGAGCACTTATTGATGCCCTTGATCCACTTCTCAAGCTATTATAGTTGTTGTTTTGTCAAAAAAATTACTCATTTTGACATCCTGATGAAGAAATCAAGACCTTTAGGATGCTAGCAAAAGTTGAGGGTTTTGAATATATCCTGATGCATAAGAACGTTTCATTTTGTTATCCTAATGGAGAAATCAAGACCACTAAGATGTTGGTGAAAGTTTAGAGGGGGTTCTAGATATATCTTGATGTATAAGAAAGTTCCACTTTTTAGCATCCTAGCGGAGAAATCAAGACCTTTAGGATGCTGGCAAAATTTTAGGGGTGGTTCTAGGTATATCCTAATGCATAAGAAAAATTCACTTTTTTACATACTAGTGGAGAAATCAAGACTGCTAGGATGCTAGCAAAATTTTAGGGGGATTTAGGATATCCTAATGCATAAGAAAGTTCCATAATATGTTGTTACTAGGCATAGTTTTGCAATTGGATAACTTACTCAATTTAACTTGGATCTTCACCAAATTTCAACTGTGAGCACCCATTTGGCCCTTCTTGAAGGTGAACGTGTTACCTTGAACCAACTGGAATTATCTAGAAATTGATCACCAACTCCTACAAGAATTTTTTTTAAAAAAAAATCAAACAAGCAAGAAAGAAAAGAACTATTTTTGGTTGATGTAGAATTTCTTATAAACCCAGATGCTCTTTCATCAAACACCAAGTATGTGAAATGTTTCATGAGTTGGGAACTCATGAACATTTTGTCAAGCCTAGAATTGGAATTTTGTACTTGTCTAGTTGTGCAACATTCAACCCAGAGGCTTCATCTGCATATATTTTCTTCCAGTGAACCAGGTACTCCATATACTCTTTTTCTTGATTCTCTTAATCACTCAAGAATCAATGATTGTCTACTTATTCAATCTTTTTTTCAAACAATTGTTGTATCCATGCTTGTGCATCCTACAAACTTGATTGTGCATCCTCTTGTAATTTTGTCTCCCCTCTATGAAGCTTGTATAAATCAACAACATTGAATATGGGAGATATGTTTATACCTTCTGGAAGTTCAATTTCATAGGCATTGGATAAGAATTTTCTTAATACCTTGCATGGGTCTATTTTCTTCTATTCTAACTTGTATGTTCCCTATAGAAACCTCTCTTTGCTCAAATGTATCAAAACCAAGTCACCCACCTACATTTTTTGTTCTCTTTTATGTATATCAGCATGTTCATTATACTTGATGGCACTCTTCTCCAAATTATCATTCATTTCCTTATGTAACTCATGAACGTATGCAACAAAATCCTTTGCCACAACACTCTTGCTCTTCAAATTTGCATTAATTCTCAACTCATCAACACCTAGATAAGGTTGTACCCATAAAATATTTGGAATGGGCTCTTACCTGCACTTCTATTTATTGATTTGTTGTAAGAAAAATGTTCTTACGCTAGGATAAGGTACCATTGATGTAGTTTGTTTCCCACTAAACATCTTAACAAGTTTTTGAAACTTTTGTTCATAACTTTTGTCTACCCATCAATTTGAGGATGATAGGTTGAGCTGAACCCCAAATCAATTCTTGGATTCTTCCACAATGTATGCCAAAAATGGCCAACAAACTTAGTGTTCATATATGAGATAATTCTCTTTGGGAATCCATACAACCTAACTACCTCCTTAAAAAATAATGTATCTATGTGGGAAGCATCATTACTTCTATAGCATGGTATGAAATGAACCATCTTAGAAATATATCCACTACAACAAAAATTGAATCATTACCTTTATGTGTCCAAGGAAATCCCAAGACAAAATCCATACTTTTGTGCTCCCACGATCTCTCTAGTATAGGAGTGGTTGATACGATCATGTGTTTTGTCTTACTCTTTTGGCATGTTGGAAAACTCTACAAAACCTTGTATCAACTTCTTCACATCTACACTCAATCAAAGCCAGTAAAATCCTTTATTTAGTTGTGGTAATGTCTTATCTATTCCAAAATTTCCACTTAAACCTCCACTATTCTTGTCTCTTATTAGGTTCTCTCATTAAACCCTTGGGTATACATAATTTCTTCCCTTTGAACAACAAGCCATCTTGTATGAAATACTCTACCCATGGAGTTCATCATTTTCTACTGCACTTTACTAATTGTCCATTCTTCATTGAAATCAAGATTGTTTGGATACTTCTTCATTGCATCAAAGCCAACAACAATAATCCTTACCTCATTTATTAACAAACATATTCTACTAAGTGCATTTTCTACCCTATTCGACCTACCACTTCTATGTTTCAAGGTAAAAGAATAACTCCACCATTTCATATTTCTTTGTTTTAACTTACCTTGGTTGTTAATGAATTGTAAAGCATGGTGGTCTATGTACAATACAAATTCCTTAGGCAGTAGATAATGTCTCCACTTCTTCAAGGCCTATACTATGGCACAGAATTATTGGTCATAGATTGTGTATTTCCTATTTTGCTTGATTTAAATTCACTAAAATAGGCAACTGGTCTTCCTTCTTGAGTTAAAACTCCTTCAATTGCACATCCACTAGCATCACAATCAACTTGAAATACCTTGCCAAAGTCTAGCAATGCCAACATTGGTTGTTCTATCACTCTCTTCTTCAATAACTAAAAGCTCTTTTATGTTATGATTGTCCACTAAAAGTATTCCCTCTCACCTTACATTGTTTTTATGATAGGTGCACATATCCCACTAAATTTTCTTATGAACTTCCTATAGAAGCTTGCCAAACCTTGAAAACTTTTAGCCTCGGACATACTCTTTAGTGAAGGCTAATCTACTATTGCCTTGACCTTTTTTGGGTCCATCTTTAACTTTTTCTCAAATACAACAAAACCTAGATAAACTAGTTCTCTTTTCATAAAACTACACTTATTTAAGTTACAAGAAAAATTTCATCCTATAACCTCTACAAAAATACCTTAATGTGCAACAAGTGTTCCTCTTTTGTTTTACTGAAAACTAAGATATCATCTAAATAGACAATGACATTTTTTCCAAGGGAAGGTTTTTATACTCATTCATCAACCTCATGAAGGTGCTTGGTGTATTTGTCAACCTGAATGGAATCACTAGCCACTCATATAGCCCATCCTTGGTCTTGAATGTTGTCTTTCATTCATCTCTTTTTCTAATCTAGATTTGGTGATATCCACTCTTCAGTGAAGTACTTGGCTCCACTCAAGCAGTCCATCAAGTCATCCATCTGAGGTAGTAGAAACCTATACTTAATGGTGATCTTATTTATAGCCCTAGAATCAATGCACATTCTTCCACTCATCATCTTTAATTGGTGTCCATACATCACATGGACTGAGACCCTCTTTAATCAATCCCTTATCTAGTAATTGTATGTTCATCTCTTCATTTTTCATGGGTGTCATTTTGTATGGTGTCTTATTTGGTGGGCTAGCACCCATTATCAAATCCATGTAGTGACTTATACTTCTCACTCGGGGTAATCCATTGTGTAAGTTCATCGGAATCTCTATGAACTCATCCAAAATTCTTAAACCTCCTTAGGAACATATTCCCTCTCCTCTGCTACCCCAACCTCTATAGGCTTAAGTAGGAAGGCAAAACATACCTTCTCCTTTCTTGCATTCTTCAGGAATTGTTTTCTAGTCACTAAACAAATTCTATTGGGTTTTTCAACCTCCTCATCCTTATCCTTCAAGGAATTCAACAAATACTCCTTCCCATCTTTCTTGATTTTATAACAATTATTCTTGTCATCATGAACGACTTGCCTATCATACTGCCAAGGTTTTCCTAACAAAATGTGGCATGCATCCATTGGCATTATATCTCACATGATCTCATCTTTATAATCCCAATATGAAAATTGACTAGGCATTGTTCACTGACCAACAATTGATGTCTCATTTGCAACTAGGAGACCTTGTAGGGAGGTGGATGCTTCAACCTCTTCAGCTTCAATTTCTCCACCATCTCTTCTAACACTAAATTTTCAATGTTGACACTATCCATAACAAATCTAAAACATTTCCCTCTAGACTTACATCTAATTCCAAACAAATTTACTCTCTGCTTTGGTTCCCCTGGTACCTTCTATGGTTTCAAAAGAGCTCTCCTTAGCATCAAGGATTCTCCATCCTCCAACTCTTTTCCACATCTTGGTGAAGCCAAACTCTCCTCCTCAATTTGGGCTATATGAATCCTTGTTTCCTTTCCCTTTCCACTACTATGTAGTGTTTGAAGACATTCAAATGCCCTTTGTCCAATCTCTCCACACTTAAAACATGTTCCACTAAATCCTCTTCCAAAATTTCCTCTACCTTTAGAGTAATCACCCCTTCCTCTACCTCCTTGGGTACTATTTTGAGAAGTACTTGCTTCTCCATGTTCATCCTAATAACCACATCCAAGATAGGATTGCCTCTACCTCTTGTGGATTTACCTCTTTGCCTAGAACTATTTGTCTTCTAGAGATCTTTTTTCCCGCCTTCAATGCAAATTGATAGACTTCTTCTACATGGGTAATTCTTACCATACTAATCTCATCTTGGATAGAATTATGTAATCCATTAACATATCTAGAGACCTCAACATTATCTTCAATCTGTCCAGCTCTACTATTCAACCTGTAAAACTCCTATGTATACTCTTGCACATTTTTCTCCTTTTGTTTAGTAATTGCTTGAACATGGTGATTTGTTTGTCCGTTGGTAAGAACTTTGCTTTTACTTTTGTGACCATTTTCTCTCAAGTCTTGATCTTTTCCTTTCCTTTCCTCTATCTTTCAACTTGTGCATGATCCCACCACAAAGATGCATATCCCTTCAATATTGTAGTGGCAAGCTTTACCCTCATAGGTTCCTCAATGGATTCCAATTCAAAGCACTTGTTCATCTCTAAAATCCAATCTATCAACTCTTTTGGATTTAGGTCACCACTATAGGTTGTTGGATCTACACAAGGTTTGCTAGCAAATCTAGTCATTGCACTCAAAAACCTCCTTTAATGTTTATCTCCCACTTTTGCTTCTTTATTGAATCCTTCCTCATTATCACTCACATCCTCTAAAGGTACTCCTCTACACTGTGTTCTTTCCATTGCATCTAATTTGGCTATGATTCCTCTCAACATTTCCACGAGTTCCATGTCTCCAACTCGTGGGACTTCCCTTCTACCTCTTCCTCTCTATGTCATGTTCCCTCCAATCCTCTGTAGTTGTAGGCTCTTCACTTTTCACTCTTCCTACAACAATCTCTTTAGGAATCCGACTTCAATCTTCTACAATATCAAGGACTCAACCAAGCTTTAATACCACCTAATGCATCTCAAGGTCCAGAGATTATAACAAACTACTAAACCAAGCAACAAAATTGAACTTGAAAACACAATGTTGAAATACTCTCATTAACATTCAATAAAGGAGTTTCACTTTTTGGAAATCCTTTGGAAATTGATCATCAACTCCTACAAGCAAAACAAATAAGAAAACAAAAAAAACATATTTGATTGATGTCGATTGTTTGTGGGCCTGGATGCTCCTACATCACATGGTGTTTGATGTACCATCTATTGAGATGATAATTTTATTATTATTATTCTTATGTAGACACATAAATTTGCTCATCAATCTCCTATAAAATCACCTATAGTTGTAGAGCACTTGTATAGACAAGTTTAAGGAACGAAAGACGATATCTTGAATGGATTTTACATTAGAGCAAGATTCTTACAACATTGTAAAAGCACTTTAGAGCACTTGTATAGATGGGTGTAAGGAACAAAGGATGGTATCTTAAATAGATTTTAGATTAGAGCAAGATTCTTACAGCATTGTAAAAGCACTTTAGAAATCCCAAAATATTATTGAAGGCTTTGGAGGCAAGCCTGGAATTTGATGGTCTATTTGTCTATTTTTTGCATTTTAAACCGTATATTAGAACTTTAAAATTTATTGAACCGTAATATTTGACTTGCTATATTTTTATATAACTATATATAAATATATATTTAATATAAATTTTGAAGTTGTAATATGGTCTATTTGGCTTTTATAAATAATTTTTTATTTTTATTGTTTTACAAGTAATTGGAGAGTTTCCAACACTATTGGTGAACATTTCTATGTTTTTGAATTTCTTAAAATTTTATTTGGCTTTTATAAATGATTTTTTTAATTTCTGTTTGCGGTTTTGAGGACATGTTAAATGAAGTTGCTACGCTTCTGCATGTGAGGACAAGGACATGTTAAATGAAGTTGCTACGCTTCTGCATGTGAGTACAAATGAAAACAAATAAAAAATTTGAAGTAAAAAAATTATAAATTAAATATTTTTTGACAATTTATATTTTTAATAAAATGTCAAATGAAAGATATTTAAATAATCAAACCGTCACAAAAAAATTTATGATAGATAGGGGTGGCCGTCAAATTCCACGCCTGTTTGGAGGCTTCATGAGGGCGGTCAACTTGTAATTCTTGCCAAATATGATTGACACGAAGCGCAACGATGCCATGTTGTGGAATTCTCCCACATTGGGTTTGTGTCTAATTTTTTGAGTATCTTATTTTATATATTATACAACAGCCATGATAAATTCCGGCATTTAAACAGCTTCACAACAGTCACTCTTGAAGTCTACTTATAAGCGAAGTACATAGGGCACAGCAACATAAAGTAGTTTAGATCCTAGTCATACCAGATGCACCACAGTGAAATTGAGGTTGGTGAAAAAGCAAAAGAATCTAACCTAATTACGAAGCGAAAATATATATTGGAGCTCACAATCTGCCACTTCAATTGCTAAATAGATTTCTTGTCAAAACTTCGAGTCATTGAAAAATAAATCGTATGCACCGCAATTGGTTTGGAGAGCTACTGTGCTGAAAGAAAATGCCCTAGTTGGCAATCAGATTTATAACCACTGAGAAACAGTATGGTTTGCCCCCACGGACGAATTTTACCTACAATTGGAAATTAGAAATTTTCTAACAAAGCGAGAAAATGCCCTAGTTGGCAATCAGATTTATAACCACTGAGAAACAGTATGGTTTGCCCCCATGGACGAATTTTACCTACAATTGGAAATTAGAAATTTTCTCACAAAGCGAGAAAATGCCCTAGTTGGCAATCAGATTTATAACCACTGAGAAACAGTATGGTTTGCCACCATGGCCGAATTTTACCTGCAATTGGAAATTAGAAATTTTCTCACACAAGCAACTTATTACTATATAATAATAGCAAATTTGCTTTTTACAAAGCCAAAATCAAGTTGCTGTTACCATTTCCGCTAAAAAATCTAATAGAGAAATTAACCATTATCTGTCAATTTAGATTTATCTTTTAGCATCAAATTCGTTGTAATATTCAGCGTTACATCATTTACATGAGCATCATGGCACTGTAAAAAGCTCTAATAGAGAGCAATAGTTAATGAAACTCACAGCATTGATATACTAAAAGTCCCTAGCATTCAGGGAGTCCATCTCAAATTTAAAATCTTGATGTTGCCTGAACAAAAGAAAAATACAGTCTCCATCTCAAATTTAAAATCTGTGATCACTATTTTTTATATGTTTTCTAGAAGCTAACAAAAAAGGTTTAATAACATCCAATGACTCTTCTAGCAACTGTGATATTAGAACAAAGAGTTTCATTCTAGAATTTTCTTTCTAGAGTTAAAAGTAAAAATCACAAATATTCTTCAACGTTGTGCACTTCTTGGCCTCCAACACCATTAACAAAAAAATTTCTTCTTTAATGGCATTTCTTGTTTCATAACAATGTTCCTCAATTATGATGTTTTTATCAATAGTTGTTTAGTCAAATTCATTGATCTATATTTCATGAATGGTGATTCACATGAACCCATCTCTCATGAACATGAATGGCACACTCAGCATTTGTTGCATCTAGGTAATGCTCATGACATAAAAGTCAATAAGTTTGAATTAAAAACTACACAGTTGAATCCTGATAAAAAATCATGGCTTGACACACTGCAGAAAAAAACCTCCTACTTGTCAATATTCTTCAATGGCACTCTATACACTTGTAAAATGCAAAGCATGAAATGCTAGTTAATATTTTTCCTCTTCTCATAACCATTCCATACGGCATAACTAGAAACTTAAAGAAACATAACAAAATTTAGATGATGCAAGTATGCCGTACTTAATCTTAAAACATCTTTTTAAATAAACATCTATGGCGATAATCAATCGTATGCTTATTGACGGATGTTTAAGAACTTGACCTGGACTTTGCTTTGAACAATATCAATGCAGACAACCATGTGATATTACTCAAAGACACTAAATAACCAGCAGAAAGGTCATCAATCATTAGCTAATGCATTTTACTAGGGCAACAACTCATTATTTGCAGCTGGTCAAACTATCATCCAATGGCCAGCCATGTGCAATATCTAGAACAAATACACAAACTGGCATATCCTCCCTGAATGTATAGTGACCATTTTTTAGATTCATACAAATCAAACTTTCAGAGAAATATGCCTACCAAAAACAAATATATTTACAGGGAAACTACCTTAAATTCGATTGAAAGATTATAATAAAATGAATAATGAACATCTTAGAAAAAAGGCATTGTGTCCTTGTTTAACTCGCATGTGAAGGTTAAGAATATGATCCTTGCCTTGAAGGATCAATGATCAGGAGTTGGGGAAACAGGCAATGCCATTGGTAACAAGATCAAGAAGCATGGTGCAAACATTAGGCTTGAACACATTAGGAAATTGGCTCTTGAGTAGCATTCGTCCAACACCAAACAACAAATCTACCGTGAGGCCACCTAATTCCTAGTTAAAGAGGGCAATTATTTTAAGAGAAATTTAAGGTAAATGATTGAGGTTAACAAACATCCTCTTAATGTCAACACGGGTTGAGGGATGGAATCTGCACCATTTTTAGCAACTGATCTTTAACTCTCTTAATTGCCATAATTGTAACCCAGGATGATTTAACTTCTTTCCTTGGCTCAGGTTTGTTCCTCTAAGGAGTTATGCTTCTCTTTACACCTCTTTTGCGAGTGTTGGTAGAGGGAGGGGTACAAGTTATGGAGACAGGTACAGTTCGGGGGTTCAGGTATGCCAATATGGCAGTTTTTTCCACAGGTATGGGTACAAGTTCCTATGTGTGTGTGTATACAATAACACTCAATATAATATTCAATATAACTATAATTGACCTGCAGGTTTGAATTTTCACAGTTTATTATGATATAACTGCAATATGAACAAAATTGTCAAAAATTATATAATTTCCACATCCAACATTCTATTGATCTCTAAATCAACATTTTTAGCGTAGAAAAGATTTATCCATTATGGTCTCTTGACTCTCTTCCTGGCTGGTCACACTGCCTCAATCAATTTAGAAGGAAATGCAAAAATTAGAAGGATGTAAAAATATATTGCACTTCTTGTTTAGTTTGAAATGGAGCACATTGGCATTAATTCATAATAGGAATGCAGAGTAAAGATGAGATCAGAAGAGTGAAAAGAGTCTTGATCTTGTAATGCAGTGCTCTGCACACTTCTCAATAAATGTAGATTGGCATAAGCAAACCTCCTGCAGAGATTAGATGGGTTACTCTTTCAGGAAGTAATACAGAAAGAAACAAAAGGAACTTTTACACCTTCAAATACGACAGAATCACAACTCCTCACATGGAATAACAAAGAACAATTCAGTAAATATTAACAAAACATAGATAAATAATGAAGTCTTAACATCAATACACCAAAATAATCCATGATGCATGAACCTTCATTAGGGTTTGCCCAGGGTCTGCCCTAGGCACCCCAAACTCCAGCCCACAGCAGACCCAAACTGGGACCAGAACTGGTACAAGGGGCAATATTGCAGAACCCAGTAACATAGGTTTATTATATTTCTAATAGTATATTATTTCTTCCTTTCTCTTCATATAATTTTTAAAATACTCCCACTTTTACCTCTTCTTTCTATAGTTCCACACGCTCCCTAATTGGTTATCAGCTCTTTGCTTTAATTACTATGGAGCCCGTTCTGCCACACCTACCCCTGTTTGGCATCTTGTGTGTTTAAATGTGGCTTATATGCAACCTTCTTATCATTTTGTTTCTTCATTCAGATGATGGATAAGTGTGAATGAAACATTGATGGTAAAATTGCACACACAGTTCTTTCCAGAAGCTTTGCACACTAATAAAACAAATGTTAGGGAGAGGGGCACATGGTTACCATTCAAATGGACATGTGTGAACCTTGAGCACATCTACACATGATTTATATTCTATGCACCATTCCAAGAAAGTAAGATCACATACCAGTAAGATGGTCACGAGAGTCCAGCTCATATTATTTCCTTCAGCTAATGAACACCATCACCACATATAATTGTGGCCTAGCTTTTTATCAGAAACTGCAGTCCAGTGATTATCCTGATGACATTTATGCATCTTATTTTCTTCAGTTATTAAATACCATCACTGCAAATAGTTGTGACCTAGGTTTTTCTCAGAAACAATGGCCCAGTGATTATCCTGATGGCATAGGCTCAAATGCGCACATGCACTTTTACAGAGATGAAATCTGAATAACTTAAGGAAATGAAATTGCAGTAGGACAACTTAGTGCAACACAACTCCCGTGTGATATTGAAGGAATAGATCCCTTCCTCAGTCATTGAATGTCAACATAATACCCCAAGAAAACATTCAGTTATCCAGGTACACTTGTGCATGATAGCAAGCATTGGAGTGACCAGCATGCAAGCCTGTCATCACTTGAATATTTAACAACCAAACAAACTACCCATAAATAACAGGCACAGATTCATCTGACTTCTGATTCAAGATCAAAACATGTAATGCCAGGCTGGAGAAATATACCAAACATATTTTGGGTTTATATCTAATGACATAAATATAAATTTACTCATCTTTACACAGTCTAAATTTGTAAAATGAAAAGGCCGTTCAATAGCATCATACTTCTATAATACACATGTATTTGCACAAATGCTAACAATAATGGTGTACAAACTACTCCTGTGATCACTTGAATATTTAACAACCAAACAAACTATGCATAAATAACAGGCACAGATTCATCTGACTTCTGATTCAAGATCAAAACATGTAATGCCAGGCTGGAGAAATATACCAAACATATTTTGGGTTTATATCTAATGACATAAATATAAATTTACTCATCTTTACACAGTCTAAATTTGTAAAATGAAAAGGCTGTCCAATAGCATCATACTTCTATAATACACATGTATTTGCACAAATGCTAACAATAATGGTGTACAAACTACTCCTAAACAAGAGCACACTTATAGCAAAAATCCTTAGAACATGGTTTTGTCTCCACAATAATATTAAATCCTTCCACTGTAAAGAAAATAGACTTTCTTTAGAGCAATTAAAAAATGCCATTGCACACTAATCAAAATCTCTCTTAATAGTGCAGAAAACTTGTGTCGCTTGCAGTTTGCACCAAATATACTAAAATTTGGGCGATGGGAAGAAAATATACATGTTATAAACCTAATTTCCTACCTAGGAGAGGTAACTCGCAACTTAACACATGACAAGAGTCAATAAATCTGATGGAGATGAATCCCAGACTTTCTGCAATATATCTGAAAATATCCATATGTTAGAAAGATGCAAATCTGAAGCATTGGAAATTTATGAAGAGAATGCACCCTCTCTATTGCCCAAGTAAAAAAAACCACAATTCCATGAGTACTGCTTTCAATGGTTCAAGGACTCGCAAGTTTGTCTGCCAAACAATTGGTGTACCCTCAAAACATGTATTTTAAAGCTCTTCCATGGGAAACTGTGAAGAGTCAGGTTAGAAGAAAGCATCTTAAACAGACTGAATATAATCCTATTTTGAGGAAAAAGAAACAAAGCAATTGAGAACGTTCCTGGTAATTCAATAATTCAGTATGACCCAGTTCTCACAAACAATGTACATGAAATATTTCACAGTTTTGCACTCGAGAATGCAAAAACTTAAAAGGTGGGAGAGAGCCAAATACATAGAAATTTTAGAATATATTAAAGACCAGAAAATTTAAGACTGAACATACACGTGCACATCATAAGAGGAATTCAATTCACTACATATGATGCCTAGAGAAGAAAATCCAATATCAAATGTATTTATTTCTGTTGTACATGGAATAACTAGCCCCAACCTGTACTTTCTATGCTGAATGATTGGTCTGAACATATATTTGAGTGCTTTGCTATGGCCTAACACAAGAGTTGCAAGATATAGACTATTTCAACACTTTAAGGAAGAAATAAACAAGTCAACTCACCTCTTTCATAGCAATTGAATAGTAAACTATGACCAAGTTCTTGTAAAAAAAATTACGTGAAACATTTCATACCTTGAACACATAGAGAATACTAAGAAGGGAAAAAACCATAAAAAGGAGCATGTGAGAGAGAGAGAAATAGGGGCGTGGAGGAGGGGGGCAGAGACAGAGAGAGAGAGACCATATTATAAATTACACTGAGGAAATCAAGAACTTTAACATATAAAAGGATACAATCATGGCAATGCACCTGAAACAGGTCCTTAACTCAATTAAGCCATATTTAAAAAATTATTTATACCAGTCAAAACTTAAACGAATCTTGTGTATTTTCTCTAATTGCCTGCTCCCAAGCATGTGAATCTATCCTGAAAGCACATAGTTCCTAGAAGGCCTATACAGCATGAAGCAAACTTGCAGCAATGAATCTGCTTCCTAGTATGATAGTCACTTCAAGTGGTAACCCAATATATGTTATCATGATTCAATGAAGATAATTTTAGAATATTACATGGATCTAGTGTTTAAATCTGATATTACAGTATTTCATATACCTGATTAGTAAAAGACACGTACATTCCACAAGAAAGAAAATCCTTAAATTTTTTACAGGCTTAGTCTTTGTGCCAGTCTGAATTTATTCAGAATTGAACAGCAAGCAAAGGCCTGAGAAGAATAGATAAAAAGATTCCTGGATATTCGCTGCAGTGCTGATTCCATAGGTTGCTTTGAATGAAAGAATCACGAAAGGGATTGAGTAACTATAGTATGCTTACCCTCTTTACCATCAACCTCGAAAACTTAAAGCTGGGATTGGCTAGCAGAAACAGATCTTCTAAGAAAATTGGAAGTTGCTATACCCAATTTGGTCTTCATAAATGGAGCTCTGCTTCCACATAGCATATGAGTCGATGCTGTAATGACTCTATCATTCCCATTCTGAAGAAACCTGCCTTGCTCATCCTCTGTTGTTGTCTGTGACCCACTATCTACTGAAACAATTAGAGAGGCTCTACTTGTCTCAAGCCGACAGATGCTTTTGGATGTCACTCCTTTGCACCTTTTCACCTTCAATTTCACTAAATTAGGGCACCCTTTGGCAATGGCCTCAAGACCATCATCTGAAATTGAGCAATTTTTTATGCATAGCTTCTTCAATGCTATGAATTTAGCTGCAATACAGAACATCTCCAAGTCCCCAACAGCATCGCTATTGCAGAGAGCCATTCTTTCCAGGACCGGGCAATTGGAAGCCAAGGCATTTAAACTCACAATTGTTGTATCAATACCCATCAAAACAATCTCCTGCAACTGAGGACATTTAGTTGCAATGGAAAGCAACCCATCATCTGCAATTCTTCTGTACTTGCAGCTATCAAGGTGCACCTTTCTAAGCTTCCTGCACCCATTTGCAACTGCAGAAATTCCCACATCAGTACAATCAGAAACCTTGCTCATATAAAATACTTCCAGCTTCGAGCACCTTGAAACTGCCATCAATCCCTTGTCTCCCAGCTGCATATTTTCAATTTGCAGTTCTGTCAATTCCTGTAAATTTCCTGTCATATTCTCCATCATGTGATCCCAGTATCCAGAATTCCGTGACAAGATGAGTGTCCTTAGATGTTTGGATCCAGATAACAATGGGGCAAACAGCTGCCCATTATGAAGATCTTTAAGGCACAATCTCCTTAGCTTGCCTTGACCTGGTCCAATTCTTTCTAGTTGACCATCAATCCTTCTGAGCCGTTTTACAGTAAGATCTTCAAGCTCGCTGCAATTCTCAAGTATTGAATTCAAGCCCCTGGCTCCAAACCCACAGGACCCACATGAAAATTTCTTCAGAGGACCGCATGTAAGTGAAAAGGACTCGATACCCTCATCTGTAATCTGAATGCATCCCTTCAGTTTGATTTTCTTGAGCTGCGTGAGACTTTTCCCAATGAAACAGAGGGCCTTATTGTCCAGACTGAGCAATTTCCTGGAGCATTTCAGTGCCACAACGGTCACATGTTCAAATCTCAGAACAAGGTTTGGAAGAAAAAAGAAAAGCTCCGATCTGGCGAGGAGAACAAGTCGTTGCCTGAATTTTGACTCAATCATGTGCCAACGTTTGCAGACTACGGAGCACTGATTCCTATCCTCACTGGTGAGTTTTTGGAAAATTAAAGCCAGGCATTCATCTGGTATATCTGCAATTAGATCCTCTGGAATGTCATGTAAGGGTTCCACCTTGGGATGCTCCAGATAATGGCGGATTGGTGGATGAGATAGAGAAGAAGTGGATTGACCCATTGAATTCTATGTTATATCACACAGCTTTTCAAGAGCTGGTGAAAGAACGAAAAGCCTTTAAAAAAACCTTTTCTTTGAGATTGGTGCTGTTGATTGGACCTCGCCTGACTAGAGCCTTCAGTCCAGAGCTTAATAACAGAACCTTCAAGAGCTTATGAAGCGAATAAATTAAAAGACAACTTGTTTGGTGATTTGTGGGGCTAAGACTTCGACTCCCTATGGCAAACAGGGTTAGAAAAACATTGGACCAGAGGCTCCAATGAACGATAGTTTGAGGGTTTGCTAAGGAACCCAAGCCGGCAATATGTAGATGAAACGCATGATTTGGTCTTTAGATTCTCAGATAGGGTTATGAAAATCTAGATTTCGAGCCTCAAATAAACATTAAAAATCAAAACGTTCAACTTAAGGGATCATAGCAAGAATTTCTGGGGGCACCCAACAGGAGAAACCATGGGATAAGTCGGATAAGATCTTCATCAAAAAGCCTTCTGCATTAAATCCATGGATTTACAGCCTGAAAAATGCATATTTGAAGCACCAACAACCAGTAAAAATAAGTAAAGCAATCATCCTAATTGGACAGAAAGGGTCAAAACAAACATAAACATTGAATGCGCAGAGGGCCCTCTGCCGACCTTCTTGCCGTCCTCGAGTTTGGCGTTATATTACAGAAACATTAAGTCCTTATCAACTCCATTGTTAGTAACAGATTATTCTTTCTCTGCTACACTCTCTTCAACGATTCTCTTGTGACACAACACTCCATCGACAAATTCTACAACTAAAGACAATGATTTTTTTTTTAAAAGAGGATTAAAGATGTATAGTTTATGCTTGCCTGCCTTAGCTGCTTCCTGGGTCTTCTTTTGTGCTTTGTATTCTGCAAGATTTGGCGTGCTAAAGCATAAGGAAAGCTTTCATAGAATTGATTAACTAATCGCTTTGTTCTTGGCCGCGTTTATTCTTTCTGGAATTGCACGCTACCTGTGACTTTAATCATTTTCACTCGAAATCGATGACGTTTAATAGTTTTTTTCAAATTCCTTCCCCGAAACGAGAAGTTTGCCGGTGATGGTAACGTTGAATGTCGGGAAAAGACAGCTTTTAATGTGCCCGTCCGTCCATTGACCAGATGGGTAAAAAATGAGCTAGCTTTTATGGTGCCCGCCCGTCATTCTGAGCAGGTGAACAAAAACTAACTGGAGTAAATTATAGAGACGTTATGAGGTTAGTCACTAGTGATCAATTTAGATATTTAACGAGGCAAGATAAATGTCCAAAAAACAACTTTAGCAGTAGGGTCCATTCATTGGCTATCTCTTGGACAATTGAAGATAAAACAGTGCTACACCACGAGGACATTGATGTAGTACAGAGCATAAGCCAGATTGTATAGAGTGGCTAGATTCTCTCCATTCAAATGGGCACAGTGAAAATTGTGATCACGGTTCCTTCATAATCTTAGGCCACGTATAATGGGGGACGGGAGGGGCCTATCTCCTCAAAGATTGTGACAGGAATGGTGGAAGGATTTGGACAAGCCACGAGCACGAGGGCATCTACACACGTTGCACCACCTTACCCAATCCTATTTTTGGCAAGATTTGTCACATCCACCTATAGAGTGCCATTTCTTTGTCTGACCCCTAGTGGAAGACTCAAATCATTTCTGTTTCCCTTACTTTCTTAGGTTCAATCTTTTTTATTTTCTCTAGGCTTATTAAACCGAATTTATTGAAGTTATCATTATGTGCACTATTTAACTTTATTGAACAATGTATTATTAAAGTTGTTCTTAGTACCTTACTTCAACATTAATGTGTTCGAAGTCCTTTACTTTTCAAGTATTATATTGAAGTTGTGTTTATAATATTAAAACATTTTCTTTTTATTTTCATTATTATGTAAAATTAGGAGGTATCATATATATAAAATAGCTAACAAATAAGATTTTTTTATAGTCTAATAGATTTCTAATTGAAGGTCTTTGACATCCAAAGAAAGAGTTTTTAATCCAATGCTTATCTTATATTATGTAATGGAAAGGACTTTATTTTATATTAATGTGACAAAGAGTTTCATACTAGCAAATTTAACATGTCAAAATTATGATTCGATGCCTCAAAAATATTATAATGTAATGATCAAAATCACCAATTGTTTAGGGTTTCACTATTATATCAAATGAACATATGGCATTCCAATAACATTATTCAGATCAATGAATCCATTTCAAGACTAATTCCAACCAATTTTCTCAAGAGAAACTTTTCAATGGGTTATCAAACTCAAAAAACTATGGTATTGACTAGAATCAACAACTTGTGAAGCTATGAAAAGGAGGTCTAATTTTAAGAGGCTTTCCTTAACAAATGATGAATCTATAACGAACAATGAAGCATATCCTCAAAACAAAACTCCTAGCTATTTCTAATAATTGATCTAAAACAAAAAGAAATATAAATGAAGGGGATGGAGGAACTCTAGCCATAGTGCAAGGGGTGTTTCCCTAGTGGTCAAGAAATTCCTAAAGGTGAGCCACCTCCAAGGGAACCTTGCTAGCTTGCACCTAGATCTATAATAACACATTAGAACATATAATTGCTTTAGCAAAAAGTGAAACATTCTAGTCAAAAGAGCAATGAGTGAAAAATGCTAATTTTTTATCTTTCTATGTGCTGAAAATAATCTCCACCATGAAAGTGCCATATTTGATTGAATTTATGGGGAATGTGAGGCTAATCTCCCAAAAGAACCATATGCTAGGAAAAAGGCTCTAATTGAAAGGTTGAAAGAAGTCATGAATCTAATTCTAGAGTTTTGGGCTTGAGGGAAAAACCATAAGAGGTGCTTAAAAGACTCCAACTACTTGCAAAATGGGAAACAAGGGTCTCAAATATCTATATGAACTAAGACCCTAGTGGTAAGCCTTGTGGTGCAGTCAGAGTAGAAGGGTTCAGAAAGAACAGTCCAAACTATGCAGCTTAAAGTCAACATAGTGGAAATAACACAAGAAACTGATATGCGAACTTGAATCTTTATTGAATTGATAATCTTACACGCAACATATGCCTCATGGGTAAATATCCATGGCTCACAAGCCTGCCACAAGGGCATTCAACAATACAACTAGCCAAAGGCCTTATTACATGCCCCTAAAGGATTGATGTAAAAATATCTTGAATCTAAATCCTACTTCTAAAACTATTGACTTCCTATGAGTTACAAATGCTTATAAATATGCTTCTCAAGCTCCAACAAAGGTCTGCATTGGTCACAAGGCATTGGTACATTTTGACCAATTTTTTGACGATGGTCCATCAGAATTTCGATGGGATGTTGGGTCATAATTTTGACGTTTCAAATGTCATTGAAATTTAACGCAATTATAGCAACGAATAGTCGTCAAAATTTTAACAGACCGTCGTCAAAAAATTGGTCAAAATGTACAGTGAGGTTTCCCAAACCCGATGAATGATCATACATGAAGGTCAGCCTCAAGATATGGAAATATAACTCCACACGAAAAGAAATAACTCGTGAATCTCTAAGATAGGTCCCATTGAACCCAAGCTTTGCATGATCTAGAATAGGTCTGCACTAAGGAATCTAGACCATGTTAGCCCCAAATGCTTTGACTTATAATAATAGTGAAATTCTAAGAGTGATAACTTTCGGTAGACAATTGCAAATGATGTGAAATGTGGATATGTGATAGATGTCAATGTGTAGATGTTATATCCTACTTTGCCAGATGATAAATAATGATGTGGTAAAATGTGGAATGAAATACTAAAAATACTACTAAATACAATGTAAGGAAAGCACTATTTTTGGTTGACACATGATTGCTTTACAACCAGGGATACTCCTACATCAGAAACTTGGGGTTGGAAGAAAAGTGAGTCCCTCACTTTCTAGGGCTAAGAGGAAAACAAAAATGATCCACCTCAGTCTGAGAAATCCATGATGAATCCTCCACTAGTCTGCCTTTCCACTTCACAAGGTATTCTTTGTATTGCTTATTCCTAGTGCTCCTTCTGGTTCTGGTATCTAGAATCTACTCAATCTCCTCTAGTTCCTAATAGGTAACTACTCTTTCAAATAAACTTCATCACTACTACCACTTGAGTGTCCTTCATCACTACTAGCGTGGGAGTAAATAACATAAAATAAAAACACAACACCATACACAACAAAACACCAGATTTATGTGGAAAACCCAAGAAGGGAAAAGCCACAGCGAGGATTAGCTCACAATGTAAAGTAATTGCAACACCAAATACAATAGGCTCATTATTGGAGGGCTCACTACCCAAAATAAAAAAGAATAGAATAGAAAGAAGAAGAAAGAAGATTTTTACAATGAGAAATCTATCTCAGGGCAACAAAAAAGTTTCACTGCACCTTCAATGCATTCACACTCTCTCTATAGCATGTAGATACATTTTGCTCACTACTTCTAGTAATCTTAGTCATTAAGGCTCATAGTACACTTTACACTTTCACACTTCACATCATAATTTGCATCACACACACTTCATATGTCCATCCTCTATCAACTCAACATATATACCATCTTCAACATTGAAAACAATTTACAAGGTTGGCTGTGCACCTCAACCATGCAAATGAAAATTAGGTTGGCACTAAGCATTCCCGCGGTGGAGAGGAATGAAAGTGGACCACATCACACCTTAACTTAGACCTAAATCCACTCATACATTCCACACCACACTTCCACAAACATAGAAGCAAATCTACAATTAGTGTGAACACCCAAGGTCGGTTAAACATGTGTTAACACCATTAAACATTTGAGTACATGCTTCACCAAATCCAAAGATGACTTGTGGACCATACACAACACTTGAACGCAATCTGGAATATTGTAACAACACCCTAAAATTTGGAAAATATTTTACAACATCATACACCTGAAGAACATACTCATTTTGTACACCCAGTTAACCTTCCACATACTATAACACATGAATCCAACCTTGCGGAGTACCAAACTTCAAACCACTCAAACAAAAGATAGATATGAGCAATGTAAGTACACTCTCAGATCCGCAAGACCATAAACCATATTGCAAAGAAATACGGAGCAAAACTATTTCTCCTAGACAACACTACTTTCACAGTTCACACACTATTGAACACAACTTTCTCTACCCAATGACCCGAGACAAGAAACTATGGATATAACACCTCTTAATATCTGTGATCAACATATTTGAACTGCATAAGTAGATCTTCAATACAAAAAAAATGTGGAGCAAAAACCAAAACACTACTCTGCTACACTGAGCACTCTTTACCACACTCTCTTTTATTCATTTTTTCTCGAAAGCAGTTGGAAACCAAGAAGCAGAAATAGATTCTCATCATCTGCAACACTTCCTCATTACAACCAAACCAACTACAAAATAACAAAACAACCACACACATGCTTATCAAGGCAACACTAGAGGTTGACACTAGTGAGACTACTAATGACAAAATATTAGAAAAAATAAAAGCATCTCCATAGGTTGACATCAATGCAACAACAAAGATCTGTTGATATCAATGACAACACAAACTATACAAACTTCCAACAATCTCCCCCTTTGTCATTGATGGCAACTCATGATATGAAAAACCAACAACAACAACAACAACAACTCTGATCACCAACATACTGCACATCAATGCACACTGCTCCATTTGAAACTTTCTCTAACTCCCCCTTACTCCATAAGGTTTTCAGTTAACTCTCTCCCCCTTTGAAATCAATGGGAAAGGGTAACATCCCCTTTGATATCAATCACAAATGTATCTGCTTTGCAACTTCCTTTTCTTATACTGCACTTTGTTTCTTCACACTTGTTGGCAGTGATAGTGTTTGTCATTGATGTCAAAGATGCTCATGATGGTGCTTCGAGTTCAATGGTTCTTTCATGATAGTTGGTTGGTGCATAAGCAAAGGTTGGTGTGATGTTGGTTGGTGCATAAGGTTGTTGGATTTTGGGGAATTTTGCAAATCATTATTCACAAAGTACAATTGCTCGTGTTCATGCTTGTTTTAAGGTATCTCATGGTGTCTCAATGTATCTCTCACATAAGGTCTATCATGTATAGTTGCTTCAGGTTAAAGTATCATCCAATGGTGGTGTTGCTTGATGATTGGTGCATTCAAATTTTGTTCCAAGACAAGGTTAAGTTGATGCTAGTCATCTCTTGGTACATATTGGTGCTAAGAAGTGCTTGTCTATTTAGTTCTTGATGTCCACCATGGATCTGAGAACATTTCTTTAGAGGTTGCTTCAGATTATGACAGTGATGCTTCTTGTTATTTAAGGCATTCAGTGGGTTGTTGTTCACATAGTTGTGTCTTTTTTTGTTAAGTGTTCTTAAGTTGCTCTTGCTTGTGCTGCTTCAAGGTACCTGTTGATATCAATGAGTTTGTTGTTAAATTTCCAAGATACTAAGAGGGGGGGAGTGAATCAATATCTTCTTAAATTTTTTGATTAGATACCATCCAATTATTCTAATGCACACAATAGCAAAGATAAGTGAAAGCATTAACAAAACATGAAATCACAGAACACATGAACACCAAGTTTTTTTACGTGGAAAACCCAAAATGGGAAAAACCACGATGAGTGTTAGCTCACAATATAGTATAATAGGTTATAAGATATTACAAAATGGGTGGCTCACTTCCAAGACTCATTTCCCAAAAACAAAGGCTCACTACCTACAAAATTACAATGACAAAAATGGCTTTCAACTAGAAAGATGAACTGATAGAGTACACCTAGTGAGTGCAGATTCAATTCTAATGAAGCTCAATAAACTGACTTGACACACTTCATCATATTCTCTCTTCTTCACATTTGCATTCACAACACAACAAAAAATACCTTTTTAAAAACCAAATATTATCCAATATAGATATATAATCTCTTTGCAAGCATCAATTAGGTTGGCCTAATTAGATGCATTTCTTTTTCACCAAAAATACCAACTTGTCAGCTTCAAGCTTTCACAAAATCTTCTGAAAAGGTAATTCACACATCCAACATGCTTCATCAAGTCAGCATAGACCTAGAATAGGTCACACATATATCTATATAACAAAAATTAATTCACCATTAATTACACAATACATCCACTAGATTGGCCAAGGATAGACCTAATAGCACAATTGCAAACATTAGTGTAATGTCGATACACCATATGAGCATCTGGATATGTAAGATCTTGCAAGTACGTGCTCCCAACGTCTACAAACCATTTCCCAAAATCGCAGGAAATAGTAATCACCGGCAAACAATTGTAGACCAAAATACTGGAGGATGTAAGCAAAATACCGATTCAGATACTGAACCAAAATACCAGAACAACTTCAGACTTGATCTTGCAATTGAAATTCATATATCATGGTGACATCAATGACAACACAAAATAACAAAATGAGATGTTATCCTTCATTTTTCCAACAATCCCCCCCTTTGTCATTGATGGCAACATGTGCCAAAAAGAATATTTATAAAACACCTTATTTACAACACTTCTCCCCCTAACACCAACATTTCACCATTCTTCACTCCCCCTTTGACATCAAGGACAAAGGGTGTCCCAAAAACAACTAAAAACATTAAAACAAAGAAAACAAAGAAGCATGTATCGACCGGAGGATGGCTAGCCTTGAAGCTCCTTTAGAATACCTTCCCATATTGATTTTCCATTCTCCCAGCTATCCTTTGTGGCAATCAACATCCTGTTCAACTATTCCAACTCTATTAGAGTTTCTTCTACACCATCTGAAGTATCAAGAGTCAAGTTTATCTTCTCAAGTTTTTTTGTGCAAGCCAGAGCCTTGCCAACCAGAGTGAATTCAATTCTTACAATGTCACTCAACCGATCAAATTTTCTAATAATTTCTTCATTCTACTTCTGTAAAACAAAGAATTTTTCTTTATACATAGATATGGTGTTCCAGGTTGATCTGTCTCTATCTTTGGATAGGTTGTAAGTACTGGAGATGGCTAACATATGAGACTCAATGGAGTCCATAACAACTTTAATATTCTAAGTGGCATCCAGCCACTTCAAGCAATAAGAAAGGACATGTTCATTAGCTTCTAACTCACAAACCTTCACGACTTCCAGATTCTTTTCAACACTTGAATGTGCAAGCACACATTTTTCATGCAAATCCAATAGTCTTTTGTTTGCCAATTTCTCCTCAGCCTCTTGTTTTGTCTTTTCACTAAGCCGAGAGGTATACTCCTTGAAAGAATCTAACACCAATCTCATATTTTCAATAGGAGTGAGAGATGTATCAATGGATGCACCAAGTATGACTTCCTACAACTCCTTAAGATCATCTTCTACAAGTTGTGTTCCTCTTTGATGTGCTTCAAGAATTTCCTTCCTTCTAGATGCTTGGATAGCATCTCCTAGCATCACTTTATGCACCAGAGATAGATCTTCTCCATATCCACAAACCCTTCAATCATAGGAAGTTGTAGAAGCTCCTGGGGAATTATCGACTGAAATCTGATTTTCTTGGATAGCAGGCCTTTCAAAACATCATTACTAGAGGATGATTCTCTGGGATTCTTAAGAGATTTTACAATATGTTTTTCACTTTCTTCCTTTTTCCCCACAAATTCTTCATTTTTCTTTTCTTCCTTTCTCTTTTCCTTCTCTTCTTCCTCCTTTTCTTCTTCCATTTCCTCTTCTTCCTCTTCTTTCTTTTCTTCCTTTTTATCATTATTTTTCTCTTCCTCTAGATTATCCTTTTATTCTTCTTCACTACCTTTTCCTTCTTTTGCATTACCTTGTTCATTATTGCCTTTTTCTCCTTCAGTGTGCTTTGGAGGAGAATCATTATGCTTTTTAGTCTCAACTTCAACTTCATTTTTCTTTTCACCTTCCAGAGGATTATTTTCATCATCGGCATCAACTTCTACATCAATATTTTCAAAAATATCTTCATTACCTATATCAAGAGGAATATTTTCCTCAACATTTTCAGCAGCAACATCTTCATCAACTTTAAGCATGCCATATTTTTTGTTGTATCCTAAATCACTTTTTTTGTTTCCTTCCTTACCTTCTTTGTCAACTTTTTTTTCCTTGTCATCAACATGTTTACTCTTCTCTTCATTTGAAACATTTTTGCATAGATCTTCTTCAAATATTCTAGATCATCCAGGGTCAGGGAAGACCCAATCTTATTATATGCAACATTTCTAATTTTCTCTTCAAAATCAACAACCTCTGATCTCCTTTTCATCAAATTTTCCCACATGCTTTCAGGTACATCTTTCCTTATATCATCCTACTTAACTTCTAAAATGATAACATATTGAATAATGGCTAAAAGCAAGGTTTTCTTATATTCTTCTCCAACAGTATCATAGTATTCAGTTGTAGGTTGAAGCATATTCTCAAAATGTAGCAAGGAATTGAGAGTTGCCCTCTAGTTTAAAGTAGGGACCAAAACTTACCGGTATGTCTCGTTCTTCTCTCTGGCTCGCAGAGGCTTCAATAGATACCTTAGACTTCTTTGATTCTCATTTGGTGTGCACATGAACACCAAATTTTTTCTCTTCTTCATCATCAAAAGATGTTACAACATGTACTCTCTTGGAACCAACAACTTATGTAGAAGCACCTTCACCAGAGGGTAAACCTCCTCTTCTTCTCCTTAACAGCTTTGCATCAGGATCTTCTTCATCTTCGTCTTGATCATCTATAACACTGGGGTTTTTCTCCCTTGTCACTTTCTCTTTCCTTCCTCTCTTTGTAGGGGCTACTAGAGGAGTTTCTTTCCTCTTCTCGAATCTAGTAGTTGGTCCGGAGGAGACAACACCTTTTCCTTTATCGACACTGGGCTCAATCTTTGTTGCAGGGGCTATGGAGGGTTTTGCAGAGGTAGTCCTTTCGGATCTCCTTGGGCTAGATGATTTTGCCTCCAATTGTTCTCCCCTAGCCCTTCCAAGGGAAATCTCCTCATCAGTAAATCCAGCTTCTTTAAGCTTTTTCTCCACATTCTTTCTAATTTTAGGCTTTTGCTGCTCTAGATGAATCTCCATAGATTTTTTAGTAGATGTCCCAATTCTGGGTTTGTTGGGATCCTTCAGATTCTTCAACAACAATTGCACATAACCTTCAACTTCTTCTTCTATTACCTCATATCCCAGAGGTTGAATCCAAATGGTTCAATATTTTACAGCCTCAATCATGCATTCATTAGAGGAAACATGGAATATCATATCGTCTTTATACTTCTCAACAATTTTCTTCGTAATCCTTTCCCATTCATTCATGTTTCTCTTGAATACAACAAATAATGTTGTTAGAGCATTATCTTGAGCATCCAAATTACCCAGACTATGCATATAATAAAAAATTTGATGTCCTACTGGTCTGGATGAGTCCCAATGTTGATGTTGCAGCATTGGTATTTACTTCCAGCGATCTCCTTGTTTCAAGAATAATAAATTAATATTTTCTATTATATGAGGCCGACCTCATTTATGAAGAGATGTGTTTATTTAGAGATTATATCTCTTGATTGGAGGCCAACATGAAGGATCAAGGGATGCAACTCTCTCCTTCCACTTGCATATATGTTTGATATGTTTCTTTGTTCAATCATCCACTTATACACATTCCATTCCATATTCATTACAAGTGTGAATTACAAGTTGAATTTTTCATTAAGAGGAGTTTGAGTTTCTGTAGAAGTCTGAGTTTACTACAAGTAGATTGCATCATTCTATTACTATGTTTTTGCATCTATTTGGGGTGCTTCTTATTGGCCTTCTTATTGGTCCTTTGTAAAGGAGATATTCTTTGTGTTGATTCAATATATAAGTGATATATTGTTGTTGGGTTTTTCTCCCTCAAGAGGAGGGTTTTCCCAGGGTATCTATTGTGTTATTGTGTTTGATTTTGAATTAATTTTTGTGCATTACATCTGATCATAAAAAAACTAACATGGTATCATAGTTGGTTGATGTAAGATCTAAACAGATGTAAATTTAAATAGTGTTGAAGGAAATCACTAAATCTCCCTTAGAAGGAAATAGATCGCAGATGGCATAAGTAAGTAAGTCCAACAGGAATTCAATGGCTTTAGTCTCACAATTATTATTGTTGTCTATGTTTTAAAGGATCGAGTCCAAAGTGTGTTGCATCTGGTTGCCCTTGTCACTAATGTGTATGCAAATATGTCTCAGATCGACATATCACTATCACCAGTTTTGATTCTTATTGAGCAATAGATTGTGTTCAAAATTTGAGCAGTGCAGCGACAGAGGTATCTTTAATTCTCAATAACATTTTGGAGATAACATTTTGTGCTTGTGTTCTTTATCTGCAATGCTTCAGACCTCATCTTCTAGGAGCGATGTGGATAGGGTCGATGTAATGCAAGGGGCTTGCAAACTTTTGGAATTCTTATTCTGGTCGGGCACTATATCCTTTAATAAGTGCGGCATTTTTTTCATATGATAGATGCAAGCCACTACAGTCTCATAGGCATATGAAGTCATCTCGATTCCATTGTTATCGCTATGAGTATCTTCAATATTATGGTGCAACCATTACTCCTAAGGATTTTATTGCCTTTTGGTGCACTAGTGATATAGGGGCATCATGACTTCTCTGAGAGTCTCGATTATTCGTTCCTTCTGCAGACTCTATTTTGGGTGTCGTGATCATTCAAGATGAATTATAATAATTAATCGATGTTTGTGGATTAATTATCATCTAGTCAGGATTCTCTATGGAATCATCGATATGTGTTTTTGGTAGCATTGCTACGATGGTTACTCTACCGGGCCTTTGTAATCTTCATGGTCCTTGAGTATTAGCAGTCATTACTGGCATTGGACGGGTTCTCTTACTCATGCTACTTCCAGTGTGATTCTTGGCATCAATTGTTATATGGGTATATATGGGAAACAATGGAAGCCTTGAAGAGGATCGACATTACCAACGAAATCAGGTTGGATCGAGGAGCAATTGAATGTTGATTGAGATCGTGTTGCAAAATGGCTGCAACCAAATCAATTAATCGATAACTGGAAACATAGTGCATCATAAATTTGAACGGTCAAAGACCATGTTCAAATTTAACCCTACAAAAGGGCCTGTGTTCAAGCCGTGAAGGTAGTGAGTGTAAGAGCAGTGTTCCATACTATGTCTACTTATTTCATTCAGCAAAAAATTTAAAGAGATAATTATTCTTTGTTTGCTGAGTTATTTCATTTATTTGGATCTTGTGTAATTAGTAAAGAGAGATTATGGTTTCTCTCGGATTGTGTTCACTAGCATAAGATCCTTTGAAGATTTCATTTATTCATTGCAAGATAGTTCATGCTAGTTGTGAAGATTTCTGAGTGTGACTCTGAAATGAAAAGAGAATTTCAATTTTGATGGTGATTAGTTGGTCACATCGATATCATTCTCTTATGCATGAACTGTGATAGAGCCTTGAACTCTTGGAGGGAGTTGGTTCTACATGCTAACTGCATAATGCATTCAATAAATCTATAGTTGTGCAAATTATCTTTTGTTGTGTTGAGTTTAGCACTCTCGAGAAGAGTAAAAGATGGAAGAAAGAGTTATATCAAAATTAAATAAAGATAAGTTTCCTTATCCCTTCATTCCGATATTTTGATATATTTCTCTTTAGGTTGATTTATTTATTCATGTTTTAACATTGTGCATAAATTCTTATGTGTTCATGCTATAACTTGAAATAGTAAACCTTGTATGATTCTAGTCTTGATATTTCTTTGGATAGTTATAAACTATTAGTAATCTCTCTCTAAAATGCTTCTAAGATAGTTCTAGGAGCAAGAAGGTGATGAGAGATTGCTTAGTGATGAAAAGCTTGAGGCATCTTGTGAGGAAGTCATGCCAACCAAAGAAATGATCAAGCATGAAGTCACAACTTGCAGCCATGGGATTGAGTTGATGCCTAGAGGGAGTTCACTTCCATGAGTCTTCTTTGCAATCTTTGAAGTAGGGATCAAGAGGAAGTTTTGTAACTCACTAAGAAGAAATGAAGATTATTGTATTGCAAGGCTAGGTGCTAAATCCCTAGAGGATCCCTTCAGCTGTTGAGATCATAATTGCTCAAGATAGTCATCTGGATTTGACATTGGTAGCTCCGCAAACCTATTCATAATAGAGTGATATGGGATGAGGTCAAGGAGGACAATCCTGAACTCTCTATAGTATCAAAGGTGTGCACGAGAAAACATTTCTCTAAGGCAAGCGTTGCAGGAAATCTTGGACGAAGAGGTCAAAAGGTTGATGCAAGTACTTGAAGATTTACAGGGAGCCTACTGAACTTGAAGAAGATGGTAATCTAGTTGATCTTGATTCTTTATGTGATTTAATTCTTACTGGAGGAGATCACCTCATTTTTTAAATGCAAGAAGGAGCTAGCTTCTGAGTTTGAAATGAAGGATCTTGGTCTCATGCATTACTTCCTTGCTTAGAAGTTTTGGTAGAAGCCTGATGAGATGATTCTAAGTCAAGGGAAGTATACTATTGACATTCTAAAGAGATTTGGTATGATGGATTGCAAATCCATGTATATGCCTATGGAGCCAACTTGCATAAGTTAAGAGAGGATGCAACTAGTTCAGATCTAGTGGATTTCATGATGTTTAGGTAGTTGATTGGATCTTTGATGTATCTAGTCAATATTAGACCAAATATTTACTATGTAGTGAGTGCACTTAGTTAGTTCATGTGTGAACCAAGGCAAATACATCTAGTTGCAGTGAAGCATATCCTGAGATACTTGTGTGGCATAGTTGAGTATGGCTTGAGATATTCTTCAGGCGTGGACTTGGAGCTGCATGGTTATACTGATTGTAATTGGGCAGGGTGTGTCACTGATCGGAAGAGCACCTCTAGATGTTGCTTCAGTTTGGGGTGTACTATGATATCTTGGTGCAACAGGAAGTAGTCATCTATAGCATTGAGTACAATAGAGGCAGAGTATATTGTAGCTTGTGTGGCAACTCAGGAAGCAATGTGGCTTCAGAAGCTCCTTGCAGGTTTGTTTGAGCAATCAATGGAGCCTATTATCATTCATTGTGATAACTAGAGCTGTGTGAAGCTTTTTTTCAATGCTATGTTTCATGATAGAACTAAGCATGTTGAGATCAAATACCACTATATTAGAGTTATGGTATTGAGGAATTAAATTCAGTTGAGCTATATCAACACTAATGAGTAGATGATAGACATTCTCACCAAGCCTCTCTCTAGGATAAAGTTTGTGTACTTTCAAGACAAGCTTGGTATGGTGGAGAATCAAGCCCTAGCTAAGAAGGAGTCTCAATATCAGTGATCCTCTTTAATGCATTTCTCTTTGAGAGAGATTTGAGGTGCAAGCCCTTGTTAATGCATTTCTCTTTTGAGATTTGACGTGAAAGCCCTTGTTTCCACCCTCTGGGAGAGCCATGGTGAACGTCACGTTGAGGTGAGAACATCACGTAAGTGATGAACACTTACACATACCATACAGGGTTGTAGCCATTATGGTTGATATCACAATGAGGTGATAGCTTTCTTTTCCACATATGGTTGTAGCCATTGTGGTAGACATCATGATGAGGTGATATGTCTTGTGCAACTAGAAGTATTCTCCCTAGCGAAGAGGGAGTGTTGATGTTATAGTGTCGTTTTTCACTTCCAATGATCTCCTTGTTTCAAGAATAATAAATTAATATTTTCTATTATATGAGGTCGACCTCATTTATGAAGAGATGTGTTTATTTAGAGATTATATCTCTTGATTGGAGGCCGACATGAAGGATCAAGGGATGTGACTCTCTCCCTCCACTTGTATATATGTTTGATATGTTTCTTTGTTCAATCATCCACTTATACACATTCCATTCCATATTCATTACAAGTGTGAATTACATGTGCGAATTCTTCGTTAAGAGGAGTTCAATTTTCTGTAGAAGTCTAAGTTTACTAGAAGCATATTGCATCATTATGTTACTGTGTTTTTACATCTATTGGGGTGCTTCTTATTGGACTTCTTATCGGCCCTTTGTAAAGGAGATATTCTTTGTGTTGATTCAATATATAAGTGATATATTGTTGTTGGGTTTTTCTCCCTCAAGAGGAGGTTTTTCCCAGGGTATCTGTTGTGTTATTGTGTCTGATTTTGAATTAATTTTTTGTGCATTACATCTGATCATAAAAAACCTAACACCCAACATACTTCTTCATTCTTTCTCGAAAGTCTCTTCATGAAATAAAACAATAGACATACAATCAATGAACCAAATTTAAAAGCATAATTCCTCTCCTTCGTCGACTTCGAGTTTTCAAGAAGCTATAACCGAAGAAGCTCACATAGATCATAATCAATGCCATTTACAACCATATCAAAGCTTGTATAGATTGTTGTAGCTGAAACAAAATTCTCTCTGTTTGTGAAGTATATTTTGTGACCCATCATGATAGTTGTATACTTCACAGCCAGATTACTAATGGTCTTCATTGTTAAAGCTCTCTTGTCATATGTGGCTCCTATAAGTTATGTTACTACTTCATTCTTCATAGATTTCAATACAAGTATTGTACCTTTATCCCAGAGCCTAGTTATAGCCCTAATCGCCTCCTTAGTTATTAGGTGTGGCCGGTCAGTCCACATGAATGTATCATGGATTATGCTTAGGACTAATTTCAAAAATTTGTCATCATAGCTGAAGTTGGGAAAATTGTTCCATCTATCCAACCTCTTCTTAACCAGGTTTGAGTACTCAGGTTTTATCAAGAAATCATCACCAGTAAGCTCATTCTACCAAATCTTAATCAACTTTTCAATTAAAATACCTTTTTCTTCTCGATGAACCTCAGCTAGGGTTTGGACAACTCGAACACCAAATCTTCCCAGTAATGCTCCAAAAGCTCTTAAATTTCTTCAAATGCATGGATGATCAAAATTCCTTAAACATCTCCTTTATAAAATAATGATTTGGCCTAATTCGCATTAAATGCGACAGATTTCAAAAAGTTGTTAAAAACTCTTCTCTTTTACATAGACAAACCCTAATTCACTCCACAAAAGATCATCCCTTCATATTTCCTACCGGTTCCTTTTCCAAAACCTTTGATAAAAAGTTCTTCACATTTCATCCTCGTGCCAGCCTCTAACATGCCATCTATCTAGGGGCTTCTTATAATTTTTTGATAATGCTCTACCATAAGACCTTGCTAGGTCTAATTCTCAGAGGAATCATTCATACCGAATGAGGTCACAAACACATCAACAGTCTTTGGTTCTTCTTGCTTCCTCCAAATCTTATTCATCTCTTGCTTAATCTCATCTTTGACAACCTTCTTTGCAGATTCATTATTTTCTACCAGATTAATCTCCTTACTTTTCTTGCTTTTGCAAACTCTTGAAACATGTCCTAGTTTGTTGTAGTTATAGAAGACAATATTTTTTTGATTATATTGACTTCTACTGATTCTTTTTTTGTACTGATTAGCTTTATGTCCATACTTGTTACACATATAGCAATAGCCATTAAAGGATTCATTCATTCTTCCTCCATTAAACCGATTCATCATTAGGGTTCTACATTCACTTGCCCTATGTCCAATTCTTTTGCATGCAAAACATTGACTAGTAAAAGGACCATGGAATTGATTCATCCTACTCCTACATTTTGTTTCCTTGTGACCAAATTTATTGCATGAAAAACAAATGCCATTAAAAGAAGGATACCTTTGTGCGTTAGATTGTGTCATCAGAGGTCTCCTAGCAAAGTTCCTTGATTTTTTTTTTTGTTTTCCTTTATTCAGAGTCTTCTGATCATTCACATTCTTGGAACTTTCACCGGTATCATTTCATAGAATACCTTTGCCTTTACTCAGATTCTATCCTACAATCAATTCATCAAGCCTATTTGAGCTAGATTTGAAATTGTTTTCACAGAGTTTCACCTTCTCCAGATCCACTTCCAGGTTACAACTTCTTGTTCAAGCTTGGTGCAATCTTCAGACTTGCTTTGTACCAACTTGTTTAGACACTCTTCAATTCTTTTCTTCTCCTTTACTTGCACTTTCAAACTGGCAATATGTTCATTATCCTTCTTCAACTGATCAATTACTTCCTTATGCCTATCTTTGAACTTTTTCAATTGCAGCTTTAATTTTTGGACACATTCATTTGCCTCTTCAAGATTCTCTTTCAGATCTCTATTTTCTCTTTCAACTTTGTCAAGATCCTCAAGAGTAGTCTGGAGCTCTCCTTTTTCATTCATTTCTTCCATCTTCAGGATCTCCCTCAAACTATTAGGCCTTTCTAGAGGAACCAAGCTCTAATACCAATTGTTAAATGTCCAAGATATTGAGAGGGGGGTGAATCAATATCTTCTTAAAATTTTTGATTAGATACCATCTAATTATTCCAATGCACACAATAGCAAAGATAAGTGAAAGCATTAACAAAACATGAAATCACATAACACATGAACACCAAGATGAAAGCATTAATAGAACATGAAATCACCAAACACATAAACACCAAGATTTTTTACGTGGAAAACCCAAAATGGGAAGAACCATGGTGAGTGTTAGCTCACAATATAGTATAACCGGTTATAAGATATTACAAAATGGGTGGCTCACTGCCAAGACTCATTACCCAAAAACAAAGGCTCACTGCCTACATAATTACAATGACAAAAATGGCTTTTAGCTAGAAAGATGAACTGATAGAGTACACCTAGTGAGTGGAGATTCAATTCCAATGAAGCTCAATAAATTGACTTGACACACTTCATCATATTCGCTCTTCTTCATATTCACATTCACAACACAACAAAAAATACCTTTTTAAACTTCAAAGATTATCCAATATATATATATATATATATATATCTAATCTCTTCGTAAGCATCAATTAGGTTGGCCTAATTAGATGCACTTCTTATTCACCAAAAATACCAACAAGCTTTCACAAATTCTTCTAAAAAGGTAATTCACACATCCAACATGCTTCATCAAGTCGGCATAGACCTAAAATAGGTCGCACATATATCCGCATAACAAAAATTAATTCACCATTACACAATACATCCATTAGGTTGGCCAAGGATAGACCTAATAGCACAATTTCAAACATCAATGTAATGCTGATACACCATATGAGCATCTAGATACATAAGATCTTGAAAGGACATGCTCTCGATCTGTCTACAAACCATTTCCCAAAACCGCAGGTAATAGTAATCACCGACAAACAACTGTGGACCAAAATACCAGAGGATGTAAGGAAAATACTAGTTCAGATACTATACCAGAATACCAGAACAATTTCAGACTTGATCTTTCAATTGCAACTCATATATCATGGTGACATCAATGAAAACACAAAATAACACAATGAGATGTTCTCCTTCATTTTTCCAACATTTGTTGCATTAGCATGTTTTGCTTTTGTCATGTTTTCTTCAATAGCATCACAACAAGTAAAGCATCAAAGAAAGGTTTAATAACATTCAAAGGCTTCAAACCCTAAGAACATCAAAGCTTCAAAGTATAGTAACAGTGCATCAAGAGCTTCAAAGGGTTTAAATCCTTCATCTTGGACTTGTATTATCTTCATCAAAGTCTGAATCAAAGCATTTTGTAATAATCTAGAGTAATTTACAAAAAGGCACAAGTTTAAGTTCATTTTAGGGTTTATTTGTGTTTCCACCTTGTTTCTAAAAACCCTAGATATATGCTTTATGTGCAAACTAAATAGAAAATCTATTTGTAAGTTGACCAAATGTTGCAAGTTAATGCTTTTTAAGTAACCTACTTAAGGGGTTTTAGAACATTCATTAACCAACCCTTTCCTTTGAAGAAACTAGTTCAACAGGTTAATATCCTTTGGATGGAGAATCAAGGTAAAATCTATGGCTCTCATTTACTTGGAGCTATGATGGGTATAAAAAATCGATGATTCTCATTTAAATTTGATGAACAATTACTTTTAGGGTTTTAAACATGATAGGAATTATGAAGGTTGATTTTTTTTGTGAGATCATTTGAATATGAAAAGTTAAGGAATGTGAATGAGCACGCAAGTTCAAATTTCTTTGTTTTTTAATATCAACGGTTAAGAGAGGTTGTCAATTATTATTGGCTAAGAGAGTGTGTTTTAAAATAAGTAAGGGTGAAGTTTTTGATTGATTATTCTGAGAAGTATGAAAGATCTATGAGTTTATATTGAATATGAGGTGAGAGTTTTTGAAGATTACAATTTATTATTTTGCTATCATGAATATACAAACAAAGAAGAACATGAAAGTATTTTTTATATTTGAAAATGGAATGTTTTGGTGAATATGGAAAGTTGGTT
Organism: Sequoia sempervirens; assembly: GCA_007258455.2. NCBI lineage: Eukaryota > Viridiplantae > Streptophyta > Pinopsida > Cupressales > Cupressaceae > Sequoia > Sequoia sempervirens. The sequence continues at coordinate 892,488,328 of VDFB02281492.1, forward strand.
TTGATTGATAGACATGAAAGATAGTAACTTTTTCTGATATTTAAAAAGGGGATTCTCATAAAGAAAAAGGAGTAACTATGAACTGAATGAAAAAGGAAGGTGTATTAAGTGTTTGGAAATATGATCTGAGTGTGCTGAAACAAATGATACTTTTTTCTTACTTGAAGACATATACAAATAAGAAGATCTTGAACAACAATATTATTTGTGTCTTTGCATGACTATTCAAGATATGTGTTTCACATTGTGCAGATTAGAATAACATCAATGAAAACTCTTTTGACAAGAGTATGATTTGTGTTCTATGCAAAAGTGGATGGATGATTGTATAAAAAACATGATATGAATGAAATCATAGGAAAATGGAGTGACAAGTCATATATGTAGCAAAGTTTTCCCAAGAAGTGTTAGATGTTGAAAATTTGATGGTCTTTACTCGAATTGATGCAGTGGTTGATTACATGAGTAGTGGATTGTGTTGAAACAGAATAACCCTCTGATTATTTCTTCTTTCTATTGAAGTGTTTGCCTGGGAGGCATGATGAAAAGCTAGTAAGGCATGAGTTTTTCCAGTGAGGAATAGAAGTTAGCTAGTGAGGCTTGTTGAGTTTTCAGTGATACATTAATTGTAATTAGTGAGATTCTTGTTTAGCTAGTGAGGTTGTAATCAATGAGACTTTATATTGCTAGTGAGGTTGTAATTAGTGAGATTATTGTTGTGCCAATGAAGCCTAATAAAATGAACTTTTTGAGTGGTTTTTTCTCCCTGTATAGGGTTTTCAACTCATAAATATTGTGTCTCATCTTTTCTTGGTGATGTGTTGTTTCCTTGATTCACATGTGATGTTGTGACTTGCACATGTATCTTTGTGTTTTCTCATGAAATATTATATTTAGGGTTTTTTGTGAAATCAAGGAAATTAATTTTATGTGATTGGTTTTATTGGATCACTGATTCACCCCCACCTCTCAATGATCCTTAGTATTCCTACACTTCTTTTCACACTTTCCCTTAGGAGTACACAACTTACTTCACCAATTAGAATACACTACACATATCCTTTGACAAAGGAAAATACCTGTATACAACACAATGAAAACACTTACTCCCCCTGACTACAACAACCAACAATGCTACTACCTACTCCCCCTGAGAGGTAGCCACCAACATTAGTCCATAACAAGGAATGAATATTGAAATCCACTAGATTGATGCATAACCATATTCATATAATTGAAAGGAGGAGCAATAACCCCTAACTTCTCTTGGAGATACTCAAAAGTATCCTTAGGAAGAGAATTTGTGAAGATATCTACAACTTGATCCTTTGTAGGAACATACTCCAGCTTCACCTCATTCTCTACAACCTTCTCTCTCTAAAAGTGATACCAGATTGAAATATGCTTTGTCCTTGAATGCAATATCATATTCTTTGAAATGTTAATAGCACTTGAATTATCACAAAAGATAGAGATAGGTTCACCATATACCACTCTGATATCCTTCAAATTCTTCTCCATCCATAACACCTGTGTGCAACAAGATATGTATTATGCTTCTGCAGTAGACAATGACATTGAATCCTTCTTTTTGCTTACCTAAGACACCAACCTATTTCCAAGAAAGAATACACCACCACTTGTACTTTTTTTTCATCCACACAATTTTCCCAATCTACATCAGTATAAGCACTTAGAGAGAAATCGGTATCCTTTGGATACCACAAGCCATATTTTGGAGTGCCCTTCAAGTATCTGAAGATTCTCTTCACTATTGCCACATGTGATTCTCTGGGATCTTCTTGAAATATAGCCACAAGACAAACTACATGCATGATATCCAGTCTGGTAGCAATTAGATACAACAATCCTCCAATCATTGATCTCTACTTTCTCTAATCGGCCTTAGAAGATTCACCATTCTTGCTTAACTTGTAAATAGTAACCATAAGAGTACATATCGGTTTAGAGTCTTCCATTCCAAAATTCTTTAGCATTTCCTTGACATATTTTGATTGTGAAATGAATATACCTTTTTCTGTCTAATTGATTTGTAGTCCAAGGAAAAAATTCATCTCCCCAACTATTAACATTTCAAACTCATTTTTCATTTGTTCTACAAATCTCTTGCACATAACTTCATTTCCTCCAAAAAATTATATCATCAACATACACAACCACAATCAATACTTAATCTTTTTCAACCTTAAAATAATGATTGCTATTTGTGATACCTTTATTGAATCCTTGCTATAACAAGTATCTATCTAATCTTGCATACCAAGCTCTGGGAGCTTGCTTGAGTCCATACAGTGCCTTTTTCAATCTACAGACCATATTAGGGTTATCTGATAATTGAATTCCTTCTGATTGTTCAATGTAAAATTCTTCTTCCAACTCACCATTTAGAAATGCAGACTTCACATCCATCTAATATACTTTGAAATCCTTATGTGCTACAAAAGAAAAAAACATCCTAATAGCTTCCATTCTTACCATCAGAGCAAATTTCTTGTCAAATTCTATTCCTTCTACTTGTGAGTAACCTTTACACTCAATTCTTACCTTATTCCTAACAGCTTCTCCATTCTCATTCAGCTTATTCCAGAATACCCACTTAGTTCCAATCACATTCTTGTTTGCTGGTCTTGGGACAAGTTCCCAATTTTGATTCTTCTTAATCTACATTAGTTCTTCTTCCATAGCCTTGATCTAGTACTCATCTTTGCATGCTTCACCCATTGTTTTAGGTTCAAATTTGGAAAGCAAACATAAGTTTACTTGTTCTTCTATCATGACAACTTTTCTTCTTGTCAATACACCTCTGCTTTTTTCACCAATAATCTAATCTTCATAATGATTCTTCTGCACATACTTAGGGGTCTTAGGGATCTTTTCTTGAGCTCCTTCCTCTTCAACTTGTACTTCATTTTCCTTACCTTTATCCTTTTCTTCTTCTCTAAAAGAGGATTCATCTGATTCATATCCATCTATCATCATTGAAATTTTATGTAGATCTTCATCTACCTTGACACTTGCACTTTCAACAATCCTTTTTAGCCTCTTTTTGTAGCATTGGTAAGATTTTTTGTTTGTAGAATATCCAAAGAATATTCCTTCATTAGATCTTGCATCAAAATTTCCTAAGTTTTTCATCTCTTTTAATATATCATTTGCTTCGAAACACTCTAAAATACTTGATTGTAGGAATCCTTCTATACCATAACTCATAGGGAGTCTTTGAATTATTTGTCCTTGCTTATGATTTGTTAAGTATGTAGACTGCAGTATCAATTTCTTCTCTCTAGTAGTCTTTTGGTAGCTTTTCTTCTTTCATCATTGTTCTTGCTACCTCCTGAACAACCCTGTTCTTCCTTTCAACCACTCCATTCTTCTAAGAAATCCTAGGGGCTAACCAATGCCTCTTTATTCCTTGAACTTCACAGAAATTATTAATTTTTTTGGAGGTGAATTCTCCACCTTGGTTAGCAAACAGTTGATCTTGTTGGAAATATGTGCCTCAAACATCACAGGCTAAAACCTCCATTGGAGCCAAGTTGATATGACATCTATCATGTCTAGCTGACTAGCAGCTTTGATACATTATGTTTTGAACAAGTCGTTGTGACCTTGCAGAAGTCTTGCCGAATGTTTATTCTTTGGAGCCTTCACTGTGACATAGTGTATTCGCTATGATCTCTTATCGCGAGGAGTTCTTTGGCCGACAGGCCATTGAATCGTAGATCGGGGAGACTCATGACGACTACGGGCTTCAGGATAACCTATGTTGGCTTGGTGAGAAGTCCTAGCGAACAGTGAAGGTCACGCCAATGGGGACACATCCAAACGTTCATCGGAGTAACTCAAAGCGATCGGGGAAAGGTCTTGGTGAGAGTGTTAAGTCTTGCCGACCGTTCGGTGTTCAGTGTAACTAGAAGGGTTTTAGAGAAATGTCTTAGCGACTGAAGGATGTCTTGCCGATAGCCTATGGCTATCGGGGTAACCCGAATGATCTCAGGAAGAAGTCCCAGCAAAGAATGTAAGTCTCGCCGATGATAAGGGATCTTCGATATAACTCTTGGTGATGGATGAACACTTCGGGGTAAGTCCTAGAGCTCGGTGTGATGTCTTAGTGAAAGTAACATGTCTCACCGATAGTGCTTTATGTTGAAGCCTTCGGGGTAAGTCTTGGAGTTTGGTATGTTCTCTCGGTGAAAGATGTAAGTCTTGCCAACTATTCTTTGGAGCTTGATATGACTTGTGACTTCAGTATAACCTTTGGTGACTCGCTATGATCTCCTAGCGAAATCAATAGGTCTGGGCAACTGCTTGGTGTTTCGGCATAATAGTGAAAGCTCGATAGAGTATCTTGGCGATAATGATATCTCTTGGTGACATCAATATGAAGGTTATATGGCATCGGCGAGACACTGTTAGTGTCTCACTGAGATGCCAACACAGTGTGAATTCTATTGACAGTTTGACTGTCCTATGTGGAGTCTCGTGGACCAATAGGAGAAGCTGAATCTGAACAGTTGGAAGAAATTCGGTTGTGACGGTTCTGTGAGGAAGTTCTACAAACAGAGTTCAACATGGTTATACTCAAGGATTACAGATTGTAATTGGGTTTTTTAGATCGACGGATTTGTTGAGTGATTGAATTAGTAGATGAATTCTAATCTATAAAGACTATAACTTGAAGGTTCCTGTACAAGATTGTTCATGGTGAATGCTGCTGTAAATAGACATCAAAAAGATAAGTCTAAATTTTGTATGTAATCTTTATTACTCTAATACAAAGTGATTTCTCTTGGTGTGGTGGGTTTTTCTCTCGTAAGGGTTTTCCCACGTATATCTAGTGTTCCTGTGTGATTGTCAAATACTCTGTTTCTATTATTTGCTTCATAGTGCATCTTAGTTGAACTGTAATTGGAAAAATTAAAAGTATATCTACATTCTTCTCTGAGGTATTGACGTTAGGAGAATTGTTTTCGCATCTGATTTTCCTTACAAGTGGTATCAGAGCCTAGCCAGTTGTGTTATCCTTGTGAGTATGTTGGGTTTTTTGAGTCAATTCTGTTCAGTGGGAGTCTTGTAGAGTTTGTTATTTATGTTTACAGGCTGAGATGGCTAGCACGTCTAGAAAGTTTGAAATAGAGAAGTTCAATGGCAGTAACTTTGAGTTGTGGAAACTCAAGATGGAGGATCTTCTAGTTGATCGTGATCTTTGGATTGTTGTGGCTGGAGTGAAACCTACAGGCATGAAGCAAGAAGATTGGGACCTTGCAGATAGGAATTATAAGGGGTTGATAAGGCTTTGTTTGGCAGACTCAATGCTTCTGAATGTGCATGAGGAGAAGACTGCCTCTTCTTTGTGGAAGATACTGGCATCTATTTATCAAGGGAAGTCCTTGGTGAATAAACTGTTCATGAGGAAGAAGTTGTATTCTTTGATAATGTAGGAAGGAGGGTCTGTGGCTAATCATTTGAATGCATTTAATATGCTAATTTCTCAATTGACATCTATTGGTGTAAAAATTGAAGAGGAGGATCGTTGTATGCTATTATTGTGTTCTTTGCCAGACTCTTGGGATCATCTGGTGATGGCTATTGGGAGTACAACATCTAGTTTTAAGATGGAAGATGTTGTTGGTTCTTTGCTATCAGAAGAGATGAGAAGGAAATCTTCTGAGATGGCGAAGGAAGCTCTTGCTATCAGAGGAAGACCGAAAGAGAAAAGAAAGAAAAAGGAAAAGAAGTCCAAATCAAAATCAGAGGGGAGATCAAAGTCTCCTGGCAAGAAGTCCAAGGTGAAGTGCTGGAATTGTGGGCAACCTAGTCATGTCCGAAATGATTGTAAAGAGGAGAAAAAGAAGAAGAAGGGATCTTCTAATAATGGTTCTTCTCATAGTGATGGTGATGCCTTCATTGCAGCCTTGGATACTCAAGCATCAAATGATGTCTGGCTGATTGATTCTGGAGCATCTTTCCACATGACATCTCATAGAGAATGGTTCACGAAGTATGAAGAATAAAATGGTGGAAAGGTGTACTTGGCAAGTGATTCAACTTTAGAGATTGTTGGTCGTGGAAGAGTCAAAATACAATTCCCCGATGACAGAGTAAAGGGAGTTAATGATGTTATGCATATACCAGGTTTGGCTCGAAACTTACTTTCTGTAAGTATGTTGAATGATATTAGAGTACAAGTTACGTTCTTTGGAAATGGCTACAAAATGACTAGAGGTTCAATGGTGCTGGCTAGAGGTGCTCAAATTGGTACCCTATACAAGCTGGATGCACATGTTGTTCAATGTAGCAGTGTCTCTGAAAGTCACTGAAAGCTGCTCATGGAGGTAAAGAGGGAAATATCCCTAATTATGTAAACTCTATGGAAGTAAAACTTCCTGTAGAGAATACTATGCTTTGGCATCATAGGTTAGGCCACATAGGAGAAAAAGGTTTAAAAACCTTGAAGAACAAAAGCCTGGTTGAGGGGCTTGAAGATTGTAATCTCAAATTTGAATTTTGTGAGCATTGTATATATGGAAAGCAACACCGTGTTTCATTTTATTCCAGTCCTCATAAATCTTTTGGTTTGCTAGATTATATTCATTCAGATGTGTTTGGTCCAGTGGATGTTCCTTCTTTGTCTAAATCAAGATACTATGTGTCGTTCATTGATGATTATTCAAGAAGAGCATTTGTTTATTTTTGAAAACTAAATCAGAAGTATTCAGTCGATTTAAGGAATTTAAGAACCTTGTTGAAAATTAGACTGGTAGAAATATAAAATGCTTAAGGACTGATAATGGCGGTGAATTATGTTTTGATGAATTTGAAAGATACTGTAAAGACCATGGAATTAAAAGACACTATACTACACCTTATACTCCATAGCAGGATGGAGTTGCAGAAAGGTTCAATAGGACAATGATGGAGAGAGCACGAAGTATGCTCAGTAGTGCTGGCTTGGAGAAGAAATTTTGGGCTGAGGTTGTATCTACTACATGTTATCTAATTAATCATTCTCCAAATTCTGCTCTTGTTGAGAAAACACCTTTGGAAGCGTGGTCTGGTAAGAAGCCCTCTCTTAGACATATTCAAGTCTTTGGCTGTGAGGCATATGCATATGTGCCGGATGTGAAAAGATCTAAATTAGAGAAAAAGGCTGTCAAATGTATTTTTATTGGCTATAGTGTTGTTATAAAAGGATGCAAGCTTTGGAATCCTGATAAAGAGAAGGTTGTATACAAGAAGTGTAATATTTCATGAGTGAAACCTTCCACTTTGGATCTAAGTCAGAGACAGTCAGAAAACAATAAGGATGTAGCATTAATTCCTCCTACACCAAAGAAAGAGGAATTAAAAATTCAAAATGTACCTAAAACTGAGGAGAGCTCAAGTAGTTCGGATAGTTTTGAAGAAGAAGAAGAACCTCACCCTCAGCCTCAGCAAGTGAGGAGGTCAACCCATGAAAGAAAACAACCAGATAGGTATGGGTTCTCTTTGATTGATTCTACTTGTGCCTATGCTTTAATTTCTAGCACTAATGAGCCTAGGAATGTAAAGGAGGCATTTAAAATGTCTGATTCAGACTCTTGGTTGGAAGCCATGAATGAAGAGATGGAATCATTAGAAAATAATGAAACCTGGAGTCTGGTGCCCTTACTAAAGGCAGATGTTGGCTACAAATGGGTATTTAAGAAGAAAATTGGTCTGGATGGCAGTGTAGAAAAGTATAAGGCGAGACTGGTTGCAAAGGGTTATTCCTAGGTAGAAGGAATTGATTATGGGAAAATATTTTCTCCTGTAGCAAAGCTGACATCTATCAGATTTTTGTTGTCACTTGCAGTAGCGTATGACTTAGAGGTTGAACAAATGGATGTGAAGACATCATTTCTTCATTGTGATCTTGAAGAAGAAATCTATATGTCCCAGCCTGAGCACTTTGTTGAAAAAGGTAAAGAAAAACTAGTATGCAAATTAAAGAAGTCTTTGTATGGGTTAAAGCAGTCACCTAGAATGTGGTACCAAAAATTTGATACTTTTGTATTGTCTTTGGAATTTGTGAGATCAAAATCCGATCACTACATATATTATAAAGCTGAAACTGATCGAGTACTTGTTATTGCTCTCTATGTTGATGATATGTTGTTCATAGGAAATAGCAAGCTAATGATTTCTAATCTTAAGTCTCAGTTGTCTGCTAAGTTAGAAATGAAGGATCTTGGTGCAACAAGGTATATTTTGGGGATGGAGATAACTAGGGACAGGAAGAATAGAAAACTATGGCTTAGTCAGAGTAAGTATATCAGAACTGTTCTTGAGAGATTTTGTATGAATGATTGCAAATAGCTAGTGGTTCTAGTCATGCAGGGAACAAAGCTATCTGTTGAGGACTGTCCAAAATCTCCTACTGAGATGGACATGACCAGTGTACCCTATGCTAGTGTGCTTGGCAGTCTCATGTATGCAATGGTCTATACAAGGCCAAACATTTCCCAAGCAATGGGAGTTCTTAGTAGATTTATGGCTAATCCTAGAAGGATACATTGGGATGCTGTGAAGAGAGTGTTTAGATATTTGGAGGGAACCTCAGATTTTTCTTTGTGTTACCATGGGAATTCGGTTGAATCATAGAGGACTCTCAGTATTCATGGATATGTAGATTCTGATTGGACAGGGGATATTGACAACAAGAGGTCCACCAGTGGTTACATTTTCATGTTGAATAGTGGTGAAGTGAGTTGGATGAGTAAGTGACAGGTTGTAGTAGCTTTGTCCACTACGGAGGCTGAATACATGGCAACTAATCATGCTTGTAAAGAAGTAGTTTGATTGAAACATTTATGTTCTAACATTGGTTTTGATGCAGGGGAAATAACTATTTTCTGTGACAGTCAGAGTGCAATTTTTCTAGCAAAGAATCCAACTTTCCATGCCAAGATGAAACATATTGATGTGCAGTATCACTTTGTATGAGATATGGTGGAGGATGGAAAGGTCAGTTTGGAAAAATTTGATACTCTGGAGAATGTTGCAGATTCATTGTCGAAGCCAGTGAGCACAAACAAGTTCAAGTGGTGTGCCAGTTCAATGGGCCTTAGTACCCATGATTTTTAGTAAGTTATGTTGTGCTCTAGAGGTTCCTGTGTGATCTTTGTCAAGTGGGAGATTGTTGGAAATATGTGCCTCAAACATCACAGGCTAAAACCTCCATTGGAGCCAAGTTAGTATGACATCTATCATGTTTGGCTGACGAGCAGCTTTGATACATTCTATTTTGAATAGGTCACTGTGACCTTGCAAAAGTCTTATCAAACGTTTATTCTTTGGAGCCTTCACTGTGACATAATGTATTTGCTATGATCTCTTATCGCGTGGAGTTCTTTGGCTGACAGGCCATTCAATCGTAGATCGGGGAGACTCATGATGACTACGAGCTTCGGGATAGCCTATGTTGGCTCGATGAGAAGTCCCAGTGAATAGTGAAGGTCACACTGACGGGGACACATCCAAACATTCATCGGAGTAACTCAAAGAGATCGGGGAAAGGTCTTGGTGAGAGTGTTAAGTCTTGCCGATTGTTCGTTGTTCGGTGTAACTAGAAGGTTCCAGAGAAACATCTTAGTGACTAAAGGATGTCTTTCTGATAGCCTATGGCTATTGGGGTAACCCGAATGATCTCGAGAAGAAGTCCCAACAAAGAATGTAAGTCTCTCTGATGATAAGGGATCTTTGATATAACTCTTGGCGATGGATGAACACTTTGGGGTAAGTCCTAGAGCTCGGTGTGATGTCTTAGCGAAAGTAACATGTCTCACCGATAGTGCTTTATGTTGAAGCCTTCGGGGTAAGTCTTGTTGTTTGGTATGTTCTCTCAGTGAAATATGTAAGTCTTGTCGACTATTCTTTGGAGCTCGATATGACTTGTGACTTCAGTATAACCTTTGGTGACTCACTATGATCTCCTAGCGAAACCGATAGGTCTGGGTGACTGCTTGGTGTTTCAACATAACACTGAAAGCTTGATAGTGATATCTCTTGGTGACATCGATATGAAGGTTATATGACATCGACGAGACACTGTTAGTGTCTCATCGAGATGCCAACACAGTGCAAATTATGTTGACAGTTTGACTGTCCTATGTGGAGTCTTGTGGACCAATAGGAGAAGTTGAATCTGAACAGTTGGAAGAAATTTGGTTGTGACGGTTCTATGAGGAAGTTCTACAGATAGAGTTCGACATGGTTATACTTGGGGATTACAGATTATAATTGGGTTTTTTTGATCGACGGATTTGTTGAGTGATTGAATCAGTAGATGAATTCTAATCTATAAAGACTATAACTTGAAGGTTCCTGTACAAGATTGTTCATGGTGAATGCTGCTATAAACATACATCATAAAGATAAGTCTGAATTTTGTATGTATCTTTATTGCTGTAATACAAAGTGATTTCTCTTGGTGTGGTGGGTTTTTCTCCCGTAGGGGTTTTCCCACGTATATCTGGTGTTCCTGTGTGATTGTCAAATACTCTGTTTCTGTTATTTACTTCATAATGCATCTTAGTTGAACTATAATTGGAAAAATTAAAAGTATATCTACATTCTTCTCTGAGGCATTGGCGTTAGGAGAATTGTTTCCGCATCTGGTTTTCCTTATAGATCTTCATAATGATTTCATTCTCAACCATAGCTTTAAATGCCTTAAACTTATCTAGAGCTTTTTATTTTTCTTTGAGAAAAGTAACCCAAGTCATTCTAGAATAATCATTGAAATCAACAACATGAAATACCTGTCACCTTCAAAAATTCTTTTCTGGTAGGTCCACAAAGGTCTGTATGCACCAACTCCAAAGGACTGGTAGTATATTGTTCTTTGACTTTAAAAAAAATTCTAGCTTTCTTTCTAATCTAGCATTCCTTGCAACAAAACATTGATAGGCTTTGTAATCTTTGGAAGATCTCTCACAACTTGAATTGAATTTGAAGATCTCTCTCACAAAAAAAATTGACGTGACACATTCTTCTATGCCATAGCCAACTTTCATTAATTTAAGTCATAACACACATACCATTAGCACCTTTGAGCTGATAAACATTTCCATCTATTCTTCTTCCTGCAACAACCATAGTTCCAAAGCCTTTTTTGACCTCACAACCATCATCCTAAAACACAAGGTTATATTTTTTTCCATACATCTATCCTACACTCAAAAGGTTATGTTGGAGACCCTTAACATAAAGAACATCATCTATATTATGCTTTCCATAAAAAATGATTGAACCTTTTCCACATATCCTAGCAAATGTATCATCACGAACAAGACCTCCTTCAAATTTTTAAAGTTTAACAAAATTTCTCTTATCACTAGTCATGTGATTTGAGCATCTAGTGTCAATGATCCATTTATTCTTCTCTTTTCTAGCATGAAAAGCAATCACCATTACTCCTTCAATATTATGACCTATTTCTAGAGTACTTTCCTTCAAACATCTCTCAGAGTTAGCATAATTAGTTCCATTATTTAGAGTGATGAACAAGCATTCATTATGCTCATCATTAGGGTAATTAGATTCATCATCAGATATACTAGCATCTTCTTTAACATAATAACTTCTCCTAACTAATTTACTTTTGTTCTATTTATATTTATCTTTTGAAGCTTTGACAGGACACCTTGAAGTATAATGACAATTTTTTCCACAATTGAAACATTTGAACGGTAACTTACCTCTATATTTTCCAATGCCCTTTTTTAATCTCCTCACAAATTTTGCTTCTACATCATCAACATCATCCAAATCAGATTCTTTATTCTTTTAAGCTTTGCCAACTTTAAAAGCGGTCTCATTCTTTGAATTGCTTGGAACAAACTCTCTCAATTTAAAAGTAGTTAAAGCACCAAACAATTGATCTCTAGAATACAAATTTAAATTTTGAACTTCTTCAATAGTAGAAAATTTATGACTATAAGACTTAGGAAGAGTTTTTAGTACATTCTTTACCACTTCATTTTCTTCAAGTTTTCCACCAAGGCCTCTGATGGAATTAACAACTTTGTCCATTGTATGCATGTAGCTTGTAATATATTCATCCTCTAACATCCACATGGTTTTCAATTTAATCTTTAGGTTCTACATCTTAGCTTGCTTGAATTTTTCATCTCCTTCATAGATCCTTTCCAGGTTCTTCCAAATCTCACTAGTAGATTTAAGATTCATAACTTTCACAATTTCAGTATTAGAAAAACCACTCAAAAGAGAATACCTTGCTTTTCTATTGTTCTCATAGGCCTTAATCTCATCATCAATGCTTAGAAAACTTGCTGGCACAATATATCCAGATTCAACAAACTTCCATACTCCAAATCCTAGCAAAACAAGGAAAATTTCCATCCCAATCTTTCAGAATGCATAATGTGATCCATCAAAAAAAGGATCGTCCTTGTGCACCATCCTAGATCTACCTCAAGCATTTAAGCTTTCTTCTAAGGAACCTTGCTCTAATACCAATTAATGAATGCACAAGACAACTGGGGGGGGTGAATAAGTTGTTTATTAAAACATCAAACCCTCACTTTTTAAATCCACATTACCCTCAATCTATTATAATGATTTAGCATGAGAGTAAATAACATAAACTAAAAAAATAACATCATACACATCAGAACACCAAATTTACATGGAAAATCCAAGAAGGGAAAAACCACAATGAGGATTAGATCACAATATAAAGTAATTGCAACATCGAATACAATAGGCTCATTTCCCAAAAGAGAGAAGGGCTCTCTACTAGAATATAAAGAAGAAGAACAAAGATTGTTACAATGAGAAATCCATCCTAGAGCAATAGAAAAGTTCCACCATTGCACCACTAGTACATTCACACTCTCTCTATAGAATGTAGTGTTGAACACCTAGAATACTGAAGGGGGGTGAATCAATATTCTACTAAACCATTTAACTACTAACCATTCAAGAGTTAAAACATATCTAGTTGCAACTATAAACAAAAACATGAAAGGAATCATAAAACCACATGAAACATGAACACTAGGATTTTTACATGGAAAACCCAAAATGGGAAAAGCCGCAACGAGGATTCGCTCACAATATATTATAACTAGTAATAAGATATTACAAGGCACACTACCAAGACATATTGTCCTTGAAAGGCTCATAGCTTGAAATGATTACAAAAGAGCGTGGCTCACTGCCAAAAGGATGAACTGATGAAATACACCTTCTGTGTGTTGATTTCAGTTCCAATTAAGCCCTAGAAAACATAATCCTACACTAGTTTGCAAGTTCACAGTATTGAGAAAATGTGTCTCAACCTTGCAATTATATATGATTTATTGTTGATAGGATGTATATATATTTATATATATTCCCTTGTTACACCAATAGGTGTATACAGTGGTAGCATGGGGTGGCATTAAGGAGAAAAATGTGAGCATGTTAAACTTTTTCAGGAAAACTCATAAAATGGCTAACATATATTAAATAAATGATATATTGTAAATTTGGACAGTTCATTATTAGGTTTTAGATCTAATGGAAGATATTTTATTGGCATGTCTTTCCCTAGAATGTAACCCTATTTTATGAGCGTGTTGTATTACAGTTGCAGTAGACGGTGATGTATTTTGAGAGTCTGATAGTGGTCGTGTTGTCTCTTGAACTCTGAGTAGTGGTACTCCTATGAGAAGCTTACTTTGCAAGTATATTGCAATCTTTGTGATTGCTAAATAATATATTGGTTAGATTTTGGAGTGTAGGGTTTTTCTCCTAAAAGGGTTTTCCCCACGTAAATCACTATGTCATGGTATGCATGATAGTTGTGTTTATTTGTGTTTAAGTTTCTGTAACTATTAAATACCTACAATTTTTTTTTATTATTCTCCTCTCAAGATTAGTGTAGGAAGTTGTTCCACTATCTTAGCTTCCTTACAAGTGGTATAAGAGCTTGATCACCTTTGGTTTTAGTTGTGCATTGTTGGATTTTTTGAACTAATCCAGATTCAAGTAGGATCTTGTGCAAAAGACACTTTGTGATTTTGTTGCAGGAATTTTCAGATGGCAAGTTCATCAGGGAGAATAGAGGTGGAAATTTTTTCTAGAAATAATTTTGAGATGTGGAAGCTAAAGATGGAGGATCTGTTGATAGATCGAGATTTGTGGGATGTTTTTGATGAGAATGTTTCAAGGCCTGCAGATCCTACTCAGGTTGTTCAATATGATGTTATGGACCATAAGACAAGGGTCTAATTAGATTATGCTTGGAAAACTCTATTTTAATTAATGTCCATGAAGAGACCTCTGTATAAAAACTATGGAAGAAGCTTGGTGAGATGTATCAGGCCAAATCTTTAGTGAACAAGATTTTCTTGAGGAAGAAGTTATATTCCTTGAGAATGGATGAGGGTGGATGAATCATAGACCACTTGGAAGCATTCAATATGTTGGTGGCTCAATTGGCATCAATTGGTGTCAAAATGGATGAGGAGGAGAAATTTCAGATCCTACTGTGTTCTTTGCCCATTCATGGGATTCTCTTGTTATGGCTATTGGGAGCACTTCTATTATTTTGAAGTCTAAAGATGTGGTGGGTTTCTTGCTTTTTGAAGAGATGAGGAGAAAGGTATCCATCACTACCAAGGAGGCCCTAAATGCTCATGGAAGACCTAAGGAAAAAGGAAAGAAAAATGAGAAGCATGACAAATCCAAGTCTAGGGGGAGATCTAAATCTCCTAGAAAGTCCAAAGTTATTTGTTGGAATTGCAGTAAGCTTGGGCATGTTCCTAAGGAATGCAAATAAGAAAAGAAGAAGAAAAAGAAGAAATTTGATTATGATTTTGAGTCCAAGAAGGAAGATGGTGATGCATTTATTGCAACTTTGAAAACTTATGCAAGTAATGATGCATGGTTAATTGAATTAGGTGCATCTTTCCATTGACCTTTAATAGAGATTGGTTTTCTAAATATGAAGAATTGGATGGAGGCAAGGTGTACTTGTTTGATGATTCTCATTTAGACATTGTTGGTCATGGTAAAGTTAAAACTAGATTTATTGATGGTAGAATAAAAAGGATTAATGGTGTATTGCATATCCCTAGATTAGCACAAAATTTGTTATCTATGAGCAAACTAATAGATGCAAGTGTGCAGGATAATATTTTCTGAAATATTTTCTGATGTAGGATGCAAGATGGTTAGAGGTGATATGGTGATTTCTAGAGGTGTCAAATATGGCAAATTGTATATTCTTGATGCATGCACTGTTGAGTGCAATAGTACTTCTATGAAAAACAAGTATATGGAAGAAGTGAGGGTTTCACCTTCAATAGATGGTCATGGATTTTGGGTGCCCAAGGGTGTTCTTTCTTTTGAAAGAAACTTACCTACAAAGAAAACTATGTTATGGCACCAAAGACTTGGCCACATTGGAGAAAAGGGTCTAAGGACCTTGAAAAATAAAAACCTTGTTGAAGGTTTTTCTGATTGTAATCTTGAATTTGATTTCTGTGAGTATTGCATTTATGGAAAACAAAATCGTGTTCAATTTTACTCAAGTTCTCATAAATATTGTGATGTATTGGATCTTATTCATTTTGATGTGTTTTTTCCTATAAATGTTCCTTCAATTGGTAATTCCACATATTATGTTTCATTTATTGCTGATTATTGTAGGACATGGGTATATTTTCTAAAGAGTAAATATGAAGTTTTCAATCGATTTAAAAAATTTAAAGCAATGGTTGAGTTGCAGACTGGAAAGAAAATAAAATGTTTAAGGATTGATAGTGGTGGCAAATTTTTCTCCAATGATTTGGATAGATCCTATAAATATTGTGGAGAAAACTTTGTATTCTCCACAACATAATGGAGTTTTAAAAAGAATGAACATGACACTGATGGAGAAGGCTAGGAGTATGTTGAGTGGTGTTGGCTTAGAATAGAGGTTTTGGGCTAAAGTTGTTGCTATTGCCTATTATTTGATTAACATGTCTCCTACATCAACTCTTGTTGATAAGACACCTATAGAGGCATGGTCGGGTCGCAAGCCTTCATTAATACATCTTAGAGTTTTTGGTTGCAAGGCATATGCACATGTTCTAAAGGAGAAGCGAACAAAGTTTGAGAACAAGGCTATGAAATGTATCTTCATGGGATATAGTTATAGTGTGAAAGGATACAAGCTTTGGGATCTTATTGCACATAAGGTAATACATGGTAGAAGTGTTATTTTTAGAGAGACTAAGACTTCTTCTCTTACATTACAACAAAAAAAAAGTAGACATGAAGATGTGATTTAATTTCCTCCTCCTAAGAAAATTGAATCGAGGCCCAAGGATAGACAAGAAGTTGAGGAGAGCTCATCTAGCTCTAGATCTTTAGAAGAGGACGAAGAACCTCTAACTCATCTTGTTCATAGATCTATAGGGCATAGAAAACCACCTAAAAGGTATTCACTTGATGATTGGAGATGTATTTTTGCTTTGAATACTAACATGGGTGAACCCAAATCTATAGAAGAGGCACTAGGTATGAATGATGCAGAATCTTGGAAGATTTCTATGGATGAAGAAATGACATCTTTGAAAAAGAATGATATACGGGATCTTGTACCATTTCCTAAAGGACGAAAGCCTACTTGTTGTAAATGGGTGTTCAAGAAAAAGATTGGTTTAGATGGAGGTATTGAGAAGTAAAAAGAAAGGTTGGTTGCGAAGGGTTACTCTCAAGTTGAGGGTGTTGATTATGGTGAGATATTTTCTCCTATTGCAAAACTAACATCCATTAGATTTTTGCTTTCTATTGCTGTTGCTTATGATTTTGAGGTTGAGCAAATGAATGTGAAAACTACTTTTCTTCATGGTTATTGGAGGAGGATATTTATATGACATAGCTAGAGCACTACGTGGTGAAAGGTAAAAGTAAGTTGGTTTGCAAATTGAAGAAATATTTGTATGGATTAAAATAGAGTCCTAGGATGTGGTGCCATAAATTTGATACATATGTGTTGAGTTTGGGATTTGAGTATTCTAAATCAAATCATTGTGCTTATTATAAAACTGATGGTGATCATTTCCTTTTTATTGCTTTATATGTTGATGATATGTTATTTATTGGTAGAGGGAAATGTATGATTTCAAAAATAAAATATCAACTTGCTGCTAAATTTGAAATGAAAGATCTTGGTGCAGCTAAACACATTCTTTGGATGGAAATTAAAAGAGATAGAGTGAATAGAAAGCTATAGCTTGGCCAAAGTAATTATGTCCCTTCAATTTTATAGAGGTTTGATATGTAGGATTGTAGACCATTGTGTATTCCTATTTCAGTTGGAACAAATTTATCTATTTCAGATTGTCCAACATCTCCATCAGATATGGAAGACATGAGCAGAGTACCTTACCAAAGTGCAATTGGAAGTTTGATGTATGCTATGGTTTGTACTAGACTAGACATTGCCCAACCAGTGGGAGTTCTTTCCAGATATATGTCTAATCCTGGTAGATTTCATTAGGATGCAGTTAAAAGAGTCTTCAAATATTTGTAGGGTACCTTAGATTATTCCTTATGTTATCATAGTAATATGACTGAAGATGAGATTCCCCTTGATATTTATGGTTATGTGGATTCAGACTAGGCAGGTGATGTTGATAGCAGAAAATTGACCAGTGCTTATGTGTTTACTTTATTTGGTGGTGCAATTAGTTGGATGAGTAAATGATAGGTTGTGGTTGCTTTATCCACTATTGAAGTAGAGTATCTTGTAGCTACTCATGCTTGTAAAGAAGCCATTTGGCTTAAGAGATTGTGTTAAGCTATTGGAATAAAACAAGGTGCAGTGGAAATTTATTGCGACAGTCAGACTATGATATTTCTAGCCAAGAACTTGACATTTCATGCCAGGACCAAGCACATTGATGTACAATATCATTTTTTTTAGAGATATGGTCAAAGATGGTAGGGTGAAGTTGGTTAAGGTAGAGACTTTGATGAATGTTGTTGATTCTTTAACTAATCCTATGAGCACAAAGAAGTTCAGATGGTGTTTATAGACTATGGGAATTTTGACCCCTAGCAATTAAAGAGACGATGGTTACACCCTCATGTTGCTCTTGCAAGGTTTTTGACAAGTGGGAGATTTGTTGGGAAAATGTGTCTCAACCTTGCAATTATATACAATTTATTGTTGATAGGATGTATATATATTTATATATATTTCCTAGTTACACCGATAGGTGTATACAATGGTAGCATGGGGTGGCGTTGATGAGAAAAATGTGAGTGTGTTAACATTTTTAGGAAAAATCATAAAATGGCTAACATATTGTGTACAAATATTTTAGCACCTAAGGGCTTTCTTGCACTTCTAAGGTTTTTCATCTAAAAGGAGAAACATGGGCCAAAATGGGCAATGTATACATTCAAATTCAATGCAAGGATAGATGCAATGTGCCTAAATTAAATGTCCTAATTCAATAAAATAGAAAAGAAATATGATTATTAATGCAAAACTTAAGAAATGTAAGTTGTTTGAAAACACAATGATGTATGCAAAATGACCTAAGAATGCAAGTAAACAATAACATAAATAAACAAGACTGGAGAGGTGCACCTAGAATCTGAAGTGTGATGTAAAGAGGCTCTAGAATCCTAAAAAATTTACAGTTGAAGCCCACTAGGACACTTACGCCAAGTTGGGTGACTTAGTCCTGTTTTGGGGAGATTTTGTCGAAACAGGTTTCTGCCAAATGGGTACTCAGAAATGTAAAAGTCACTTTTTAGGCCTGATAATGGGACTAATTTTCCACAGATGGTGACTTAGTCCACTTGGGAATCTTGAGAAATTTGAGATAGGAATCTGTAGCTTTTCGGTATGCACTTCCCTTCCTAACAAGTGTTCTGTTCAGATTCTATAAAAAACGGGCTGAAAGAGGTCTCCAAGCTTCAATTAGAGCTTTATTAACTTGAATGACTTTGATGGATTGTTGAACACTTTTTAACACCTTACTCTTTGACAAATATGCATACAAGACTTATAAAACACACATGCAAAGAGGGGAAAAAGGTTAAGGGTTAGAAAATAGGGGTTTTCCTTGGTCAAACCCTAATTTGGTAATCAAACCCTAGAAAATGAAATGAATAGAAAGAGAATGATGAATGAATAACATGAAATGTCACAAACTCACCAAACCCTTGATGTTGAAATTTGAAGATATGCAACAAGATGCTCCAATGGATGCTTGATGATGCTTAGAATGCTTTGTAATTGCTTGATAATTGCTTGAATAATGAATTGGGAATTAGAAGATTGTAGGAGATGAAAAATGAGGGGAAAAACCTTTATTTATACTTGATTTTACTAAATTTCCTGAAAATAACACATCACAGGTCTACCTTAAGGTTAAGAGAATGAAATCCCACCAGAAAATTAAAATTATTTTAATTTTTGTGCCCAGTGGGACTAAGTTTCCCTAGGTAGCGAATTGGTCCCACTAGGAATTTTTTTTTGGGTTTCAGGTATTGAAGTGTATTTAATAAGGTTTAACGAGAATATTCTAAAAAACTCACTTAAGTAGGGTCAAAAAGTGCATTAAGGGGCCATTTAAACATAAGAAAGGGTTGAATTATTGATGACAAGCCTAAAAAAGTGTGAGATTTTGTTACAACTCTTTACAACACTTTGAAATAAGACTTGGTAAGTGATAAAAAAGGGGTTATTTAAGTGAATTATAATGAAAGGGTCCTAAAAAGGAGTGAAAGTGGGTTACAACACTTTACAATACTTTTACAAGACATCCTAGAATCCTTAATGATTCACAAGGGTCCAAGACCTAATGTGAATGTGTTGACCACATTGCAACAATAAATCTAGGAGAAATCAAGCCAAAGTCCACTAGGAGGGCCAAAACATGAGAAAAAGCAAAAGGGTTACTTTTTTCGTGTCCACACATATATTAAAGAAATGATGTATTGTAAATCTGGATCATTCATTATTAGGTTTTATATCTAATGGAAGATATTTTGTTGTGCTATCTTGCCCTAGAATGTAACCCTATTTTATGAGGGAATTGTGTTATGGTTGTAGTAGATCTGGTGATGTATTTTGAGAGTCTGATAGCGGTCATGTTTTCTCTTGATCTCTGAGTGGTGATACTCCTATGAGAAGCTTACTTTGCAAGTATATTATAATCTTTGTGATTGCTGAATAATATATTTGGTGGCTTTTGGAGTATGGGTTTTTTCTCTCGAAAGGGTTTTCCCCACGTAAATCACTATGTCGTGGTATGCATGATATTTATGTTTAAGTTTTTGTAACTGTTAAAGATCTGTAAAAGTTTTGCATTATTCTCCTCTCAAGATTAGTATAGGAAGTTGTTCCACTAGCTTAGCTTCCTTACACATAGCAACTATCAACAACTTCACACAATATCACACTGTCGCACATCACTACTTGTAATTTTCACATAACACACATACATACATCTCTATCTGTATCTATTCAATACAAAAATATTTCATACATATATATACCAACTTACATCAACATACATCAATTAGTTTTGCCTATTTAGATGTAAACATACTCGATTCAAAATAGCTTGTCAGCTAAAAAAAGAACTTCTTTGGTGCTCAAAACAAAATGTGCAAGACATAAATTAGGTTGGCTTGGACCTAATAAAGAACTCTTTAACCACCCACAAAGCGAACACCACTTAACCATGTTGGCTAGAAGATGTTGGATGTTGTGGTTGTGTTTCTGATATGCGGTTGTCATTGATGTCAACATTATTAGCATAAATGTATTTGAAGCTGTATATGTTGAGGATATTGAGAAAATTGTAAAGGAATGAGTTGCAGGTTGTCAGAGGTGAAGTGAAGTTCAATATGTCGGTAGATTTTGTACATTGATTATAAGAGGTTTTGGACTAACGGGTTTGTTGTTGAGTGTATCTAGTTTATCCACGTTGAGTTTCAGATATCCGCATGAAGATTTGATCAAGTTATGAAGATTTCCATTCAGACAGTTTTTTTGTTTCTTCAGTTGGTGTTCCAGATTGAGGATGAGGCTATTTTAGTTAGTTCATTTGTTGTGGATGCTTCTCTTATGATTCATGATGCTTGTGGATGTTTATAGATTGTGCTATATCTTTGTTGCTCATCCACATTGATCGTTGTGCTTGTGGTTGGTGATTTTCTCTTGCGTGTTCATGTTTTTCTTGTTCTTGGGCGACATGGTGTTGAAGCGTGTTGTGGATGTTTGAGGAGTAATTAATTGAAGTGTTTTCATGTTGGAGATGTTGATTTGGGTCCTCACTAAGTCATGGCCAACTTTGGTTGATTTGCATTGATAATATTTAATGGTTTGGGCCGATTGGCCTCCTATAATAATTTAATAACTAAGCCCTTACAACCATGATTCAAAGATTGGACATCTAACCTAAATAGCCATTTCAATCATCATGAAGGTGCATTTAACTTGGCAATCTAGGGACATGAACTTGAAATGGGTCAGCAAAGTATGTGCATTAGGAACCCAAAGTAGCCATTTTCATTCTACAACTAAGGAACACACATTGCTAAAAGTAAATTGCTTAGAAGGGAATACCATAAATGCCAATCATCAATCAACAACTATATCAAACTAAAATGCATAACATAAATAAAAATTTGAGCAACAAACAGGGCACTACTCTGTTTGCTTTGGCTGTAGGAACAGTCACAAAATGGAATTATAGTGGCTGCAAGAATAGTTGGTGCCAGATTTCTAACTAATTACTAAACACCAAGTAATACTAAACTAAAGGACGAATTTCTCACCAAGTGGTCCCCCTTGGATAAGTATCCTCTAAAACTAATGAGAACTCAGATGCTCAAACTTAGAACTTTATTTTATTCACTGTAAATCATGAGTACAAAAGAGTAATGTATTTTTATTACTAAAAACTTGAGAGTACGAGTACAATATCAAATTGTACAACCCCTTAAGAAGTAGCATCAAATCTTTATTTATACTATCAACTAGACAAGGCAGTCAACTCCATGACTGGGAGGACGCCATTTAGGGAAAATAGAGAAAGTGAAGTGGCAGTGGTTACACATGCATGGAATCTAATCAGAGATGCATGTCCAAACATAGATTTAGCACAATAGTAATGCCCGTATCTACTCAATTATTAAATTCCACTACAAGGCGGTTACATTTGTTTTGCATGAGGAATCTTCTGTCGTTGACCTCCTTTGACCTTTGAGTGATTCCTCTGATGGATGTTATGGTGTATGCCTAGTAGGTGGTGTCTTCCTCAACTTAGCATCCTCAAATTAAATCTACATGGCAATGTCAGTATGCACAATAACTGCATATCTATAACCACCTTAAGGAGCATTCATTAACCACATGCAAAATTAATATAGATAATCCACATAATATGCCAATGTCATTAAAACTTGTAGAAATAGGATTGAGCCCAATGTCTATGGTTTGAGGGAAATATTATGAAAATATCAACATTTAACATCAAAGTCCATGACAACTGCTAGTAAATAAACTATAGATTCTACCCACAATTAGACCAAAAACTAGGCTCATCACTCCCCCAACCTAACGTTTTGTTGGTCCTCTAGTAGGGGAAGGGTTGTTCTTCTGCTTGGTCAAAGGTCTAAAATTTGCAATTGATAGCTATCCAACATCAGTGTTTGCTGAGTGAGAATCAGGGTCCCAATAGAATCCTCCCAATTTGTCCAATCTGCTCCATCTTTGTCTCTCTACAGCAATGTCATACTAGTAGAACCTAAAGTTTGGCACATGCCACATGAGAATGGGTGGCTAGAAAGTCAGGGGAAGCCAAAATCACCCCTTCATTCTCCCACTCTAAATATACCTATCAATCCTTTTTAGTGTTGCAACATAATTGCAGATGGAATGAGGTTCAACCTATTTCAACTCATCATTTAGGCTATTCCATCTTTGTGATAAGTATCTTCTCACAATTTCCTCCTTTGCTACTTCCTTTACCTCATACTCACTATAAACTGACTTAATCCAAGGCATAATCCTATTGCCATAGCTAGGTCTAAGAAGCATTCTGAGCCATTCTCTATAAATATCCTTTGGGTTTCTTGATTAATCCCTAATGGGCAGAGGGATGTTAGACTCCAAATGCTTATAATCCCCATGTTGTTGTCCCCAACTAATCTCATTTTGTACCCAAGACATAAATTCCATTAATTGGTCATCCCCAACATACAATAGTGGATTCCAATCATGGTCTTTAGTTATAGCATAATTATGCAAGTAAAACTCACATAACAAATTCTTCATTTCAGAGGAGGCAATCCTATAAGCATTGAAAAATTCATTAGGAGTGTCAATAGAAGGATTCAAACCTGAGACAATCCTTGACAACCTAAAAGATAGACATTTCTCCTTCAAATGTAGAGCATAGACCCTTGGAGGGGTTCTACATTCCAAAATCTATGGTACCAAGGTTGCCGTATCATTCACCCTCTTCTTTAGGGTGGCAATTTTTGCATCTTTGTCTTCAATTTCCTCATCTCTCTTTTGAATTTCCTTCTTCAATCTTTGTTTTTCCCTTTTCATTCTTCCTCCCTCCTTTGTATTTCTATCCATAAATTCAAAATTTCCATATGTACTATAAAATTAGGAGGGTTATGAATTCCTACCAATACTTTTGTCGATGGTTGCTCCTCATATAGTATTATCTGCATGGACTCAGGTTGTCCAGTTGTCTCTGGTTGTGGGGGTATTGTTTCTTCTCCCACTTCTTGCTATAGGATCTCTTGTTCTTGTTCTTGTTGTGGCTATAGGAACTCCCACTTTGGTTTTGGCTGTTACTGCAGGACCTCTTTCTATAGGACTTCTTGCTCATGCTACATGAAATCCTGATTTTCCACAAACTCTTTTGCAATGTTAGCATGATCAGCCAATGTTATATTTGTTGCTCTCTCAAATATGTCTCCTTCTTCAACATTCTCCTGCCCCATTGGAGCTTCTATGTCCTCTTGTGGTATTACTATAGACTTAGGGCTTTCCTGTGGAGGTGTACCAAATGCTGGCCCAACTAGGCTTGATTTCCTGGGATGGCTCTCACATTTTTCTTTGGCTGTAGGATGAACAATGTCAACCTTCCTCTTCTTAGAATTTGGCACCTTTCTTTCTGTCAACTACCTTTTAGCCTTTCCTTTTCTCATTTCTACTTCTCTCTTCTATGCCTGAGTTTTCATCAGGGTGCCAAGTGGAATGTCGTCAACAGAATCTGAGGAGGAGCTTTCTTTTTCTGAGTGCTCAGTTTCAGAAGAACTAATTTTTATGGTTTCTTCTGCTGTAGGAGGGTTTACACTAGGGCTTGTGTAAGGAAAGACTAGTGCAGAAATCACTTTCCTAATGTCAATTCATAGGGAAATAATGTAGTACTTTTAATTTCAAGATTACAGAGCATTAAGATTCACACATAAAAGAATAGAAAATAATATCAACAGAGAATAGACACCTGATTTATGTGGGAAAACCCTTTCGGCAGAAAAAAAAACACCACCAAAGAGAAGTCACTTTATTCACAATAAAATCAAATTACAATAAAGTTATAGATCTCTCCTTCATAGGTATTAGTTCTCTAATATTACACAACAACATTACAATCAGCCAACCACAGTCAATCACAACACTGTTACAATGTTCTTTCAACATACATTCCACTCAACTGATGCCAAACTTTTTCTTCTTTCTCTACACACAATCCCAACTGGTCTACTTACTATACTCACTTCGACCCTTTAATTTCCTAGTCTACTGTCCAAACCAATTTGGTTCGCTCAACTTCCAAGAAGCTCAATCGACGACATTATCCCACATTGACGGGGAATATTAACAATCATTAGTTTATAAACAAAAGCCCGAAGACTTTAGGTATCCACGAGTTAGCCCTTTTTATTACCAACTCACTTGTACACCCGTGGTCAAACCAACCATTGACATGGCCCCACCAAAGTGAACACCAATTGACGTGTCGCTCAAAATGTTAACTTCATAACCACCGCATACAAGTTACAAATTTACCGATCCCCGTGACAAGCCAATACCATTGTTGCCCAGTCGAAGAAAACATAAACTTCATAACTCCCACATACAAGTTATGAATTTACCTATCCCCATGACAACGAAGGAGATCAGTCAGTTAGGAAGTTACGACACTTCCAAACTCTATGAAAAGGTTCTTAAGTTACATAAATCATCGATGATGTGACAACGAAGGAGATCGGCCAGTCAGGAAGTTACGAAACTTCAAAACTCTGAGACAAGGTTCTTAAGTTACAAATATCACCGATGTTGCGACAACGAAGGAGATCGGTTAGTTGGGAAGTTATGAAACTTCCAAACTCTGCAACAAGGTTACAAACTTAGGAACTCCAATGATTGGCTGACAATGAAGACTTGAACAGAGATACAAGCCAACAAGTTGAAGCACAATTTCCAACAATCTCCCACTTGAGGAAGACTTGCTGGCTTCCTCCAAACTTGAAGTTAATGAAGTTCATGAGCTCCAAGGCCCTTCAAACTAACACACCACCTATATTTGTCTATGCTCATGAGCTTTGTCAATGCATCTACAATATATTTTAAAGTATCCACCTTTTCTAAACAAACCTTCCCATCCTCCACCATATCTCGTACAAAATGATACTGCACATCAATATGTTTCGTCCTAGCATGGAAAGTTGGATTTTTTGCCAAAAAAATAGCACTCTGACTATCACAACAAATAAAAAATTTCCCTATACTAAACCCAACATCAGAATAAAAACATTTAAGCCATACAACTTCTTTCCAAGTGTGTGTTACTGCCATATATTTAGCTTGAGAAGTGGATAGAGTGACTACAGCCTTCCGCTTACTCATCCAACTAATTGCACCACCATTCAACATGAAAATATATGCATTGGTGGATCTATGACTGTCAAAGTACCCTACCCAATCAAAATCCACATAACCTCTAATGCTGAGAGAATACTGTGATACAATTGAGTTAACATGATAACACAAAGCATACTATGATGTACCTTTTAAATATCTAAAAACTCTTTTCACAACATCCCAATGTGGCCTTCCTAGATTCACCATAAAACAGCTAAGAACTCCCACTGCTTGGGCAATGTCTGACCTTGTGTAGACCATTGCATACATTAAGCTGCCAACTGCACTTGCATAAGGCACTCTGGTCATGTCCTCCATATCAATAGCACATTTTGGACAATCTTCAACAGATATTTTCGTTCCCTGCAAAACTGGAACAACTAGCTGCTTGCAATCAATCATACTAAATCTCTCTAGAACAATGTTAATATACTTACTCTGGCCGAGCCAAAGTTTTCTGCTCTTTTCATCCCTAGTTATTTCCATCCCCAGAATATACCTGGATGCACTAAGATCTTTCATTTTGAACTTTGCATACAATTGATATTTTAGATCAAAAATCATAAGCTTACTAATCCCAATGAACAACATGTCATCCACATACAGGGAAATAACTAAGACATGATCATTTTCAGATTTGAAATACACACTATAATCAGATTTTGATTTTACAAATCCCAAAGACAAAAAAAATGTGTCAAACTTCTGGTACCCCATTCTAGGAGATTGTTTTAATCCATACAAAGATTTTTTCAACTTGCATACCAAATGTTCTTTACCTTTTTCCACATAGTGCTCAGGCTGGGACATATAAATTTCTTCTTCAACATCACCATGAAGAAATGTTGTCTTCACATCCATTTATTCAATCTCTAAGTCATACACTACTTCAAGTGACAGAAGAAATCTGATAGATGTTAGCTTAGCTACAGGAGAAAAAATTTCTCCATAATCAATTCCCTCTACCTGGGAATAACCTTTCACAACCAACCTTGCCTTATACTTTTCAACATTGCCATCTAGACCTATTTTCTTTTTAAACACCCATTAATGGCCAATAGATTTTCTGCCTTCAGGAAAGGGCACCAAACTCCGAGTGTCATTCTTATCTAATGATGCCATTTCTTCATTTATGGCTTCCAACCAAGAGTTTGCATCAGGCATATTAATTGCCTCTTTAACAGTCCTAGGCTCATCGATGCTAGTAATCAAAGCATAGGCACAAGTAGAATCTAACATAGAAAACCCATACCTATCAGGTTGCTTTCTTTCACGTGTTGACCTCCTTAAGGGTTGAGGCTGAGGTTGTTGTTCTTCTTCAGAACTCTCAGAACTACTCAAGCTCTCCTCAGATTCAGGTACGTTTTGAATTTTTAATTCCTCTTTATCTGGTGTCGAAGGAATTTTAACTACATCCTTTTGATTTTTTGATTTTATCTCTAACTATAGATCCAAAGTAGATGGCTTCAAATCACGAAAAATAATAGTCATAGGGTTCCAAAGCTTGTATCCTTTTATGCTAGCACTATAGCCAATAAATATACATTTAACAGCTTTGTTCTCCAACTTAGCTCTTTTTTTCATTCGACACATATGAATATGCCTCACAGCCAAAAACTCTAATGTGTCTAAGAGAGGGCTTCTTACCAGACCATGCTTCCAAAGGTGTCTTCTCAACAAGAGCAGAATTAGGAGAAAAATTTAATAAATAATATGCTATTGCAACTGCCTCAGCCCAGAACTTCTCCTCCAAGCCAACACTGCTCATAATACTTCGTGCTCTTTCCATCACTGTCCTGTTGAACCTTTCAACAACTTCATTTTGTTGTGGAGTATAGGGTGTATTCTTATGTCTTTTAATTCCATGATATTTATAGTACAAGTTTCAAACTCATTAGAACAAAAATCACTGCCATTGTCAGTCCTTAAACATTTTATTTTCCTTTGAGTCTGATTTTCCACAAGGTTTTTAAATTCCTTAAAATGACTAAACACTTCTGATTTACTCTTTAAAAAATACACAAATTCCCTTCTCAAATAGTCATCAATAAAAGAAACATAATATTTAGAATTCAATAACGAAGGAACATTTACTAAACCAAACACATCAGAATGAATGTAATCAAGTATACCAGAAGATTTATGAGGATTGGAATAAAATGAAACACAGTGTTGTTTACCATATATACAATGCTCACAAAATTCAAATTCAAGGTTCCAGTCATCAAACCCTTCAACCAAGTTTTTATTTTTAAAGTTTTTTAAACCTCTATCTCTAGTGTGGCCTAGCCTGTGATGCCACAACATTGTTTTCTCAGCTGGAAGCTTCATCTCCAAAGAATTATCTCTTGCTAAAACAATCACCTCTTTCCCTATAGATTTACATGGTTTTTCAAAAACACTCTTGCATTGAACTGCATTTGTGTCCAAATTATAAAGAGTACCAATTCGAGCACCCTTTTCCAACAACATAGAGCCTCTTTTCTTCTTACAAACACCATTAGAGAAAGAGACCTGTACACTAGCATCATTCATTCTACTAACAAAAAGTAAATTTTAAGCTATACCTCGTATATGCATAACATCATTGATTCCCTTCACCCTCCCATCAGGGAACCAAATTCTAACTCTTCCATGACCAACTATATCCAGGAATGAATCGCTTTCCAAGTACACCTTTCCACTATCATGTTTTTCATACTTTGTGAACTAGTCTCTATGAGATGTCATGTGGAAAGATGATCCAGAATCAATCAACTAGACAACATTTGATGCCTGATTTTCGAAGGCTACAATGAAGGCATCCACTTCGCTCTGAGAAGAATCGCTGTTAGAAGAGTTCTTCTTCTTCTTCTTCTCCTCTTGGAAATCCTTTTAGACATGACCAGGCTTCCCACAGTTTGAACACTTCACCTTGGACTTTTTTCTAGGAGACTTTGATCTCCCTTCTGATTTCGATTTGGATTTCATGTCCTTCTTCTCCCCTTTTTCTTTCGATCAGCCTTGAACAACAAGAGCCTCCTTTGCCATCTCAAAATATTTTCTTCTCATTTCTTTTGATAACAAAGAAGCAACAACATCTTCCGTCTTGAAAGTGGATGTTGTACTCCCAATGGCCATCACCAAGTGATCCCAAGAATCAGGCAAAGAACATAACAACAACATACAATGGTCTTCTTCTTCAATCTTCACACCCATAGATGTTAACTGAGCAATCAACATGTTAAAAGTATTCAAGTGATCAGCAACAGATTCTCCTTCCTACATTTTCAAAGAATATAGGTTCTTCCTCAAGAACAACTTGTTTACCAAGGACTTTCCCTGATAAATATCTCCAAGTCTTTTCCACAAGGAGGTTGCAGTCTTCTGTTCATTCACATTAAGAAGAACAGAGTCTGCCAAACATAGTCTTATCAACCCCTTTGATTTTCGCTCTGCAAGATCCCAATATTTTTGCTTCATGCTAGAAGGTTTCATTCCAGACACAACCATCCAAATATCACGATCAACTACCAGATCTTCCATTTTGAGTTTCCACAACTCAAAATTGCTGCCATTAAATTTATCAATTTCAATCTTTCTAGATGTACTTGCTAGTGCCATCTCAATCTATAATTTGACAATTACCAGACTTCTACAAGACTCCCATTGAATAGAAATGACACAAAAAACCCAACAAACCCACAAGGATAACACAACTAGGTAAGGATCTGATACCACTTGTAAGGAAAGACTCTAGTGTGGAAATCGCTTTCCTGATGTCAATTCATAGGAAAATAATGTCTAGGTACTTTTAATTTCAAGATTACAGAGCATTAAGATTCACACATAAAAGAATAGACAATAATATTGACAGAGAATAGGAACTTGATTTACATGGGAAAACCCTTTTGGGAAAAAAACCCACCACCAAAGAGAAGTCACTTTATTCACAGTAAAAAAAATTTACAATAAAGTTACAGATCCCTCCTTCATAGGTATTAGTTCTCTCATATTACACAACAACATAACAATTGGCCAACCATAGTCAATCGCAACACTGTTACAATGTTCTTTCAACATAGAGTCCACTCAACCAACACCAAACTTTTTCTTCTTTTTCTCCTCTTTGCAATCCTTATAGACATGACCAGGCTGTCCATAGTTCCAACACTTCACCTTGGACTTTTTTCTAGGAGACTTTGATCCCTTGTGATTTTGATTTGGATTTCATGTTCTTCTTCTTTCTTTTTCTTTTGATAGGCCTTGAACAACAAGAGTATCCTTTTCCATCTTAGAAGATTTTCTTCTCATTTCTTCTAATAATAAAGAAGCAACAACATCTTCCATCTTGAAAGTGGATATTGTACTCCCAATGGCCACCACCAAGTGATCCCAAGAATCAGGCAAAGAACATAACAACAACATACAATGATCTTCTTCTTCAGTCTTCACACCCACAGATGTTAACTGAGCAATCAACATGTTAAAAGTATTCAAGTGATTAGCAACAAACACTCCTTCCTACATTTTCAAAGAATACAACTTCTTCCTCAAGAACAACTTGTTTACCAAGGACTTGCCCTGATAAATATCTCCAAGTATTTTCCACAAGGAGGTTGCAATCTTCTGTTCATGCACATTAAGAAGAATAAAATCTACCAAATAGAGTCTTATCAACCCCTTTAATTTTTGATCTACAAGATCCCAATCTTCTTGCTTCATGCCAGAAGGTTTTGTTCTAGACAACCATCCAAAGATCACGATCAACCAATAGATCCTCCATTTTGAGTTTCCACAACTCAAAATTGCTGCCATTGAATTTATCAATTTCAATCTTTCCAGATGTACTTGCTAATGCCATATCAATCTATAATTTGACAATTACCAGACTTCTACAAGACTCCCACTAAACAAAAATGACACAAAAAACCCAACCAACCCACAAGGATAACACAACTAGTGAGGCTCTAATACCACTTGTAAGGAAAGACTCTAGTGCAAAAATCACTTTCCTAATGTCAATTCACAAGGAAATAATGTAGTACTTTTAATTTCAAGATTACAGAGCATTAAGATTCACACATAAAAGAATAAACAATAATATCGACAAAGAATAGACACCTGATTTATGTGGGAAAACCCTTTCGGGAGAAAAAACCACCACCAAAGAGAAGTCACTTTATTCACAGTAAAAACAAATTACAATAAAGTTACAGATCCCTCCTTCTCAGGTATTAGTTCTCTGATATTACATAGCAGCATTACAATCAGCCAACCACAGTCAATCGCAACACTGTTACAATGTTCTTTCAACATATAGTCTACTCAACTGATGCCAAAATTTT
Organism: Sequoia sempervirens; assembly: GCA_007258455.2. Lineage (NCBI taxonomy): Eukaryota > Viridiplantae > Streptophyta > Pinopsida > Cupressales > Cupressaceae > Sequoia > Sequoia sempervirens. The sequence continues at coordinate 892,519,612 of VDFB02281492.1, forward strand.
TCTTCTTTCTCTTCACACAATCCCAACTGGTTTGCTTACTATACTCACTTCGACCCTTCGACATTATCCCACATTGACGGGGGATATTAACAATCATTAGTTTATAAATAAAAGCTTGAAGACTTTAGGTATCCATGATTTAGCCATTTTGATTACCAACGCACTCATACCCCCACAGTCAAACCAACCATTGGCATGGACCCACCGAAGTAAACACCCATCGACGCATTTCAAAATGTTAACTTCATAACCACCGCATACAAGTTACAAATTTACCGATCCCCGCGACAAGCCAATACCACTGTCGCCCAATCGGAGAAAACTCAAACTTCATAACTCCTGCATACAAGTTATGAATTTACCAATCCCCATGACAATGAAGGAGATCAATCAGTTAGGAAGTTATGAAACTTCCAAACTCAATGACAAGGTTCTTAAGTTACATAAATCATTGATGCCGTGACAACGAAGGAGATCGGTTAGTTGGAAAGTTACAAAACTTCCAAACTCCATGACAAGGTTCTGAAGTTATAGAAATCACCGATGATGTGACAATGAAGGAGATCGGTCAGTCGAGAAGTTACGCAACTTCTAAACTCTGTGAAAAGGTTACAAACTTAGGAACTCCAGTGATCGATCGACAATGAAGACTTGAACAGAGATACAAGCCAACAAGTTGGGGAAAATTTTCCAACAATCTCCCACTTGACAAAGACTTATTGGCTTCCTCCAAACTCAAAGTTAATGAAGGGCTCCAAGGCCCATCGAACTAACACACCACCTGTACTTGTCCGTGCTCATAGAATTTGTCAACACATCTGCAACATTTTTCATAGTATCCACCTTTTCTAAACAAACCTTTCCATCCTCCGCCATATCTCACACAAAATGATATTGCACATCTATATGTTTCATCTTGGCATGGAAAGTTGGAATTTTCGCCAAACAAATAGCACTTTGACTGTCACAACAAATTACAATTTTCCTTGTACTGAACCCAACATCAGAACACAAATGTTTAAGCCATATAACTTCTTTGTAGACATGTGTTTCTACCATATATTCAGCTTCAGTAATGGATAGAGTGACTACAGCCTGCCGCTTACTCATCCAACTAATTGCACCATCATTCAACATGAAAATATATCCACTGCTAGATCTACGACTTCCAAAGTCCCCTACCCAATCAAAATCCACATAACCTCTAATGATGAGAGAATGTTGTGATCCAATCAAGTTACCATGATAACACAAACTGTACTGTGATGTACCTTTTAAATATCTAAAAACTCTTTTCATAGCATTCCAATATGGCCTTCCTCGATTCACCATAAACTGACTAAGAACTCTCACTGCTTAGGCAATGTATGACCTTGTGTAGACCATTGCATACATTAAGCTTCCAATGACACTTGCATAAGGCACTCTGGTCATGTCCTCCATCTCAGTAGGAGATTTTGGACAATCTTCATCAGATAGTTTCCTTCCCTGCAAAACTAGAACAACTAGTTGTTTGCAATCAATCATACTAAATCTCTCTAGAACAGTGTTAATATACTTACTCTGGCTGAGCCAAAGTTTTTTGCTCTTTCTGTCCTTAGTTATTTTTATCCCCAGAATATACCTGGTTGCACCAAGATCTTTTATTTCAAACTTTGCAGACAACTGAGATTTTAGATCAGAAATCATAAGCTTACTATTCCCAATGAACAACATGTCATACACATATAGGGAAATAACTAAGACACGATCATTTTTAGATTTTAAGTACACACAATGATCAAATTTTGATCTTACAAATCCCAAAGACAAAATAAATGTGTCAAACTTTTGGTACCGCATTCTAGGAGATTTTTTTAATCCATATAGAGATTTTTTCAACTTGCATACAAGATGTTCTTTACCTTTTTCCACATAGTGCTCAGGCTAGGACATATAGATTTCTTCTTCAAGATCACCATGAAGAAATGTTGTCTTCACATCCATCTATTCAATCTCTAAGTCATACGCTGCTACAAGTGACAAAAGAAATCTCATAGATGTCAGCTTAGCTACATGAGAAAAAATTTCTCCATAATCAATTCCCTCTACCTGGGAATAACCTTTCGCAACCAACCTCACCTTATACCTTTCAACACTACTATTTTCTGCCTTCAGACAAGGGCACCAAACTCCAAGTGTCATTCTTATCTAATGATGCCATTTCTTCATTCATGGCTTCCAACCAAGAGTTTTCATTAGGCATATTAATTGCCTCTTTAACAATCCTAAGATCATCAGTGCTAGTAATCAAAGCATAGGCACAAGTAGAATCTAACATAGAAAACCCATACCTATCAGGTTGATTTCTTTCATGTGTTGACCTCCTTAAGGGCTGAGGTTGAGGTTGTTTTCTTCTTCTTCATAACTCTCATAACTACTCGAGCTCTCTTTAGATTCAGGTATGTTTTGAATTTTTAATTCCTCTTTATCTGGTGTCGGAGGAATTTCAACTATATCCTTTTTATTTTCTGATTTTATCTCTAACTGCAGATCCAAAGTAGAAGGCTTCAACTTATGAAAAATAACATTTTTGCTGAGCAAAACCTTCTTCAGTTACAGGGTTCCAAAGCTTGTATCCTTTTATGCCAGCACTATAGCCAATAAATATACATTTAATAGCTTTGTTCTCCAACTTAGATCTTTTTTCATTCGACATATATGCATATGCCTCATAGCCAAAAACTCTAATGTGTCTAAGAGAGGGCTTCTTACCAGACCATGCTTCCAAATGTGTCTTCTCAAAAAGAGTAGAAATAGGAGAACAATTTAATAAATAACATGTTGTTGCAACTTCCTTAGCCCAAAAATTCTCCTCCAAGCTAGCACTGCTCAACATACTTCGCACTCTTTCCATCACTATCTTGTTAAACCTTTCAGCAACTCCATTTTGTTGCAGAGTATAGGGTGTAGTCTTATGTCTTTTAATTCCATGATCTTTACAGTACCTTTCGAACTCATCAGAACAAAACTCACCACCATTATCAGTCGTTAAACATTTTATTTTCCTTCCAATTTTATTTTCCACAAGGTTTTTAAATTCCTTAAAATGACTAAACACTTCTGATTTACTCATTAAAAAATAAACAAATTCCCTTTTCGAATAGTCATCAATAAAAGAAACATAATATTTAGAATTCGATAACAAAGGAACATTTACTGGACCAAACACATCAGAATGAATGTAATCAAGTATACTAGAAGATTTATGAGGTCTAGAATAAAATGAAACACGGTGTTGTTAACCATATATATACAATGCTCACAAGATTCAAATTTAAGGTTATAGTCATCAAGCCCTTCAACCAGGTTTTTAGTTTTCAATGTTTTTAAACCTCTTTCTCTAGTGTGGCCTAGTCTATGATGCTACAACATTATTTTCTCAGTTGGAAGCTTCATCTACAAAGAATTAGCTCTTGCTAAAACAATCACCTCTTTCCCTATAGATTTACATGGTTTTTCAGAAGCACTGTTGCATTGAACTGTATTTATGTCCAACTTATACAGAGTACCAATTCGAACACTCTTTTCCAACAACATAGAGCCTCTTGTCATCTTACAAACACCATTAGAGAAAGAGACCTACACACCAACATCATTGAACCTACTAACAAAAAGTAAATTTTGAGTCAAACTTGGTATATGGATAACATCATTGATTCCCTACACCCTTCCTTAAGGGAACTGAATTTTGACTCTTCCATGGCCAACTATATCTAGGGATTAATCACTTTCCAAGTACACCTTTCCACCATCATATTTTTCATTCTTTATGAACCAGTCTCTATGAGATGTCATGTGGAAATATGATCCAAAATCAATCATCCAGACATCGTCTGATGCCTAAGTTTCCAAGGCTGTAATGAAGGCATCCGCTTCGCTCTGAGAAGAGTCATTTTCAGAAGAGTTCTTCTTCTTCTTCTTCTCCTCTTTGCAATCCTTTCAGACATGACCAGGCTGCCCATAGTTTGAACACTTCACCTTGGAATTTTTTGCAAGAGACTTTGATCTCCCTTCTGATTTCAATTTGGATTTCATGTCCTTCTTATTACCTTTTTCTTTTGATTGGCCTCGACCAACAAGAGCCTCCTTCGCCATCTCAAAATATTTTCTTCTCATTCCTTTTGATAACAAAGAAGCAACAACATCTTCCATCTTGAAAGTGGACGTTGTACTCCCAATGGCCATCACCAAGTGATCCCAAGAATCAGGCAAAGAACATAACAACAACATACAACCATCTTCTTCTTCAATCTTCACACCCATAGATGTTAACTGAGCAATCAACTTGTTAAAAGTATTCAAGTGATCAACAACGGATGCTCCTTCCTACAGTTTCAAAGAATACAACTCCTTCCTCAAGAACAACTTGTTTACCAAGGACTTGCCCTGATAAATATCTTCAAGTTTTTCCACAAGGAGGTTGTAGTCTTCTGTTCATGCACATTAAGAAGAATATTGTCTGCAAAACAAAGTCTTATCGACCCCTTTTATTTTTGATCTGCAAGATCCCAATCTTCTTGCTTCATTCTAGACACAACCATCCAAAGATCATGATCAACCAAGAGATCTTCCATTTTGAGTTTCCACAACTCAAAATTGCTGCCATTGAATTTATCAATTTCAATCTTTCCAGATGTACTTGCTAGTGCCATCTCAATCTGTAATCTGATAATTACCAGACTTCTACAAGACTCCCACTGAACAAAAATGACACAAAAAACCCAACCAACCCACAAGGATAACACAACTGGCTAGGCTCTGGTATCACTTGTAAGGAAAGACTCTAGTGTGGAAATCGCTTTCCTAATGTCAATTCACAGGGAAATAATGTAGTACTTTTAAATTCAAGATTAGAAAGCATTAAGATTCACACATAAAAGAATAGACAATAATATCGATAGAGAATAGACACTTGATTTATGTGGGAAAACCCTTTTGGGAGAAAAACCCACCACCAAAGAGAAGTCACTTTATTCATAGTAAAAAAAATTACAATAAAGTTACAGATCCCTCCTTCATAGGTATTAGTTCTCTGTTATTACACAGTAGCATTACAATCAGCCAACCATAGTCAATCACAACACTGTTACAGTGTTCTTTCAACATACAGTCCTCTCAATCGATGCCAATTTTTTTCTTCTTTCTCTACACACAATCCCAACCGGTCTGCTTACTATACTCACTTCGACCCTTCTATTTCTAGGAATCTACTATCCAAACTGATTCGGTTCACTCAACTGATGACATTATCCCACATTGATGGGGAATATTAATAGTCATTAGTTTATAAAAAAAAGCCCGAAGACTTTAGGTATCCACGAGTTAGCACTTTTGATTACCAAATCACTCTTACACCCATGGTCAAACCAACCATCGACATGGCACCACCAAAGTGAACAACCATCGGTGCGTCACTCAAAATGTTAACTTCATAACCACCGCATACAAGTTATGAATTTACCGATCCCCGCGACAAGCCGATACCACTATCACGCAGTTGGAGAAAACTCAAAGTTGATAACTCCCGCATACAAGTTATGAATTTACCTTTTTACTTCCAACTCAGGATTACGATAGGGTCAATAATGGCAAGAAAAGGAGTGATAAAGGATAATTATGATGGGAAGAAATGGTGGCTATAGTTAGTGTCACTTCACACATGCGAGTTGTCCTCTCACTCAGATTTCAAATCAGTTCATTTTAATTTTTTTGACATAGCCTAGCATAAATTGAGACATGGGCAATATATTTTCATTTTTTTCTTTCCCCCCAACCTAAATTTGGACATGTGTCTGCACATGCGAGATGGGAGTGGTGATTTGACAAGGAATAAGGACATGTTATGTGATTATCTATACTAACGTACAATGATTAAATAAATGCACTTAAAAGATTATTAAAAGATAGCAATTAATGCGCACATACCTAAATGTGTGGAGGATTTGTTGCAAAGATCATGGAGAAAGTACCATTTTCCTTTTTAGGGAATAAATTAAGCAATTAATGAAAATGAAGTGGAATGAGGTGAGGTGGAATGAAATGATGGAAGAGAGAGAAAGGTGGTGATGGATGGGTGAATGTGCGGATGGGTGAAGAAATGGACTTCCACAAGAGCGGAAGTCTTTATTATGACAAGTACGCACCTTAATTAGCCAGAAGGAGGGACTCTAGGTCCACTTCCTTTGGCTGCAGGAAGCTTGGGTGCTGAATGCTGGGTGAATTGTTGCATGAAATCTTCTTTGGAAGTTGGCTTGTGATATAATATGAGGCAATGACCATTGAAAAGTAACTTGAATCAGACAAGGTCAATGGTAGTAAGCTAAACAACTCCATTAGGAAAGACCTCAATTAATTCATATGGTTCTAGCCACCTTGTCTGCAATTTTCCTGCATTATCCTGATATCTTGAGTCATAGAGTAGGGCCCAATCTCCTGGTTGGAATTTCTTGTCCTTGATAAATTTGTCATGCCACTTGATTCTCTGATTTTGCACTACCTTTGTATGATGTAGGGCTGCTCTTCTTATCTCGTCCAAAGAATTTAGCTACATGATTCTTGATTTTTGTGCCTTAGAAATATCCATCCCCAAATCTACTGCAGTCCTAAGAGTCTTATATTCAAATTCAATGGGCATCATGGCTGTCTTTCCATACAAAAACTCAAATGGAGTGAAGCTTGTAGTTGTTTTCCAGGTTGTCCTATAGGCCCAAACAACTTTTGGTAATCTGTTTGCCCAATCCTTTCTATGAATAGCTACTGTTTTTGTCAGAATGGCTTCAATTTCTCTATTGGTCACCTCAACTTGGCTATTAGCATGGGGGTGATAAGGAGTAGACTTCCTGTGCCTTATGTTGTACTCATTAACTAGTGCCGCAACAAGGGTTGATGTGAATTGAGCCCCTTGATTAGTCACTATTTCTCTTGGAACTCCATATCTTGTGAAAATTTCCTCATAAAGAAATTATGCAACTTTGTTATCTCTTGCATGCTTCATGGCCTTAACTTCTATCCACTTTGTCACGTAATTAGTGCATACCAAGATATAAGACTTACCATTTGATGGAGGGTCAATGGTTCCTACAAAATCTAATCCCCACTTGTCAAAGGGAGTGATTACTACCCGAGGGAAAAGTAGCATCTCATCAGATCTAGTTGGTCTGTCCATTCTTTGACATCTATCACATTTTTTGGTATACCTTCCTACATCCTTATGGAGTGTTGGCTAGTAATAACCCATGTTCAAAATCTTCATTGCTGTCCTCTTGGTTGTAAAGTGTCCTCCACATGGTTCATTGTGGCATGCATGCAAAATGTCATATGTCTCATCTTCTCTCACACATCTCCTCATGACATTGTCTGGTCCAGTATAAAATAAACATCGAGCAATCCAGGAGAAAGGAAAAGATTTTTCAATGAGTGCCCTTTTCTTTTTTGGAGAGAATTGAGAAGGAACTCTACCTGTAACCAAATAATTGGCTATATCAACATACTAGGGAATTTGTATACTGAGGGGCAATAGATGCTCATCAGGAAAAGAGTCATCTATGGGCTGATTGCCTTTTGATGTAGTTAGCCTTGAAAGAAAATTTGCAACAACATTGGCCTTCCCTAGCTTATCCACAATGGTTATATCAAACTCCTACATCAACAATAACCATTTTTCTAGCCTACCTATGATCAAAGGTTTATTCATGAGATATCTAATGGTTGCATGATTAGTGTGCATAAAGATTTGGTAACCTATTATGTAATGTCTGAATTTGTTCAGTGCATAGATTACTGCCAACATTTCTTTCTCTATCATTGTATAATTGAATTTAGCTCCTTGAAATTTTTTGCTGACAAAGTAAATGGAAATTTCAACAGCTCCCTCTTTCTATCCTAAGACTGCTCCTATGTCATAATATGATGCATCAGTATGGATGTGGAAAGGATGTTCCCAATTAGGCCATTTGAGTACAAGAGCATGAGTCAAAGCTGTCTTCAAGTCAAAAAATGCCTTGTCACAAGCTTCAGTCCACTGGAATTCAACATATTTTGTGAGAAGAATATACAATGGTGCTGCTACCTTGCTGAAATCCTTGATGAAATGCCTATAATATCCTGCATGACCTAAGAAACTCCTAACATCCTTCTGTTTTGCAAGTGTGGGCAGATTTGTGATTACCTCAATCTTTGTAGGATCTAATTGAATTCCCTTGTGGGAGATGTAGTGGCTAAGAACTACACCTTCCTACATCATCATGAAGCACTTTTCACTGTTTAAGGACAATTTTTGGTCTTCACATCTCTATAGGACTCTCTTGAGATTTTCCAATGCTTGATTAAAATCAGCACCATAAGTGGTAAAGTCATCCATATAGATTTCCATGCAATCATGAGAAATGCCTGAAAATATGCTAATGAATACCCTCTGAAAGGTTGCACATGCATTGCATAAGCCAAATTAGAGTACAAAATAGGAATAGGTCCCTCGCAGATAGGTAAATGTGGTCTTGTCTTGGTCCTTTGGCACAATTTGGATATTGTTGTAGCTGCCGAATCCATCAAGAAAAGAAAAGTATCGCTTTCCTCCAAGTGTGTCCAAAATTTGATCAATAAAAGGTAAGGGAAAGTGGTCCTTCTTGGCATTGGTAGCATTAAGTTCCCTGTAATCAACATAAACTCACCATTTCCCTCATTTCTTGGGCACAATCACTAATGGAGACACCCACTGGCTATCTAAAATGGGGTAGATAAATCCTACATCTAGCAATTTTTGTAGTTCCCCTTTTACAAATTCTCTTAGTGCAGGGTTAATCTTCTTTGTGGTTGTCTTACTGGGGTGCAATCATCTCTGATGTAAATTTTGTGTGTACAAAGGTTGGGGTCCAATCCCTTCATATCATGATAATCCCATGTAAATGCATGCTGATGGGTCCTTAACAAGTTTTCCAATAACAATTGTTGTTCTTCACTTAATTTACTATTAACTTTATCATGACTACTTCATTAACACATGGTACCTTTAGTTCATATGGCAGAAATTTATGGGACATACCTGTTGTTGCAGGAAGTCTGTCTACAAGAAGCTGTAGGAAGAACGTCTGCAGGAACAGTGGCTATAGGGAAAATAGGCAGAAGTGACTTGAATAGAGTAGCAAAATGAGAAGATGATGCTTCCTCTACTTCACATTGGTTTTGAATGATGTTATCCAATACTTCATCCTCATCTTGGAGCCACATGAAAGAGCTTCTGCCTAACATCATAAGTTGTGCCACATAATTAACTTCCTCGACCTCTTCACCAACATGTGGCCATATGGGATTATCTTCATCATGAGATGGTTGAGCAGGAGAATAAAGAAAATTTCTTTTCATTCTCTTCCCATCTGAAATGGTCATGTCACCTGACCAAAATCCAATGTATGCATCTATAGTTGCTAACCATGGCCTTCCAAGAATAATGGGATACCCGCCTAGTGTAGCTTTAGGAGAAAGAATCGTAAAGTTTGTTGGGTACTCCCAAGAGTCTAAAACTACCACAAGATCCTCCACTACACCATCAAGCGTAACAACAGAGCTATCAACAAGCTATAGGACAATAGGCGTATATCTCATGCTTGCAAATTTTAGTTGTTATAGGATGTCCTTGGTCATTACATTTATTGTTGCCCCTAAATCAATCAGAGAATTCTTAATTTGGATCACGTTTATAATAGCTGCTACCATGGGACTACCTAGGTCATTATACTTGGGAATAGTCACTTTTCTGAGCATGATGTTAGCTAGCTATCCCACCAAATGAACTATAGTCGGGTATTTCTTTTTCCTACATGTCTTCTTGAAGCATGCTTCCTTAATTGCCTTTCCATAGATTGGAACATCCTTTATGGCCTGAAATAGAGGTATTTGGACACATATATGCTTCAACTAATCCAAGATGTCAAAAGTTGTATCCTCCTTTTCTTTCTTCTTCTTGGAAACTTCCAATCTCTGAGGAAATGGAGGTTCTTGTTTAGTCTGATTGACTTGGAATGGTTCAAGATTTTTAGGTACACTTGGATGAATTGGATCATTAAGAGGTTCCTCCTCCTCTTCCACAGGAAGCTCAATGATAATGGGCTTGGAAGGGGCTAGTAGAGTAGTTCCTGAATGCAAGTGGATGTCACTTACACTCACAACATATGCAAGGAATTGACTTGAATCAACAAAGTATGTAGGCTGCTGCTGTGGTTTGTTATTTGGATTGGGTGTGGGCTGAGCTAGTAGCTAAGTAGGTTTAGGTACATTTGAGCTTGGATTAGTAGGTGGAGGCATTATAACAGACTGCTAGAGTTGAGAAGGTGGTTGCATGTAGCTGGTTGTCTGGGCAGACCATTGTTGTGCTCCCCTCCATTGATTTGTTTGCTGCCAATTTCCTGGAGGTGGTTGCCAATGCCCTTGAAATTGCTACCAATTCCCTTGAAGTTTCTACCACTGGGGTGGAGAGTTTTGAAGATTGGGCTAAGCATTTGGAGGGTTATTCCAAGGCTATGGTAGATATCCTCCATAGCTGGATGGATATGGGGTTGTCATTCTTTATCAGATGAATAGGAATTAAAATATGCCCCAACATAAGATAGTGGATTCGATGACATACCTTGTATTGGAGCCCAAGGCTTCCTTTGTGCAACATAGTAGACTTGGTTTGCTTCAATCTAGATTGGTTTGAACTCAGGTGGAATCTACTTGCTTTCAAGATTAGCTACCATCTTGCATCTGTAGTCCCTCTTCTTTTGTCTACAGTGGGGACAATACTCTTGTCAACATTGCCTCTGCCTCCTCTTGCTTCTTCTTGGCCTGAAGTGTATCTAGCTGAGTAGCTAGATTATTTATAATGTCTTGCTTGAAGTCTTCCAGCAAATGAGTAATCTCCATTCTTGAAACTCCACTGGTAGTTGACTTACCCATGGAAGACTGGTAAGCTCTCCCTTTCTTTGAAGCTGCCCTAGAGTAGTTTGGACATATTTTCTTGATATCTTCCCAAGGAACTTGGGAGATATTTCCTCCTCCCATGAGGTCCAAGGCATTAGTGCAGCTATCATTGATTCCTCTCAAGAAAATCAAATTTTGTGAGTCTTCATTGAGTGTATGGTGTGGATATTTTTATAGGAAAAACATAAACCTTGCAATATAATCTTCTAGGCTCTCATCTTCCTCTTGCTACATCCTAAAAATTTCACCTCCTCTCATGTCGTTTCCCCTACAATATTCCTTGTATTTCTCAAGGAATTTTGTCTTCATGTCTTCCCAAGTTTCCATAGTATGTCTGCCTAGGCTCATGAACCATCTTAATGCAACATCTTTTAGAGTGATAGGGAATAACTTAAGCCTATGGGCATCGGTGGTATAATCATAACTCCTACAGAGTATGTCAAACTCAAACAAAAAGGTATCAGGATCTTCTATGACAAGTCCATAAAACTTGGGGAGTGCTGAATTAGGGATGTTATTGATGTTTTCAGCTTCATTCTAATGTGCAATGGGGAAAGGAAAAGATGGTTAGTTAGGTCTGTTCCTATTTGCATCACCCATGCTTGCTTGATGTAGTTCCAAAGCAAAGGGGTTCTCAAGCTGATTTTGGTCTTCAAAGGAGGCTTTAGAGCTAGTCAGATCAAGAAATGCATTAGCAAAGGGGTGTGGATCTTCTTCTTCTTCTTCTCTTGGTAGGTTATGATATTCAACTAGTTGGAATGGATTAGGATTGTTAGGAAGAAATCTCCCATAAGCATCCCTTCTCCTCCCTCTATGCATGCAATATCACTCACTATCAACCAACTCACACAAAGAATTGGTAAAGAATAAGGGGGGTCATTACTTATTAAATGAGGATATACTAAGAACAACTTCTAAAAACACTACAACAAGAAAAACTACTAATGACTCCAAAGAACTCCCTAGTTTGACACCATCCCTGACAACGGTGCCAAAAATGTTGGCCTCCTACAATGATTTAATAACTAAGCCATTATAGCCATGATTTAGAGATTGGAAATCTAACTTGAATAACCATTTCAATCATCATGAAGGTGCATTTAACTTGTCAACCCAGGGATGTGAACTTGAAATGGGTCAGCACAGTATGTGCACTAGGAACCCAAAGTAGCCATTTCATTCTACAACTAAGGAAAACACAGTGCTGAAAGTAAATTGCTTAAAAGGGAATACCATAAATGTCAATCATCAATCAACAACTATATAAAACTAAAATGCATAACAAAAATGAAATATGAGCAACAAACAGGGCACTACTCTATCTGCTTTGGCGTTAGGAACATTCACATAATGGAATTCTAGTGGCTGCAAGAACATTCACATAATGGAATTTTAGTGGCTGCAGGAATAGTCGGTGCTAGATTTCTAACTAATTACTAAACATCAAGTAATACTAAACTAATACTAAACTAAAGGATGGATTACTCACCAAGTGGGCCCCCTTGGATAGGTATCCTCTAAAACTAATGAGAACTCAGATGCCCAAAATTAGAACTTTATTTTATTCACTATAAATCATGAGTACAAAAGAGTAATGTATCTATATTACTGAAAACTTGAGAGTATGAGTACAATATCAAATCGTGCAACCCCTTAAGAAGGAGTGTCATATCTTTATTTAAACTATCAACTAGACAAGGTAGTCAACTCCACGACTGGGAGGACGCCATTTAGGGAAAATAGAGAAAGTGGAGTGGTGGCGTTACATGTGCATGTAATTTGGTTAGACATGCAGGTCCAAATGCAAATTTAGCACAACAGTAACACCCATATCTGCTCAATCATTAAATTCCACTACAAGGAGGTTACATTCGGTTTGCATGAAGAATCTTCTTCTGTCAACCTCCTTTGACCTTTGAGCGATTCCTCTGCTAGACGTTATGGTGCATGCCTAGCTGGCGGTGTCTTCCTCAACTTAGCATCCTAAAATTAAATTTGCATGGCAATGTCAGTACACATAATAACTGCATATCTATAACCACCTTAAGGAACATTCATTAAATGCATGCAAAATCAATATAGATAATCCACATAATATGCGAATGTCATTAAAACTCGTAGAAATAGGATTAAGTCCAATGTCTATGTTTTGAGGGAAACATTACAAAAATACCAACATTTAACATCAAATTCCATGACAACTGCCATCAAATAAACTATAAATTCTACCCAAAATTGGACCAAAAACTAGGCTCATCACCAACAATTTATATTCATTTTATTATTTCTTTGTGGTTGACTTGTAGCAATGAAATTTCATTTTGTGAATATAAAAGAGTGATTGTTTATTCGAATTGAAGTGTATGAATGTATGCCAGTGGATGTTGAGTGTGTGTATGTGTGAATATCATTCGAAGGAAGTGTAGAGTGTGAAGAATTTTTAAGAAGTGTGAAAAAGAGTGAAGAAGAGTGAAGAAGTTTGCATGTGCTTAATTGGAACTGTAATCAACCATTAGCAGATGCTATTTTCTTAGTTCAAAATCCAGATGGCTTTAATATGAATCTCTTTGTAAGACAGTGTGTCTTCCTTTGTAATTGAGTAGTGAGCTCTAGGAAGTGTGCCTGAATGAATGTGCATTCCCCATATTTCATTTTCATTATACTTTTAACAGGTATAATCTTGTGGACTAACCTCCACCATGGTTTTTCCCCTAACAGGGTTTCCACATAAAAAATATTGGTGTTATGTGTGTTTCTGATGTGTTGTTGATTCATGCTTTCATGGTTAATTATCAGATATGAGAATAAGGTTAATAAGTTGAATAAGTTTGAATTTCTGTGACAACCGATTCACCCCCCCTCTAAGTTGTCTGCCCTTGTATTTCCAACAGAAGAATGTACAATACTTATATGCTGGTCTTCTGTCATTTATATCTCTCAACCTATTTAACCAAAATCATTGAAAACTTTTACATAGCTACAATTAATATTCTTCACTAACATATTAAAACCACATAGGTCAATCTTTTGATATGAACAATTTCAGACTAGATTACCAGATTAGAGTACTTGAATCACTGTTTACTAGATAGACAAAAACTATCACAAACCAACATGGCATCAATGACAACAAACCAGAGGGATTCTTCTTCATTCTTCCAACAATATCCCCCTTTGTCATTGATAGAAACATGTGCCAAAAATGAATCAACAAAACAAAATTGTCTTCACACTCCAAAACCAAAATTGTTTGAACTCAACTCTCCCTTTTAGATATACATAAACACATAACTTCTCTAAAACCAAAAATTTCTTTACAACATTATTTTCTCCCTACATAGAACCTTCTCCACATAAAAGCTTCTCTGCCTTTGACATCAAGGACAAAGGGTAAAAAAAGAAAAATTTAATAGGAACTAGGGGCACCTTGTAATTCCTTGAGAATAGCTTCCCAAGTAGGTTTTTCATCATCCCAAATCTACTTTTCTCTAATAAGTGCTTTGTGCAATGATTCTAGTTCTACTAAGCATTCTTCTCCTTTTGGAGTGGATGGATTAAGATTCATCTTGTCTAGTTTCTCTACATCTGCCAAGGTACTTGATACATGAATGTTTCTTGACATTACCAGATCTCCAAGTTGTTCGAACTGCCTCATAGTATCTTCTTTCTGCCTTTGTAGGGTGAAAAAATTTCTCTGCAATTATACAATAGAAGTCTAGGCAATATAATTTCTGTCATTTGCAATCTTGTAGGTTTTGAAGGCATTGGCAAGTTGAGACTCTATTGATTCCATTAAGTCTTTAATTCCTCAAGTGGCATGAGGCCATCACATGCAATATACAAATAGTATCTAGGCTTCCTCTTTACAATCCTTTACCTCTTTTAGACTTTGCAACACCTTGCTATGTGTGATTGCACATTTATCCTATAGAACTAGTAACATTTTCTCTGTAAGTCCTGACTCTACCTCTTTCTCAATCTATATCTTAAGGCTAGATGTATATTCTTTGATAGAATCAAACAAAAACTTTAAGTTTTCAATAGGTGCTAAGGAATCATCAAATGTGGCACCAAGGGATATCTCCTACAAAGCCTTAATAACTTCATTTACCAATTTAGTTCCTCTCTGATAGTTATGTTCAATTTCCTGTGTTTCAAAGTTAAGAAAAACACCACAAATCTTTATCCTTTCTATAGGTGACATCTTTCTTAGATCCACATAGCCTAGATGTGACAAAATTTGAATCAAATAAGGTGGTAGCACATGATGAATCCTTGTTTTTCTTGTTAGTAGATCCTTAAGTAGATGATTCTCTAGATGGTTTTGATGGCTCAGTGGTCTCGGGGGATTCTTCTTCACTTCTAATATCTATTTCTTCCTTGTTTTCTTCTTTATTTTCCTCTTCTTCTTCTTTTGAGGGTTTTTCTGATGGTTTGTCTTTCTTTTCTTCCTCCATCTTGTCTTTGTCATCTTTTCCATCATTACCATTTTCATCTTTGTTTCCTTCATCTTCATTCTTGTCTTCTTCTCCATTGTTTTTGGTATCCTCATGGAGTTATTTTGGATTGTTACCAACACCATTTTTATGTTGATCTTTAGTGTGTTTATTGGTTGTTTCCTCTATATCATTCAGAGGAGAAGAAATCTCCAAAGTAGCAAGTGTGTCACCAATGATATCCAAAATAGGATGACCCTTTACTTCTATAACACTAGTGGGCTTCTGTGCTTAAGCTGTATGAGATGAAGAATTGGTTCTCATTCCATAATTCTTTGCCATTTCCCTTACTATATCAAGAGTCTCTTTCCTTAACCTTTCTGTACAGTCTTCATCTTTAGTCATTAGAAGAGTGACTCTCTATTTGACCCTAAACAACTTAGAACATTCATTTAATAGGGTAGCAACATCTTCCTCAAATAAGGAGAATTTGGGTTATCCCACAATAGTGGTTTACACTTTTTGGGACATCTTAATTTTTGTTGAAATCAAATTATTTTAGAAAATATAATGATTTAAGCCTTGAATAGTTCTATTTAAAGTATTCGAATTGAAGAGGTTTTGATCAAACCACCTTAGATCAAACCCCCTTGGATAGAACCTCGCTAGTTTTAAGCCATACCTATAACAAAGTCTCCTTTATACCTATCAAAATGCTAATAAAAGACCACTTTTGATTTTACTTTTGAGGGATCAAATGAATTCATTTAAAATATATTTTTTGTAAGTGTGTATTCCTTATTATAGGCTTCCCAAAATTTTTAATTTGATTATTATATTTATTTTTGATGAATAGGAAGCTATCTATATTAAAATAAAGATAAAGTTACATATTCACAAAAAAAAGGTGGGTGGTAAGAAGGAACACCCCGAGAGTCACATGGGCAAAGCCTAGAAAACCAAAAAAACTAGAGTCACATGGGCCTAGCCCAGAAGTCCATAAAAATTAAAATTATAAAATAAAATGGCCATCAAGCGACCGAAGTAGTGCTAGTAGAGAAAGGAGGGTCTTTTTCATCCATGTGTTTCCCCCATACATCAACGGGGTCTGGAGTGACATCAGGAGGAGGACCGCAACCATCAACATCTTTTTTCCTTCTTTTTATCTTTATCCTCATGTCGGGATGAGATTGCAAGCACCAAACATGGAAAGCTTCTGCTATAATTTGGCCAACCAAAGCAAGTAGCAGGAGTGTCATTAGAGGGCCACCTAGAACTGCCATCGGTGCTCCCCACAGCTCCTCTAGAGGGCCACCCTCGGCCAACCCATGGAGGAGGAGAACGTGTCCGATGAGGAGGGTGGGAACCATGCCGAAGAGGAGGTCAAGAGTGAGGGAAAGAAGATCCACTCTGCTACTAGCCCTGAGAGGGCGACTGGTCACGAGAGGAAGTAGGCGAAGTGGACACCTAAGCAACAATACACGGGGCATTTTGGAAATGATCCAAAAGCACCTGAAGGTGAGCCACCTCAAGTGCAATCTTGTTGGCCTGAACCCAAATCTGTAAGAGCACATTAGAGCAAATAATAGCTTTAGAATACAAAGAAACATTTTTATCCATTTGTGTGTTAGAAAATATGCAGGAGTTTCTATCTTTCCATATATTGAAGAGGATTTCCACCCTAAAAGTGTGCCAAAGCTGGGTATACTTAGCAGGAAGTTTGGGCGAGTCTCCCAACAAAATCATATGCCAAGAGAAAGGCTCCGATCTAAAAGTCTGAAAGAAGTAATGAATCCAATTCCAAAACTACTGAGCTCTAGTACAAAACTAGAAGAGATGCTTAAAAGACTTAGCTTGCCCACAGAAAGGGAAAGGAGGATCCTAGACCCCCAAGTGAACAAGCCGAGAACCCATAGGTAAGCCTTGGAAAAGAATACACCAAGCAAAGTGGGCAAGTTTCAGCTCAACACTTGCAAACCAAGTGGCTGAGAATATTTTTTTCCAAACATGAGCGGGGGATTGAAGAAGCCACCTCTGGTTCAGACTATCAATCATAGGAAAGTGTGATGAAAGCAACCTATAACCAAGCCTAGGATTGTAATTCCTGAATGGAGTGTCTGGGTACCACTTCCAGTCCTTCGACTAGGGCTTGGACCCACGAATTCCCACCTTATGAAGCATTTTTGTAGGAATAGCATTCACCAGACCATCATAAGTAGCACAATCCTAGTTTCGAATCCTATAAAGGGAACAAAAATATTCCCATGACATGATGCACATTGTGAGTCTGTGAAACACCTACTACAAATTTTGAATACCTTTCTTGTGGAATCTGAGAGCCTTAAGCCACGACAACTTATCTAGAGGCTGACCATTGTTAGAAAAGAGAGGTGAACACCAAAAATTTTGTTGATTGAGAAAAAGCCCATCATGAAAACCCAGAGTTGTCCCAGTGAAGCCAATGTTTAATCACCTCCCAGGCTCTCCAAATGCTCTTGGCCATGAAAGTTCCCACAAATTGAACTGGTTCCTTCATAACTAGAAGGGTTTGAAAGCCAATCCCCTTCTAGGTGGGTCTATGAATAGGAAAATCAGATTGAATGCAATGCCTGAGGAGAATCTTCCAGGCTTCATCTCCAATAAGAGCACAAACTATTCATTTCACACACAAGGTAGTCTCTTGTTCTTGAGTTGAGAGCAACCCAAGTCCTCCTGAGTCTCTAGGAAGGTAGTAAAATTCCTAGGCAACACGGTGAAACCCTCTATGGGTCTTTGTATAGGCCCAAAGAAAGTCTCAAAGAAACTTTTCAAGTTTTCCATAGGAAAATTTCAAAGGGGCCCAACAAGAGGAATAATAGACATGTGTGGCAGCTAAAATCTTGGAGCACACTTGGAATTTCCCTACCAGAGAAAGGGGCTTGGTAATCTAGTATGCGAGTTTTTTCTTGATTATGGAGAGAATAGCTTGCCACATGTCAGCCAGAGAGGTCTGAAAGGCAAAGGGAATGCCTAGGAACCAAAATTTTTCCCCTGGTCCAATCCATTTCCAACCATACTCCTAAAGCTAGTGAGAAGTGGGCAATATAGACTGTCTGTAACACAAAGCTTTGTGTTATTGAACGATGGAACTAGACACAAGGAAAAAGATCAAAAATTCAAGAGCCACCTTGATATTATAGTATTCCTCTAGAAGAGTGAGGAAAGAGTCATCAACAAAATGGCCATTAACTAGCTGAGTTTGAGAATTCAGCAGTGAAATGTCTTTGACATGCTGTTGAGAAACCACGTTGTCCAAGAGATATCCAAATCCTTCGACAAAAGCCACATAAAGAGAAGGAGAAAGTGGACATCCTTGTCGAATGGAGAAAAAAATCTCAAAGGGAAGAGATTGGCGGCCATTAATGGTGATACAAGCAGAGGTGTCTGAGAAGAGCATTTGAACAGCTTGAATGAAATTAGGCCCAAACCCCAAGGCTTGCAACATTGAAAGAATAAAAGGCTATTCAATACGGTTATAAGATTTAAAAAAGTCTATTTTGAGAAAAATAGCTTTCTAACCCGAGCGCTTGGCCCACTCCATGCCTACCCACACAACAATAATGTTGTCTAGGAGAAATCTAGACTTGATAAACCCAATCTATTTTGGGTGCACAATCTTAGGAAAAAGATGACAAATCTTTAGAGCCATAGCTTTGGAAATGATTTTGTAGGAAACATTGAGGAGTGTGATAGGCCGCCAATTGCAGATATCCTTGAGATCTCTAGACTTAGGTATGAATTTAATATTTCCTTTGTTTATTAAACTACCTAGGGATTTAGAATGAAAAGCTTCGAGATAGACTTTATGCAAGTCGTGCCCAACACAGTCCCAAAGGGCCTTGTAAAATTCAAAAGGGAAACCATCAATCCCAGGGGCCTTGTCATCAGCTATGGAATGAATGGATTCTTTAAGGTCTTCAAATTTTAGTAATTGGTCACAAAAATATCTTTGGGCTGAAGATAGCCTATTTGGGATGACAACAAGGCAATAGCCTATTTGGCATGACAACAAGGCAATCCTGAAGGGCTTGCTGACGCATAGGCGTAAACTCCTGAGTAGTGAAAACTTGCTTATAGTGATGAATAAAGGCCTAAAGAATGTCAGGTAGCTCATACAGAACCTGAACTCCATCTTTAATTTTTTTTAATGCTTGGAGATGAGTTCCTGGCACATGGGGCCAAAAAAAACTCCTTGGAGGCATGGTCGCCAATTTTTAACTACTGCAATCTATCTTTGATTTGAGCACCTATGCCAACATAATTGTCTTCAACTTGCTTTTTGTGTCTTAATTCTACCACCTTGACTTGTAATGATGGGGAAAAAGGGTTGGCAACCAAAGCCTCAGTAGTTGAGCGTAGGTCAGTTGTGGTAGCCTCATAAGACCACCGATGAAAAATGGCTAGCTAACACCCATAAATGCGCAAAAATATTGCCATGTGAGTGATAACATCATTCCACCAATTAATCCAGCCTGTATGATGAGTTGGTCTGCACTCCAAATTCCAGACTCTACGAATGTGGGCCGATGTGGGTTGATGACAAAGCAAGGACATGTTAAAAAAGAATTGAGTTTTGCACACCCAAGGGTATCTTGTCTCCCATTCAATGCGAAAAGAAATGGGGAAATGATCTGACAAGGTCACATCCACTAATGACTTAACTAGGAGTGAAGAGCTTTCAAAAGAGAAAAAATATTGAGCCGTGATTGTAGCGTGATCAAGGTGTTTAAATATTCTATCAAATTTGGCCCTACAATTACACCAAGTGTGCCAGATAGAATGAGAATGGTGGCGTCCAATATTGGGATCAAAGAGCCCCAATTTATTACGCATGTAGAACCATACCTCCCTTTTGCTAGCTGCCCATTTGAAAGGAAAGATGTCATCTTTATCATAAGCCATCTCAACCATATTGAAATCCCCACACAATAACCAAGTGGCAATTGGAAATGAATCAACAATCCAACGCCAAAGCACAAAGCATTCCACAACATCATTAGAAGCATAAATATTAATAATCCCAAATGAATGATTATCAATGTTGAGAAGGATCTAGATGAGCCGATGTGTGGGGTCAAACCCATGGTTGACCACACAAGCATGCCACTATGGGGAAAAAAGGGTGACAAATCTACCACGCCCAACTTCATGATCAATACAAAACATTTGACTGGTTGCAAAATAGAGCAACAAGTCGATGCGAGCAAAAAACTAGAAATTTTAACTTCTTGGAGACAAAGCACTTCAATACCAAAATATTTCTTCAAAGTATCCCTGGAAGAATAGTTTATAGAGAGGTCTGTCATAACTCAAACATTCCATGAGAGGAAATTCATGAGTGAAACTCCTCCATATCATCAGAGTTCATTTCCTCTTCATTCAGAGAAGAAAAGTGATTTTGCAGAAACTCTAGTGGAATTGACCCAATTTGAATAGGAGGAGAAAAAAATATGCATTTCTCTTGCACATATTCACCTTCTTCTAATGGTGGGAAAGGACTGCAAGACTTCCTTTGAGCTCCCAACATGGGAGGAGAAGCGTTTAGTGTGCCATCATAATGGTAGCAGGTTGAGGCGTAGCCTTCGACCTAGGCAATGCTGGAACATTATCAGCTTCGACCGGAGCCTCTTTCCCCTTCATTGAAGGGTTTGAAACATTCTTTGTTGGATCAGGGGCTTTGGAAGCTGACCTAGAGCCAATGGAATTATTTTTTTGATTCGTAACCATGGTCCATTTTTCATCAAGTTTGGTAATATAATTATTTTCCTGACGAGTCTTTTCAAATTCTCGTGTCAGAGGAGTATGAGGAACTTCCAAAGGGAAGTCCTTGATCTTGTGGTCTATGGACTGACACCTATAACACATGTTAGGTAGATTAAAATAAGTGACCTTCTCAGTATGCCAAAGAGCTCCAATTTTAATGTCAATGGAGTCCTTCAAATCTTGGGAAAGGTCCACTTCAATACAGACCTATTTCTGGGGTTGGGCCTAAAAAAACCTATATGGCTCAATACAAATGACTATCCCTAGAGATGATGTAATATGATTCAGAAATGGCACACAAGGAAAGGGTAAACCTGGAAACTCAATCTAGACTATGACCCATAACTTGGTGTCATCTGAGACAATGAAGTCTTGGGTCCATGCCTAGAACAAAGAAGACATGACATACCAGGGACCATGTGTCAAGATTTCCTAGGCATGATTGACCTCCACAAAGCAAAACAAGAAAAAACCCTTGGTTAAGTTTTGGACCATATCAAGGCAGACCCCATGAGGGACCC
This sequence comes from Sequoia sempervirens, assembly GCA_007258455.2. NCBI lineage: Eukaryota > Viridiplantae > Streptophyta > Pinopsida > Cupressales > Cupressaceae > Sequoia > Sequoia sempervirens. Next base: position 892,541,369 of record VDFB02281492.1, read on the forward strand.
ATGCCTTGTTGACCAATTACTTAAGCACACTTTCAGGGGGAGTCCTCCCAACAAAATACCAAACAAGGGTGTGTTGCTCAAGCCATTAACAAGTAGAATCAAAATTAGACAAAGGTAAAACCACATCAGTTGGTGAGTCAAAAGACTTACCTCGTGAAAGAATTTCAGAACAAATTTTTGGGAATGTTTGTTTGGAGGAGGAGCCATTGAGTAGAGCTGTCAAACTGCCAAAACTAGTATGAATTTCTGGGTTAGAGCCAGTTGAAGGCATATTAAAACAAAAAAACTATAGCAAATGCGGTCCTACACACACGAAAAAGAGGAAATTCCTGTGCAGTAAGCACATCATTACACAAGAGGGGCCAAGAATGACCACAAACACAAGAAAACCCTAGTAGAGCTCATACACCTTCCTATCGACGACCAAAATCTATATATTTATTTTTCATTTCTTGTGAATGTAGGTTTTTCACTGAAAATCAAGCTCTTTATTTTGCACATGTGGAAAAATAGTGGATTACCAAAACAAAATTCAAAAAATATACATGCACTTGATATTGATGTCGTTGATCCAACAAAAAAATGAATTTTGATACATACAAAAGAAGTGTTAGAAAGTAAACTTATGTCTAAATTGTAATTGGTTTGACTTCAAAACTTAATTAAGAAAAAATATTCAATAAAACACTATAAAACCAATTGCATACACTAGATATCATAGTTATGAATCTAAATTTGATTTTTTTTTTTTTTATCCTTCATAGAAAAAATGTTGTGTTAGCAAGTACACATCACTCTTTAAAAATGGTGTTTACTGTTAAAAATTAGATTTCAAAGGGGATGCAAAAAGAAATGCAATCCAATTCCAAATTTTTTAAAAATATATATATTTAAAATCTACATAAAAGATGTCACAAATCACTAGTTTACATCATCTTCAAATTCCTCATGGTTTAGCAGCTATATGTGCTAGAAAGTGAAGATTTAGTTAAAAAAACTTAGCTCAATGTCAAGTTTGGCCAAAAAGTGTAAACCACTATTGTGGGATCACCCATCCATATGTGTTCAAGGCATCAGATTTCATTTTGTCATCAATAATTAGAATTTCATGCATTCTTTGTAGTAAATCTTCCCATACATTGTCAGTCACCTTCTTCCTTATAGTTTCTTGACATAAGAGAGGGGAACCAACCATGTGAAGGCTCCAAGTCATGAAGGGCTAAGAGCAGAGGTCTGCCCTAACTTACCTCACTCTAAAGGATGTCTTGGGGTGAGGATCAAGAATGAAGAACACTATATAGTACTCCTATCACTCTATAGACCCAGAGTTTAGGTTTAAGCTAGGTGAGTTGGGTTTTAGAGCTGGTACTGCACCTTAAACAACTCTCCATCCGAGGATGAGAACACAATTCTGGGATGACAACATGTCGTTGGCATCTCTTGGGCACACTAGTGTCTGTATGGCTAGAAAATATGAAATATAGTACAAACTACCTAAAAACTAACTATCAACCTAGCTAGTTGACTATGGTAGAAAAATAAAATAAGAAAGTACGATAAATAAAGATGAAGATGATAAAGAAAATAGATAAAGGATAGGGTGATGAAGATAATCTCACAAAAGCGCCAACTCGTCAGTAGTTCCACACGTACGTCCAACTACACACAAACAAGAAGAGGAAAATTGTTGGGGCTATATAAGGGTCTGCCTCAGTTAAACCCCCATTTTGGTGTTTCCACCTCCACAGACAACTAGAAAGTAATGAAGTAGAATATGCGATAAAGAAAGTAGAAAGAAAGGAAGGTTGCAATAAACACTACAAAACAATACTATGCTACTCTATCAAATCACAAAGGAGAGGAGTGAAGTGTTACCACCTCTAACCAAAAGCTCACTAGCCAATGAAGGAGAATGCAAGGTATGGACTCAACAAAGTCACCACAACCGTAGTGGTGATGAAGGGAGGTCACACAAGAATCCAAGCCCACACTTCTATGATATCCTTCACACTTGCAATGTGGAGTTGATGGAAATTCAAATTTGTTGTAATGTTCACAATGGAGTGCTAGAATGCTGCTTGAGAGAGTGAAAATGTGGAGAATGAAGTGACTGAATGTGTAGAGAATGAAATGAAGTGAGAATGGATGTTTTTGAAGGTGGGATGAGAAAGAATAGGGTGTTTTCGGGTCAGTTGGTCGAAGAGGGACGTTACAATTCAACCCCAATCAGGTGGATAACACCTCTAGCAACTTCAGACACAAGAATCTGTCAAGGATGGCAACGTGGCACATAGACATCTATGCACTGTGCATTCGTCCTTGAAAAATATTATCTCACCAACACAAAGAACAAATGCCAAGTGGAAGGAAGATAGGCAGGTGATGTGGAATTTTTCCTTCGGATTTGATTTTCTAAGGTGAGGGTGCATGAAAGGGGAATTTGCTTAAGCGGTGCAAATTCACTCCTAAACATTTTACCCCCACTTTAGCAAGCACACAAATTGATGAGAATTCACTAAAGTAGATCAAAGAGTTAGTAGGGTTAGAAATTGATAGCAACCAATGGAGGTTCTGCAACACACTCAAACACAATTTCAACCAACAACAACAATTATCAGTTCAACAAACCCTCAAATTCACACTATCTCAACCAATTCACTCAATTCCTTGTAGCATTGGAAACCAAATCAATTGGGTCTAACTTCTCAATGAGATTCTTTTAGACCAAGACCTGAACCATTTCAAGGACCCATCAAGGCACACAATAATATATCAACAAACCAAAATAGGCTTCTTTGTAACAACTTCAACAAAATCAAGTTTTAATGTTTTCTAGCCCTCAAATTATGCCTAATTTCCAAAGGACCTTGCCTCAAGATGTTCCCAAACCTACCAAACTAAATTGGGAAGCAAAATATATGTTATCAAACCAAGGATTCCACCATTTGTTCAAAAAAAATCATTCACCCAAATGCCAAATCACAAAACCCTCCTTTTAAGCCAAGAAACTAGGGTTTTATTGGAAAAAAACACATCAAATATTTAAACAACCTTGAAATTACTTCAAACAGGACCTAATAGGTCTACACATACTCAATACAACATATAATGATGCTTCCCCAACACTATACACACTTTAGCATATAAAAACCTCTCAAATTCTCATGGAAAAATCAATTTTCCAACTTAGGGCTTCATACCCAATACACTTCTCAGCCTCCCCTACACACAAAAAACATGTAAACACCTAAAACTAATTGTAAGCACCCATTCCATTGAGGAACGGTCTTCACAAAAAGTGGAATGGGGTATTTTCCATGTTTATATCACCAAAACCCTTAAAATAGGGCATTCACAACTATACACATAAATTTGGTCTTAAAATCCATAAAATTAATAGGAATCCTATCAATTCACCTTTTTGTGATGATTAACAACTATATACAACAATATTTGAAAAGGTTTTAGAGCAAAAATTAATGTACAAACTGTACACTATTGGTAAATAAAAGAAAACTCAGAAATAACTAATAAAACAACTTTTATTGATTTTCTTCTTTCTAAACTTCAAAACAACCTTCAATCAATGATTTTACATCATATTTATAATGTTTCCCTCCTAAAATAACTATCCAATTCCATAAAAATGACTTTTGAATTGCTAATTGTTGGCATTCCTCTAAAATATGCTTTTTGCAACTTTTCCAATTTTGCATTTTTTCACAATTAGCAATTTTTCAATATTTTTGCAATTTTGAAAACCAAACCACCTAAACACCTAGGAACCATCAATTATGACCTATTAAAATATCAAATGGTCTCATTGGCCTTATTTTATGCAAAAATTCTAAATTCCTAAAGCCTAGACCTTAACAACTTTGCTTGATAAATTTTGATCAATGGTTCCCCTGCACCATACACCCTAACTTTGAAGTTTTCCAAGTCCCTTGGAAAGATTATTGTAGCTTTCCCACCTTTGTGGTATTCATGCTTCTTTCCTTCTTGCATTTTTTCATCAGGTTCACTTTGATTTTGACTCTCACTATCCTTTTCATTCTTTACCTTGTCTTCTCTTGAATCATGCTTCACTCTGTCATACTATACTATGGGGTGTTTTTCAACTTTTCCATTATCTAACTTTGATGTCACACTCTCCTTTACCTTTGTACACACATTTTCATCTTCTGCTATCCCTTTAATTTTTACCTCTTGCACAACCCTCTACCCCATGCTCTTTTTTCCTTCATTCTTTTCACTGTCAACTATACCATCATCTTTTGCAATCTCTGTTAGACCCGCAACTGTCCTTTTCACTATTCTACCAACTTCACAAACCTCTATCCTCTTATTCATGTTGTGTTACCAATATTTGTACTAACATATTTCAACTGAATCTTCACTCCTTTCACTGCTATAAGACACATGCCTGTCCCTACCAATATGCCATCACTCATTTCTTGCACCTCACACTCACTCTTCATTGTGTCAACTTGAGACTCCATTCCATCTACCTTTCTCTTCCATATGAATGCATTCTTTATGCCATTAGACTGCAAATCATATTTACTCTTCCTATCTACTGTCCTATCTCTATCAAGCCTTGCATTAGCTTCCAAATCTATACTCTTACCTTCATCAGTGTTTACAAACTCTTTTCTGCCTACCATGATGATTTCACCTTGTCCTTTTGTCTCCTCAACCAATGGACTCAAAATGAATGTTCTTCCATCCTTTTATATGGTATATTTATTTTTTCTTCCATTATACGTGGCTGACTTGTCAAACTACCAGGGCCTTCCTAGCAACATGTGGCAACAACTCATAGGCAATATATCACAAACAACCTTATACCTATATTGACCAATTTGAAATTCAATTATAGCTTGTTCACTCACCACCATAGATTGATTATCACTAACCCATGATGATTTATATGGCTTTTCTCTAGGCACTCTTTCCAAATGCAATTTATCCACCATTTCACTAGATACAATGTTATCTGTACATCTAGAATCAACTATTACCTTGCATACCTTATTTTTGGAAATTGTAACACCTACCAGCAAAAATATTAGGATTTCTTCCACCACCAAATCTACCCCTTGTGCCTCTATAACCTCCTCTAAAATGAAACTTGCCCATCTTTGTTGTTTAGCTCTTCTTGATTCTCATTTGTTTGTCTTGGATTAGAGAAAGATCCTCTTCCTCTTGTTATGCTACCTCTTCCTCTAACAATCTTCTCTTGCCTTCTCTTTACTTTTTCTTCATCCTTCAATGCCATTTGATAACATTCTACATTCCTAGGATTTGTTAAAGCTAATTCATCCTGTATGTTCAATCTCAAACCACCCAAGTACCTAACAATTTTCTCATCCTCATTCTCATTATGGTTAGATCTCATACTTAATTTGTAAAACTCTTTAGTGTATGCATTTACATCCATTTCCTTTTTCCTTAAACTTCACAACCTTTTAAACATTTTAATTGAATAACCAAAAGGGAGAAATTTACCTTTCAACTAGGCTACCATCTTGTCTCATGCCACAATTTTGGACTTGCCTTGCTTCCTTATTTATAACTAAAAATAATCCCACCACAAAAGTGCATGACAAGTTTTAACTTTTTTTTTGCAATCTTGACTCTCTGTTCCTTTGGAATGTCCTAACACTCAAAATAGTTGTCCAAAGATGATATCCAATCTAACAACTCTTCTCCATTCAAATTTCCACCAAACTTTTGAACATCAATTTTCACCTTATACTTGTCACCTTTGACTACCTTCAACAATTTGGCCATTCTCTAATCTTCTAGATCAAGTTCTTCTTCAACATCTTCAAAATCTTCTTCATCTTCTTCATCTGAATCATTGCTTTTAGCATCTTCTCTTCTCTTGTTTGTCTCTAAGGATGCCAATCTCTCTTTCAATTATTTGATCTCTCTAATGTACTGACTCTTCAAGTCATTCACTTCCTTTTCCACATTCTTTCCTTTTGGAGGCATCTTCACAATCTTGCCTCTTCACCTTCTAATCTTTCTTTCACAAACTACTATCTTCTACCACAAAGATCTACTACCTTCAATCTGATACCACTTGATAGAAACCAAGGGAGGTCCTGCAACACACACAAACAAAATTTCAACCAACAACAACAATTATCAGCTCACCAAACCCTCAAATTCACACTATCTCAACCAATCCACTCAATTCCTTGTAGAATTGGAAACCAACTCAATCGGGTATAACTTCTCAATGAGATTATTTTAGACCAAGAACCAAACCATTTCAAGGACCCATCAGGGCACACAATAACATATCAACAAACCAAAATAGGATTCTTTGTAACAACTTCAACAAAATCAAGTTTTTACACTTTCTAGCCTTTAAATTATGCCTAATTTCCAAAGGACCTTGCCTCAAGACGTTCCAAAATCTACCAAAATAAAATGGGAAGAAAATTATATGTTATCAAACCAAGGATTCCACCATTTTTTCTTAGAAAATCATTCACCCAAGTGCCAAATCACAAAACCATCCTTTTAATCCAAGAAACTAGGGTTTTATTGGAAAAAACACATCCCATCTTCAAACAACCCTGAAATTACTTCAAAAAAGACCTAATAGGTTTGAAAATACTCAATACAATATCTAATGATGCTGCCCCAACATAATACACACCTTAGCATATCAAAACCTCTGAAATTCTCATGGAAAACTCAATTTTCCAACTTAAGGCTTCATACCCAATACACTTATAGGCCTCCCTTGCACACAAACAAAATGTACACACCTAAAGCTAATTGTAACAACCCATTCCACCAAGGAATAGTCTTCATAGAATGTGGAAAGGGGTATTTTCCATGTTTATATCACCAAAACCCTTAAAATATGGTATTCACAATTGTACACAAAAATATGGTCTTAAAATCCACAAACTTTACAAGAATCCTATCAATTCACCTTTTTACGATGATTAACAACTATATACAACAATATTTGAAAATATTTTAGAGAAAAACTTAATGTACAAACCATACACTATTGGTAAATAAAAGAAAACTCAGAAATAACTGATAAAACAACTTTTATTGATTTTCTTCTTTCTAAACTTTAGACCAACCTTCAATCGATGATTTTAAATAATATTTATAATATTTCCATCCTAAAATAACTATCCAATTCTAGAAAATTGACTTTTGAATTTCTAACCATTGGCATTCCTCTAAAATATGCTTTTTGCAACTTTTCCAATTTTGCAATTTTGCACAATTAGCAATTTTTCAATATTTTTGCAATTTTGAAAACCAAACCACCTAAACACCTAGGAACCATGAATTATGACCTATTACAATATCAAATGGTCTCATTAGCCTTATTTTATGCAAAAACTCCAAATTATTAAAGCCTAGACCTTAGCAACTTTGCTTGACAAATTTTGATTAGTGGTGCCCTTGCACCATAAATGTATACCTGAACTGTCGAGGAAGCAGACCATGATCTGGAGAACTCAAAAGTTTAGGGTAAGAAATCAATCCATAGGTACTCTCCTTGGGGAGTTTTGAACAAAAGGACTCCATAGCCCCGCAAAACTATGAAGTTGCACAAAGTACACCGAAGGCCCTCAGACCAATGATGGAAAAATCCCATAGGATGAAAGTGTCTTACAGGCTCACAGACCTACAAAAAGGAAACCCCCAAGTTCTCTCTCATGAGGGAAGCCTAGTGAAGTAAGCACCTTATAGGCTCATAGACCTACAAGCAGGAAACCCCCAAGTTCTCTCTTATGAAGGAAGCCCAGAGCAAGGGGACACTGTAGAGTCGAACAGGAAAGTGGCTTCACGAGCGCACCTACAAAGCAACATGTTAATCTATAGATAAAACATACCAAGAAACAAGAAGCATTCTCATAGGTGAACAAGCAGATAGTCACACAAAAAGTCAAAAAATTGAAAGGATTTCAAAGGGGTCACCCGGAAACCCTTCAAAAGAAGAGGGGTCCACTCAAGGGACACATTGTTTGAAAGTGTATAAGAGGTGTTTTTTTCTCAAATCAATTCATCATCAAGGAATCCTTTCAAAATATGTTCACTTCATCAAGGAATTCTAAAGGAAGAAGATTCCCCCTCATGAGGGGAAGGTCAAGGCTTCTCCCATAGGAAAATTTGTTCCCACCTTAGAGGGAAGTTCTCAAGTTCTTTCTTCGTGAACCCATGATGAAGGAAACACATTCTACTAGGGGTCCAAGTTGAGATTGTAATTATTGAAAAAAAGCTTGCAAGGATTTTCAAGAAAAGATTTGCAGGCAACGAATGCATTTTTTTAAAATTGAAACATTGTGAAAGTAACATTGTCACACATATGAGGGAAAACTCAAGAAAAGAAGAGAGAAAGATAAAAGAGTGAAAGAGAAATAGCACGAACAAGAGACACAGGGGTGATCTGATATTTCAGGGTTAGAACTACTCATATATATATAAGTATAGTAATATTATATAAATGAACTGTCATGAACCCCCTACTATATCAGACCATGTGATGAATGCATTAGAAGACAAAGTAAAAATAAAAAAATGGGTCAACATGGAAGGGGAGCCTAAATTAACCCAATGCTTTGCATCGTCCCAAATTTTTGAAAAATAAAAACACATAACAGAGGAAGAATAATGATACAAATAGAAGAAGGTTTACGACAAAAATATCACTCTTGTATCCAAGCACCAAGGGTGACAAGGGTCATCTAGGAACACATAACACAAGGACGTGGGAATACATCATGACACATATACTTCTAATATAAAGATAAAGAAGGGGCCTCCCCCTAACATTCATGGACTAAGAGGTCATTCGCTTCCCAATCTAGATCATTATAAGGGGAAGACAGATGAGCTGAAAATGGTGGAATATTAAGGGGAGGAGCTTCCAACCCTCCCGCAACAAGAGCTAGGGAAGAAGGCCCTACAGGGTCTTCTTCACTAGGCTCTTGTGGAGCTATGGTCAACAATTTCATAAAGATCACCGACAAGGACGAAACTTCATCCAAAGAGTTAAACATGCACTTTCTAGATGTGGCATGTCATACCTCAATAGATGGGGAGGATGACACCCAAGATTCACTTCTTGGCTCATCGAGTGACGTAGGAGTGGTGACACACTAAGGAGAAGCCAAAACTTGTTCTGTCACTAGTATGTATCAAGCTAGTGTGGGACCAACCTTTGGAGAAGGTTGGCTCCTCTTACACCTTCCATTACTAGAAGGGACAACCTTTGCCTTCTGATTCATCGGGGGATGTGAACTCCCCACAAATAAGGCAAGAGGCACGGAGGAGGAGGAGAAAACTATGATGGAAACCACCGAGGTATTCAAAATTTCCATGGGTTTAGGGAATGGCAGGATGTCTAGAAGGGACATCAGTAGTGGCAGCTTAGCTAAGGGAGCAATAAACATCTGCACCTTTTTGGGGTCAGGTGTAATCACACTCATAGAAGGAGCTGAAATCGATACTAAAGTCGACTAAATGGAAGTAGAGGGGAGGAGAGAGGAGGACATGTCAGGAGGCCTTGAAGTAGGGGCAATCATCTCTTCTTCCTTTTTTTGCAAAGCGACTTGCTTAGCCACTAGAGCCTTTCGTTGGTGCTTGTGCTCACATGTAAGGTGGTTTCTATGACTCTTCGAGCTAGAGTTCGGGTGCTGCTAAGGGATAGAAGGCTCCTACTTAGGAATAGGGGTGTCCATCATAGTTGTTTTTGTTGGCATGTGGCAACTGATCATGCTATACTGTACACCCCGACATGTATCCTTGCCACCGAAAAAGGGAAAAATTAATGAAAAAGGAAAAAAACTCAATTTTGTAGAACCCTAATCTGGAAGCTTCTAAGCTTGTTAAAAAGGGGTTCGAATGGGGGTTATAGTATGATGAAAAACGCGATTATTCACAAGATTGTAATAGGTTTTTGCACTGGATAATAAAATCATTGGATGGTTGCAGTTTGGTGGTTGTAGTCTAGGTTGGGTGAATTATGTTAAATTCTCTATGTTATAATTTATTCTATGTGTTTTAGTTTCTCTGTTTATTAATTAAATATCAATTTAATTGTTAGATATCTTCCATTTCTAACCCTTAAAAGTGGTATCAGAGTGGGTTGTGTTTTTTGATTATTGTCTATAGGAAGGTCTCACAGTTGAGTGGGGGTAATGGCATATGAGGGTAAGAAGGTTGAGAAGTTTAATGGGAAAAACTATCAGTTATGGAAGATGCAGATGGAGAACTGCCTCTATCAGAAGGATTTATGGTGGCCATTGGAAGGGAAAACCAAGAAACCTACAACAATGTCTGATGAGGATTAGGAGATTTTGGATAGAAAGGCTCTTGGCAGTATTCGTTTATGCCTAGCACAATCAGTAGTGTTCAATATTACAACAACAAAGACAACTCAAGAGTTGATGGAAACCATGGAAAAGTTATATGAAAAGCATTATGCTTTGAATAAGGTATTTCTTATGAAGTGTTTTTAATATGAAAATGGTAGAAGGTGGGTCAGTTACTGATCATTTAAATGAGTTTAATATGGTCACCAGTCAATTCAATTATGTAAAATTAAAATTTGATGAAGAAGTTAGGGCTCTTTTGATTTTGTGTTCTTTTCCTGAAATCTAGAATAGCTTGGTAATGGCTATTAGCAATTCTATTTCTGGTTAGAATACATTGAAATTTGATGTTGTTGGTGTTATTTTGAGTGAGGAAATTCATAGGAAAAGCTCAGGTGGAACATCTACATCAAGCAGTGTTTTGAATATAGAAAGCAGGGGAAAAACAAAGGAGAGAGGAAACAATTCCTGAAATCATGGGAAGTCACGAGGAAAATCAAAGAACAAAATGTCCCAATCTAGAGACAAGCGGGATTGCTGGTACGTTGGTAAGCCGAGTCATTTAAAGAAAGATTGCTGGTCTCAGAAAAATAAAGGAGACACAAAGGAAGGAAGTAAAGAGGAAAATTTGGTAAGTAGTAAATCTGAAGAGGATGATTTGATTCTTTCCCTTGATAATGCTGATGATTCTTGGGTGTTAGATTTAGGGGCTTCATTTCATGCTACCCCCCATAGAAGTTATTTTCTTGATTATGTCCAAGGGGATTTTGGGTTGGCTTATTTAGGAGATAATGAACCTTGTTAGATTGTTGGAAAGGGAAGAATCAAGATTAAGTTACATAATGTGAATCATTGGCTACTACATGAGGTAAGGCATGTTCCAAAGTTAAGAAAAAATTTAATTTTAGCAGGGCAACTAGATGATGGAGGTTGTGTTGTTACATTTAGTGATAAAAATTGGAAGGTCCTAAAGGGTGCCTTAGTGGTAGAAAAAGGTGTGAAAGTAGGCACCTTTATATCTTTGTACAGGTCATACTGTTCCTTCTACTTTAATTGTTACGAAAAAAAGGTCAATGTTCAGGAACAGTTGTTGCAGTTCAACAGGTAGAAGATCATATAGTTGCTATGTACTCTGAATCAACACTGTGGCATAATAGACTTGGGCATATGAGTGCAAAAGGTATGAAAGTACTTCATTCAAATAATGTTTTACCAGGTCTAAAATGTGTTAATATGGATTTTTGTGAAAGTTGTGTGTATGGAAAACAAAAGAGAGTAAGTTTTCTCAAGGATGGGAAGCAAAAGAAAGATGAGAAATTGGAGCTTGTGCATACGGATGTATGGGGACCAGCTCAGGTATCTTCTCTCGGTGGCTCTCTGTATTATGTTAGATTCATTGATGATGCAACTAGGAAGGTATGGATTTATTTCCTTAGGTAGAAATCTGACGTATTTGAAACTTTTAAAAAATGGAGAAGCTTGGTTGAGAATGAGACGGGTAAAAAGCTAAAATGTCGTAGATCTGATAATGTGGTGAGTATTATAGAAAAGAGTTTGAAGATTATTGTTCCTCTAATGGTATTCATAGGCAGAAAATGGTTCCAAGGACTCCACAGGAAAATGGAGTGGTTGAGTGCATGAATAGAACATTAATGGAGCATGCGTGAACTATGAGATTGCATGTTGGGTTGCCTTTAAAAATGTGGGAAGAGACTGTAAACACTACTATTTATTTAATTAATAGAGGTCCATCTAATCCTTTGGGTTGTGGTATTCCAGAGGAAGCATGGAAAGGTAAGAAGGTGAGTTATTATTTTCTCAAAACCTTCAGTTGTGAAGCATTTGCACATGTAGATTCTAAAAATAGAACCAAGCTTGATGAAAAATCAAAGAAATGTATATTTGTTGGATATGGCATTGATGAATTTGGTTATAGGCTTTGGGATTTTAAAAATCAAAAAATTGTGAGAAGCAAGGATGCCATATTCAATGAGAAAGTGTTGTACAAAGATCTGTGCTGCAACATGAGAAGAAAGAAAATGATTATGTAGTGTTGGATGATATTCCAAACAATGATGTTTTAGTGGTTCCTCATGCTGGCAACAACAACAACAAAAAATACCACAAACTCCTATGAATGTTAGACGATCTTCAAGGATAAGTAGACCTCCAGAAAGATTCTCTCCCTCTTTGTATACTATTTTGTTAACTGATGCCAGTGAACCAAAATATTATGATGAAGCTATGTAGGTGGATACCAAGGTTCAGTGGGAGCATGGAATGGAAGAAGAAATGGAATCCTTGCTAAAAAATCAGACTTGGGAATTATGCAAGTTGCCTACAGGTAAAAAGGCTTTACCAAACAAATGGGTTTATAGGTTGAAAGAGGAGGATGGAGGTAAGAAGAGATTTAAAGCCAGATTAGTTGTAAAGGGATTTGTACAGAAAAGGGTATTTATTTTGATGAGATTTTTTCTCCAGTTGTTAAAATGACTTCTATTCATATTGTTTTAAGTATTGTGGCTACTGAAGATTTGCATTTAGAACAGCTTGATGTTAAAACAACCTTTCTCCATGGTGATTTGGAAGAGGAAATATATATGGACCAGCCATAAGGATTTGAGGTCAAAGGTAAGGAGAAACTAGTGTGCAAATTGAAGAAAAGTTTATATGGCTTGAAGCAAGCACCTCAGCAATGGTACTTGAAATTTGATAGTTTTATGGCTGAGCAAGACTACAACAGGTGTAATTATGACCATTTTGTTTATTTTAAGAGGTTGGATAATGACAACTACATTATTTTATGTTTATATGTTGATGACATGCTTGTAGCAGGGTCGAACATGGATCACATAAGTGAGCTAAAACAACAGTTAGCAAAATATTTTGCTATGAAGGATTTGGGGGCAGCAAAAGAAATCCTTGGTATGAAAATTTGCAGAGATATGAAAAACATAAAATTGTTTTTATCTCAGGGTAATTATGTTGAAAAGGTGTTACAGAGATTTCATATGGAGAATGCAAAAGTTGTCAGCACACCTTTGCCTAGTCATGTTAAATTGACTAAGGATATGTGTCCAAAGACACAAGAGGAGGAAGAAAAAATGTCCAAGGTACCATATACTTCAGCTATAGGCAATTTAATGTATTCCATGGTATGCATGAGACCGGATATTGCACATGCCGTAGGAGTTGTTAGCAGGTATTTGAGTCATCCCAGAGTTGAGCATTGGAATGCAGTAAAATGGATTCTCAAGTACTTAAGAGGTGAATCCAATAAATGTTTATGTTTTGGGGGCTCTAATACTGATTTAAAAGGCTATGTTTACTTAGATTTGGCAGGGGATATAGATACTAGGGGGAGTACCACTGGTTATGTATTTACATTTGGTGGGACAATAGTGAGTTGGATTTCTTGATTGCAAAAGGTGGTTGCTTTATCCACCACAGAGGAAAAATATGTTGCTGCAACAGAGGAGGCAAAGGAGATGATATGGCTACAACTTTTCATGGATGAGTTGGAAAAACAACAGGTTAGAAATTACTTGTTTACAGACAGCCAGAGTGCTATACATCTTGCAAAGAATTATGCCTTTCATTCTAAAACAAAACACATACAGTTGAGATATCATTTTGAACATTCGGTCAGTGTTGGAGGATGGACAAGTCAAGCTAGACAAGATACATATAGATGTCAATCCAGCAGATATTTTTACAAAGGCGGTGACAAGGGAGAAGCTTAGCTCCTCTTCAGCTTTGGTTGGGCTTCAAGGTTGAATTCAAGTATAACAGAGCAGCAAGATCCAAGGTACTTATTTCTAGTGGGAGCTGTAAGTGCAACAGTGTCATCCAGGATTAGTCTCCAAGTGGGAGATTGTGTTGGTGTGGAGCCTGATCAGTCTCCAAGTGGGAGATTATTGGCATGTGGTGACTGATCATGCTATACTGTACACCCCATGTATGTTTATTGGGGTCCAGGGTCAGGCTAGGCCTTGAGCGAGGGTTCGGGGGCGGCAGCCCCTGAGAAAAATTTTCCTCCTACTTTTTCGTGTCATCATCGAAAAAGGGAAAAATCAACAAAAAAAGAAAAAAACCCAATTTTGTAGAACCCTAATCTGGAAGCTTGTAAGTTTGTTAAAAAGGGGTTTGGATGGTGGTTATAGTATGATGAAAAATGTGATTATTCGCAAGATTGTAATAGGTTTTTGCACTGGATAGTAAAATCATTGGATGGCTGCGGTTTGGTGGATGTAGCCTGGATTGGGTGAACCACGTTAAATTCTCTATGTTTTAGTTTCTCTTTTTATTAATTAAATATGCATTTATTTGTTAGATATTTGTCATTTCTAACCCTTACAGTTTTTGGTGGAGGCGCAGACTCCTAAATGGGAGCAAGAGGGAGAGATTGAGAGACAATGGGGGAGTCAATTCTAGTGCCTTGGTGGTGGGCCTCTTCCCATTCACCACTTTAGGGGCAGGAGCAGTGGGAGGCTGCGAAGGCTGAGACATAGAGGATTCTTTGCGGGGTCCCTTTCTTCTATTGTATCAAATGGGCCTAGGCTTCATGGGTAGAACAATAAGCTTGAATGCAGGATGCTTGGGATTTCACCAAGCAGGCACCATAGGGTTCTCCCACAAATGCAAAGCAGAATCCGATGACACTATAATAGGGAAAGAGGAAGCATCAAGTTGAAGAACATAAGAGGAAGAAGAGGGACCTTGGGAGGGATTCTCTTCTTCTCTTCTACAGGCCTTGGCAACATCACTGTCAGCTTTTAGTCATGTCCTATGTAAAACAACATAAGGTGATGAAGGGTACCTTACTCTAGGCATTAGACACCCTTTCTTGTACTTTTGATAAGTTTGGTACAAGAGATCCTTTCTAAGCAGGGAAGGACCAATGGGTTCAGGCCAGAAGTGATCTAGAGAATAGCTGTCATGTGCAACCATGGTCTATAATTGGTGTCATGGATCACATGTACTAAATCCTCATGAATAAACTTCAAACATGTGTGCACAATCGAGGGAATTGTGTTCATAGCTACTAACTAGGGGATACCCAGCTTCAATTTGAAGAGTTCAGACCCCAAAATTATGTCAAACAATAGGTTTACGAATTTAGGTCTAAAAAGGACTGACAAAAAAATGCTACTAAGGGGAGGTATGGAAAGTCTATTATGAATACAAATGGTGCACACAGGTGCGTCTATGGACACTGATTTTGGTATCCACAGTTCTCTAACACCTCTATGGTTTTTCACCTAAAAGGAGAGAGATGGAGCAAAATGTGCAATGTCCCCACTCAAAATAAATGCAAGAATGGATGAAGTATGCCTAAATGCAATAAAATAATAAATTAAATAATTTATTGGTGTAAAACCTAAGAAATGTAAGTTGTTTGAAAACACATTGTGATATGCAGAATGATAGATTAAATGCAATAAAGAACAAGATAAAGATGCTAAACAGAAAATGTGCACCTAGAAAATGATGAAGGACATAGTGAAGATTGTTGATGTCTCTGAAATTCTAGAAAATCTAATTTTCTAACCATCTGGGACACTTACGCCAAGCTAGGTGACTTAGTCCTAGATTAGGGAAACTGTTCAGGAGCCCGTTTATTCCAAATGGGTATCCAAATCTACAAAAAATTCTGCTAGACAAGTGTAGTGGGACTAAGTCTCCACTATTGGTGACTTAGTCCACTTTGGCTTTTCTAAAGATCTGAAAGTGGAAACAAAAGCCCTCAGTTTGCACTCTATTTTTTGACGGAAACCCAGATCTAAATTTGTAAAAATACCTACAAAACATAATTTAATTTGGTTTCTAATGGGGGGTTTACCTTGGTCAAACCCCTAGTCGGTATCTTAACCTTGAAAGAGACAAAATCTACATAAAACCCTAGCACTAAGTGTGTCTAAGACTATGAAATTTGAAGTAAGATATAACCCTATTCTACCATGTAAGAATAAGATGCATAAATGAAACTAGAAATATGTAAGACTTATTCCAAGAGGCACTATATCACATTAGAAATGAATCTTAATGACATGAAAACCTTCCTTAGGCTGAAAATAGAGAGAAAATGGAAGATGGAATCACTTTGAAAACAAGTCCTTAGGCTTGATTTAATGGCTAGTTGCATCTCCTCAACCTAGATTTCTCCATGATTCTCCATAGGCATCCATGATAAACCCTTTTCAATGTGATATCTTGGAAAAAAAGTGAGCTTGAAGACCTACAAAAACCCTAACTTGCTGCCCTAAAGCTTTAACTTTGCTGTAGATAGACTAATAAATCTTCATGTGAAAGATATTCGATACTTAACTCTTGAATTTGTTTGTTGAAAATGACTTAATGTTGTTAAAAATGACCTAAAAACATATATTGATAGGAATCAATACCTAATTATTCATTATTTTAACAGTTTCACAAGCTGACATCCATCAAATTTTTGAATTAAGTTAGTTGTTTTCCCACTCAAAAGTGAAAAATCCCTCAAAAGGGACTAAGTCGGGCGACTTAGTCCCACCAGGGGTTTTTGAGGTGGGTTTTCTAGAATTTGGGTTATTTTAATGTTGTTTGTTGGGATTTGTATGATTTGTGAGTGGAATAGGCGATTAAGTCCAAAATAATGAGTATTAGGGGCCTATAAATGTTGTTTTTAAGGGGTGATTAATGCAAGTGTCTAAAATAGGATCAAATTAATCGCAAAATTGCCTCTTTGTTCAAGAGTATACAATTTTTGGTGACACATTAAGCCCCCACTTTAGTGCTCATATGACTCTACGTGCATATGCAAACTAAAGGACTCTAAATAGTACACTTTAGTTCATAAAATGATACTCATTCAAAGATGGGAGAATGAGGTCCATAGTGTAGTTATCGACAAAACCACAACATTAGGAACCCCATCTTGCACCACAAATTCATTAGATGTCCAAAAATCCTTTTATCTAACTTCTAGTAATCAAATTTTAGGGTATATGTATGCCCCTCTTTGATTCCTCTTGCTTTACGAAGGTGGAATCAAGATATCAAATTAGCCACATCGAATAAGGAAAATCATATTGTAGGAGATATCCAAGTACCATGCCACATAACAATAGACAATTGATGATGTTGGGTGTAGAATCATGATTCCAATGCATCAAATGGTGTTGAAAACATAGTTCACTAGCACCTGCTATGTTGTTTTGAATAGAAAGTACTTTATTAACTCATAAGATAGTAAAAACCCTAATTTCATACATAAGAGTAAAAAGAGTTAAAAGAGGTAAAAGTGAAATAAATTTTCACTTAATATTTCATTTTAATTTTGTGTAGCATGAGAGTGACAAGTGAAGATGAAAAGATGTGGAGAAGATGAGACTATAGGCCTATGAGATTGGACGTTCAATGAGACTAGGTGGCGCATGACGAGCGTCATCACGAGGTGAGTTGATTCTGCTATGTGTACTTTGTGATTATGCAGCGATTTAATGATTTTTATGCATTTCTAGGTTAATTTAAGATCTTGGAATTTTTTTTCACAAAGTGCCCCCTTTTTCATGAAGTGTCCCACTTTTGCACAAAGTGTCCCTTTTGTTTGCAAAGTGTCCCTTTTTCGCAAAGTGTCTCATTTCTTCACAAAGTGTCCCAAAGGGGTTCTAAAGTATCTAGGGCCTTTAGGAAAGCACACTAGATGAACCTTAGTACACTCGCATGTTGAATAAAGTAAAAATTAAAAATATTAGATGGTGTTTAGAGCATATTTTGTGGTTTAGATAGGTACCCACCCTTTCGTGGCAACATCTAGGGGGTAGGCAGTTGAGTTTTCAAAGATATTTAGCCCCATCACTTACAACGGAGGAGATATAGCACCTACAGGCTATGGGTATCTAATGGGTGTACCTCATGCCCCCCATAAGGTACCATGATGCTCTTTTGATGGCACTCTACGAGTGTGGGGATGTAGACACATGCACATTCAACCTTCTAACAAGTGAGATGACGATTACCTTGGAGGATGTACACCACATTCTTTGAGTTCCTATTCGAGGGGAGAAGGTATGCTTTGAGAGAGACCACACCTTCTATGAGTAGAAGGTGGATATGCAATATTTTCTGGATAGTCCAGTACATGATGAGTGAGTGAGAGGGTGGATTGACTTGGTGATGTTATTGTACTCATGAGCCCCAGTTGTGAGATGGATCATGATGCATACAATGGAACTAGTACTTGTCCCAGATGGGTGGGAAATACACCTTGAGGGAGGACTAGTTCATTTGATACATGGGATGGCAGAGCATTAGACAGTATACGCTTGGGGCCAATGTATCCTAGCTCATTTATATTATGATCTTGGTCAATTTTTCTTTCAGGAGGTAGACAACATGGTGAACTACACACTTATATAGGTTTGGTTCTTGGAGCATATCACGTGTACCAGACCAATTGGCTTCCAATGTGCTAAAATAGTGGGGTATACTTAGGCCTTTGGCTATCCTCTACAATGGTTATTGTAGTATGGGGATTTACATTTTTGGAGAGTGATATTTGAATGACTAGAGGAGGATGAGATCTTATGGAGACCTTATCAACTAATGCTACAATGGCCAAATCACATGAGAAAGTTGAGACCGTAGTTAGATAGATTTCTAGTTGGACGACATGATCATGTAGTACATCCTTTCTACTATGATCGTGTCATGCGGTAGTTTGAATAGATTCAGAGGCCACCCAAGGCACAATCCTTTTTTAGGAAGTTATTGGGAAGTGCCTGAAGACTAGGTGATACAGTGTGGCTCACTCTAGACCATGTTGCCAAGAGCAGTTCTGACTTCTTAGATCATGACTAGCCTCCAGTCTCTGACATAGATGATGTCAGTGCTACATGAGATTATGAGGAGTGGTGGATGGTATCACGACCAACTCCTGTATATCTGATGAATAATTTGGTAGGATATGCAAGTCCATTACCATATGAGGGAGATGACAAAGAGGATAGGGCCAAGGAGACATGATACATAGTTGTAGACATATTTAATGATGTCATTGATGATGAGTACGATGAGGATGTACATCTAGACTATGATGGCCAGGAGGGAGAGGAGGAGGATGAGGATGAGGATGAGGAGAAATAGGAGGATGATTAGGAGGGGTCACCCCTGAGTGAGAGTGATGAGGCAGTGGATGAGGATCGACATGAGTGGGGAGAGCCCTCGCCCATTCATATGACAAGATCATGAGCGACGACTGTTGCAGGCATCAATACCCACAGTCATGGAGAGGCTAGCACATCTTCCATACCCCTTGCATAGGACGATGTTGATATTGCTCAACCTATCAGAAATATAGGTGATGATATTTGATTTTATGCATATACTTTAGTGTTTATGCTCTTTATATATATATCATGATGATGTGTTCTGATTGTGTACTGCTTCTACCTTGCAGGAGTGACGAGAGATTGGTGTTAGCTCTACCATCAAGCAGCTATAGAGATAGTGCCAACATCTATTGATGAGGAGGAGATGGACTTAGATTATGTTCCCCCACCCATTATGGAGTAGGATCTAGAGCCAGTCAGACTATTCGTGAGGTTACAAGAAACATATGAGAGACTGAGGAGATGACTCCACCGAGCTGAGACTACATGACAATCATCCCAGACTCTAGCAAAGGTTGAGAGACTAGAGGCAAAGGTAGCATGGATACAAGTGGAGAGGGAGTAGATAACAAGGGAGCATCAGGTGGCCCTTGGAGAGATATAGGGCTTAGAGTTTGCACTTAGATTCAGCACATCACAGTCACGATCGCATACGACTATCTCCCAACGTCTTGCTATTAGATCATGAGTACCAAATCTTGAGGGGTCGAGTACCCACAAACCTTACTGATATTTTATATTTTTATGATATGTACATGAAACTTTGGATATATACATGAGCATTTGATATTTTATTATTTTTCTCAATGTGTTTAAATGTTAAATAACAATGTGATTAATTAAATAACCTTTGTAAGATTACTTAATTAATGTCTTCATGATTTAGAAAAGCTTATGTGATCTAATTAAAACTTATTATAGTTTCTGTTAGATACGGCATGATGATTAAGTATGTTATGCTAAATTAAATGATGTAACTTATCATAACACATGAGATGAATTTGAATAGTATGAAACCTAAAGTAATTATAAAACTAAATTATATAACTACTTTAGTGCTCAAGACATATGCGTAATTTTTTTGTCAAGAACAAAGTAGTGCGAAAGCATATAGGATATGACCCAATAGCTTTAACATCACTGCTTTATCATTCATACTATTCAAAAGGATTAGACATAATACTGACGTAGATGGATGACATTGATAGGTTCCTTAAGGGGTGTGCCATCTAGTTCTATTAAGACATACACACCAGACCCAAAGATTTTGTCAAATATGTATGGTCCTAACCAATTAGGACTAAATTTTCCTCTTTCATTTGGGTCGGAATTGACATTACATTGATTTTTTAGATAGAGTTAAGTCACCTTTGTGGAATGTGTGAGGGATAATGTTGAGATTGTAATAGCATTGTTTTCTTTTGCAATAAGCTTGAAGATGTTCAAGAGCGTTAATGCATTGTTCATCGAGCATTTCAAGCTGGTGTAATCTTTGTGCCATATAAGTGTCAATATCAACAAGACCTTGAAGAGAAATCCCTAATGTTAGGATTTCTAACTACAAGGGAATGATTGCCTCGGTACCATAAACAAGGATCTAAGGTGTGGTTCTAGTAGAGGATTTAACACTTGTGCGATACGCCCAAAGTGCATAGTGTAATTATGTGTGCCAATCCCTATGATTGTTATTAACAGTTTTCTTCAAAAAAATTTCAAGGACTTTATTAGTTGATTCAGCTTGACCATTAGATTGTGGGTAATAAGGTGTCAAAAAATGATGTTGGATATTAAAGGTCTCCAAGAATTTCTTCACATCATTATTATTAAATGGTGTACCATTATTAGAGATGAATGTGGAAGGGAGTCCAAAGTGAGCAATAATGTTCTCTAGAATGAAATAAAATATTACCTTAGGTGTTGTAGATTGAAGAGGAATAGCCTCTACCCATTTTGTGAAGTAATCAGTTGCAGTGATGATAAACATATGTCCAATAGAAGATGGTGGTGAGATTTTTCCAATTATATCCAGGCCCCATATAGAGAATGACCAAACAGGGATTTGGGAATGCAACTTAGAATCAGGAGCATGGAGTAAATGGCTATGTTCTTGACATTTGAGACACCATTTAACATATGCATAACAATCATTTTCCATATTTTTCTAGTAATAGCCCACGTATGAATGAATTTTTATGCTAAGGTATTTGCTCCAAAATGACCTCCACAACTGTGTGCATGAGCTTGCTTGAGTGCCATATTGATTTTGAAATCCTTAAGACATCTAAGTAAAATTCCATCAAAGGATCTTCTATATAACACATTGGCAAGAATTATGTACTTGGTGGCTAATTGATTTAAATGAGCTCGAGTGTTATTTGTTATAAGCTTGGGAATGGTACCATCTTTTAAATAATTATATATGGCGTCATACCATTCACTCAAATTTTCCTTGATTGTTGTTAATGCATCTGTAGTGCTATCATCAATTGATGGTTTTAGGATTGGATGAACAATGAATGCGACGTCTTGTGAAGGATCTTGTGGTGATATAAGAGAAGCAACACTCGCCATTGCATTCACATGCTGATTATCTTTCTGTGGGAAGTTGTCAATGGTGAATGATTCAAATTGTGCCAATAAGGTCATTGTGAGAGCCTTATATTTCAATAATTTTTCATGTTTAACTTGATAAACACCTTTTATTTGTTTGATAAATAATTGTGAATCACCAAAGATCTTAATATCTTTGATGCCTATGATTAAAGCAACATGTAATCCAACAATTAATGCCTCGTATTTAGCTGTGTTATTCATACATAGAAAATTTAATCGATATGACAAGGGAATGGGATTTCCTTCGGGAGGAACTAATATCACTGCAACACTAGAGCCTGTTCTACACTTGGATCCATCAAAGTATAATTCCCATGTAGGAACCTCTATTGTCAACACACTATCATCAGGAAAAGTGTCAATGCCAGGTAGTGCTAAAGGAGAAGGAGCATCAACAAAGTGGTCGGTCAAGGATTGGACTTTGATTGCTTTTTGTGAAACAAACTTAAGGTCAAACTTAGTCAACAACATTACCCATTTATCTAGATGTCCTAATAAGTCTATTTTAATAAAAAGATGTTTGAGAGGATCAAATTTTGTCATGACTTGTATTTCGACATTTAGTAAATAATGTCACAATTTTCTAGTAGCGAATACAAGAGCCACACATTGTTTTTCAATTGGTGTGTATTGTTGTTCAAAATATATTAGAGTTCTACTAATGTAATAAATAGGGTGTTCTTTTCCATTAGCATCTTGTTGAGCCAATAATGCTAGAAGAGCACGGGAAAACACAACTATGTAAATGATGAATAGTTTGTTTAGCATAGCGGGTTGTAAAATAGGCAGAGTTGCAAGGTATTCCTTCAAACTCTCAAAGCCCTATTTACAATCCTCATTCCAATCAAAATGCACATCCTTCTTGAGGAGATATGTGAAAGGTAATGTTCGATCAACTAAGGAGGCGACAAAATGATGGATGACTTGAGTTATTCCTTGTAACATGCACAATTGGGAAATGTTCCTAGGAGGTGGCATGTTTATGATAGCATCAATTTTCTTTGTGTCCACCTCAATGCCTTTGTGAGATATGATAAACCATAAAATTTTTCCACTATCTACTCCAAAGACACACTTTTTTGGATTTAATCACATGTATTTATGCATTCGTTAAAATATGTTTTGAAGGACATTCACATTGTATTGTCCTATTAAGGATTTGGCGAGGATTTCATCAACACAATCTTCCAAGATTTTATGTATGTAATAATGAAATATCAATGTCATTGTTTGTTGATAAGTTGCACCTGCATTCTTTAATCCAAAAGGTATCATAACCCAACAAAAGGTTACCCAAATAGTTGTGAATGGTATCTTATATTGATCTCGTGGGTTAATAAAGATTTGATTATAACAAGAAAATCCATCCATGAATGACAACAAAGCATGTCCAACAGTTGATTCCATGATCATGTCAACATTAGGAAGGGGAAAATAATCTTTTAAAGAGGCTTTATTCGAGTCATGAAAATTCATACATATCCTAATACAATTATCAGGTTTAGAAGCTGCAACAATGTTTGAGATCCAAGGGGAGTAATCAATAGGTTGAATGAAACCTACATCAAGGATTTTTTCAAGTTCCCCTTTAACATGAAAGGCTATCTTAGGGTTCATTTTTTGTATCTTTTGGTGAACAAGCTTAGAATTTTTAGCAAGAACAATTTTATGTGTTACTATCTTCAAATCTATTCTTGGCATATATGAATATTTCCAAGCAAAATTTTTAGGAAAATCATGAAGCAAGGTTGTAGTATCGTCTTGTTCTTCATCATCAAGGTACTTCCCAATATTAATGACCTTTTTTTTATCATCTATGTCCATTGGTATATCAATTGTATCCACTAAGGGGAGTGCATTTGACTTAGGAAATTTAGGATCATATGATTTCATGCTTGTGTTTGTCTCATTGGTATCAATATCTTTTTTCTTGGTACTAATTGCAGTGTAGGTAAATTTTCTCTTGGAAGAAGATTTCTTATCAGAAGCACCTAACATTTGTTTCAAAGCTTCATCATTGTAAAATTATTCCCATGATGGTGGTAAATCCATATTGAGGAATTCAAGATGCTTTAGTGTAAGACCGATTCTTGGTTTACATATGATAGTATTTATGTTGAGCGATGGTCGTAGAGTTTCTTTTGTTGCCTTAGAAAAAAAATATCGCAAACCAGTTTTCATCTCTTGTGTATTAGGTTCTATAGGAACTTGAATTCCTTGTTCATGTTTTCCACATCCTTTACCATTGTATCCCAATTTTTTCACAAGCTCATAACCTCGTCCATAAAGTCTTTCCATTTCCTTCAAGTTTGGTTGTTGTTGATAATCTATCTCATCAAAATTTGTTGTGTATGTTGTATTTTCATCCAAAGTAGATGAGGTAGATGCTTGGGAAGATTCTTCCAAATTATGAGTTGACATAACCATGGGTTTTTCTTGTTTTTCATCCTCTTTTCATGTGATTATGTACTCACCCATAAATGAAGGTGTGAATTCTAATGTACCTGAATCATCACCTAGAAATTTAGACATTGGTTCTTCTTCTTGTTTGTTGGTCTCAAGGGGTTCTATATGAGATATTGGAATCAAAGTGTTCAAAGGACTTGTTGTTCCTTTTTCAAGTTGTAAGAAACTTTCAGGCTCGCGGTCTATTTCAACTTGATAAAATTTGTTGTTATAGACATATTTCATTATTCGATGAAGGGTCGAAGGAAACACATGCATCTCATGAATCCATGGTCTTCCCAAAAGAAGATTGTACGAAAGATCATAGGGCATGACATGAATAGGAGTTTGCAAAGTAGCCATTCTGACTGTAATAGGTAAAGTAATTACATTGAGTGATTGCTTTGTGATATTGTCAAATCCTCTAATAGATAAGGAATCAGGTTTGATTTGCAATTTATCCACACATATTCTAGCTAGGAGCCTTACACTGCACACATTAACGGTAGATCCATTTTCAATAAGGGTCCATTTGATGCCTATTCTATTGTATTGATCAATTATCATAAAGGCCTCATTTTTCTTCCTTAATTCTAATGGAGGGAGCTCATGTTGATGAAAGGTAATGTCTACATTAACCACATTCATTCCTTATATAAGAGCTGGCATGCCATTTTTATTTGTACTAGGAGGAACCACTATTTGTTGCAATGTTGTCTGGAGCATTGAATGATAATTTGGTGAATTCTAAAGAAGGTCCTAGAGGGATGTCTTTGTAGGAGTATTCTAAAGTTGTTCAACAAGGTGTGAATTTAAGCGAGGAGCACTAGGCAAGATGGGATTGGGTAAAGGTAAGGATGTTGGGTTGGGTTGTTGTGGTTGCAGATTATTTCTAGTGTATGTGTGTGAGCAACAACATCATGCTTAGGTGGGTAAAGGGTAACCTCAGGTTTAGGTGGAGGTTGAGGTTTATGTGAAGGTGGGTAAAAGACAAGTTGTGGTAGTTGCTTTGTTTTAAGCTTGGGCAATGACCATGAAGGCGGGGCCCAATAGGCAGACAAACGATCCATAAAGGACATTTGAAATGGTGAAGCCAGGGTGAAAATCCATGGACGATGGTCTGTGAGGAGAACTCTGCAATGGGTTGGGACTTAGGCAGTTTTGGTGAGGTCAAGTTCAATTGGCAATGAATGGGGCGGGACCTGCCTATCAGGAGGATGGTACTAGACAACCATTTGAAATGATGAAGTTTAAAGGGAATTGTGCAAGCATAATCCCACGCTTGCGGACCCAAGAGGGTCAAAGTATCTCCATTTTGGGCTCATGAATTTTAGCTAAGTTAAGGATGGCCAAGTTGAGGGGGCCTCCTACGAGGGCGGGCCTAATGAAGGTGTTTGTCATCTAATAAAGTTTGAATGTTTTGAAGGAGAGGTGATAGTTGTGGTAATGCTATAGTCCCATAAGGAATGAATTCCCTGGTCCAAGAATGACAGTGGGAACCTCAAGTTCTACACGCAACCCATGGGTGATTCTCAACAAATTTTTAAATTCTAAAAGGTGGGTGTCAACCATCGAGGTTTGTTCTAGCTGGTTTCTAAGATTTCTTCCCCAAATTTAACAAATTTTTGTAGAATTTAAAAAAAACTCAAAATATGGTACATGGCGGATGATGAACTTGTAAAGCCCGATGAAGATGGATGAGAAAATAGGGAATGAGGGCTTTGAAACGGTGATAGAGCTCAGTAGGTGTGATGGTGGCATGGGTGAGGGCTCTCACAAACTCCTAGAAATCTTGTCGATGAAAATGACAACTCAAGATGGGCTATTTATAGAAAATACAACATTTAATGCCCCTCATTAATGTGGGTGTGATTGTGGCTATGGTAGGTGAGCACATATTTCAAAAATGACGGTGGGAACAATGAAGTTCGCTGAGCGGATGACAATTAAGAGCTGGCTATTTGATTGATCGACAATTAAAACGGTAGGCAAGGGAGTGGATCCCATGGGGTGGGAAGACATTAGGTGTTGGCCACTCGAGGTAGTGAAGGTGCCAGGGAATTCTACCAAGGGAAGCTTGTAGGGGCAAACCCACATTGCTCGAAAGGAATCCACTTTAAAGATTGAAGTAAAATAGCTAGGGAAATCTCACAAAGGCCTAAGGCCTTGAAAATTTGAGGGTAGCAAAACATGGTCAACTCAAGGTGACTCTTCTAATATTCCTTGACCACTTAGGAATCAAAATATGGTGCATGCAAAAAGAGGCGACAACAAAAATTGACCCAATGAAGCGAAAAAGGGAAAGAGAGAGGGTCCGCATTCCGAATGGGGCGTGTGTGCTATAGGAACAACAAATGGCGACTTTGCAGGGGAATGCTCCTGAGTGTTCTAAGGATAAATGCTCATTGAAAATCCAGAATCTCCAGTTTTGTAGACTAGTGGCTGATTTCCAAAAGTGAACTAGGGGACACAAAGGAGAATGAGATCCTTGGCTGAATCAAATCACAAAAGTGTCTCAGAAGTTTGGGTAAGTAGTGAATTCATTCCTTTTCTTTGGAGACTATAACAAATGGTGGTCAATCAGACTGAAGAAGCTATGGATCATCTAGCTCTAAAAGTAACTTGGACATTGCTCCACTGCTAGTCAGGTGTCCATCATCCCAATGGAGTTGTCACTGTGACCCAACAAACATTTCTCTACTGCCAACCAGGTGTCCATAGCTCAGGTAGAGTTGTCCACACACCCACACGGTTGCTTGATTTTAACACTTCTTTCTTTCCTTTCTTTTAATATCCTTTTGATACTATTTCTTTCACTCAAGTGTGCAAGCATCGAAGCTTACAATGGGCTTGGAACCATAGTGGTCACTGAAGTAGAGTTATGATTTTTCACTTGTGAGGTCATCATAAGAACCATTGCACAACTCGTCAGAAGCAATTAATGTTTATCTTGTGTAGGATCCGAGACAAAATGTGATAAGACTCAACTAAGGGTCACATTCTAGGTCAAGTCGATGTTCAAATAAGGAGATCGCCCACAACAACAATTAGAGACCAAGAGTTAAATGTGAATAGTTATTCGAAGAACACTAAGGGTGGGAAACAAGGCAAACCGTTCATTGTGTTAAGCATGGCCATCACATCAGAAACATGGAACATCCCTTCAGTGGAACAAAATGGTTGGGAAATGAGCAAAACAAAAGCAACACAAAGTAGTGAAACAAAGAGAACCAAAATAATCCCAAACTAACCTATATATAGATATTTACAAGAGTAGCTCGAGAGAGCTCATGCTTGGAAATAATGCTTCAGGTGCTGCCAATTTTTTATGTCCCTCTTTCTTCTCATGGGACTTGTCCCAACATAGGACCAGATCAACAATTCTAAAGGTGTTGACTTTGGCTCATCTATCAAACCATCTTTTGACCACGCCCTGATGTTTGGAAAAAATTCAATGGCACGGTCACCCACTTCTTCTAAGTGGAGCAACTTAGCTAAACGAACTTCCCTTCGATCCTATTCTTTGTAGAAGGTACTGATGAATTGGAGAGTGTGTATTTTTAGGTGAACAAGGAATACAAGCTCTAAGCCATAAACAAGGTGAAATAGGGAATCACCCAAGGAGGCCTTGTGGCATGTGCCATTTTCCCAAAGGAAAAAATGAAGCTGGGTATTCCAATCCTTGGAATTCTTATCTAGCAGCTTTTTAATGATAGTGATGAGGTTCTTGTTTGTAGATTCCACCAGGCCATTTCCTTGGGGATAGTAGTTTGATGAGAATTTAAGGGAAATCCCATAGTTGAAGGCCCAACTAGTGAATCTAAGCAAAGAAAAGGAAGGACCATTATCACAGACTAGGGCATATGGGAAACCAAAATGATTCAAAAAGAAACTTTCAAGAAAATTAACAACTACCTCTATAGTACATTGCCTACATGTAATAGCTTCTGTCCATTGAGTACAATAATCAAAGGTAGTTAGAATGTACCTATGACCCATAGAAGATGGTGGGCTTACTAGACCAATGAAGTTGAGACCCCATTGTGCAAACGGTCTCACCTCCAGGATTGGTTGTAGTAGGAAAATAGCATTCTTTTCTCTAGTTGCGATGGTCTAGAAAATGTGGCACATGTGAACATGGCTGTGAGCATCCTTGAAAATGGTTGGCCAGTAATATCTTGCTCACAGAATTTGATGAGTCTTAGAGGGACCTGGTTCGTGACTAGTACCAAATTTATCATGGAATTCTTTTAGCACTCTTGCTGCTTCTTCTTTTCTAAGACATCTAAGGTACACTCCATGATTCCTTTTGTAGAGTATGGATCCTTGCAGCATATAGTTGTTACTTTTTAGTCTAAGGGTGCACTTTGGGACTCCCTGTAAGTGAGGTAGACACTTGTTATTCAACAAGTAGTAAACAATATCGTCGTACCATTCTTTAGGAGAAACATCTTCGAGCTGATATTGTTGAATTGTAAGCTCAGGTCCCACTTCAACTACTGTTTCAGCTATCATTCGAGTGAGGGCCTATCCTCGTACCAACTTCATTGGCTGAATCTCCATGTCATATTCTTATAGTAGGGTGACCCACTTTTCTCTTCATTTTCCCAACTCATTCTGCATCAACAATTTTTTCACTGTTGGGTTAGGCATAATGGAAAATACCTTGTTCCATAGGATGTAGTGTCTGAATTTCTTGACTCCCATGACAAGAGCATATGCTTGCTTCTCCACACTATGATATATCAGTTCAACATTCTTTAAGGGAGAACTCATGAAGGCAATTGGATGCTCATTCCCTTTGTCATCTTTTTGAGTCAAAATATTGGCACATGAATGGTCTAAAGGAAATGAGTAAATATAGAAGGGTTTCAGGTAATTAGGACTGACTAGCACAAGTGCTTTAGTAATGGATTTCTTAATTTCTTGAAAGGCTTGTTTTACTTTCAGATTGCACTCGATTTTGACATCTTGCTTCAACATTACGTTAAGTGGCTTGACAATCTCAGCAAAGCCTATAATAAATTTTTTGATGAAATTTATCTTCTCAAAGAAAGAAGAAAGATTTTAGTTCTTTCTTGTTGCCTAGTAGCTGAATCTTTAAGAGGTATTGGATACACTCAGGGTCTATGGAGATTCCTCATTTTGAAATAATGTGTCCAAGTAGCTTGTCTTTAGTAACCCCAAAATTACATTTCTTTGGGTTAAGAGAAACCTCAAATTCTCTACATCTTTGAAAAACTTTACACAGATCGGAAACATGATCTACTCACTTCTTTGAGAACACTATAAGATCATCCATGCAAATGATGATAGATTTTCTGATCAGATCCTTGAAGGCTATGTCCATCACACACTGGAAGGTGGCACTAGCATTGATAAGTCTGAATGACATCCTCCTATATGCAAAGGTTCTCCACTTGATGGTGAACTCTGTCTTATGTCTGTCTTCATATTGCACCATGAATTGATTATAGCTAGAATACCCATCAAGGAAGGACATCATCTATGATCCATTAACGATCTGCAATAACTCATCCAATGAAGGAATGAGATAGTTGTCCTCCAAAGCTCTGTTTAGGTTGTGGAAGTCCACACACAATTTTATTTCTCCATTCTTTTTCCTAATTGGGACCAAATTGGCCACCCATGTGGAATGCTTGATTGGAAATATGATTTGGGTTGAAAGAAGCTTCTGCACTTCCTTATATATGATGGGCTCTAGTGATGCATTGATGGGACACTGCCATTGTTGGAATAGTCACACATTTGGCCTTAGAGGAATAGTGTGCATGATAATGGAGGTGTCATATGTCTTTAAATATTCATAACTCCATGCTACCACATCATGGTACTTATGCACAACATCGATGATTCCTTTCTTTTCTTTTGACATGCATACCTTGCTAATGAATACATTTTTAACTTCCTCGGCTATTCTGAGGTCTTAAAGGGGAATCACCTTTTCCTCTTTTTTTTTTGTTTGCTTCATTGTCCCCATGCTCTTCCTCTGATTTATTTTTGCATTCTGCTTTAGATTCTTGAACTCTTCTTTGGTCCCTGTTATATGCAATAGCCTGCAATGTATTTTTTTTCTTTCTATACCAAAGCTTTAGGAACTTCTGCACATGAATGTTTACTGTTCCCAAACTATCTAACTGAGGATATCCAAGAACAATATCTGCACCATATGCAAAGCATAAAAATTCAAATACAAAACATATTTGTCTATAGAGAGTCTTAAATATTCAAAAATTTGAACGTGCTTATCTTCAATTTGACAGTACTAGTAATTTCTTTGCTAAATCCATGCTGATAAAGTTATACCTGCTGCTGTGGTTTATAGAAGTACTAACCTTATTGTTTTGCATCCATGAAAGTGAAATACAGAATCTTCCCTCAGAGTAAAATTGCATGTGCTTTTTTCTGACATTTGCCTTACATATGTTTTCTTAGTAATCACTTCCTTATTATTGTCTTTATTTTCTACTTCTTCATTCTTATTGACATAAACTGGTATCTTGTTTGGTGCCCATCAATCTAAGAAATGTTGTTCGAATGGATAAAAAATATATCAATTGGGATGGAATGATGAAAAATACCAATTACTAGCTTCACCTTCCAAAACACCACAAATAACTAGATCCTGTGCTGAAATTTTATAATACTTATTTCTAAATTTGAGCCATTATTCTATAACATTATCACTTCCATCAAATTTGAGAAGCGCCATTGAAAACTAAGTTTTGAATTTTTTTCCCAACAAATCTCCTTTTCTGCAATAAATTGTGCCTAAATGGAAAAAAAGAAGGAAAAATATTTATCTCCAGATACACTACTGGACCAAGCAGATTTGCTTTGATGACATTAAATCACAATTTTTTATAACCTGCTGGAGGGGAGAAGCGCCATTGAAAACTAACGTTTGAATTTTTTTCCCAACAAATCTCCTTTTCTGCAATAAATTGTGCCTAAATGGAAAAAAAAAGAAGGAAAAATATTTATCTCCAGATACACTACCGGACCAAGCAGATTTGCTTTGATGACATTAAATCACAATTTTTTATAACCTGCTGGAGGGGGAGGCCCAAAAAGCTCCAGCTCTTCTTTATAACTCCTCATCACTCGAAAGTCGAAACAGCTCAGGTAATTCCTTATCCTTTAATCTGGCAGCCAAGCGTTAGGATGTAGTGCAGCCACCAGCTCCCAAAAAACCTGACCACAGCACCTACACTAACAACTCCACACCTAAATGGGAAAACACCACCTCCAACTGTGGTTAACACTGGAGGAATAATGATAGCCTATCATCATGAAAGCTGCCCCAAAAATGTGTCACCTTTCTTCTGGCTGCCCATGCTCTTCATGTGGCAAATTGCTATTCCTTTGGATACCTGTACTGCACAACCATGGCTCACACCTCTCTTTGTTGCAGCAAAACCGTTGGATGTCTTTTCACAATCACACCATATGCCTTTCATGAAGCCCTAGACACCATCCATGTGTGGTCAAGCACAGAACATACAGATGCAAACACCTCAGCTACCAAGGCATCAACACTCCAGACAACAAAACTCTACCTGCAACTTGCATGACCAAGCTAAAAGGTGAAGCACAGATCTGTGAAACAAATCAGCTATGCACGTTTGCAAAAGATCAAGTGCCAAATACTGTGGAACAGTGCTATGCAGACTAGGCTATGCTTCAATGGCATTCTGTCATATGAGCATCCCCCAAAACACTATCCCACAGGGAACCACAATGAACAATGGCAACATAAAATGGCCCCACACCAAAGATGAATCTAAAGGGAAACTTGCAGACCCAAATTGTGAACTCATGGATCTAAGGCACATAGATCCGCAATACAGCCAAGTCTCAAACAAGAGCATGCAAGGAGTGTAACAGACAGAGACAAATGGCTGAAAAATTCACACACATAAAGTCTCACTGTACCTAGCTCATGCCAAAAATGAAATCACATGCAATTCTTCTGCAAATAAAAAAAATAAAATCCTCCCACTTTACCCTGGAAACAGCTCTGATATCAGATGTTATGAACCTGCATAAAAATAAGAGAAACACTCCCAATAATAAAATAGAGATCTCACAGCCAATAATATAAATACTCAAATATATTTAGAACATAAATCAAACACTTGAGGTAGGGCAAATCCATACAACTCTTTTTATTGGAAGGAAGCCATTCCACACCATATCTCAATATGAGATCTAGATAATATTCTTCACTCCTCATATGAGTTTCTTGCCTTTATTATATACTACTCAACTACCTACAACTACCACCTACACCCACGTGTGGGATAAATAATTTTATTCTAATTAACTTAATACATTGTTTATCACTACCTTATAAACTATAAGACTCCTTAGGTACATTACACAAATCTGTAGAAACTCTTATCAATTTCTAATTTGTATTTTGGATTCATCTATTCCAAGTTCATAACCATCTTCAAGTTTTGGCTGTGGAAATTCCAGATATACTTGTCTAGGCTAGCCCATATACTGTCTACTATGTTCAATTTATTTGTGCTTTTACAGCAATGGAGGAAATGGGTCTGATCAATTTCGCCTTTTGATAGGTTTTCTCCTCTATAAGGCATCAAGTTTTCACTTGTATCTTTCATTTATTCTCATTGCTTTGATGGTTATAGAAGAACTCCCCCCTACAGTTAAATTCAAGATACCTAAATCAATAGCTATCATTGGTAGCAATCATTTGGTCAACACATCTGCTTCTGCTCTATTATTGATTCACCAACCTATATTAATACTAATAGTACAGAAGCCTGTAGTCTCACCTTTACTGTTCTACTCTTCTGAGTGATATTTTTCCTTCCCCCACTTCAGGAGTTTCCTTTCAACAATATTAACATTTAACCTCCAGAAACCTAACAGAGTAGAGATCGATTTGTTTGAGACTTTGATTGTTTTTGTCGAATTGGAAAACCATGCAAATATAATCCCTCATTATGATCATAAACTGTGACCCATCATGCAAATGAATTGCCCTTGTTTTGGGATTATAATTCTTTGCCAGTGCTCTAATTAACTCTATGTTCACAAAAACATTTGGCATTACTAGCTTCCCTAAATTCAAATTCCATGGGTTCGAGACTGGGCTATATCCATATTTCTTCCTATAATGATATATGAACAAATCGTAGCCTCTACGTGGAGTCCATACATCTCCCAAATTCTTATCCTTGTCTACTAGGGTCTCACATGATGGGTTTAACTAAGCAATTCTTTGTGCTTTAGGCCCAGACCCGGGACACTGATCTATTAAGTCTTGACTGAGAGGCCTAGTTTCAGTTTTTTGCCTTTTTGCTCGTCTTTTCTGGGGTTTTATCCATTCTAACCCTAACAATGCTGTACTTCAAGCTATATTTGAAAATTTAGATTCAAGCTATATTAATAAATGATATTTTTTTGCATACATATCAGTCTTTGATTTTTTAACCACTGGAGGATAAATCCAAGGATTTCATATGAAAGGAAAATGTCACGAATTCCCAACATGCTTCTCTCTGGTTCTTGATTTTTTTTTATTTGCGTGAACTCAAGGTTGAGGAAAATGCAACTCGTCAGGCAAGTGAGAAAGTCCCTCCCATTGCCAGCCACAGAAGCAATAGTTTCCAGGCACAGCCAATAAGAGGTACATCAATGGTGTAACCAAACTGAAATGGGTGCCACCACCTATCCCAGCAGTCCAATGACATTATTCTCTTTACACATATTGCAGACACATCCAATTCTTCCCCAAGGATGAAAAGCTGAAAAGGAAAAAGCTATTGTCAAAGTTGTTCCTTACCAAACCTTTTCTCAAAGGCATCAGAAAGAAGTGGAAGTCCATGCCTGAACATCAGGACAAGAGTCCTCCATAACAGATCCAAGCAACATAGCCATCCAGCAGCATCCTCTGGTATTGATGGACATGGAACTTGCCCTGCAGCTGATCTTGTATCCACCTCCTCTGTAAATGTTATAATGCAGAAATTGTCATGGAAAGTGAAGGGACTAGGACTCTTCTTGTTGCTCTGTTAGTTCAGTTTTAGGTTGTAGCCTCTCTGGGACTTATTATCGCCCTCTCATGTTAATTCACTTATTCTCTTAAATACATCTATCTATTTGAATCATCCTTGGGCATTAATTCAATTTCTTTCTACCTTTCCATATATTTTAGACTGTTCAGTATGACCTAGAAGAAACAATTTTGGGTTTTGCATATTAGTTTTTGCCTTACTTATTTACAAACCTTTACAAATACAGAACTGCCAAAGATATGCAAATGAGTTACCTTTGGCTTTTGTTCACTCCAGGCCTCTTCTGCTGAGATCTCATTGTCAACATGTGTTGTACTGCAATTTATTATAGATACATCTGCCTAGCAGTTTCAGCCAACTAAGAATACTTAAGCTCTTTCCTTACATCATACATGTGGCTACTTCATATTTTAACTTTGTGCAGCACCATTTTTTCCGTGATCTCATTGACAACATTTGTTGTACTGCAATTTATTATATATACTTCTGCCTAGCAGTTTCAGCCAACTTTAAATACTTAAGCTCTTTACTTACACCATACATGTGGCTACTTCTATAATTTGTATATTTTAACTTTGTGCAACACCATTTTTGCTGTGATCTCATTGACAACATGTGTTGTACTGCAATTTATTATATATACTTCTGCCTAGCAGTTTCAGCCAACCAAGAATACTTAAGCTCTTTCCTTACACCATACATGTGGCTACTTCTATAATTTGCATATTTTTAACTTTGTGCAAAACCATTTTTGCTGGTGATATAAAATGTATTTAGCTGTTTAACTTTCATTTCTGTATTCAGAATGATTTCTAGCTTGTTATTTAAAAGTCCTAGAAACATTGAAAGCAGATTTGTTCTGTTAAAAATAAACCAGTATCTTTATAACAAGGTCATAGATGAAAGTGATGATGTTATCTATCCTCTTTGTTTAAGACAGATGGAACAACCAAAACTTCTGATATGTTCTATTTCTCTAGGTCCATAAATGTTGATATGGACTAACTCTTAGTGCTCTCTTGTTCTTGTTGTATTCTTCTCAGAAGCTACATGGTTTTGTCGACCAGCTAGGCATGCTTTAGAAACACCCACAAGACCTTTGATTCTAGTCAAACCAATCACCATACTATACTCTGTTATCATATGAAAGCAATTAAAAATTTACATGGCCGTACCTCTCATGTTACAATTTTTCATTTGCAACATCCTCTCAAACCATTGAGTAGAGATCACTTTCAAGTTCCAAGCAATTTAATGATTTACTAGAACAAAAAAAGGACATTATCAATGTCCACAAGTAACCAAAGTAGGTCAATGGGATTCAAAAGTAGATTCAGATATTGGAGAGAATATAATACCTGTCTTTGAACTCACACTCCAACAAACTGTTCCAAATTATGCTCAACTCTGTGTTAACGTTGATACGAAGAAACCCCTGCCAGATAGTGACAATATTCCTGTCAGTTTAAGGTATTGCCATCAATATGGATAGCCAGCCAAGGTTTGTCCATTCTTAACAGAGAGATTGTAGACTGAAGAAAACATCAAGAAGAACAAAGAAAGTCTACTGACAAAGGCATAGAACATAGAAAAAATGAGTACTCTGCAACACAACAGGTATATTTTGAAACATCAAATCCTTTCAATTGGAGAACAATTAACTAAACTCTTAGTTAGTGCTAGCCAATTGTAGGACATAGCAGAACAAACTGATCCCCCTGTTACTAATGACAAACTAGAGGCAAGAGTCACCTCAAGACAAGGAAGCATGCCAGTTATTGACAAAACAGAAGAAATGGAGATTGTAGAAGGTACAATAAATTGTTAAACAGAGGGATAAGATGAATCAGTCCAAATATGCAAACCGAGATTCTCCAAAAGTGCAGACTTTCTGCTGTAACATGTTTGCACACGCTTGTGCATGTATCTTTGTATGTATGCACACTTACACACACAACTTGTTGATGTTGCACAATGAGAAATTATATTTTCCTCTTTGTATGGCAGTGCAGGTAAATACAAAGTTGTGTGACAGATTTTCAGTTAGTCATTATCCTTTGCTACTTTGGGGTCCACCATCAAAGTTTGCTTTTGGTAGCTGGGAACCTAATGCAGATAGTGGGATACAACCAATTGAA
The DNA here is from genome assembly GCA_007258455.2 of Sequoia sempervirens. NCBI lineage: Eukaryota > Viridiplantae > Streptophyta > Pinopsida > Cupressales > Cupressaceae > Sequoia > Sequoia sempervirens. Next base: position 892,578,151 of record VDFB02281492.1, read on the forward strand.
AATGCTCGCACAGCTGAGAGTTTGCTGAAATGGATCAATAAGAAGATTAGCAAGTATGTTCCCTTCTAGTTTTCAGTCAGAATACTTGCTTTATTGTACATTGTACAAATTTGCTTAATTTGAGTTTCCAATTAATGTATAAGTTTATTTGAATTTTTAGGTTATGCATTTTCATCCTTATATTGATGTCAGTACTGCTCTTGAATTTAGATGGTTAGCCAGGGTCAGTGCACTATTGTTATGAGAAGCTTTCCCCAAAAAATGCATGAAATTTCCTCTACAAACTAGTTGAACATTAGGTTAAAAATTACAAGCCCCTTGAATGCTGCTGAGACTTCTGAGGATTTTATCATAAATACATGTTTTTGGCCTTGGTGTCTTATGTCTCTCAAATATTGCTTGCAATGTGTTCCTAATATAACAGTTTTTCTTTAGATATTTATACTGCTATATATTAGTTGTCTTAAAATGCATATGAGTTAAAATGTTTTACTTAAGCTTACATTCCTTTTGGATGAGTCCTGATTGTGTATGAAGCTTCAAGTTTGTAAGTCTTTTTGTTTATACTACAAATTGTTGTTGTTGCTAAGTGAAATGCTGTCACTTGTCTGTTTCTTTTCAAAAAATCTCAGAAATTACCAAATCCCAAGAAATTCTGATTAAATTGCCTAGTTCAGAAAATTTATCCTACCCTAATCAAATGGTGATTTCCTTAGATTCATCCCCTAAATCAAATTGCTTCAAGCTTCAAATTTATTCTATTTTCTAAAAACTGCTTTAAACTAAGAATTTCTAAACAAACATATACATATACATCATGTTAGTTTTATGATCAGATTTAAATAAGCAGAATTTAATTCAAAAATCAGACAAGTAGACACAGCATGTACCCTGGGAAAACCCTCCACTTGAGGGAGAAAAACCCATCAACAAAGATCTCTCTTATATAAATCATGGCAACAATTCTCTTTACAATGAGGCCAATCACAAGGCCAATATCCAGCACCAACTCTAGATGCAATGACAGATTATAATCTGCTCTTCCTTGATGTTGAAATCTGCTCTTAGAGAACCTTCGATCTGCTTTGATGAAATTCGCACTTCAAAGGAATGAATGAATCAAACTTGCTTGATGCTTTGAGTGAATGAAATGACCTTGTATATATACAATGTGAGCAAGAGGTCGCACCTCTTCATGAACAAGGTCGGCCACATATGGAAAATATAATTACAATTAAATGATGCAAATTACAAGGAGGGTCGGCCCAATTAAAATAATATAGTTGCCAAGTGAAGCACCTCTTCACTTTGATTAACTCAATAAATGAATAGCCATTAGGCTATATGAATTTATTGTTCACAATATGGCGGAAGTATGTAGCCCGTAGCTACAACATCAACACTCCCTCTTAGCTAAGGAGGAGTACTTCTGATGAACAATGTCATGGACTCTCTCAACATGACATCCAAAATGGTTACACCCATATGTGGAGAGGAACATATCACCTCATTGTGATATCAACCATCATGGCTACTCCCATGTATGGTATGGCATATGTGCACAAGTGCCCATCACGGAATCACTCAACGTGATGTCGTCATCTCATCATGACGTTCACCATGGCTACTCCCAGAGGGTGAAAAACACAAGTACAAGTAAATCATCACGGACTCTCTCACGTGATGTTGTCATGGAGTCACTCAACATGACATCCACCATGGCTACTCTCAGAGGGTGGAAACAAGGGCTTTCGCCTCAAATTTCTCTCACAGAGAAAGATGCATTAACAAGGGCTTACACCTCAAATTCCTCCATCTCAAAGGAAAATGCATTAGCAAGAGGCTTACACCTCAAATTCCTCCGTCTTAGAGGAAAATGCATTAAAGTAAATCACAGAAGATCACTGAAGCTGAGTCTGCCTCTCAGCTTGGGCGTCATTCTGCACAATTCGCAGCTTGACTCGAAAGTACACAAACTTCACTTTGGCGAGAGGCTTGGTGAGAATGTCGGCCGTCTGCTTGTCTATGCTAATGTATCTCAACTAGATTGCTTTCCTCAATACCATATCTTTGATATAGTGGTATTTGATCTCAACATGTTTTGTTTTGTCATGAAACAGTGGATTGACAGAAAGCTTCACACAACTTTGATTATCACAATGGATGACAGTCGGCTCCAATGATTGTCCAAATTATCCTGCAAGGAGCTTCTAAAGCCACACTGCTTCTCGAGTTGCCACACACGCTGCAATGTACTCGGCCTATGCAGTGCTCAGTGCCACTGAAGACTACTTCCTGCTACACTAGATCATCATAGACCCCAAACTGAAACAACATCCAGAGGTGCTCTTTCGATCAACAACACATCTTGCCCAATTAGAATCAATATAACCATGTAGCTTCAGGTCCACACTAGAAGAATATCTCAAGCCATACCCAATTGTGCCACGCAGGTGTCTTAGGATATGCTTCGCTGCAACTAGATGTATTTGCCTTAGTTCACACATGAACTGACTAAGTGCACTCACTGCATAGCAAATATTTGGTCTAGTTTTGACTAGATACATCAACGATCCAAACAACTGCCTGTACATAGTAGGATACACCAGAACTAAACTAGCTGTTGCCTCTTTAACTTCGAAAAAAAATTGGTTTCCATAGGTGTAGACATGGATTCACAATCCATCATACCAAATCTCTTCAAGATGTCTATTGTATACTTCCCTTGACACAGAATGATCTCATTAGGCCTTTGCCATACTTCTAAACCAAGGAAGTAATGCACGCACTTAAGATCCTTCATTTCAAATTCAGAAGCCAACTCCTTGCATTTGATAATGAGGTGTTCTTCTCTAGTATCAACATAAAGAACCAAGATCAATGCTTCGCCATCAATTGGTTCCAGAGGCTCAACTATATCACCATCTTCTTCAGGTTCAGTAGGCTCCCTCTGTATCTTCAAGAACTTGCATCAACCTTCTGACCTCTTTGTCCAAAATTTCCTGCAATGCTTGCCTTAGAGAAATGTTTTCCTGCGCATACCTCTGATACTGTAGAGAGTTCAGGATTGTCCTCCTCGACCTCATCCTAGATCACTTCATTCTGAATAGGTTTGCGGAGCTACCAATATCAAATCCAGATGACTATCTTGTGCAATTATGATCTCAGTAGTTGAAGAGTCTTCCAAGGACTTTAGCATCGGCCTTACAATGCTGCAACCTTTACTTCATCTTAGTGAGTCATAGAACTCCCTCTTGATCCTTGCCACTGAGATTGCAAAGAATCCTCTGGAAGTGAAATCCCTCCATTGGCAGAATCTCAATCCTTTTCTCAGACATGCACATAACTCGGGCCTTGAATCCTCGGATTTTAACTTCCTCTGGATGTCATTAAGTAAACTCGTTCAATTGCTTCTCAATTCAACTTGCATTTTAAAGGATTAATAATAGTTTATATAAAAATCAAACTATAAGTAAAATATTTAGCAAATATCAAAGGATCAAAATAAAGAAATAATAGGACTTATCTTTGTTGATTCTGATATATCTGCTTTCATCTTTTCTGCTCTCGGAAGTGCTAATCTTAGCATAGCAAAAGACAATCTGCTCAACACAAATTTCTTAGATACATTATGCAACCGACATATTCAATATAGGGCCAGGCCTCTCAAGGCACCATCGCAGTCCATGCACATAGAGAATAGTATCAATGTGACCAACCAATCACAATCGAAATTGCAATTCTCCTTTCATTTTTGAGTCACACTCAGAAATCTTCACACCTAGCATGAACCGGTTTGCAAAGAATAATTGGTATCTCCAAAGGATCTTATCCTAGTGATCACTATTCAAGAGAAACCACGATCTTTACTAAATACACATGATTCAAATAAATGATGTCAGATTTACACAACTCAACAACCTAAATTTCAGCCTAGAAGGAAATGATTTCAAGGGCACAAACAAAAAAATACTTATCTCTTTCTGTTGGTACATCACAATCTTCACATTGCACAGAAAATTGTGTCTCCTCTCAAAGACTCATCTTAACTCAGAATCAAAGTAACTTCCAAGCTATCTTTTATACAGCTTGCAAGACATATTAAAGCTGAGGAGATGACTCGTCCCACAATCAATATCACCTTAGGAGTCAAAAATCAAGCTTTGATAGGCTCTAGCATAAAGGAGGAAAGAATGACACCAAGCATGTGGTACACAAAGATTTGAGATCAACATCATTGACACCCTTCATTCCTAGAATGCTAAAACAAAGGAGAAGACAAAAATATTATTTCATAGATTTTTTTGTCACATGATCTAGCAATTATCAATGTCACTCTTGCACCTACTGAATGTAGGCAATGATGGAACTGCGGTCCTGCAATAGCAAATTGATGTCCCATAAATCTGATGACGGGTCCTCAAGGCTAGACACCTTCTTGCAATACTTATTCGCTGTTGTATTTTGATGATGGAGTTGCTAACGGAGAGCACGAACAACGACTCACAAACAAGTCGCACAGAACACTCGAAAAACACACCAGATAGCCAGGAACTTTGGTAAGACATGCACAAGATTTGGCGACGACACAGACATATGCGGATAGCAGAGAACAAGATCCACCAAAACAAGAAATTGCGTCTTCCCGAACAGAGGAAATCTTGTGCAAGAGAAGTCGTGTTTTCATAATTCAAGAGAAATCACATAGTCAGGAGACAAGGACGCCAAAGAAATGCAGATCAAGAATGTTGAGTGAATGCCTGACGTGGGAGACTAGGCCGAAGGTCACACAGGTATATCTAAACACAAGCCAACGATCATGTCTTGTAGAAGATTCATAGAGGTGAATATCGGTCAAGCATGTATGCATTAGAATTCCTGACGCAGAGTTGAAAAAACAATCGATGATCACGAAGGAGATGAAGTCCGTCTCAAACACGATGACACCAAATTGCCGGAAAGAAATCCCGTTTCAACAAAAGTCACTTAAACACGACAAAATCCTGATTGTCAACAAAAACCAACGCTCAAGGCATAGGCGCGATTAAAAATTAAAACCACGAAGAGCTCAGGAGAGAATTCCCGCTATTGCAATAATATGAATTCCTGAATTCCGTGAGAACATGGTGTCATCCGACACTCGATATTCATCTGATATAACTATGTACATAAGCATGACTCCTTGTAGTGTATTCTGTGTGATATGCAGCCAGCGCCAGTGACTCAGTCTTGAGTGATGCACAACTTCCACTCAAAATATCTTAGCATAAGGAGACTCCCAACTCCTATTTTTGCATCTGTAGCTTTGCCTCCATCAATGGCAATAACATTGACCAAAGACAATGAACACAACCACCAGTCAATATAACAAATTTGATCACTTAAATGCTTCCATGAAATCCACAAATCTGATCGGATCTTCACACAAAACCCACTTTGATACCATGTTAGTTTTATGATCAGATTTAAATAATCAGAATTTAATTCAAAAATCAGACAAGTAGACACAGCATGTACCTTGGGAAAACCCTCCACTTGAGGGAGAAAAACCCATCAACAAAGATCCCTCTTATATAAATCATGGCAACAATTCTCTTTACAATGAGGCCAATCACAAGGTCAATATCCAGCACCAACTCTAGCTGCAATGACAGATTATAATCTGCTCTTCCTTGATGTCGAAATCTGCTCTTAGATAACCTTCGATCTGCTCTGATGAAATTCGCACTTCAAAGGAATGAATGAATCGAACTTGCTTGATGCTTTGAGTGAAATGACCTTGTATATATACAATGTGAGCAAGAGGTCGCACCTCTTCATGAACAAGGTCGGCCACATATGGAAAATATAATTACAATTAAATGATGCAAATTACAAGGAGGGTCGGCCCAATTAAAATAATATAGTTGCCAAGTGAAGCGCCTCTTCACTTTGATTAACTCAATAAATGAATAGCCATTAGGCTTTATGAATTTATTGTTCACAATATGGCGGAAGTATGTAGCCCATAGCTACAACATCAACACATCATAAATGGGTAAACAGGGAAATATGCATTTTTAGATTTGTAAACATACTGTATTTCAGTCTGATAAGTTGATACTTGATTGCAACACTCCCTTTACTGGAAAGAACGAAAACAAAACTTTGAGAGGTTTCATGCCTTTTGTGTGATAATTGTGGATCTTTAAACATGGTACAGCTATATATTGATATTTCAAGGTTACCTGTATTTTAATTCTTTCTCTTTATGCTGTTCGGCATATTTGGGTTCTTTAATTCATTGTACACTCACTAATGATAGCCTGAATCTTTCCGAATATAAATTGGTGAAAATTTCAAAATGGAAATTGTGCAAGAGGGCTATGCTAACATAATATGTAAAGGACAAAGATTTGAGATACAACAAGATGAGGATGATGTATTTATACTAATAATGAAAGTGCCAGTCATGGCTTCCTTCAAATGTTGTATTCTTAATTTATTGGAATAAACAAATGGCTTTTAAATATCAGCTCTTGAAATTAAAAACTAAGGATCAGACATTATCTAGGGGGTCAATCTTGTATGAAGTAAACAAAAATTGTTTGGGAGTAATTTTATTGAGACAGAAACAATGTCAGTGGTAAGGGGCCTTTTGGTTGAATTGCAGATAAGCATGTTCAAAGTTTTATGTAAATCAATGAAGACCATAAATTAATCATTAATGCTGTTTATTTTGAAAGGTCACATAAATGATAAAACAGTGGAAATGCCGTTTTTCTTTAAAGACAATATGAAACAATGGATAATTTTTTTTTTCTGATGGCTATTATTGAAATAATCTTCTTAGGTAGATGCTTTCATTTTATACATTCTTTAACCCAGGCACTACTAAATATTGCTTAAAAAAAACCTATTGATGAATGGCAATTGCCTTTAACAATGAGAGTTATTTGTTATAGGTCATATAATTTGGATGATGAGAAATTTGAAAATGAATTACCAGCAAATGCTTCTGATCCTGTAGAGGTACATTCTATACTTTTTTATATGATATCTTGCAGTTGAATTTATAAACAATGATACCAATGCATTTTCACTGTTGACAAAATTGGAACTTGATTTTTTTAATTTAAGCAAAATTTACCATTTGAATTTTATTGAAACAAATTTAAGATAGTTTGTTTAATGTTTCTCTGGTAGAGAAGGTCGCGCGATCTATATATGATATCGAGGAAGCCACTGCAAATATTTTTGAAATCTTTGTGGACAATAAGGTTCATCTCTTTTGATGGTTCTGTATTTCAATATTGTTGTTTGTTATTTGTGTTACATTTCAGATTATTATTAAGTTATCCTCTTCATTGCAGGCAATCAATTCTGATGCACGGGTGTCTTTTATAAGATTTTTGCAAGTTATAGCAGTCCATCATCCATCTAAAAGGTGCATTCTACGCATGGTTTGGTGTGTAAGATTAATGCTATTGCTGTTATATTTTTACTTACAACACAACACTAATGTTCAGGTGCCGAAGAGGCAGTATGGAGATACTAGTGAACTTTGATGAGCTTTGGCCTTCACATCCATGGTCAAGTGATAGTGAACAGCGAGTACAGCTCCGTGAAAAAGATGCTTTCAGGAACCTGCATGTCTGTGGAAAAGAAATTCCTCGTGGGTACTGGGTAGTTTTCATTCACATTTACTCTTTCTTTTCTACCTGATTTGATGCCGAACTATGAAATATGTTTAGAAGGTGAATATTTCATTTTTGAAAACAATAATTCTGTTAGTATTTCTCTCCAACCTCAAGGAGGTGAGTATTGGCCAGTTTTCCCATCTATCCTTGGTATTTTGATTCTCACTGTTAGATTGTGCATTGTAGTTGGATGAAAATAAGTTGTGTTTTGAGCACTTTTTTGAAATCTAAGTTGCTGGTTTGGGTTTTGGTATTGTGATCTAGCACGCAGATTCAGCAATTTTTTTGGGGTTGGGTTGGTTCATACAAAAAACATATAAAATAATAAATATTCTAAATAGCTGAAGTGGAATCAGATATGGGAATATTGGTGTGGTAAGTTGGTACATCAATTATCTTTTGGGGTTGGATAAGGTCTGGGTTTGTCCATATAAAAATCCTAAATATATACATATTTACAGTCTAAAAACAAGAATTAAGTTCAGAGTACTACATATTTTGCATATGCTATACGAAACTACCATAAATATTACAAATTTGAAATACAATATACTAATTTGATATCTATTATCAATTTGTCAAACTTGAATGTCATGATAGATATTCACTGTTCAATAATACAATTATTAATCAACACCATATGGATCATCATCATCATTTACATTAGATGATATAGGAAGATTAGAAAAGCCACATGAAATTCCATTGCCACTCACAATAAAAGTATTTGGCAAAAACAGCTGAGCTGGTTCTCTTTGGGTCTACATCTTATTAGAAATATGGGCAGAGATTTGATGAGCAGATTTTGCACACAAATAATCCTCTCATATCTTTTTCGTTCAATGCATATTACATATTTATAGGATTGGACTATCCTATTTTATAGGAAACCTCCTATAACAACTCTTCTAAATATAATGAGTTGTTTTAACAACTCAAATCCTTACAAATACTCTACGTGAGTTGTATTAACAACTCACATTATTATTATCACAAACAACTACCCACATTATAATATTTGTTACACATAATTAAACTTGTGAACACTGACATGATTTCCAACATCCCCCCCTTAGTGTGAACATGGAGAGAAAGATCATTGCACTACTTGGAAACATAATTGTATGCCTATGCATACTTTTAGGTCTGCATACTGCTATCTGGATCTTGCTGCACATGATCACCTACATATGAGAAATTATCCCGCTTTCACTTCCAGTGAACTTATCACCAGCTGACCATACATCCAAGAAGTCTGACAGTCAGAGGATCTCTGTAGCTAGCTGCTCTCCTATACAATTGTTTACAATATCGACGATGTCCACATTCTCCACCTTAGCACTTCCAACTGCAGTATACCAACTCTTGTCGCTCATTATCTTGATTCAAATGAAAGTCTCTCTCCTTCCATGGTTTTAAACAGGCTTACCACAAACCTTGATGTGAATAGGAACCCATCAACTGTCCACCTCATGTGGTTTTCTGGATCCTCCCACAAACCCTTTCAAGATCCATGAACTGACTTACTCTGGTGCTTTTATTCACCACTATGCTAGAGGGAAAACCCATACAAGAGGGAATGAAACATTGGTTATTATTCCCCCCCACAATGTGAAATTCCACTTATTCACACAACTAGGAATACTAAAAAACAAATCATATCACATTGCATACTGAAGATAAAATGCCACCAAAGCTGATGAGTGGCCTCATCATTGGTGACTGACAAGAGGATGCTAATTGTCCTCCAACCTCCTGTGCCTCCATCCTCTAGTTAGTTTGCTCCTTAATAAATTTGTCTTTTATTTCATCACTTGTGAAGAAAGAATATTCCTCCCCCCCTTGATGCGAACTTCTTAGGAGTGTTGGGTACCACCGATCATGCACTCCAATTACAATTGAAATAGTTTTTATTTTTTGACACTTAGAATTTTTGACATACATTGAAGAGGAAAAAATAGATCCTGTTGGAACTGTAAAATTCTGGATAATTTCACAAGTGTTTTATACCCCTGAGTTTCCAAAATTGTCATCACCATATGCATAGGGTTTGTCTTCATATCATTTTGCTCACACTTTGCATATATTTGCCCCATAAAATCCATCGAGTCTGCATTTTCACATTTTAGTTTCGTATCGGCATGAGAATACCGGGGTCTCCCCGATCCATTTTGCGTTTTCTGCTTATAAACGTCTGTATTGCCTGTCGGCAAGATGTTTCTGATATCATGGCGATTGGATTTCATCTACCGGCAGCTATCGGCAAGACATTTTCATTGTTTCGGCGACAGAAAGGGAACATTTCAGCAGGAGTTTGGTCTTCGGTATATCGTTTCACCGAGTGCTTTATGTCTCACCGACCGGCATATATGGTGATGCATCGGTGAGAGTTTTTCCTTCAATTAAACGTCTTGGCGAACTCACCTAGTCTTGCCGACCGCCGATAGGAAAATACATATCGGGAGGAGTTTTATCGGCCGGACTAAGCAAATATCGGAGCGAGGTCTTGGCGAGTGACCGTAGGTCTCGCCGACATTACACAAAAGGTTTCTATCAAAAGGCTCGTCGGTGAGAGATGTCTTCTTCGGAATAAGTCATAGTGAATTTAAAGGGGTCTCACCGACCAACATAAAATGAACACCTCGGTGAGACTAGTGTGACTTCGGAGTATGGTCTTGGCGAGTACGGTGGGTCTCACCGATAGAACAAAGGGTTTCCATCGGTGTGAGATTAATATTGTCTTGGCAATCTAAGGTGAGCTCGGGGTGTTTCGATAAGACAAGGATATAACCGATTAGACTTCTCCTTGATATCGGATGTTACAACGACACATGTAAAACGAAAGAACACATCTCAGGGAAACATAAAGTAATCTATATGACATCTCTCCGACTTTGATAGGTCATAGCGAAACACAAAGAGCTTGGGGACAATTGACAGCGATATTATTGCCTTCGGCATGACTACGATGTGTCTCAGTGATTGTTCCAGTGTTGATTAATAAAATTCAAATGTTGCTCGCCGATATGATACGAGCCCGAATTCAGTGGTAGGCCGACATGGGATCTCGAAGTGTTATGATTTTCTCATGCTGGTGTATAAATATGCATTTTGTGATTGTAAAATAAGAAGCAGTTATTAGATTTTCAATATACAGTAGGTAGATGATGGATACAATAGAATAAACATTCTCAGATCAGAGACTATGATATATGTTTTCAAAATGGAGGTATTTATGAAAGTCAATTAATGTTGCTGCTCATTTCTGGTGTCAATTGTCTGTTGAATTTAATGAAAATATTGCTAAGCTGTCTCCAAGATTGATGCTTTCTGGTTTTTTAAATTGATATAACAAGATTATATTCAGTTTATCAGTGCACATTTGCTGTATCTGTGTGGTTAATCGATTGGTTCTTTCAAGCAAAGATTAAATCCTTTTAGTTGATCATAGTGATTAGAGAGATTCATCTGGATTATTAAAGAAGAGCTTAGTAGTTACAATATTGCATGTTTATACAAGTTGTAAACAGAATATATGCCAGATAATTTAAGATTTCTCCAGAGAAGTGTTGCTCATCTTGATTTTATTTGACTCTGCATACCCAATAAGGCACTAGTCTCTGCACTTCATCATTTGGATTCATTTAGTTTCTTTATATCTGTTAATTGAACACTTTAGGATTTAGATTAGAAGATTGCTCTTGCTATTCGTACCAAGTTTGATTTCATTTGTTCACTTCCATCTGCCATTGTGGACAAGTCACTACAAGAAGGATAATCATAAGTCAAGTTTGCTTAATTCAGATAGGTACACCCGCCTAGGTTTGGCAGCACCTGAAGAGTAGAAGGTTTAATTCATTTGACCTTATCTGTTACCCTAAAACGATCAAGAGATTGGTAGCTCTTGAGGCATCCCACCGCGCTTTTGAGAGCTAACAAATTGGCTGCTCTTGGGAATACTAAATGCACCGATGTTGCTCATGAATTGATGCGAATTTAGAAAAATCAGAATGACCCAATTTATGATTTCAATTGGAGATTCAATAAATTGCAGAATAAGATACCTCCTGGATCAAAGTTGCCAATTCTGTAGCATTGAGTGTTTATTTGAATGCGTTTGATCCTAAAACAGGGTATGAACTAAGAAATAGATTCTCGAGAGATTTGGCTGAAGCACAAAAATAGCACTGACAATTGAAAACAACAGGAAGGCTGCTGGATAGTCAGTAAAAGAGACAACCCTAGGGCTCCTTAGCAAAGCAACAATTATCAGTACAGACAGGAGAATACATACAGAAATGAAAGGCCGAGGTTGCATGACATGCCTTATAATACAGACTGGAAGGATGGAAAACCTATAACAGCTAGGCCTAGAAACAAAGAGACTCCGATCCATTGAGCAAGAAGGGAACCATGGTGAGTAATAATTATTTCTGTGAAGCTTGTGATAAGCCACATTCAGATTATTGTGTTGTAGCCCAGAGAATGCAAGAAGAGGGAATGTTGATGGAAAACAATTGAGAAGATCACACAGTGTATTTGACTTCAAATACTTTTCACCATGTTGGGGAGAGGTATTCATCTTCAGAGGATGAAGGTTATGAGTATGATGTTTCAAATCAAAAATACAATGTCCATATGGCTGAACAACAGGTCCTTTCTGATTCTGAAGAAGATTATACAAAGCCATGTGATAGATAAAAAATTGTTACAATCTACAATGCCTAGTATCGATCTGTAATGTTTTCTATGTTAATTCAAGTTCTTAGACATTGAAGCGCCCAAATTTTGTGCTTACATTTGAATAGCTTGACTCAGATTTGAGTATGTTATAGAGTGCTAATGTAAATACGCGGGTCCAAGAATATCAGAACAACTTAGGGGCGACCTGTGCTTTGATACCATATTAGAAATATGGGTAGAGATTTGATGAGCAGATTTTGCACACAAATAATACTCTCTCATATCTTTTTTGTTCGAGCATATTACATATTTATAGGATTGGACTATCCTATTTTATAGGAAACCTCCTATAACAACTCTTCTAAATATAATGAGTTGTTTTAACAACTCAAATCCTTACAAATACTCTACGTGAGTTGTATTAATAACTCACATTATTATTATCACAAACAACTACCCACATTATAGTATTTGTTACACATAATTAAATATGTGAACACTAACATGATTTCCAACACATCTCACAACTTTGTTGCCTCTTGTTCTCATTTTGTTTGTGAGTAAGGAGGTGCAAGTTGGAATGCACATAAACTAGCTCCTCTGTTTTACTTGATGCAAACTAGTTGAGCTTTTGTGAAGATATATTAGACAATCACTTGCTGAAATGAATCGTGGATCTTAATGAAACAAATACTTTCAATTTTTGGATGTGCTTGTTTATCAATGTTATATGGCAAGGAGAATGATTTGTTGATTGGGTAGATATCATAAGTGATAACATTCGCGAGTAGTTGGTTAATCTTGAAAAGAACCAATTTCGTTTACATCACTTCATATTTATTTTATGCAATAGCAAGTACTAAGATGTGGCTTGGTCATAAGACTCATGGAGTATTTGATAGAACAATTCAAATTTATGATTATTTTACTCAATTGGTTTTAGAGGAGAGCAACTTAAAATTTAGGAGGGCGAACGATGCATTCACCATGCTAATTGTAATGAAGATATCGGAGTTAGAATATTTGCTTAAGTAACTTCTCTAATAACAAAGTATGGGATTGGAGGTTTTGAAGGTGTGCCATACAAATTCCCATGCTTTATGAATGATAAGATTGTCCTTATTGAGTTATGCATACAAATTAGGGAAATTATTAAGAGATGTAAAGAAAAGGTGGTTGCATTTTCATTTCTAATTAGTCTCAATTATTAGTTGTGCAAGTCTTCATCTAATACATAAGATATTGAGAGGACTCTTGTCAAAATAACATTGCATTTTTATGAGAAAAGTTTTTCCATTTGATAGCAAGGACTATGTTAAGAATAATCTCAAACTTGGTCCACAATATCACCACATCACACATATGGAAGACTAATGAGAAGATTGTGAGAATGATTTTGAGATTAGAAAAAGAGATTGGATGAAGATGACTTTGGGCTAGTTGAGAGTGTTCAACTCCAAATGGATAACTCAAGGAATCCCTGATGATGAGAGTGATCTAATTGATCTTATCTATGAAGAATCGATCCAAATGATGCCATGACCACCCATTAACTGGACCAATAAGGAAATGCCTAATATCAAAGAAAGAACTGAGTATGTACTACAAAGGTCAAAGGCATGGCTTAATAAAAAGATTGGCAAATATAAAACATCGATAAGGATACAAGTAGGGAAGGGCCATCACAAAGCTCAAAATAGGTAGAGACTAGCCCAGTCTCTCAATTTACTTCTTTTTATACTAATTGTGCAAAGAGTAGGTCAACAAGTGGCAGAGATGATGATGATCTAACTAAGAGGCAAGTTCCTATGGCTCCTTGTGGTTGGGATAATGCTCTCAGAAAGAAGTTGGATATCAAGAAGCTTCAAAATCCAATAGATGTGAATTCTCCTCCTAATATCTGTAAATTTAGTGATCAGATAAGTGCAAAAAATTAATTCAAAATTAAACACAGAAACACAACATATACCCTGGGAAAACCCTCCTCTTGAGGGAGAAAAACCCAGCAACAAAGATCTCTCTTTTATATATAAAGTAAAGGCAGTAATTCTCTTTACAATGAGGCCAATACAAGGCCAATATCCAGCATCAACTCAAGATGCAATAACAGAAGATACACTGTTCTTCCTTGTAACCTGAATCTGCACTTTAGAGAAATTCGCAATCTGCTCTTAAAGGAATTCGCACTTGAATGAAGGAATAATTCGAACTTGCTTGATTATTTATCTGAATTGTATTGATCATGAAGAAGACACTAGTGAACTCATTATATAGCCAACTATAGAATATCTCCAAAAGTCGTGATCTTCCAATATGCAAAGTCGGCCTCATATGAAAAGACATTTCCTTTTAAGAAATCGCGCCATTTAATGAAGTCGGCTATTTGTCATTAACAAATAATGATTCATTATTTAATATTTATCTTTTCATTAGCAAATCGAAATGTCTCTTGAATCGTGCCTTTAAGAGATCTTATAAATCAGATGAACAATTTCTGGAAGTGGCATCGAAGTTGTTTGAACATTAACACTCCCTCTCAGCTGAGGAGCACACTTCCAACTGCTCAAGACGTATCACCTCATCGTGATGTCAAATATTGCCTCAATGCAATATCAACCATAATGGCTACAACCATGCTATGGTGAACAAGGGAATATCACCTCAACGTGATATTGGATATCACCTCAACACGATATCTACCATAATGGCTACAACCATACTATTGTGAACAAGGGAATATCACTTCAACGTGATATTAGATATCGCCTCAACACGATATCTACCATAATGGCTACAACCATACTATGGTGAGTAAAGGAATATCACCTCAACGTGATATTGGATATCGCCTCAACATGATATCTACCATAATGGTTACAACCATACTATGGTAAAAGATATATATCACCTCAACGTGATATTGGATATCGCCTCAACACAATATCTACCATAATGGCTACAACCATACTATGGTAAAAGATAGAAAGGCTCACTAATACTGAGACTCTTTCTCAGTCAAGGCTGGATTCTCCACCATACCAAGCTTATCTCAAAATTATACAAAATTTATCCTGGAGAGAGGCTTGGTGAGAATATCTACCGTCTGCTCATTAGTGCTGATGTATTTCAACTGTACAGCCTTTCGCAGTACCATATCTCTGATGTAGTGGTACTTGATCTCAACATGCTTCGTTCTGTCATGAAACACAGGATTGACAGAAAGCTTCACGCAACTCTAATTATCACAATGGATGATGGTAGGCTCCATTGATTTTCCAAACAATCTTGAAAGGAGCTTACGAAGCCACACTACTTCCCGAGTTGCCATACAAGTTGCAATGTACTCGGCCTCAGCTGTACTCAATGCTACAGATGACTGCTTCCTGCTGCACCAGGAAATCATAGCAGAACCCAAATTGAAGCAACAACCAGATGTGCTCTTCCGATCTGTGACACACCCTGCCCAATCAGAATCTGTAAAACCATGTAACTCCAAGTCTACATCTGAAGTGTACCTCAACCCATATCCAACTATGCCATGCAAGTATCTTAGGATATGTTTAGCTGCAACAAGATGTATCTGTCTTAGATCACACATAAACTGGCTAAGTGCACTCACTGCATAGCGAATATTAGGTCTAGTGTTAACTAGATACATTAGAGACCCAATCAACTGTCTATACAATGTAGGATCCACCAAGTCTGAATTAGCTGCAGCCTCCTTCAACTTATGTAGGTTGGTCTCCATAGGTGTAGACATGGATTTGCAATCCATCATGCCAAATCTCTTAAGTATATCAATGGTGTACTTTCCTTGACTTAGAATCATCTCATCTGGTTTCTGCCAGACTTCTAAACCAAGAAAGTAATGCATGAGCCCAAGGTCCTTCATCTCAAATTCTGAAGTCAACTCCTTCTTGCACTCGAGAATCAGGTGATCTTCTCCAGTAAGGATCAAATCATCAACATATAAAACCAATATTAATGCATCACCATTGATTACCTTGAAATAGAGATTTGAATCAGCATCATTCTTCAAGAAGCCCAAACTAGATAGGTACGATCAATCCTTTCGTACCAAGCACGAGGAGCCTGCTTAAGACCATACAAGGCCTTCTTCAGCTTACACACATGTGACTCCTTCTCATGAACTTCAAAACCATCAGGTTGCTCAATGTAAACTTCTTCCTCAATTACGCCATTGAGAAATGCTGTCTTCACATCCATCTGATGAATCTTCCATCCTTTCGATGCAGCAATGGCAATGATGGTTCTGACAGAAGTGTAACGGGCAACAGGAGCAAATGTTTCTTCGTAATCAACTCCCTCTTTCTGAGAAAACCCTCGAGCTACAAATCTTGCCTTGTACTTCTCAATGCTCCCATCTGCAGCATGCTTGATTTTGAAGAGCCATTTCGAAGATACCACTGATTTGCTCTTAGGTCTAGGAACAATATCCCAAACATCATTCTTCAGAATTGATTGATACTCCTCTGCCATTGCATCTCTCCAAACCTGATGACTGAATGCTTCTTCAACACATGAAGGTTCTGAATCAATAATCTGACTCATCAAGGCAACATAATTGAAGAACTTATGAGGCCTTTTACTTTCTCTGAATGTGCCTCTAGGAGCTGCAAAGCTTTCTGCCTCTTGCATAGTACGCCTAGCCCATAGAGGTCTCTTTCTTCCAATGACAATGTCAGTAGGCCCATCAGTAGGCTCCAAGGGTTCAACAGGATCAGCATCTTCTTTTGGTTCAACAGTCTCCCTCTGAATCTCAGGAGTATGGTCAACTTCCATATCCTGAGGAGACTCTTCATTACTGATCTCCATGTGAGTGCCCTTGGATCTTCTAAATGCAATGTCTTCCTCAAAAGTAACATCCCTACTGATCTCAATCAACTTTTGTCCTGGAATGTAAATTCTGTAGGCTTTAGATGTCTCGCTGTAGCCCACAAAGATGCCCTTCTTGCCAGAAGGCTCCAACTTGGTTCTCTTCTCCTTTGGAACATGAATATAAACAGGACATCCAAATATTCTTAAGTGACTAACTTCAGGCTTCTTCCCTGTGAAGGCTTCTTCCGGAGTTATATTCTCCAAAACCTTGTGAGGACTTCTGTTCTGCACATATACAGCTGTCCTGGAGGCTTCTGCCCATAAGAAAGTCTGCAAATCTTGATCATGAATCATGGCCTTTGCTGCTTCCATGATTGTCCTGTTCTTTCTTTCTGCAACACCATTCTGCTGAGGATTATAGGGAACACAGAACTCCCTCTTAATCCCTGCATCTGTACAAAAGTCTAGAAAACTAGCCAGAGGTGTATTCACCACCATTGTCAGATCTAAGGACCTTAATTCTTTTACCAGAAAGGTTTTCTACTAAGGCTTTAAACTCCTTAAATCTAGCTAATACTTCCTCAGACTCTTTAGACCTCAAGAAATAAATCCAAGTTTTCCTAGAGTGATCATCAATAAACAATACATAATACAAAAATCCGCTTGAAGACGGAACAGACATAGGACCACATAAATCTGAATGGATGAGATCTAAAATACTCTTAGATCTATTTTCACTACTATGAAAAGTGGCTTTTACATTCTTACCTAGAGCGCATCCCTTGCAAGTGCCTTCATGCTCCTTGTCGAACTTAGGTAGACCTGTCACCATCTTCTCCATAATAGGCAAAGCACGAAAGTGTAGATGCACCAATCTTCGATGCCAAAGATCACATAGAGAAGAAGTATCATGAACCAAGGCTTGTAGAGGACGAGTGCAAACCCTGTAGAGACTTTCATGTCTCACTCCAATAACTTGAGCATCTTTGAAACTAGAGTTCTCCATCCATACAAGAACTTTGCCTTTTGAGAAGGCAATTTGATATCCTTTATCTTCTAGGGCTGAAATAGAGATGAGATTGCGCTTGATCCCCGGAACATAAAGAACATTGCTCAACTGAAGTGTAATACCTGAATCCAAATGGAGAGTAGAGGTCCCAATCCCTTTCACGGTGTAGCTAGCATCATCTCCAATGATAACTTGTTCCAAAGAGTCTTTCTTCACCAAATTTGATAAGTGCTCCTTGAATCCGGTAATGTGACGAGAAGCACCACTGTCAATCAACCATGTGTTGGTGTCGGTGGCAACATTGCTTGACAAGGCTGAACAAAACAGATATTCATCCTTCTGAGGAGAAACATTCTCTACATCTGCAACGGAGGCTTGATGCTTAGGTCTGTCAGGGCAATGTTTAGCAAAATGACCAAACTTGTCACACCTAAAGCATTGAATTTTAGACAAATCTCGCTTCTTCTTGGGAGGGGAAGCATCATCATTTCCTTTATCACGATTCCTCTTGAAGTGTCCCTTCTTTCCACCTTTTCCTTTCTTCTTCGAAGCTTGGGCTGCAAGAACATGGATTTCTTGATTAGAAGAACTTGGGCCAACACCTCTAGCCATCAACCTTGATTCCTCTTGGATGCAGTCGGCCCTCAAACGATCAAACTTCGGAAGTTTAGACCTTGCACTAATTCCTTGAATATAGGACTCCCAAGATAATGGCAAACCGTTGAGTGCAAGCATTGTCAAATCTTTATCTTCAACCATATGACCAATAGTGGAGAGCTGATCTCTCAATTCTGCAATCCTCATGAAGTAGGCGATCACGGTCTCTCCTTTTGACATCTTCACATGATGAAGTTGTTGCTTCAGCGCAAGAGCCCGGCTGGTGTTGTTAATTTCATACATTTCTTCCAAAGTTTTGAACATCTCCCTTGCAGTCTTCAACTTGGAAACAATAGGGACGATGTGGTCTTTAACGGAGTCAACTAGCAACTTCTTTGCTTTGATATCTTTCTTCCTCCATTGCAGCTTCCCTTCTTCCTCTTCAGGTTCGGGAACCTTGGTCTCCGCAAATTCAACCAAATCATTCTCCTCCAAAGTAAGCATGATTCGGAATCTCCATGAGGTGTAGTTTGAAGCTCCATCGAGTCTATCTTCGATCTTCAATCCGTTCACCATTTTGAATGTAGTGAAGATAGAGAAGAACCTTCAACAAAGAATAGAAAAAGCTGTGAAGGCACAAATCTAATCACGATCTTCTTCACACCCGTTCTGATACCATGTTAAATTTAGTGATCAGATAAGTGCACAGAAAATTAATTCAAAATTAAACACAGAAACACAGCATATACCCTGGGAAAACCCTCCTCTTGAGGGAGAAAAACCCAGCAACAAAGATCTCTCTTTTATATATAAAGTAAAGGCAGTAATTCTCTTTACAATGAGGCCAATACAAGGCCAATATCCAGCATCAACTCAAGATGCAATAACAGAAGATACACTGTTCTTCCTTGTAACCTGAATCTGCACTTTAGAGAAATTCGCAATCTGCTCTTAAAGGAATTCGCACTTGAATGAAGGAATAATTCGAACTTGCTTGATTATTTATCTGAATTGTATTGATCATGAAGAAGACACTAGCGAACTCATTATATAGCCAACTATAGAATATCTCCAAAAGTCGTGATCTTCCAATATGCAAAGTCGGCCTCATATGAAAAGACATTTCCTTTTAAGAAATCGCGCCATTTAATGAAGTCGGCTATTTGTCATTAACAAATAATGATTCATTATTTAATATTTATCTTTTCATTAGCAAATCGAAATGTCTCTTGAATCGTGCCTTTAAGAGATCTTATAAATCAGATGAACAATTTCTGGAAGTGGCATCGAAGCTGTTTGAACATTAACAATATCAACCCTATAGTACAAGCTGATGAAACCCCTTTGTAATTTGCTATGCTTGATTCATGCACTCTTTTCCAACCTTTGCCAATCCCACAACAACAACCATTAGATTCCTTCGATGCTTCTCTCATCCCATCTTCACCTACTCCTACCCCATAGGCTCTAGTTTTAACTAAAAAACATAGAGTGAAGATTTCTTCAGCTTCATTATTAGTTCTCTAAAGAGTGAATATTTTTTTAGAAATATTGATATAGGGAGGACTTGGTGATAGAGAAAACATAGTGATAAAATTATGAAAATGGCATGTGCCATGAAGGTTCCTATGGTGCTAAAGGCTTTAATTTAAGGCCCCTCAACCTTGATATGGGCGTTGCCCTAGAATCCTACAAGGGACACTACCCCTTGACCTTGCTAGGGGCACTATACTTAGACCGTCACAAATCACCACCCCTTCCTGTCCCATTGCTCAATGATCCTCTCATTCTCTTTACATTAATGGGCTCATCTTCATTCCTTACCCAAAATGAGTAGCTCTCTACAACAACATCAACTGTGACATTAATGAGATAGAGAAGCAAGGGGCCTTCATGAATCCCTTCCTCTCCTCAAAGGATATTCTATTCTAAGGAGAACTCTTGTATTTGCTTAATCTTGCTCTTATATATATTTTGCTATCTAATGAGCTGTTACATGTACACCATGGTTTCTTGGTGTTGGTAAATAGAATTGTTATTGCTTTTGGTATTTTTTAAAATTCCTTGACTTGCTCAAAGAGTAACATAAAATATGCCAATAGTTGGATAAGTTGCTATGAATGAATAATTTTCCTCTGCTTTAGAGTGGGGCACCTCTCATGTATGATAGATTTTTAAATTTATGGGTATCCTTTTAATTAGAATGCAGAAAAGGTAAACAACTAAACTAAAAAATGAGGAAAAACACAAAGTATGAGCACAAAGTCTTGCAACATATATAGCATTTTATAGCTTTGGGAGCTATTTTCGCTTAATTAAAGGCAGTTCGGCCTTTGCTTCATATATAAATTATATTTTTTAAGGGCCAACCTAGAGAAGAGGCTGTCCAGCTTTGTATATATAGAGGATGAAGTGCTCTCATTTACACAAGCAATCAATTCACATCTACAAGCAGCAGTTCGCCTTCTTACAGCAGTTCGCACCTCCTAGCAGCAGCATATACGAATTTTAGAAGTGTTATCATTCAAGACTTAGTGCATTCAAGATTCGATGCAAGGAGTAATGACATATCTTTTTGTATGAGATTCAGCCATGCTTAGGGCCTGATTTTGTATGCAGAATTTCTGCACTTATTCATCTGATATATAAGAGATCATCTTTTGCTGGGTTTTTCTCCCTCGAGTAGGAGGCTTTTCCTAGGGTAATCTATGTGTTCATTGTTCTTGTGGTGTATTTTCTGCTTGCTTACATTTCTGATCTAAAACTAACATGGTATCGGGTCTAAGAAAAGATTTGATCAGATTTGTTTAAGCAGTCTGAAGGAGTTTGACATACACTGTGATTATGAAGTTTGTATTTGCACATGTGGTCGATTCACCAAGGTGATTGGTGAAGACATGAAATGTCTATCTTGGTGGTTGCTGCTGTTGGTACTTGTTTGGGAGAGTTTATGGTTAACATCTGAAGTTTAATATTCAAGCAAATAAAGTGTCAGGCTACAAAATTGCCAATATTCATGTGAATTAATATCAAGGAGTCCGCTTTAGATGAAGATCCATGAGGCATCTCAACATGATGAAGATACACCATTGAAGGAAAAAGTTGAATGAGTTTGGGGAGGCACTCACTTCCATTATTGGAGTTGTTTGTTTACTGTGGCTTTGGCTGTTACTGCCATACCAGAAGAGTTGCCTGCAATTACTACTACAAAGATAAGTTCTATTATCTCTCCTTAATTATTATATCTAATGAAATTTGCTAGATGTCTACGTGTTTGTATCGGGGTAGTTTGATTCTATGAACTATTATTAATCTCTCTAAAATGCAGGATGGATTGAGGCGCAGAAGGATGATGAGAGATTGCATAATGAATTCAAAGGGAGGAAGAGCTTGAGGCATCCTGTGAGGAAGTCATGCCAATTGGAGAAATGAACAAACATGGAGACATAGCTTGCAGCCATGAGACTAAGTTGATGGCACTTATCTTCATTGGAGACATCTCTTGAGGGCACAAGGTTGGATCAGCCTTGGATGGAGAGTTTACATCAACAAAGAAGATTGAGAAAGATGAAGACACTAAACAACAGAGAACCTATACAAATTGTCATTACGATCAATTTCTTCAAAGAGGAGAAAATGACATTTAGAGGGAGTTAAATTCCGAGAATTCAAGACATAAGTTGAGAGCATGTCCAGGAATAGGATTAAGGTTCTGAGATCAGTCAATGGAGGGGAGTTCACTTCCAGAGGATTTCTTTGCAATCTCTGAGGCAGGGATCAAGAGGGAGTTCTGTGACTCACTGAGAAGAAGTGAAGGTCTCAGGTAAGTGGGTTGCAGTGTTGCAAGGCCAGGTGCTAAAGTCCTTGGAAGACCTCTTTAGCTGTCGAGAACAGAATCGCAAGCTTTGCAAACCTATTTAGAATAGGGTGATTTGGGATGAGGTTGAGAAGGACAATCTTGAACTCTCACAAGTCAGTAGTGCCAAAGGTGTGCATTGGAAACTGTTCCTCTAAGGCAAGCATTGCAAGCAATCTTGGACAAGGAGGTTAGGAGGTTGATGCAAGTACTTGGAGCTTCAGAGGGAGTCACATCATCATGAAGATTTGTTGTAATGTATATTTCTCTGAGACGGAGAAATATGAGGTGAAAGCCCTTGTAATGTATATTTCTTTGAGATGGAGAAATATGAGGTGCAAGCCCTTGTTCATCTCTGAGACTGAGATGAGACGTCATGTTGAGACTCCATGATGACATCACGTTGAGAGACTCCGTGATGAAACCTTGTTCATCTCTGAGACTGAGATGAGACGTCATGTTGAGAGACACCATGACGACATCACGTTAAGAGACTCCGTGATGAAACCTTGTTCATCTCTGAGATTGAGATGAGACGTCATGTTGAGAGACTCCATGACGACATCACGTTGAGAGACTCCGTGATGAAAGCTTGTTCATCTCTAAGACTAAGATGAGACATCATGTTGAGAGACTCCATGACGACATCACGCTGAGAGACTCCGTGATGAACCCTTGTACATCTCTGAGAGTGAGATGTGTTTCTTCCCACACATGGGAGTAGCCATTGTGGACGTCATGTTGAGAGACTCCATGACGACATCACGTTGATAAACTCCGTGATGAACCCTTGTACATCTCTGAGATTGAGATGTGTTTCTTTCCACACATGGGAGTAGCCATTGTGGACATCATGTTGAGAGACTCCATGACGACATCACGTTGAGAGACTCTTTGATGAACCTGAGATGTGTTTTCCACAAATGGGTGTAGCCATTGTGGGCATCATGTTGAGAAACTCCATGACGAGGATATCTAGAAAATACCTCCCTAGCTAAGAGGGAGTGTTAGCATTTTATAGCTTTGGGAGCTATTTTCCCTTAATTAAAGGCAGGTCGGCCTTTGCTTCATATATAAATTATATTTTTTAAGGGCCGACCTAGAGAGGAGGTTGCCTAGCTTTGTATATATAGAGGATGAAGTCCTCCCATTTACACAAGCAATCAATTCATTCAGTTCACATCTACAAGCAGCAGTTCACCTTCTTACAGCAGTTCACACCTCCTAGCAGCAGCAGATATGAATTTTAGAAGTAGTGCTATCATCCAAGACTTAGTGCACTCAAGATACGATGCAAGGAGTAATGACATATCTTTTTGTATGAGACTCGGCCATGCTTAGGGCCTTATTTTGTATGCAGAATTTCTGCACTTGTTCATCTGATATATAAGAGATCATCTTTTGCTGGGTTTTTCTCCCTCGAGTAGGAGGGTTTTCCCAGGGTAATCTATTGTTCATTGTTCTTGCGGTGTATTTTCTGCTTGCTTACATTTCTGATCTAAAACTAACAGGTTCCTATGGTGTTAAAGGCTTTAATTTAAGGCCCCTCAACCTTGCTATGGGCGTTTGCCTAGAATCCTACAAGGGACACTTCCCCTTGACCTTGCTAGGGGCATTATCCTCAGACCCTCACAAATCACCACCCCTTCCTATCCCATTGCTCAATGATCCCCTCATTCTCTTAACATTAATGGGCTCATCTTCATTCCTTACCCAAAATGAGTAGCTCTCTACAACAACATCAACTGTGACATTAATGAGACAGAGAAGCAAGGGGCCTTCATGAATCCCTTCCTCTCCTCAAAGGATATTCTATTCTAAGGAGAACTCTTGTATTTGCTTAATCTCGCTCTTACATATATTCTGCTATTTGATGAGCTGTTACATGTACACCATGGTTCCTTTGTGTTGGTAAATAGATTTGTTATTGCTTTTGGTATTCTTTTAAAATCCTTGACTTACTCAAAGAGCAACATAAAATATTCCAATAGTTGGATAAGTTGCTATGAATGAATAATTTTCCTCTGCTTTAGAGTGGGGCACCTCTCTTGTATGATAGATTTTTAAATTTATGGGTATCCTTTTAATTAGAATGCAGAAAAGGTAAACAACTAAACTAAAAAATGAGGAAAAACACAAAGTATGAGCACAAAGTCTTGCAACATATATAGCTACATGTGAAGGAGGGAATAATTATAGAAAGATAATCACCAGATATTACTTAGACATAAGAATAAGAATACCTAGATGAAAAATGATTCTAAGATTTATAGATAACTTTTTATACCCCACATAGCATTCATGAAATAAATTTTCAAACAGTGTTGTAAACTTATAAATTTTTTTTACAATTGTGAAATCATAGGCCCAAAGTTATTTTGAGATTTCTGTATTCTGAATTTGTAGAACTCAAATTCTCTTCTTCAAATCTTTACAAATGCTTGTGTAGATATTTCAAAGTGAAAGGAAAAATATTAAGGGATAACCCTTGCCAAAGAATAGAAACTGGAATGAATGCCTCCAAAAAAATCCTTCTCTTTTTACAACTGAAACAGTTTCTTGATATCTAATTGCTTCTTGAAAAAACATATTAAAAATAAACTTTATTCATATTTTTCTTTTCTTTGAATAAAGTCCACTTTTAATTTATTACAAAGTAGTAACAAAAGTTACTTTCTAAACCTATAGGAAAATATAACAAAAAATTATGATAGTGCCTTTATCTTTATCCTAGTTGGGAGCATTTTCTTTGTCATTTTCCTGAATGTTGGCCTGGGTAGAAGCAAGTCTCGCTTTGTATTCTATGAACTTGTATACCTTTAACCACACATGTTGCATTTTCAAACATGTCTCACCACATGGAACCTGTTGTATCATTTCTACATGTCTCCACAAAGGTGAACTTAGGCCAATTTTGAGGGGCAGTTGACCAATGGAGCTAGAACTAGCTTCCGTTGTAATCCTTAAAGCAACAAGTTTGGAAAACAAGCATTGAACAACACATTTGAGAACTCAAACAAATAAACGTATGAGATAGTTTATGGGCTGATAATTTTTGTCTAAAAGAAATGATTTATAATTTGTGGTGTTATCCTTGTTGAGAAAGTGAAAGCTTCTATGAATCTATAGTTTGCATCTTAAAAGTTTTAAAAATTGTAGATCGTATGATTAAAATTTTAAAATTGTATATCTAACATGTAGATTTGAGTGGCCTGCTTGACAAAGCATAAGATATTTTATATTTATTGTTGTCATGTAGCTTGAGACTGAACTAAACATCAACATAGATTACACTAAAATTCGGTGGCAGTATGATTAAAGTTCTAAAATTATCTGATTAATATGCAATTTTTTAATTTACATTATCATTAATATACAAATTACATTAGTCATTGAGTTATAAATCTCAAAATTATAGGTTGCAAACAGTTGACTGCCTGGTTATTGCTATGGTTTATAATTTATAAATCTCAAAATTGGTCTATGGGTTATAAGTCATTAAATGGAATACATGGTTATTGCTGGCTAACTGTGTGTAGGTGGCTGAGTTAGCTGTTTGCTGTAAGCTAGGTGGAAAGTCATTTGTTTCAAATTAAAACAACTTTCAATTGTTACGGCCTCTCATGTTACTGCTACGGCTTTCAACTATTTGAACTCAACATACCTTAAAGCTCCTCTCCTTTCCCTATTTGCACTTGTTATTGTAACTGCTTTCAACTGTTAGAACTCATCATGCCTTCAAGCTCTTCTCCTTTCCTTGTTTCCATCTATTATTGTGATGACTTGCACAAGAAATGCAATTACATTTTTAATTTTCCCCTCATGCTGTGCTTGACACATGAAATAGGCAAACACACCTTGAAAAATTTGCATGTGTAGAGTTTAACATTGCTGCGAGTTTAATGTTGCTGTGACAGTTGTTTAGGGTTTGTGGTCAAAGAGTCAACAAAAATGCATTGAGACCTTTTCCAACTGCTGGAATTGTTTTGAATTCATTCTAGAATTGCCACGTTGACCTTATAATCATCAAGGTTTGAGCTGCAATGTTTCCAGGCAAATCTAACTGCTCCAAACCGAACCCTAATTGAACCCACAGTTCCATGCTGTATCATATTCCGGTATGACTCCTAGACAGAAATGGTCAATTTGTTAATAGAGCTCATCTTATAGTGACAACTATAGTACTGCATATTATGCTTACATAGAGGTCACTGCCAATGTATTTCTACTGAACATGTTGAACCCACAGTCAATTCCATGACGTATCTGATTCCAGTACAACTTGTAGACGGAAACAGTCAATTTGGTAACATAGCTCATCTTATAGTCACAACTATATTACTGCATACTATGCTTACTTGGGTTTAATTTCTGTTGTTCCCTGCATATGTTTTTCTCAGTTTCCGTTTTGTTTTATGATTTATCTGATATAGAATTTGGTTTCTCTGCTGATGCAATGAATTGATATTGCTGGGCAATTTGTAACCTTCTGTATCACTTTCAGCCCCCCTTGCGAATTTGCAGAGTGCTGACTTTTTGTAAATCCTATATTACCTTATCAATATATTTTACCCTTTAAAATAGAAAAGTCTCACGACCTTTGGATTTTTTTGCAATGAGTAGAAATCTGTATCTGTTGAAGAAAATGAACTTAACTATTCATTTTTTCTAAAAAGGTAAGATTAAAAAAAAAAAAAAAAAAAAAAACTTAAAAGAACTGAAAATATATAGAAAATTACGTAAGAGAAGAATATTTTGTGGTAATGTATGAACATTAACTCTGATAAATATCAAATGCATTATCAGTGGTGTATTTGGCAAAGAAAATTTGTTACAATAGTCTCACCATAAAGCAGATTTTTCCAAAGCATTCTTCTAGCTTTGCACAAACTTTGATTAAATAGATTCTTATCCATCCACAATCAAGCAGGATAATAATAACATAAGGGTGGCTCTAAGATAGGAACAACTATTTTCATAAGATACTTAAACTAATTTGAGAAAAATGAGGGAAGGATAATACTAAAGCCTAGTAAAGCTTTATGCATGGCTTAATAAATTCTATCTAATAAAAGCTGTGAAAGTCTAACCAAAGTCTTGCAAGTTTTATTAAACATGACTGAGGGGATAAGTTTAAAGCAGTTAAACCCCATTTATATGACCTCAATACAAGCACAAACAATCATTGGAGAGAGATCCGTTTCAATTAAATTTGGTTAAACCACAAACTATATGATTTATATACAAGAACAAATAGACTAATAGTCATTAAAGGAATGAGCCTAAGGAGCTAGGAGTAAGCAAGCTGGAAGCTTCAGATTGTTGGGTGCTTCTGCTTAAACACAAATGAGGCGTTAAGTTTAGAACAGTTAAGCCCTATTTATATGATCTAAATACAAGCAAAAATAATCTCTTGGTTGAGATCCCATCAGTGAAATGTGGCCAAATCCTCGATCAAATGCTCTAAATACAAGCACAAATAGTGATGTAAGGGATTTCAATTAAATGGAACAAGGTGCTGGAGGAAAACAATACTTGAGACTCTAGAAAGTACATTTGCTTCCTGCTTATAACTTAAGTGTTATGCCTGTTTCAGGATGGCACTGGGGTAGCCCACGTCATACTCCCAGGAAAAGCTTTCACAGTCTTCAACAAACAGGTACCAGTACCTGTAACCAAAAGGTAGGTAGGTAGAGAAACCCTATGGGTGAGAGACAACTCTCGGTAAGAAACTCGGCTAAACAATGCTGTAACTTTGGGAGAGTTTGTTATACACAGCAGTGTTCTATGTGCAGAAGTTTAACAATTTCATATGGCAAGACATTTTGGCAAAAAACTGAATATGATGTTATCCCTTCCTATGTTAGTGCAGAAATAGAAAGCAAGCCAATTTACAGGCATTAGAGTCTTTCTTGATTGACTGCTGGATTTTTTCCATTCATTTTTGCTGGTTCGTAGCCTTGATATTTTGTTTTTGCTCCAATTAAAAATGGTGACCTAAAGTTCTTTTTTTAGAGGTTTGATAACAGAGGATTGTGTTCTTTCTCACTAACGTCTTTTCTGCATGCTCTATCAATCTGTGCCCTTCAAGCCCTCTGGTCAGCCACAGATAGCACTTCATCTGAGAAATACCTGTTAGACTTGGAATCTGCATAGTATTCAAATATTTTTTTGGCTATTTTGGTTTTCTTAGGTCATCTAATGTTTTGCTAGTTTTTTTTTGTAGTTTGTTAATCTTCAGCATTAGTTGTGCTTGAAACAATGATAATTATTGGTCATATTCTTACTGCGGACTTTTATCTTTCCACTTTTTTCTTACAGATCTTTTGCCGTGGCAGCAAAAATGAAACTCGAGGATTTAGGTATGCTTATTGTTTTATAATTGGCATTTATATTATGTTACTTATGGACCTATATAATGTTGCATTAAATAAGTTTAGTTGCTAATTAGTAATATTTGCAACAGAAAACAGTTTGTACTTCCAAATTTCTTAAAGTTGAGGGAATATGTTAAGATTTGGAAATTTGAATCTCAATGGACCTTGATAGTACATTGTATTTGTGCTGAGACTATAAGTACATACTGAGAAAGATTTAGGATGATACAATGTATGCCAATCTTTAAATTTTTTAGTTGAGAGTTTTGACATCCACTTCCACTCAACTTGCCCTTTCTGTTTCCTTGGTACATCCAATCTCTATCCTTTTAGAGTTGACATAAGCTTAGAAGCTAGCATACCTCTTCTGCATGTGTTCTGTAGAATTTTAACCAAGAAATGAGGTCTTTGATCTCAGAAATTCTGATCTGGATCCCAGAAGTGATCTGGAATTCAGCTTTCTTAATTGGCAAATATGTTCCTGGAAGAAGGAAGCATAACAACAATTGTGGGGTATAGATATTTGCAGAATTCAATTTGAAGCAAATAGAACAGACTATTAGAAAAAAGAGTGCCAGAACACAGCGCAGATAATATAAATGTGAACTATCTGTATTACTATATTCTTTATAAGTTAGGAGTATATAATATGATAGCTCCTGTAAAGAGCTGAATGTTGCAGGTGCCAAGAGATATGTATAGAATCCCTATGCATGCACACAAGGATATGCATGGAATTTCTGTATGTGATGGTTTGGTGGGGTTTGGCATGTGCTGGGAGGGCCCCCTATGCATCTATTGTTGAGTATAAAATTAGATTAGGTGAATTTGCCAGAATGACCATACAAATTAAGCTGGCCAATATCAAAAGTAGATTGCCATGCATAATTTGTTTAAATAAAATAAAGCTACCTTATCTGTGGCAGCAGCTGCAAACAAATGTACGAAACCTAAAATAATGCACAACATTCCCAAAGCATCAACTACATGGGCAACACTAGTTGTATCTGCATACGAGCAACACCTGCTTGGAAAATCATTCATTCTTTGGGGTTGATGTTAATTTTGGATCAGATATGAACAGTAAGGAGAAAAGTAAACACAGAACAGCGAACATAGAGATTTTATCTTGGGAAAACCCTTCTACTCAAGGGAGAAAAACCCAGCAACACTTTACTAATAAAAGATCAGGTACAATAGTGCAGAAAATCGCACTTGAGAATAAAGCCAAAAAGGCAGAATACAATAATGAATAATGTAATCCAGCACTGTAAGTAGTGTGAATTTCTGAGCAGAAATAAATCTCCTTCTTGAGCAGCAAATCTTTTTCTTGGTCACAAAAGAATGAATGAATGAATTGATGTTTGAATGAGGAGAGTCTCCTATTTATACAAGTCCAGGCGTCATACTCCACTTGAGCCGACCCAGCAATTGAATAAATGTTTATAATTAATCTGACTTGACTTCTGACCGACTGGAGTAATACCTCCCGAAGCTAAAAACATCAACAGTTGAAGGGATTTTTTTCCCTAATTGCTGCATCTGTTATTGAAAACCCTAAGTGAACAACAATTGCAGGTTGAAGTAAAAAGAAAATGGTTAAAAAATTGTTTAAAACCATGATTTTGGTGATTTTATCATGGTTTTTACACGATTATGCAGGAAAAAAAATCATTAAAGTAACATTGACTATGATTTATTTAAAAAGTTGCAATTTTTTGGGGGAGAAATTGGAAAACCTAGTGATTTGCGATTAACCATGTTTTCTTTTGTGATTTCTACTTCTATGGTTTTACCCATGATTCCTGTTCTGAGATGTTTGGGGGATAGGGACAATTTGAAGGACTATATGAGTCAAGCTGGCCAATAACAAAAGTAGATTGTCATGCATAATTTGTATAAATATGGTTCTTAGTTAGGACAATGTTAAGATGCAATGTACCTTGGGGACAAGACCCTATGGTTTTACCCATGTTTCCTATCCAGAGATGTTTGGGGAATGGGGATGAAACATCCCCTCCTTGTTCCCAATCTGAAAATAATCTAGGGAATGTCCCTAGGATGTCTCCTCAAATTGGGGGACATTGCATGGGATGGCTTGGTGTCCCCAATGTCCTTGTGATGTCAGGATGTATGTCCTTGTGATGTCAGGATGTATCCTACCCATCAAAAAAGAAATCTTGAAGATAAAATTACAAAGCCCTAATCCTTTATGGGGCTCCACAAGGACCCCCAACATAAAAACATATTATTTCACCCCAAAATCCCTAGCCCACATTCAGTTTTATGTTTTCCTCTTTTTTTATTTGCACTGTTGAAATTTACTTTTGCAAGCAAGAATCAAAACTGAAAAAAGAGGAAGAAGAAGGAAGAATAGGAAAACTAAAAAGATAGGAGGAAGAAGGAAGAGGAAGAATGAAAGATGAAGAATAATGAACAAAAAGCAATTTGTTATTTCACACCTCAAAGCAGAATGTGTCATGAAGGTCCTTGTGGCCTTTAAGGCCTTGATTTGGGCTTGGTGAAAGGGGCACCCCTTGACCTGCCAAATTCCATGAGAGTGCACCAGGGGTGCTGCCCCCAACCTCACTGGGAGTTGCTGCCCCAGATCCCCACTTTGGTTTTTAAAAACCCAAAAAAAAGAAATCTGCTGCTGGATGGAAAATAAAGTTTTATTATCGATTTTTTCCTAGTTAAATCCTAAGTAATTAAATTCTATTTATACTCTTGGTTTGCCAAGTCAATCCAATTCAGAGTAATGCTACTATTATATAAAATTCATTTTGATTTATCATTAACATTTTTGATTTGATGATTGACATTGAATTATCAATTGTTGGCTGTGTTCTCTATTTTGCATTTTAATTTTGCATATTTTTTGCAACTTATGGTTATTTTTATATACTTTTAATGAATTCCCATTCCTATGCCATCCTGCCCCCCCTGTCCTGGAAACTTGGAGAAATATTGTAAATATATGCTCAAGTGATCATTTACATACACATGTATATATTTATAATCTGCATGTTCCGTTGTTTAGTGTCTCCTAGTTAAATATACATAAGAGTTTCTATATGGCAGAATGGCAGGCATACCCTACCATCCGACCCAATGACAACTATGACTTTTATTTTATGAAGAGCTAATTCCTTGGGTATTACAAGCAAATGGATTAAGCCGTAGAGACACAATTTCTGTTGTAAGCCACCAAGGGCCAATTCCCAACTAAAGAAGATTTTGCATTGTAACCTTTGCATCCTTCCATTGTGGGCATGGATAAAGGTATATCCATGGCTTTCTTTACATTAATACTTGCATAGGTGCAAGCAAGTGTGGTAGATCTACTTACAAGAAGCGAAAGAGCTTGAAGGTTATCATTTATGTTTGCATGGTTGTCTCCATTAATTTCAACACACAGACTATTGGTGGCCATCCCTTTAAATATAAAAAATTGTATATACATTTGATAGTATGATATTTTATCATTGATAAATGGTAGTGATAAAGATAAATGTTAATTGATAGTTCAAAATTCAATATTGTGTCATATATCATACATGTCTAGGACGATTCAAATGAAAATCATTACAATTACAAAACTTGAAAATTGAAATAAATACAATAAGGAATTTGTATAATTGTCTTCAATCTTCATCAATCATCAAAAGGATCTAGATCAAGGTTATTGTTTGGTTCAACATCATTTGAACCATAAGTAAATGTAGTGTCACTCCCACTATGTGCATCATGTGTAAGAGTCTCATCATCATCATCTATATTGGCTCCAACAAGCTCTGCAATAGGTGCATCCAAGCCAGTACAATCAAGGGCTATGTACTAATGTTTCGTTGCCCTTTCCTTGTAGTGATCTTGCTTATGTGATAGAAGACGCAAGTTGGAATGCACATAAACCAAGTCTTTTTTTTTTTTGCAATCATCTGGTTATGCTTCACTAAGTGGATAAATAAGTATGTACTCCAATTTTGTTCAGTAGAAGAAGAACTTGCAACCTATTGAAATTGGAGAGAAAACCAACACAACTCAAAAATAAAAAATGCAAAATAAATTAAATAATGATAAAGTACTAAAGTCTACATTTCAAATGTTAAAAAATAAAAAATAAAAAATTCTTGTGATAATATCTTGATGGCAAGAGGCTAGAGGAACAAATAATCTTGCCCACCACCATGTACAAGCATCTTCTTTGTATTGGCCTTGAAGAGCACAAATACTATTATCTTGTCCTGAGATGAACTTGCCAAACACTTTCCTAACATTATCCACCACTTTTGGATCTAAGAAGAGTCTTCGGAAATGTTGACTTGTACTGATTAGCAACTTCACTATCTCTATATGGTGTAGTTCCCCTTGGCAAAGAAATTATCTCTATGGTATAATATTTGGGAGATAATGCATATGCAAGGAGATGCAATGGTGTGTTCATCTTGTTCTAGTGGTAATGAATAATTTTTTCCACACTTCAAAAAAATATTTCTTCGAGATCTTTATCTTTTGTGCTATTATGACCTTTATTTTTTCTATCATGGAGTCACTGCCATCATAGATTTCCCCAAACATGACCGATTTGTATCAACAAACCTAATCATACTCATGATAGGCTTGGTAAAACTCAAGACATAGTCCACACAAACCCACCAATCATCATCTAGGATCAATGACTTGACTTTATGGGCCCTCTCTAAATTTAATTGCTTCCAAATACTCCATTGGTGGCTAATGACCATGGCACCCAATGCCTCTCACACCTTCACAACCTGTCTCAAAACTGTTGTGTGTGATGTAAATTGGGTCTCAACAACTTAGGATCATGCAAAAAATAAGTTAATAACAGTATAACACATTAAAATATAAGTAATCATGGCATAAACCAAATTTAAATATAAATTAAATAATTAAATTAAATTTACCTTCAACAATTCCAAATTTGAGAAAGTCTTGAAAATGCCTTGTGACATATGGTGGTTTGTCAAACATTTGGATGTCCTCACCCTCATGGTATATTGCTTTCACCCACTTTATTTGAGTGCCAATTGCTTGCATCACCGAGTTAAGGGAGTGTATGATGCATGATGTCCAAAAAATGTGTGCATACTTTTCCTCAACCAAAGCACCTTCAACCTTGCAATTTTTTGCATTGTCCATGATGACTTGGACAACATTTTCACGACTCATCATCTCTATGGACTCAATGAGGATCTTAGAAATGAATTTTGCATCCTTGATTTGCCCCTCACAATCAATTGTCTACAAAAACATTGCCCCTTTGAGGGACATTGCAGTAATATTTATTAAAGGTTGATTTTTTGCAATTTTTCTATCCATCAAAAATAATACTCTTGTTTGAATCCAAGAATGCCTAATTGGTTTGAGTGATGTCTCTACATTTTTTTTCTTTTCCAATATGGTGGTGCACACCTTTTCATACCCAAAACCTGTAAAACTAAAAGGTGCACTATTGATTGCGGCCACTATTTCCCGCCAATATGGTGATCTCACCAAGTTGAAAGGAAGACCATTGGCATAAATGCAACGTGCAACTTTTTCCTCTGCAATGTCTCTTGCTTCATTTTGAAATGCCTTATCTAATGGGCCTCTTTAGTGAGAAGGAGAGGGATCTTTTTCTTGGATATAGGGCGTCTCTAAGAAAGGATGTTGGGAGGCCATTATTGAATTTGTAGTTGTTCTCATTGATGTTTTCCTTGTTAAAGGATGATATTTTAATTTTGCTCTTTCATTCACATCAACAACTTTCTCTTGTTCTTTAATGAATGCCATAATTTTTTCTTTTGGCAACCCCTTCCTATTTTTCCCTTGACATATTCTAATCCCTTCCGTACTTATAGCACATAAGTGAGTGTTCGCTTGACTATACAAGCTCTTAATTTGGACTCTAACTCACCACAATTCCAAATGAATGCCCCCAGCTCCTAGAAGTTGTTCAAGCATTGTAACATATTTCTAGAAAGGAGATGCTTGATCATACTTTATTTTTTTTGTTTCTATCATTACCCATTGAACTTGAATTGGTGGCCATTCCAAATAGATTGCAATTTGATTTTTCTGTTACAAGAAATTATAGAATTTAAGGTTAAAATAAAATAAAATAAATACAATCCTACAATATGTATGAACTAATCAAAGTTCAAAACAAACACCAAAAAACATTATAAAAAATCTTGAAACTTGTTTTTCTTAAAAAAAATATTTAAAAACAAAAAAACTTGAAAAAATTCATCGTAAACTTTTAAAAACTAATCAAAAACTTGTTTTTTTTTGTTAAAAACTAAAAGCATAAGTTAAAATGCTTACTTTAGATGATCAGATCTCCTTTGTGCAAGTTATCTACACCCCTTTGGTCTTTGTGATTGATCTCCTTCAAAAAAATCAGCTACCTTTCAAAATACAAAAATGGCTAAGAAAGGGTGTGTTTGAGAGAAATGAAGTTGCGTGTACAATGAAAGGTGTGAAATTTGGTTATTGCTTAAAAAAAGTGTTTTTTTCAATAAATTTGTATGCCTACGTTGCGTTGGATTTTGTGAAAGTGCCCCAATCACCCTGAGTTTTGATATGTGAACCCATAGGGAACTCGAGGTTGTTGGGGTGCTTTTTGGGCACTCCAGGAGTGTTCCCGTTGTCTCTCTCGCTCTCAAGTTGTTTTGGAGTGGGCACAAGGCCTCCAACAAGAGAACCTGGTAACATATCTTATTTTATTAATAAACTTGAGACCAATTCTTATATCATTACCTAAACAAATTCAACACTTACATTAAAGGTTTGCCATATAAGATTCCAATAACTATTTTCGTAATTAATTTTCTAGTCTCTATTCACAAATGTATTTTGGCCTTCCATAATATGTAGTGTGAAATGGGCATGATGTAAAGTTTGAACTTTCAAATAGCATGTATAAAATGTATACACTTTTTTCAATGACGTAGGTGAACATATCTTATATCCCCTTTTTTCAAGTAGATCCAAGGAGAAGACTCTTAGCATATCCTTATTTTTTGTAGGCTAAAGAGGAAATAAAGGGAAATAATTAATAATACTTTTAAGTGGACCCAATAATTTCAAATTTAAAGCCAACTTTATAATATTACTATAATAAAAAATAAAATAATATTTTTAAATAGTAATTTTAAAATTGAAAAAAGAAATTTTGGATGCTAAAAAGAATAAATTAAAGTATTTTCAAATACTTTTTGGAATTTGATTTCAAGAGCCCATTTTTTGAGTGCTATAAATGAAGGTGTTCATCAATCAAGTTATCCTCTTTTCATCCAATTTTTAGATTTGAGCAATTTGGTCAATATAGGGAATCTAAGGATGAAAACCTTTGGTTTGTTTGGGGTTTGAGAGGACGAAAACCCTCTTGAATTCCACATTTGGGATTAAGGATGAAAATCTTGTTTCCAATCTTGGGTGATCCCATCCGTGAATCATGATTGTGCTGATTTGTGGTGGATTTGGATTTTGCTACAATGTTGCTCTAATGTTTTTGGCAAGCAAAAATCATTATTTCATCATTGACATTCATAGTTGAAAAACTTAGACTTGACAATAATTCGGTAGGCCCAAATTTTTTAAAAACTTGAGACTTAGTAACAACTCAGAGAAAAACTTAGCAAATTTACTGAACATTTGAAAATATATAATGTTTTACAAATATTCTTCAAAAACACATATATATTGAATTTGTAGAACATATTATTGATTTCCATCATGTCTAATTCAAAATTTGAGTTTAATACATCTCATACAACCAAAAAACAAGTTCAACCTCCAAATACATATGAACTTCTATGTTGATAGCTAAGTTGCTAGTTTTGGTATCGGGTTTGGTATGGGTTTGGGAGTGGAGACCTAGATGGGGTTCAAGGGCAACATTGCTCATGTGGGCTGCAAGCAATGCCCTGAGTGGGGTCAAAGTGTAGCGCCCTCATGGGGGTTGGGTGCAATGCCTCTGACATGTATCTTGTTGCAATATAGGTCAAGGTTGAGGGTTAGAGCCCCTACCACCAAGCCCAAATTAAGGTCTTTGAAACCACACAAATCTTCATCGCACATACCATTTTCACAATATTATTGTATAAGGGCCAAATTAGATATTTGATTTTTCTTTTCTTTTGGGACACTCTTTCAATCAATTTGCAAGCAAGGGAATGACAAAAATAAAAGCCAAAACCTATAGATTTGCATCCCAAATCTCATGCCCTAAATCACTAGTTGCGTGCCCTTAAGCTTAGTTTGTAAAATCAAAGCCAAATCTTGTAAGAAAGCACAACATCCCCCTTTTGATTGGAGAGGTATCTCTTTAAAAAGTAGCTTCATCAGTTTAGTCAAATGAATTAGAGATTATAAAGACAAGGATGAAGCTAAAAATGCCTCTTAGTCATGGAAATGAAAAGAAATTGAACAAAAAGTTGGAGCTATTAGTGTAAATTATTGTTGCCATTTAAATAACGAAGTTATTGAATGTATGACTATAGAATTAGAAAATAAGGAGTTTATAAGGTGCTCATACTCTATTCTTGTACTGAAATAATTGATGTCACTACATTTTTTAATGATTCAAACAACTATAGCATACTACAATACTAGTTAGCATTGATCATTCTGGACCTATGTTGCGGGAAACCTATAGGTGATCCAACCTTACTATTTCAAAAGATTCTGAAAATTGTAATGCTTGGGTAACTTCTCAAAACATTGACAATTTCTAATTTGTAATGCAGGAAACATTTAGTAAGCCCCAATTTTCTATTTTAGTGGAAGCCAAAACTCCAAAAAAACTCAAAAAATTAACATAAATAGGTTACTCAGTGGGCTATGATTTTGAGCTAAGTTAGTCGAGCTGTCTCAGGAGTGGGAGTGGCAATGGGAGTGGCCAGGGAGTGTCTTGGCCACCCTGGGTTCCCTATGGATACGCTGTTTGTGTACCCATTGGGAACTTGGGGCGGTTAAAATGCGCACTGGCCGATCTCAGGCATTGCTGCAGGCACCAAACCTTGAAAGGTTGCAGTTA
Organism: Sequoia sempervirens; assembly: GCA_007258455.2. Taxonomy (NCBI): domain Eukaryota; kingdom Viridiplantae; phylum Streptophyta; class Pinopsida; order Cupressales; family Cupressaceae; genus Sequoia; species Sequoia sempervirens. The sequence goes on from VDFB02281492.1 coordinate 892,616,237, forward strand.
AAAAAAAATAATAAACAAAAAGCCCCTAAAAAGTTGTTTAAACCTAAAACTCACCTCTCACATTCTAAACACAACATCATTTCTCTCAAACACACCCTTGCTAAGCCATTTTTATATTTTGAAAGGTAGCTGGTTTTTTTCAAAGAAGATTCATCACAAAGTGCGAAAGGGGTGAATATAACTTGCACAGAGGAGATATAGTCATCTAAGGTAAGTATTTTAATTGATTATTTTAGTTTTTTAATGATTTTTTTCGAGTTTTTGATGAATTTTTTCATGTTCAAGAAAAAACAAGTTTCCAGAATTTTTATAATGTATTTTGGGGTTTGTTTTGAACTTTATTAGTTTATACATATTGTAGAGTTGAATTTACTTATTTATTTTTTTAATTTAAAATTTTATAATTTCTTATAACAACAAATTACAATCTATTTAGAATGGCCACTATTTCAAATTTAGTGGGTATTGAAACAAACAAACAATTAAAATATGATCAAGCATCTCCTTTATGGAAATATGTTATGATGCTTGATCAACTTCTAGGAGGTGTGACAATTATTTTGAATTGTGATGAGAGTGGAGTCCAATTTAAGAGTTCATAGAGTCGAGTGAAAGCTCACTTATGTGCTATAAGTGGGTGTGGGATTAAAATATATGAAGGTCCAAATAAGAAGGGGTTGACAAAAGAAAAACATATGGCATTCATTAAAAAACAGGAAGAAGCTAATGTTATGAGTGGGAGCAAAACTAAAATCTCATCCTTTTAGCAAGGAAAACATCAACGAAGACACCTATAGATTTAGTAATAGCCTCCCAACATCCTTTCTTGGAGATGCCCTTTATCCAAGAAGAAGATCCCTTTCATTCCCGCAAAAGAGGCCCATTGATTAAGGTATTTCAAAATGAAACAAGAGATGTTGTAGAGGAAAAAAATGCACGTTGCATTTATGCCAATGGTCTTTCTTTCAACTTGGTGAGATCATCATATTGGCGGGAAATGATGACAACAATCAATGATGCACCTTTTGATTTCCTAGGCCTTCGGTATGAAAAAGTGTGCACCATCTTATTGTCAAAAGTTTTTTTCTTGTAGAGACATCACTCAAATTAATTAGGGATTCTTGAAATTGAAACAAAGTGTAATATTTTTTATGGACAGAAAGATTGCAAAAACCGACCTTAATAAATATTATTGCAGTGTCCCCCAAAGGGGCAATGTTTGTGAAGGTAGTTGATTGTGAAGGGCAAATCAAGGACGCATAATTCATTTCTACAATCCTAATTGAGTCCTGTTGATGCGTGTTTTATGACACACTGAACACTCTAGAATAAAGAGTCCAAAGACGCTCTATCCTCTCTTGAAAAACTACCTCGTATGCTAAGATTGCAAGAAAGATCATACAACAATTCCAATGTTTCTTAAGTTAGGTGTGGACAAGCTCAATGGATGATGTGATATGCTGGTAACACAAAGGGACCTATGGCAGCAAATTGCTCAAAAGTAAGGACTTAGGTTGATTTGACGTTGAATGCTCTATTATTTTTTTGGGATTTTTTGATTTTTTGATTTTTTTTTTAAAAAAAGGAAAAAGGGGTGAGGGTTTAGAAGTCCTATACTATACCTATGAAATCAAGAGATGGTAAGATTAAGTGAAACTACGGAACAAGACTTTGTTTCGCCACGAAAACGACAACTACACAAAGCAAGTGCAATCTTCTGGGATTTGTGCTTAAGATTTTCTTACCAAGAATGATACCATCAATAGAACAATATTATTCAAAGTAAGCAATTGAAGCATCCACATTATTAGCTCATTCTAACTTTACACATTGAAAGGAAATCATCCATCCAAAGAAAGTATGAGTGAAAGTTCCACCAATCTATACTATCAATCTATCATTCATCCAACTTGCATTCAAATCAAATACTACTTTAATCTACTCTATATGGAAGAAAACTATGGAACCATGCAACCACTTGAAAATAGAAGGATTCAAAGCAACTCATGCAATATGAACTTTATTCTCAAAGCAGTCTTAAGCAACAATTTCATAAGTCTCTCTCCCACTTATTCTATATCCATGAAATGAAAGAGCGTGGGTTTATATAGAGTTTCAAGAATACAATAAACGGCCAAGATCAATTTGAAACCAATGGCAGAGATTAAAGGTAAACAACCCTAATTAGGGTTTCCCAAAATACAGTCAATGATGAATGAGTTAACAACAAGTGAATTGAAGTGGAGAGCTTATCTGTGGGGAGGCGCATTCTTATCTTCTTTGGTGGCATTGTACTAGATAAATCTAGAAACTATCATGCTGACCTCCTCGTTCGTGACAAGTGGCAGCGCATTGACCTTGTATTCTTGCAGATCCAAATCATCCGAACATTTTGCGAAGGCATCCTCCCACTCTCATTCCTGCTGCTGTAAGGCATGGAAGATGGATAGGAAATTAGTTACCATAGTCAAATTTTGTCTGAGGATTGACCCAGTGGTAGCGAAGAAAATTCCTTGAACCTTGCACTTCAAGCTTTCTAGCTGCATGTCATTTGCTCGCACAATATCCTTTTCCAGTGCATTTGTAGCCATAGATAGAATCTTCTCCTAGATTTCCTTCATCTTTCCCTCAACTCAGATAGTATCAGCCTTTACTTTTTCCAGGACTTCATTTCGTGTGATCAATGCCAAGAACTAGTTGCTGAAATCATAAGATGCGCCTGCTACAATCACCTTTCCATCAACTAGTTCCTATTTCGGAACTCCTTTAAACACTTTGAGACATAGAATGATTCTGTCTCGAATATCCTGAGCATTATCCCACATTTCTGCCAATGCAACAATCCTTGAGAGCAAAGAGGAAGTTTTCCCATATGCCAATGCCAGTTTTTCGGCAAACACACCACTTCTTCACTTTTGTTGGTTATCCATTCCTTGGTCTCCTTGGCTGTATTCTTCTCCTCTTCGGAAGTCTCCTAAGAAGTGTTCATTAATGGAGGAGTTGCTGAGATGGCTTGATTGAGAGGCTTAGCTAGATGTTGAATATACTCCTTGAGTTGTTCAAACTCTCGTTTATATTCTTTTTTCTTTGTTACCTCCTTCTCTAGCCTTGCTTTGATAGTGGCAACAAAATTATTCAATTCTTCCACTTCTTGTCCTTTCGTGGTAGGGCCCAAATCAACAGTGGTAATGGCATAATCCCGAGGAGTAATTTCCTCCCTAGACTTGTCAATTGTCGGTATAGCAACTTGGATTGTACGATGCCCGACTTCATCTCTTTGGATAGTGGAGAACATTTTGGCAGGCTTCCTTGCATTGACTGCTTCCAATTTGGCTAAGAAATCGGTCATGTCATCTTCCTCTGGGACTTCTTCTTGCTCTTTTATTTTCAGCGTCTCCTTCAATGAATCTGGGATAGTAGGCTGCTCTATGTCTTGTTCTTCTTGAATATCCTATGCATCTAGAATTTCCTAAATTCCTTTGAGAGCGGAGATCATTCCATCTTCAAATCTACTATCCAGGATATCAACTTCATTATCAGATTCCAAAATCTTGATGCCTGTAGGAGATGGAGGCTCTTCGTTTTTTGGCTGAATAGGGATAGGAGAAGGAATCCTTATGTCTTCTAGAGATTCATCAATGTCTAAAATTTCATTTCCATTTGTGGACACAACAGAATGAAGAGGTTTTGGCCTTTGCTTCTTCCTGGTAGGTTCCTCATCTGCAATTTCTTTTCCTTTTGTTTCCTTCCTTTTATTGTGGTTAGAACTCTCAATTGGCTCATCTCCTTGGGATGCACCAGCATTTGAGGAGGAAGATTCTACTTCGCCCATCAGAGTGTATGTCAAAGGCATACCCTTCCGCCGTAGTTCCTTAATTTGCTAATCTGCCCACCATTGCAAATACTTGATGACAGGTCTCATGAAGGTGGTCAAGTTTGAGATTTCCGGTTCTAACCATCGCACGGGAAGAAGAGGCTGACTTCCATCAAAACTTGGCTGTGTATACTTGCCATCATTTTCACGTTGGTTTGGCACATGGAAGAGTTCTATTGTTCTGATTAGACTAGTTGGCAATCTGGACCATAATCTTTTCCCTTACATCGAATTCATCTGCGGCATTGGCCCAGTAGTCCTT
>VDFB02281492.1:892620472-892659982 GCA_007258455.2 Sequoia sempervirens
GTGGACATTTAACATCCTATTTCAGAATATCAAGTGAATGCATAATGATAATCATATTTCCACAATATAAATAATATTTGCCACCTTCCCAATAAAAGGTTGTTGTGAAGGGATAATTTATTAACCAAAATATAAGTCTTCTTGCATTAAAAGTGAGTTGACATGTACATAAGCTAATGCCAAGTGATTTAATTCCAAACATTTTTGAACAAAATACATTTCAACATGTCCCATTTCTCATATTATTTTTGCTATCAATTGGTTCCCGGATGTCCATAATAACCAATCTTTTTTTGAATTTGCCTGCAAAATTGAAAAACACGAACTCTCAGGCTCACTATGCATTGCAAAACTTTGAAATAACACTTAATTATCACTCTATTATTTACAAATCCACTAAAAAACAATAATCATAAAAAAATTTAAAACTAGTTACAATTCAAAAACAAACTTAATATCACTTCAAATCACCAACCAGAAATCCTACGTACCCATTAAGCTATCACTTCTATCATTAATCCATTGAATGTAGATAAAATTCCCTCCTATAATTCAAATTAATCCACTTCTACCATTAGTCCATTGAATGCAGAAAAATTCCCTCCCATAATTCAAATTAATCCACTTGCTACCAATTCAAATTCAACAAACCTATTTATGCAAGCAATACTCATTTGTGCGATGCATTCTTCAAATTTCTCACTTTCACCTGCATGCTCTTGAGCGACGATGACCTCCTCCAGATCGATGCGCTCTCCTCCTTCAGCTCTTTCGGTAAGTCATTTCCATAACCATCCTTTATGCTGTCATCGTCGACTCTCCCTTTAAGCTCTGTTATGGTAGAAATATTTCCAACCCTTTCGAATACAACATTACCATACATATATATGCTGCACAAAATGATACATATCCACGTATGTTTCCCACAGCCCTATCCATTTTCATGAAACTTACACATTTTTCTATATCTGCAATATATATATCCCTGTTCATTTTAATGAAACTTACGCATTTCTCTCCCCCTATATATATATAATATATTTGCACAAATAGATAGATACCTAATTTGAATGCAAATGAACAAGGTATAAATTGAATGTACATACCTATATTTGTTGATGAACTGTTCAGTAATATATTAATTTCAAATTAGCTATCTATCTATCTCTGCAAATATATATATACATATATATATAGGGAGAGAGATATGCGTAAGTCTCATTAAAATGAACAGGGCCATATATATTGCAGATATAGATAGATGTGTAAGTTTCATGAAAATGGATAGGGCTGTGGGAAACATATATATATTTGCAGAGAGATAGATAAATAACCTAATTTGAATATAAATTAACAAGGTATGTATATTTCTATTTTGCAATTTGAAATTAATATATTACTGAACAGTTGATCAACAAATATAGGTATCTACATTCAATTTATACCGTGTTCATTTACATTCAAATTAGGTATCTATCTATCTTTGCATATATATATATATATATATATTGCATACTCAAATTTATATATTATTGTACAGTTCATCACCAAATATAGGTATCTACATTCAATTTATACCTTGTTCATTCACATTCAAATTAAGTAACTATCTATCTCTGCAAAGTGACTGTATGTATGTCCTCATTAGATGTATGCTTTGTTTCTTCAATTAAGGTGATTGTAAATATCGACCCCTATCCCTTACAGTCAACTGTCATAATGGCTAGCTCCTACTTATGTTACTATGTTGTTCGAGAAATGGTACTAACATAAGTATGACTCAACCATCATCAAAGTTAGCCGTAAGGAAGATGGGTCGATATTTATGTCACATCAAAACAGTCTTGCCCTATAGTGCATGCAGTTAGAACAACTATAAAATTCATGGCAAATACCATGACTTATAAACTATTGGAAAATGCCAACAATCTAAATTTCATACATATATAAAAGTTGCATAACGCCAGCTCGACTGTGAAGGGATGTGGCATAAAAAAACTACCTGACTTGGACGCTGATGATGTGGACCCCTTGCTCAAAGTTACCCTACCCACCATCGATTACATTCAACTTAATTAGATGTATGCTTTGTCTGTTCTTCAATTGTACTAACAATATGCAAAGAATATCTCAAACAGCATTATGAAACGTTAACACAACTTGAAACAGTAGTATGATAGAAATATTTGAAACCCTTTATTATCTTCCAAAGCTATTTGAAGATAAAAATATTTGTATCATGTTGCTGTTGCAAGTTCATATACATGTGTATCATAATGCTCTGTCAATTATATGCATGGTTAGCTTGTTCTTCAATTATAGTCAATAGTAAATGTATGGATTCGTTGTTTCAGTCCGTATCATTATTTTCAATATTAAGTGTGTGTTGTTTACTAATCACTGTGTTGGTTCAATACAGAGGAAGACAAATGTGCAAACAAATAGCAGGCGATATTCAAGGAGGAAGCCTCCACAAAAGCGGAGCCGAAAAACTATGCCCGCACACAAGAGAGGTGTGCATCTGCCACATATAGCGATGAGGAGGATGTTGTCATTCATGTTCACCACCGAACTAAAGAACCAAGTAGTGAGGAGGAGGTAGAAATTGTTTTGGAACAGCCAACCAAATCTGTAGTGCAAGCTAACCCAACTGTATCAACCAAAAAGGTTGCACTGAGGCATGAATGGACCCAGGCTGACATGGACCATGCCCTTGAAGATGTTGAAGACTACGGCTGGTCAACTAGAGGTGCAGCAAAAAAGTGGGGTATTCCTACCTCAACATTGTCCAATTGGCTAGGTGGTATAACCACTACAAAAAGGAAAGGGCCCCCAATAGTCCTAACTAAGGAGGAAGATTCATTGATCGTCGAATGGTGCAAGGAGATGGCTATTGTTGGCCAAGGTTTGGAGATCGTCAATCTGAAAATGGAAGTGGCCCAAATATGCGAAACAAGGAATAATCCCTTCAAGAATGGGCTTCCTGGCAAGTCATGGTGGACAGGATTCAAAAGAAGGCATCCTGATCTCTGCTTGAGAACAGCCCAAGGTCAAGATAGAGACCGTGCTATAAATCTGAGGCAACTGGTTGTAAGTGCTTTCTACGACACTTTGGAGAAGGCATATACAGGAGGTAACTATGGACCATAAAAGATTTAGAACTGTGATGAGACAGGGCTGCAAGCTGGCCAGAACGGTAACATGAAGGTGCTTGCCATGAAAGGCATGAGAAGTGTTGCTTAAATTATCCCAAAGAGCCGGGAGTGGATCACTATTCTAGCATGTGTAAACGCTGCAGGTCAAAAACTTCCAGGTTTTTATTTGTTCAAGAGCAAAAAAAATGTGCAAAACTACATAGCCAACTGTGAGCCAGGAGCATTGATGGTTGTTCAACCTCACGCATGGATGATGAAAGTGCTATTTATCAAATGGCTCAAGTTCTTTGCTATGCAAGTACCTGGGGGTTGCTCACCCACCCATAGACACCTCTTGATATTTGATGGGCATGGTAGCCATGTAGCCTTCTCTACCATTACCAAAGCAAGGGAGCTTGGTATTGACTTGCTCACCCTACCCGCCCACACATCACACAAGTTGCAGCCTCTTGATGTGAGTGTTTTCTCGTCTTTCAAGTGTAACTTCAAAAAGGAAAGAACAAATTGGACCATTAGACATCCAAATCTGGAGATAAGAAGGGCAGAATTGGCTACACTTGGCAGCCTAGTTTTTCAAAAGTCATTGACTTTTTCAAACATTACAGCTGGCTTCAAGAGGATAGGTATTTGGCCATTTGATCAAAATGCTTTGGATAATGACATGAGGGTTAGCGAGACATTCCACTTTGCTGCCCCCGAAGAAGCATCAGTTGCTGCAAACATTCTAAGCCTTTCCAACAATGGTTTGGCAGTCAATGAGGGTGAGTCTAATGTTGGAACTGCAGAAGTTGGAGATCAGCAAAATGGGATGAATGGTTAGTATGTTCTGCATTTGTTGTATGAAGTTATATTTCAGTATGTTGTTACACTATGTACCATTGTTTGATATGTTGCTTATTTCAAATCAGCTCAATTAGATGTATGATTAGTTTGTTCTTCAATTACAATCGATCTTACATGTATGCATTTGTTGTTACACTATGTTCTGCATTTGTCGTATGAAGATATATATGCATATATGCATATGTTGTACAAAGTTAAAGTTCAGTATGCTGTTTTGAGAAATGGTATTAACATAAGTAAGATTTTGCATATGCATATATGCATATGTTGTATGAAGATAAAATTCAGTATGCTATTTGAGAAATGGTATTAACATAAGTAGGAGTCAGCATATGGTTAGTATGTTCTGCATTTGTTGTATGATGTCATATTTCAGTATGTTGTTACACTATGTACCATTGTTTGATATGTTGCTCATTTCCAATAAGCTCAATTAGATGTATGGTTAGTTTGTTCTTCAATTACAATCGATCTTACATGTATGCATTTGTTGTTACACTATGTTCTGCATTTTTCGTATGAAGTTATATATGCATATATGCAATATGCATATGCATTGCATATATGCATATGTTGTATGAAGTTAAATTTTAGTATGCTGTTTTGAGAAATGGTATTAACATAAGTAGGAGTCGACATATGCAATATGCAATATGCATATGCATATATGCAATTGTTGTATGAAGATAAAATTCAGTATGCTGTTTGAGAAATGGTATTATCATAAGTAAGAGTCAGCATATGCATATGTTGTATGAAGATAAAATTCAGTATGCTGTTTGAGAAATGGGATTATCATAAGTAAGAGTCAGCATATGCATATGGTTGTGGATACTGTCAGCAATTGCCTTCTCTATTTGCATTTAAATTACATGGATTGGATTCGTTTATTCTTCAAATACTCTCAAACTTACATGTATGAATTTGTTGTTTCAGATTCCAATGAACCACTTGAACCAGCAGTATTGGGAGACCAGAGTGCTATTGGAGACATATCTCTTTCCCTGCCAACTCCACTTGAGCAACCCTCCTAGCTCTTTGATGGTGCTGCCAATCTTGCTATGGATATGCATGTGGACGAAGAATAGAGTCTTTCAATGCCATTTCCATCGCACTACATGGGTCCCAATACGTTAGTACATTTCTATGCTGATTGTGGAGACAGTGATGGTGAGGAGTTAGGAGATATAACAGATGCTACAGATAGTGAGAGGCCAGAAAAAAATAATGCCGATTTGATTAAGCCTTTGGGAGGCCAACAAACTTCACGCATCTCACAATTCTTGAAGCTACCGGTTCATGTGGTGAAAGACAAGTCTAATAAGGTAGCTGACCGTGGGATCAAGTTGCAAAGAGGATCCCAACTCCTAACTGCTGATGACTTCATGGCAATGCTAAGTGAACAAGATGAAAAGAAGGAACTAGAAGAATTGAAATTGAGGAAGAAGCAACAGCTTGCAGAGCGCAAGATAGAAAGGATTGCAGAATTGGAGGCAAAAAGTCTTATGAGAATTGAAAAGGAAAAGCAACGAGTAGCAGTAGAGGCTGAAAAGGAGCTGCAAAAGAAGGAGAAGGACAAAAAAAGGGAGGACCAACGGAGAGAAAAGGAAGCCGCAAAAAGGGAAAAAGAGTTGGAGAAGACACAAGCAAATGGTGCAAAGGAGAGGCAACTCTGCAGCCCTCTAAATCCCTTGCCTGACCGCCATAGGATCTTCATAGATTTTGTATCTATTCAATGCCCCCAATATTGTCCATCACCTACCCAAGCTACCAGCCAAACATTTCAGAGTTGGAGTCCTTCTCAGTCGCTCTCCTATACACACTCACCTAGCCCCACAAGAAGCCAACCATATGAGAGTTGGAGTCCTCGCTTATAGGCCTATCAAACCTCACCCACCCCAAGCATAATCCAACCAACTCAATCATGGAGTCCTTCTCCATCACAGGCCACATCCAACTCACAAGACAACTTGCCATCAAATTTTAGTTTTCCTACATTTTTCGATTGATTTGAATGTTTGGTTGCTAGTTTTTTGTTGTGAACTTCTTGATGGATTCGAAACGATGTTTGAAATTTTTTTGTTTTGAATGTTTGTAATTTGAAACATCAGTATGCATACCATAGAGACAACATATTCCATCATGTTACTATCTATCTCTGCAATATGAAACATATGTATATATTTATCTCTACGAGAGGAAATTGATGTATCTATCTATAGTAATCTATACATATATATATCATAACAGTGTATGACTGATGTTTGAAGTTAATTTGAAAATTCAATATGTTGTATCATTTTGTGTAGCATACATATGTATGGTAATGTTGTATTCAAATGGGTTGGAAATATTTCGACCATAACAGAGCTTAAAGGGAGAGTTGCCAATGACAGCATAAAGGATGGTTATGAAAATTAACAAGGTGTCCACTCATTTAAATGTAAATGGACAAGGCAATTGCTGACAGTATGCACATACATATACATATACGGACTCCTACTTATGTTAATACCATTTCTCAAACAACATACTGAATTTCATAGTGTAACAACAAATTCATACATGTAAGATGGAGTGTAATTGATGAACAAACTAACCATTCATCTAATTTAAATGTAAATGGAGAAGGAAATTGCCGACAATATGCACATACATATACACATGCACATGCACATGCACATGCTAACTCCTGCTTATGTTAATACCATTTCTCAAACAACATACTGAAATTTAATTTTATACAACAATTGCATATATGCATATTTGCATAGATGCAATATGTATATGCATATCTAACTTCGGTACATAGTGTAACAACAAATGCATACATGTAAGATTGATTGTAATTGAAGAACAAACTAACCATGCATCTAATTGAGCTGATTCGAAATGAACGACAAATTAACCATATGCTGACTCCTACTTATGTTAATACTATTTCTCAAACAACATATTGAAATTTAACTTCATACAACAATTGCATATATGCATATGCATATCCAACATATATAAGAATGGTGCATAGTGTAACAACATACTGAAATATAACTTCAAACGACAATTGCAGAACATAGTAACCATATGCTGACTCCTACTTATGTTAAGATTGAGTGTAATTGAAGAACAAACTAACCATGCATCTAATTGAGCTGATTTGAAATAAACAACATATCAAACAATTGTACATAGTGTAGCAACAAATTCATACATGTAAGATTGAGTGTAATTGATGAACAAACTAACCATGCATCTAATTGAGGTGAATGGAAATGAGCAACATATCAAACAATGGTACATAGTGTAACAACATATAGAAATATAACATCATACAACAAATGCAGAACATACTAACATATGCTGACACCTACTTATGTTAATACCATTTCTCAAACAGTATACTGAAATTTAACTTCATACAACAATTGCATATATGCATATGCATATGCAACATATATAAGAATGGTGTATAGTGTAACAACATACTAAAATACAACTTCAAACAACAATTGCATAACATAGTAACCATATGCTGACTCCTACTTATGTTAAGATTGAGTGTAATTGAAGAACAAACTAACCATGCATCTAATTGAACTGATTCAAAATGAACAACATATCAAACAATTGTACATAGTGTAGCAACAAATTCATACATGTAAGATTGAGTGTAATTGATGAACAAACTAACCATGCATCTAATTGAGGTGAATGGAAATGAACAACATATCAAACAATGGTACATAGTGTAACAACATACTGAAATATAACATCATACAACAAATGCAGAACATACTAACCATATGCTGACACCTACTTATGTTAATACCATTTCTCAAACAGTATACTAAAATTTAACTTCATACAACAATTGCATATATGCATATGCATATGCATATGCAACATATATAAGAATGGTGCATAGTGTAACAACATACTGAAATACAACTTCAAACAACAATTGCAGAACATAGTAACCATATGCTGACTCCTACTTATGTTAAGATTGAGTGTAATTGAAGAACAAACTAACCATGCATCTAGTTGAACTGATTCGAAATGAACAAAATATCAAACAATTGAACATAGTGTAACAACAAATTCATACATGTAAGATTGAGTGTAATTGATGAACAAACTAACCATGCATCTAATTGACCTGATATTAACATAAGTAGGATTCAACCATCATCACACATAGTTGTAAGGGAGAGGGGCTGATATTTATAGTCACTTTAATTGAAGAACAAACAAATCATACATATGATCACTTCAATAGACATGTAATTGTAGACCTGCAACTTGCATATATATAATGGCAGTATTAGAACACTATCGTACAATCCATAGTATCGGGTGGCATGCACCTATGTTTTGGCCAAAGTATGTATGTATGTGTGTATAGTATCCTATACACACATACATGTATGCATGTGTGTATAGTATGTATACACATATGCATACATGTATGTGTGTATAAGTATATACACACATACTATACTTATACACACATACATGTATGCATGTGTGTATACACATATACATGTATGCATGTGTGTATATACTTATACACACATACATGTATGCATGTGTGTATATGCATACATGTATGTGTGTATAAGTATATACACACATGCATGTGTGTATAGTATGTATACACACATACTATACACACATCCATACATGTATGTGTGTATACATACTATACACACACATACATGCATACATACATAATTATGTAGTATGTATGTATGCATGTGTGCATACATGCATACATAGATACATAATTATGTAGTATGTATGTATGTATGTGTGCATACATGCATACATAATATTTTATTATTTAGTCTACTATAAAGATGTTGAATATTATATCAATTTAAAAATAAATGTTTAGTCAATTAAAAATTAAAATGATTACTAAATTGACTAAGAAAATCGTATAAATGATTAGTCAATTAAAAAAATAAAATGATTACGAAATTCAGTAGGAGAATTCTATAAATGGATATGACTATTCCCTAAATCAGTCATATTTGAAGCAGAGATGAAGGACAGGGAAGAGTGGACGATGGGGGGTCAGGAATTTTTGAGCGAGGGGTTCACGGCATCGGTCGAAAGAGTCGGCTACAACATAGGTGCATGAAATCCTTCACTGTCGAGCTAAGAAACACACATACTACCACTATACATATGCAAATTACAGAGGTACAAAACGCAAAGTAAGCTATATTTGAATGGTGGACTATGTGTATATGTGTGTATATACATATACACATAGTCCGACATTATATAGTTCTATTATTGCTGGAAAATTTCATTTCTGGGTCGTTGATGTGTGTATATGTGTGTATACACAGATATATATGCATATATATCTGTGTATACACACATTTACAAACAGTCGGCCATGTATATGCATATATATAACTGTATTCTCACATATACACACAGTCCGACATTATATAGTTCTATTATTGCTGGATAATTTCATTTGCGAGCTGTTGCTGTGTGTATATGTGTGTATACACAGATATATATGCATATATATACATTTATATGCATATATATTTGTGTATACACACATTTACAAACAGTCGGCCATATATATGCATATATATAATTGTATTCTCACATATACACACAGTCTGGCATTATATAGTTCTATTATTGCTGGATAATTTCATTTGCGGGCCGTTGTTGTGTGTATATGTGTGTATACACAGATATATATGCATATATATACATTTATATGCATATATATCTGTGTATACACAAATTTACAAACAGTCGGCCATATATATGCCTATATGTATCTGTATAGTCACATATACACACAGTCGGCCATGAATAAGCTGCAAGAAAAATGCAAGAAAAACCTACTAAAATTTTGCAATGCATAGTTATTGCCTGAGTGAGGTTGGAAGACAACCTCACCTGCGTATCTTGAAGATATATAGTTTCCTTTTATTGAATATGGTGTCGATATGCACTTTAAGCACGAAAACTGTATCACAAGCACTCGGCCATGGCCTCACCACCATCGGCGTCCGTCCTAACCAGAGATGGTTCTCAATGGAACCGCTGAAAATGAATTATGTCTCATTAATGGGTGTTTCGTGAACAGAATGCAAGACCAAGCGAATGGTGTGCATGCCGAGGTGCTTGGTGTTAAGGTCGACGACGGGGAGTGTGTTGTAGTTAATGAGCATTAACTAGAATATGCATATGCAAGTACTGGCGTGGCGCCAAACAACAATCGGTCATACAGATGTCTGCGATAGGTATACGCCTAATTTTTTAATCTTTTTTGGTGATTTTTGGAAATCGCCCCAAAAACTTTGGAAAGCGTGCTCGAAATCTCCCAAATTTTTATTTCAAACCGCTAACTCGACAGTGAAGACATGGCAAAAAAAAAATTAGTCGACTCAACGCTGATGACGTGGACCCTCGCCAAGATTACCCTACCCACCATCGGGGCCTCTCCCTTAACCATTAGGTAGTACCTATATTTAGAGAGACTTCTCCCTAACGGGAAAAAAAAAAATTAAAAAGAAACAAGAATCACACGAAAAACGCAATTAAATTCTAAAAGTACAACAGACATGGCCGCTTGTATCGGCGGTCAACAAGAAGGGCGTTCTCCAGCTCGATTCCCAGCAAATCTATGGAGTCATTAAAATGAAAAGACATAAATTGTTACTAATCTTCGTACCTGCAGCTACAGTTAGTTAACGAACATTCTGGTGAAATTCTATTTGCAGATCGCAGTTTCCATAGCCTAAATCTTGCAGACTTTTGAAGGCTTTTGAATGTATCCGTGAATTTAAACCCCCGTTTCAGGGTTCTCAATGTGCAAATTGATTTGCACGGAATCCTTCTGACACTTGAATGGTAGCAGTAAGCACCGTTAACAAGCCGGCCGAGAAGGGACAATGGATCCGATTTCATATGAAAGGCGTACCAGATTTCCAGGGATTTTTGTCTTGTTTATGGTCTTGGTAAGCTTTGGAACAGTGGGGGCACAGGCACATGGACAGGCACGGGTTGGGCGAGCTTTGATGGCGCGGAGAATTGACGAGCCCGGCCAAGGCGACGTTGATGCTGCTCTTGAATTGAAGATGGAGGATTTTAATAATACTCTATTGATGGCTCCGTCCTCCTGGGCAATTGTTGAGTTTTTCGCACACTGGTGAGCCAATTTGCCATTTCTTTCTTTCTGCCAAAGTTTTCACATGCTTGGAGTAACTGTATCAGGCCGCTTTTATTTATTTTTGGTATGATAAATTGCTCTTTTTAATTTTGGTTTGGTGGTTTGCTACCTTTTAATTTGGTTTGGTAAATTATTCCATTTTTAATCACGGCGAGATCATAGAGCCGAGGATCAGATATAGTAACTTCTGCCCGCTTATTATATTCGTTGAGGGTCAAACCCGGCTGCTAGAGGAGCTCTGTGAGGTTCATATTGCAGGTTGCCACACCAAGTGCATGCTATTGTAATGGTCACATCCAGGATGAGTGCTGTCGCACCCGCTTTGGGAATTCTCCAACCATAGACAAGAGCCGAATAGTTTACCATTCAAAAATACCTTTCGCACCTGCAAACTGTAAAAGCCAATACTTTCAGCTTCGCCTTCCTGGCAAAAGGGTTTTCCTGATCTGTTTCAGAATCTACATGTTGTCAGACTCGTGGTATTGAGACTCACGAGTAGGCACACATTTGGAGTTGCCCATAAAATGGGCCAAAACTCTGCAGAAATTGCCAAATCATACAGGTCAAAGTCTATTCAAGGTGACCCAGTATTGATGAAAATCACTAAAAATTGAGTCCTCTATGCTCCAAATCCTATTAGTATTTTTCTATCTTGTGAGTGCTGCAAACAGAAATTTAATGTTCAAATGAGGGAGAGTAGCAGTTTAACAACTTTAATGTTTATTTCTTTTTATTTATGGTTGTTTTATTATTGACTGCAAAGTCTCTAAAGTTGAGTCAGGATTGACCCAGTATTGAGACTCACGAGTTGGTCCATGTTTGGAGTTGGCCACTATAAGAGCCAAAACTCTTGTAGAAATTGCTGAATTATATAAGTTAAAGCTTATTCCAAGTGACCAATTATTGATGAAAATCACAAAAGACTGAGTCCTTTATGCTCCAAATCATTTTTTTCCTCTTGTGAGTACTGCAAAAACAAATTTGAAGATGTTCAAATGATGGAGAGTACCAGTTTAACAGCAGTAAGGTTTATTGTTTTTTATTTGTGGTTGTTTTATTATTGAGTGGGATGGAAAGTCTCCCAAGTTGAGTGTGTTGGACTTGCTAGGGCTCACTTGGTTTGGAACTTGGCAAGGTTACATATTTTTAATACGCGCCAAAATCAAAACTAGGGTTTGGTTACCTTATCTTGTATCTTTGTGAAGAAAATATATAAATTTAATATTTGATCTTATCTTAATTGACAATTGTATCACTTTTGTTAAAGATGAAATTGGACATATGTATTGAAAATCAAATTATAATTAAAATCAGTCAATTCAAATTTCATGGGGAACTCATAAGACAAGTAAGCATCTTTGCGTTTCACCTCTAATGTGCTATTGAGTCTTTTCCCCTGTTTTATTTTGCTCATATATTATTTGATTGATTGAAACGGTGATAGCATATGGGCAGATTACTGTTGTTTTGAGTAAGTTTTTTGATCATGGCCATTTTGCACTTCCTGTTAACTAGAATTTATTAATGCATCAAGGATTTTAAATCAGGGTGGCATCCTTAGGATTGTATCCCATGTTAGAAAATGAAGGTAAACTACTACAAGATGGAAATCTGAAGTTTATAACTTGTATGCTAGCAATGGAGATTTAAATCAGCAATAACAAAGAAATTAGCAACAGAGGAGATTCACACAACAGAATGCTTACATGGAGAAAAATCCTTTTGGATAAAAAACTTCATAGGAAAAGAGGTCAAGTCTGTATTATCTTGAGAAAAGATTACAATACATACACTTCCTTCAATCTTATAGTCAATCCAACATGATATGTGTATTTTTGCAACTTCTCGTTATGTTTCCATCTCAAGTCCTCAGTATATAGAGTCATGGAGGCTCAAAATGCCACCATAAAAGCATTACCATGGGTCAAAACTGTAATGTCCCTTACCTGGTCCTGTCTTGGAACTTGATTGTTTTGGGATTGGGGTTGGCCAAATGGACACTCTAGGATGGGAAATTCTTTGCTGATCACGTGCATCCACGAAATGAGCAATATTCCACACATTCACATGTTCATTAGCATTAAATTCTAGGCATCAAAAAATAAACTTTCATAAAAGCAATCATGAAAACACGAGGGACGACATGGAAGGATCCACCCAAATCCCATAATCCCTAGTACAAAGGTGGTAACCTACAACCCTCCCTTCTTAGCAACTTGTAACTGCATTCTCTATCCATGTGGATAGATCCGCCCGAAGTCCTTGGCTAAGTTCAAGGGGTTGTAGCCTACAACCTCCCACTCTAGTGGACTTATAACTGCATTCTCCATCCATGACATCTCCTCGGAAAACACATGACCAACTGGGGGAAGCCAATGGAGCTTCTAGTGGCCTAGGCCTACCACCCCTCCATGGCAGTAGCAGAATCTTAGGTGGGACCCCCCACCCTTCCATGGCCCAACCCTTGCCTTGGGATTAGTGGAACCTTAGGTGGACTTGCCACCCCTCCATGACACCTCCCTGCCTCGGGTCCTAGGGGTGGAACCTTAAGTGGGGGTTTTAGGCACCACTTTCTCAGGCCCTTCCTCCCAAGTAGGTTTACAAACACTTGGAAGACAATCTCTTGCCTACATACAATGTATACTTGTATTCCTTCATGATCATTCAACTCATAGAGCATTCTAATTGCAATAATCCATAATGAAAGAATCCTGATCTAAATAATGATAAAGAGCTTGATCATACACAAGATTTATCTCATTGGAACATGACAATTAATCTCATTTGTAATCATAAATATAATCATAACAAGGAAAAAACCTACAGTCTAAATATTATCCATTTATAGAATATTAAATTATAGTAATCAACACAGGTATGCGCACCACATAATCTTAGAATGGATTGCATAAAGAATGTCTGCAATTTAAGGAACAATATAAAAGGGATGAACGCTGGTGTTCGAGGCAAGGCTGAGTCAGGGATAATTTGGAGTTTCGCTAATGTTCAATGGAGATGGGTCGAGGCTGTAAACTGATGAGATGTTCTAGTGAATGGGGGGAATCGTGATTCATTTCAGAAATCGGGCTCTTTGTCTGGGCCGATCACGTGGCAAGGCAAGCGTGGCTATGGAGACTAGCATAATCAGTTTCTACAGGATCATACATGCAGAAGCGAACTCGTAGAAATTCATTCAGATAGACATACATGGTTATAACTGAACAATTTATATTTGGAATGCTAGACTAATTTAATGGCTAAGTGGAGATAGGCTCTCACCGATTTGCTGAATCGATTGGTCTTCCTGCTGTGGCGTCTTCACTGTTGTTCTAATGCTTTTCCCTCTCCAACAAAATCCCATGCTCCCTTTTCTATTCGATGAAATGATGTATCTTCTTTTGTTTAGACACGTCTCATCCTCTAAAGGTGCGATTTATTTTTGTTTATGTAATCAGTCTGGTTTGTTAGTGTTAACTACCAACTGGTTAGTGTTAACTAAAAACATTAAATCAATTTCTTTAGCAACATTTAATATGTATACAAAATATATGCATGTTTTATAATATATGACAGCATAAATAATTGTCTGATTCTTTCTTCTAATTGCACGATTCTCCCTTAGATAGGGGATATGACAAAAACAAGGTTCCAAAATACTATGGCAAAAATCCATATGACCCTTATCTGCTAAACATAGTCTCTTACATGACTTCTACACCTCTTACAAAATTTTGCATAATTGACTAAAAACAATCCCATTAATTTAGGCTCCCAATTTGTCATACAATCCATATAAATTAGGTGTGACTCTTATAAGTTGTCATAGACTAATAATAGTTATGCAAAGATTCTTTTAGTTTGTCATAGCTCTCCCAAAAATTAGCTTATCATGATTGACTTTATCACCTCATAAATATACTAATTAAATATTTTTTCACTATCGGTGGGCTCCACATCCCTTATGAGCGCATAAACAAATAATAACATGGAATAATTAAATATATAGGATTTACAAGGTGGATGACATGTTAGTTCTAACATCCCATTTAATGTGAGTAATTGACTTACCAAGTTTTGCATAGGGAATATCAAGTCTTCCTTGGGCTACTCAAAAAATCTTCTGTAGTCTGATGAAACATCTTCATTGGTTTGCTTAAATTATTCTTTAATATTTTAGAATATTTTTATACAAACAATAAAGAAGATTTTATTGCTTCCGACATTGAGAAGAAAAAGATGCATGTAGGTTAAGCTCCCATTTTTCATATTGTAAGAAGACTTATAGAATGTTTATTCTGAGAAAGAAAGTTCTTGTTATTTGTGGCACTGGCAACACAAAGATTAAATAGTAAATACTCAATAAAGTGGAGATGGATAGGAGTAAAATATAGTTGGCTAAGTGTTTTTGTGTTCCATTTAGCTAGCTTGAAATAAACACTACCATTTACCATCTATCTATTCAACATGTCCATATTAGAAGTATAGTATCAAAAAAGCGATAACATGGTCAAAATGTAAATTTTCATTTTTCCCTTCGGCTTTGATCAGAATGAGTAATTTTTTTTGGCACTGCCCTAAAATTAAAGCAGCTGTAGAAACTGTACTAAATAACTAAAACAAAATTAATATAATACATTTAAAAAAATATATACCACAATTTTTACATATGATACAAAATATTTGTTGCTGTTCTCTCGTTTCCTTGTACCATGTTTTTTCATTTACGAGTATTTTGCATTTTATTGAACCTCTTATTTCTCATTCATTCTTTTATGAATGTGAGATATAAGAATCAAAAGCTACAACTTAACCTGCTGTTTCTTGAGAGCAAAAGATCCTTTCACTAAATATTAGGTTATGTGGAATGCAAGTTGAACTGCTTAGATGACAGGTCATGCCAGCATTTATAGATCATAAGTTTTTGAATGTGCAATACTACATCTACCTCCTGTTGTCATAATGTACTTGTGATGAACAACACTGTTATAAGCTGATTGCCCCTGTTTTGGCATATGCCAATAATTATAAACTTTTAATCTCAATACTAAAAATCTGCTTGCAATGAAAATGGTATCGTTCTCTTGTCATGTAGAAGTGCTGAAGCAATTTTTCTTCAAAGATCCATTTTGAAATACTTGTGCATATGCCATAGTGCGTAGCATTCAGGATATTTTGCAACACTCAAGAGAAAAAGTAAAAGTTCCAAGTTAGAGCACATTAATCTTAGAGTCATTTTCATAAATCCTCAACAAGAGAAGGGACATGAGCATACTCAAGTACTTAGGTGCTTCTTACTGTTTTATACTGAATGAAATAGTTTGTTACCTGTAGTGCAAGATTTTTGTAGTTAACTTTCACCATCCCATTATATCATGGAGGGCTTTCATGGTTGACTCTGCTGGGTGATTTAAAAGTTGATGAACCATGATGAAAATTCAAATCATCTGTATTCCTTGATCCTTATAGATGAGAAAACAAAGGAATGACCTAATATGTTGTCCTTGGCGGAGATAAATTCATATTCATCAATAGCTTCTATGCCAATCATATGAATACATTATTGATTTGTAAGAGTACAAAATCAATTTCCTAATGGATTAAGGCAGTTTTTTACTAATTACAAAATCAAACTCACTGCCCAACTTAGGAACATAGTCAACTCACAGAGAAGCTATGGATAGTTAAGCTTTTATGTCATAATTTGCTACTTCGCAGTATACATATATCAAATCCATCTACATAAAATATCCACCTTGGTGTTATGAGGGATGGTGTTAAATGCAAATTTGGACCTTAACTTATTGTTCTTAATATCACTTTTTCAGGTTTTTTGTCTTCTATTTCTTCTATGAAAGCTTTGTATGATGATGCTTTTAATAAATTAGCAATACTTAGTCTGTTACTTGTTCTTGGGGAAGACTGAGGCATCTTTAGTGAGATTGAAAGTGCCATGAATTTAAATCAGATTCATTTTATGAGAAAGCCTATGCAATGTTGTGGTTTACTGCCCTAAATGCTGTCGTCTGTGTTACGCTGCTTCTAAAGGGTCTGTTAATATGTTCCATAGAAATCTTAAATTGTGTTTTTCCATTGGAATGCAGGTGTCCTGCATGTCGGAACTACAAGGTAAGTCGATTGAAATGTATGACTTGCTCTTTTATCATTGTTGATTCAAATACAGATTTCAAATGAGTTCTTAACTGATTTACATTTGTGATGTTATAGCCTCATTATGAAAAAGTTGCCAGGCTTTTTAACGGAGCTAATGCTGCACATCCTGGTATTGTTTTTATGACGAAGGTTGACTGTGCTTTGAAGGTACATTATCTTGACAATTATGAAGTTCACTGGGGCACATAAGAGATTGTTCTGCAGCTAGCAAAATTCAAAATTACAAGTTTAAATATATTTGTTATAGAGAAGTATGTAGGAGATAAATGTGTAATTGGCAGCTTTATGGATCTCACATTGACGAGTCTAAAGCATTGGATACATGTTTTCAAAATATGATATGTAATTGCATTAAGGCCATGATATTCCACAGTCCATTAGAGTGAAATAGAGTGCTTCTGGTAGAAAACTGTGTAAGAATTTTTGTATCAACGTTTTGGATCACACTCCATGATCCATTATCAGGATGTGGAAAGCAATATGATGATGATGATGTATCAATTTGCATTTTGCTTTCCTTATTCTAATGATGGATCATGGAGTGTGATCCAAAATTTTGATATAAAAATTTTATACTGTTTTCTACCAGAAGCTCTCTAATTTAATGTAATTGCATATATATATATATATATTAATATGTTGTGAGTTGTTTCTACAGACTGGTATGTTTCAAGTTTTGGATGAAACAGTCTTGATGTGTCATTAGTAAGAAGTTAGAGAGCATACTGTTAAATGACAAAGACACTTTATGGTGATAAATAGATGTAGAGCATTAAATTGTGATTCAACATGTTTGTTATAGAGGAATAGACATACAACATGTCAACTTTAATAAACATTGGATTATTTTCATGCTGCATAAATGGAAAACAGTTTCGAAAAAAAAGGATTTCAGGGTAAGTTTTCCAAAAATAATGGAATCTCTTCAAATGGTGTTGGTCACCAAGCATTATCTTATATGATGAAAGATTTAAATCTATTTCCCGAGAAATTGGAGTTATCAAAACCTTTAATATGGTTGTGGGAAGAGTTTCATCATTCATGTACTGGTGTAGAATTTAGTTCACTTATATTAGGCTTGTATATGTGCTTTTGATCAGGGGATAATGAAGTGGAAGATTGGAGGGGATTCTAGCACAATCACAAATCTAGCAAAAATTACATGGTTCAACTATCCCATGTCTCCAAATTGAAGATATTGTGTATAATCATAGGGTCAACAAGATCCTTGTAGACAAGCTGACGGTAGTTAGGCTGAATAATGGTTTCATCTGCAATATTTAAGAATTGCTCTACTTAAAAAGTGAACTTGGAGCTAAGCTGCTGTAGCGTGTAGACATCCAAGTGACTTGAATGTATTGTCAGTTATATCCTCTCCAACAACCCTATATTTAAAGCATATAGATATACAAAGTGCAATCACTTAGGGGTATTAGCCTCATTTTCTCAATCTGAAAATTTACTCAAATTACTAAATGATCTCATTAAACAGTGTAATAGAAGAATTCTTTGCCCACATAGCATCCTTTATGAAATGAAGTTGTGACAAAATAAATAACGTTGGCCTTACAGCTTAGCATTTGTTCTGCAGAACTCATTTTAGAAATATGAAGGCCATGTACCTATTTTGCACAAATATAATCCTTTGAGTGGTATCAAAGGTGTTGGTTAACGGATTTTACACTATTTGAAATTTCAAATCTTTCACTCTATCACCCAATCTTAGTGTAGATCAATAACCAACAGTTGGGTAAACTATTTCTATGTGAAATAATTTTCCCCTGAATTTTTTGAGGTACAACTCTCTCGTTGTATAGATAATATATTCTTTTTTGAATTCTAAAACTTAAAATGTGGGTATGCTTTTAACGAGAAAGCAGAAAGGCATAAAACTGAAATCAAATACTCATAAATCTTTATTATTGAACTCCATTAAATAAATTTTAATCATGAGAGACATTTAGTACATAAACTAATTGCATTCCATGAAATGTAAACTGATAATTTTATCAATCAAAGATAATTCTGAAACTGAAATGGATCCAATACTCAAAAATGATTCCTGCACTCACACAGAAATGCAACAATCCAAGAAACCCATCACAATACACAAATCCTAATAGATTTCATTCATTCTTTCATCCAGATTGTCCGCTCACAGATGTACAATTTCTAATTTCAATTTTTTTTTTAATACTTTCTATTCCAAAAAAAAGCTAAGAGTTCATTTGATAACACCATATCATATATATAATCATATGACTAACTGTCTTGAAAATAACGGCAAGGAGAAAAATAAAGAGTCTCTTTGGCTTCCTGAGACTTTTGCATTCTGTTTACAAAATATATCCAATAAAACAAGAAATACTATTGCTGAGCTGGCAAATTCGCGATGTTTCTTGAGAAGGTTGAGTAGCTGACACGGCGGTTTTGGCTTTGTACTCGCAGAATGCCTTGACTATTGGAGGCATCTCACTGTGCTGTGGGATGATCACGTTCTTAGTCCTTAATTTCCATAGAGCTTTGTTCGCTCATGCTGAATCTATTTTTCCAGTGTATGTTGTTGCATGTCTGAGGAATTGGGATAAAGATAGGTCAATACCACTCAATCTTCTCATATTCTCCACGCTGAAATTTTTCTTATCATAGAGTTTCTCAATCAATTCTTTAAAGCTCCCCTTTAAAATTTCCACATCCTCATCATGAGGATCGTTCTCTTTTTGGAGATGGACGCTAATGCTCAAGAGGTTCTTTTGGATCTCAGCTTTCATTTGATTGCATTCTTTAAGCAACTTGCTTTGCTCCAATACATTTTGTTTGAGAAATGAAAGCTTCCATTTGATACTTCTCTTCCACATAATGCATCTATTGTCCTTAGCACTTGGTAAGATTTGTTCAGCCACCAATTTGTCTGGTCCTACTTCAAGCATTTCTTTGAAATCACCATTGGTTTTCAACCAAATGGATTCCTCATATTTGGTAGCGCTAATCTCATGTCTATTTGAGCTTTCAACACTTCAATGTCTTAGCATATCTTTCTCATATCTATGATGAATTTCATTCCTCTAACCAAGATATCTTTAGTCCAATCTTCAATGATCTTCCCATAAGTCTTGTAACCATGGATTTTAGTAACCATATCCTTCCCCATAAATGAAGTTGGGTCAAAAGGACCACTCATTGGATTGATTGGTTGAAGAAAGGAATCGATCAAGGATTTTAAGCAATCAATCAAGATTTTTTAATTTTACCCGATGCTTCAACTCATCTTTACTTAGCTTATCTTTGTCTATCCTTTCCACAAGTCTAGCGACTATCACCTAAAAATTGTGTACATCCCCATCTCTAGTGGAAGGTCCCAAGCTAACTTTAGTGATATTAAAATCACTAACAATCGCTTGTCCTACATCCTCTTGTGCAGAGGGATGTGCTACTTCTACATACATATTCCCAGTATCAACATCCTCCATCAATCTGGATGTGGTCTTTAATTTCTTAGTCTTGGGATTTCTCTAGAGCAATTGGCTGAAAAAATCCTTATTAGGGAGATTCAATTGGACTATTTTCCTTTTCTTTGAGAGAGTTTGTTCTAGCCATGAGGTAGAAGTGGGAGTCGTCATGGATTTGGTACTAGGGGATGTGAAATGTAAAGCTCTCGTAAGGGAGGAGTATCAAAGATTCTCACCTCAAAAGAAGGTGGAGGAGGACCTACGCTAGGTGGAGAGTTTTGTGGTGCATTTGGCGAAGGAGAATTGGGAGAAGAAGAATCACTTACTTGTTATGGAGAGGAAGGCACATCTATTGTTTCTTCTTCTACTATTTATTTATCCTTCTCTTTCTATGTTTGCCTTTGAATGTCATCCCCACAAGTTTTATTTGGCATTCCTTTCTCTGGAGGATCCTCATCACCACCTCCTTGCCCACCTGGGATTGTTTGTTGAGCAGAGGAGGATGATTGCAGAGTGGAAGATGATGGTGCTTGACTACTTTTCCCCTAATGTTGAGTATCTTGAGATTTTGGAGGCATAGTGGCATGTTTTTCTAGCCACCCAGTCTTGAGTTCTCTTGAGTACCACTGCAATCTTGGCATCAATGCTTTCAATCTCCTTCATGCTCCAGTCCATTGACACAATAGGTTGTGTTTGTACATGATTAATAAAATAGGATCTATCAAGTCCGATTCATCATCTTTTATGCCTGAGATATCCCAATTCAATCTAAAAGTTACAATTTGCTTAAGAGATAACCTCTTATGCTCTTTGAAGAATGTAAACCTTGTAAAATGAATTTTTTCGGTCTTAATTGAGGTTGTTGAAACCTTGTATGGTTTTGAAACCTTTCAAAACCTATAGAAAGTTCCGAAATTCTTCTTCTTTGCCTTTAGATTGTTCAAAACTTTAGAAAACCTATGTTGGAAACCAAAATTTCAAATTGTGCGAGCTCAAGGCTTGAATGAGAATATCTGGTCGGAGTTAAATGAGGTTTCCAAAACTTTATCGGAATTTGACAAAGGTTTCGAAACCTTGGTGAAGTTCTGAAACACTTGCAATTTAACCAATTTTGATTAAGTACACTACCAATTTCGCTTGTTGTCAGCTTTTGGCTAAGTTGTGAAAACCTTTTTGGGTCCTAACAAAGGTTTAAGTATCTTCACGGGAGCTGATAAAATGGGCAAAGATAAGCCTTTAATATGAAAACAGTGGGATAACACATGGTTGTGACAACTGCATTGGAACCCAATGGGGTTTTGGAAACCACATTAGAAGCCGACAACCGAAATCCAAACTTTTTCAAAAGGAAGGGGGTGACAAAAATTGAGGCAACAAAAGGAACAAAAACCACCTCTAATGTAATGTCCCCTAATTAGGGTATGCCTGATTTTGCCCAAAAGTAACAATTCCAACAATATAATTTGTTTTACAAATAGTTTTCCAAAATTGAATCATATAAAAGTTATTGAACTTAAGAGTAAATGAACAATTAAGATAAATAACATCACCTAATTGGATCTAATCTATAGTTTCATTTCCAATAACCAACCATAGTAGGGATTGGAGAGGAAAGCATGATAGGTCGCCTAGAGATTGTTCATCACAATTAAGCCCAAGAGTGTGGTATAACACCCCTTGGCCCACAAGTGGTAGGAACTCCCGTCCATCCAACATGGGGTGGCCTACTTATATTGTGGGAACCAGTCTGCTGCCTCTCCCAATCGTGTTTCCTTGCTAATCCATGCATGATTGCTTGTAGGGAAACAAATAGATTAAATCAATAATTATAAGAGTCTAGTAGATTAGAAATTCCATAGTAACTAGATTAAGGATACATAAGAGATTATATATTAAACAATATACTCAATCATGTTGCATACCAATCACTTATTAAATCAATTGGCTGCCTTTTCTGAATGCAGATTATATATATAATATCCCATCTCCTTTGATGCCTTTTCTTCAGCCCTCAAAGAGGTCAAATAGACAGCTCCCTTACCTCTTCCCCTCAAATGAGGTGTCTTCTTTAAACTAAGTGCTGCCCTTCTAAACTGACCACATGCCTCTTCACCCATCGTAGCTTTTGGAAATTGCTTTGTCCAATGATTTGTTAAGACTAAAAGATTGCCGATCAATGGAATGAGTATTATTAACTCCTTGTGTGGCTGCTGGATTTAATATTTAGAAAATTGTGAAGTGTTTTAAATAAGATAATTTTCTGAGCATTGACACATACCTGCTGGGTGCTGCCTTAACTGGGCCGGCTTCTTTTATTTAATTGCAGGTAATTAATCCCCTATTTCCTGAGTCGGCCTTTATTCATTTGTTGGTGGTTTAACTTGTTAATCTTGGTCGCCCCCCTTTGCAAATGCTGTTTATTATTATTTATTTAATTTATTTATTAACATTTCAACACTGAGGTTTTGTGCTGCGATTTGCATATGGCGGGGGGCATGACACCTAAGTAAAGCTGTGTAAGCCTATGTGTAGCTATAATCATAGCAAGCCAGCATTCTAGATTCTGTTGCACTGTTTAGATGCTATAATGTACTATCATAGCAACAAATTGACAAAAACCTGGTTTATAGATCCTGTTATTGCCTCAATATTTGGTGGAAGCCTCCAATATTGGAATGTTCTAGTCCAAAATGGACATGAAGCCTTTAAACCCCATTTTGCTAGCACTCATCCTAAATTGAGAGTCAAGACTCAAGGTTAACACCAGTCTTCACCAGGGATGTGTCCCTGAAGCTTAAATACTCATCCCTGTCAAAGTAAAGACAACTGTCATTGGACTAGGTCCAAGGGATGAGAGCAGTTTTCAAGTAAATGCATCAATTTTCTTTAATGAGATCAAAGGAAAAATCTATGATGAGACTTAAGTTATATAAATTGCCTAGTCAAATTCCCCTTGGCTTTTCCACCAGTGAACATAGGGTCCCTTGTGTCTAACTTTGACCTCGATGATCTAAATTTAGCCCTCTTGCCATTTTCTGTAAATTCTGGGGCTGCCTAGTTGTATGTGCATTGGTTATTAATCCTTCCATAATATCTACTTTGTATGGGACTTTTATATAACACATTCATCCTAATGCACATCCCATTGTCAAAGAATCTATTATCAACTTTAGCATTTGGGGGTTTAGTAATGAATTGAGTTTAGATTTCAATTATCTGCTGTAACTCATTTTCCTCATTAAGTGAAGACTTGCTACTTTCTTCACTCCCTAAAGTGTTCTGTCTTGGCTGGTACTGCTTGAATTATTCCATCTCGTTTGGTGCTGCTTGAATTATTCTGTCTCATCTGGTGCTGCTTCTGTGCACCTCTTGCACTCCTATCACTAGATTCCTGAGTCTTCTTTTAAGCTTTTTCTTGACAACCCGAGCCTTTAGCTATCCTCTAATCTGCCAAAACTTTTTCCTGGCATGTTCTCATTAATGAGAAGAATCATAAGCAGTTTTCAGGCAAACACATCTATTTTGTAATGGGAATACAGGCAAAAGCAATGATTTATTTGGTATGAATGGCCCAGTCCAATTGTCCTTGGATATTTTGCCACCACCTCCCTTCAAATAGCAAGTCATTATTAATTTTAGCTTGAGGAAGGAAAAAACACAAAAATGAAATATTGAAAAGCAAATTCAAATTGTCATGAGCCCACATAAAAGTAATAAAAATTATCCAAATAATAAAATAGAGATGTGACAACTCAATAATAGAAATACTCAAATGTATTTTGAATATAATAGAATGCTCCTTATTGGAAGAAAGCCACTCCGCACTATATCTCAAAATGAGATCTAGACAATATTCTTCATACCCCTCATATGAGTCTCTTGCCTTCATTATATACTACTCAACTACCTACCAGTACCACTTACCCACACATGAAGGATAAATAATTTTATTCTAATTAACTCAATACATTATTTATTACTACCTAATAAACTATAATACTATATCCTTAGGTACATTACATTCCACACCCTCTTAGCATATTGTGCCCTTGTAACATGGGAAGACGCCAAAAGAATATCATAAATTAGTGCAAATATGATGCCATGCAATATTATCCAACCATCTGTATATGATCTACATTGTGGTTTGTGCTTGATGGTTCCTAGATCCATATTCTATTGTGCCACTGTGATCCCCTTCTGCTCTATAGTAGTTCATCATTTTCTGCTTTGTGTGGCCATTATGTCGCTGATGCCAGTGATACCTGTAATTGCTCATCTGGTTCCATGTAGATCCATAGTTATTGCTCCTCTTGTTGCATGTAATGGCATGCCTTGATGATGATTGCCTCCATGGTTTCTGCTCTTCACGATGATGGAGATGCCTAAATGTGGCAGAGTTTTCTAGCTCCAGAACCTTCTCTGATTCTTCACCTTTTTCTACCACTTGTTTTGTTTGCTCATGTTGGTTGTTTATGGAATCCTTCTTTGCTTGTTGATCTTGGTCTCAGATCTAATCCAGGTCAAATATCCATTCAAGATGAACCATGCCTCTGGGAATTGTGTTCATTTTGAGATTATTAACCCCTTCTATATCTAATTCAAATTCTTTAGGCTCAGTTTCATCAATTATCTGAGTAGAAAATACATCAGATCCAGTGATAAATTCCAAGATGTATTTATCATCATTGAATACCTGGAAATGGGTAACATT
This sequence comes from Sequoia sempervirens, assembly GCA_007258455.2. Lineage (NCBI taxonomy): Eukaryota > Viridiplantae > Streptophyta > Pinopsida > Cupressales > Cupressaceae > Sequoia > Sequoia sempervirens. The sequence goes on from VDFB02281492.1 coordinate 892,646,018, forward strand.
ATCTGACATAGATGGGATAGAGGTCAACTCAACAATGAACCTTTTGAGGCCTGAAAGTAACAAAGGTTGAAGAGTGCTGGCTGCTTGAGCCAAGGCATCAACAATATGGTTTAGAGAATGAGGGATCAACTATATGTTGAATGCATCTAGGCTTTCTAAAAGATCCCAAACTCTATGCATATAGTTTGCTAACCTTCTATCATGGAAGGAATATAATTTTTTGACTTGTTTTACCACCAATTTTGAATCACCAAATACTTGTAACATTTTAACTTTCTTTCTTAGAGCCATTAAGAGACCATGAACTAACGCTTCATATTCTACTATGTTGCAATAAAATTAAAGCCTATGAGTAGTAAGGTAAATCTTACCCTTAGGACTGATGAGTTCAAATCTGACTCTAGGCCCCTGCTTAGACTTGGATCCATCAAAACACAGTGTCCAAAACTTGGAGGGTCCTTTTCCTTCTGGGCCAATCAAGCCTTCATTCTTTCTTAGTTGTGGACTTGCATTTTTCATTTTTGGAATGAGAACAAGCTCATCATACTAGAGGGTGAGTTGCTAAGTTGAAAACTCCTCTTTAGATGTGGATTTTCCTTTAATGTGCTCCACTACCGTCTGACATAGGAAACACTCAAATTCAGAGTGTGCAACATTAAGAACTCTGCACCAACTAGGAAACAAGAGTTCTTTGAAATCCATTCTTCTTCCCAAACTAAGCTGGTCTTGTATGCATTTTCCTATGAAATCTTGGAAGCCATCTAACAGTCCTAAATTACCATCTTCACTAGATTCATCATTGTATGACTCTAATAACATTTATGTGCTTTGAGGTGCCCAAGTTAAATCAATAGGAGGGCTATATTGCACCAAGAAGACCTCTTTAGTCATCTCTTCTTCTTGAGGCTCTAATTTTCCCTGATAAGTCATGGGGCAATAATTAGCAAGCTCTATTTCAACAAACAACACCTCATTGGTGTTGTTGTATTTTGTAATCATGAAATTCATGTGTGGCTCCCGATCTATGCAGATCTAGTTTGGAAGCCCTTTCCATGATAGCCACATGTGGGAGAAATTAGTTACAGAATATTAATTCAATGCTCAGGTGAAGTCTCATCCTAGGATTATTCCATATGTGTCAGGAATATTCGTGACCTGGATGTCAATACCTTGCTGCACCCTTGGATTTGTAGTGATTTGCATGGGAATATGATTGATTTATCTAATGATGTTCACCTTAGTCTTGTCTAGTTGAGTCACCTTTCTTCTGGAAGGAGTCAGAACAATCCCAAGAGCCTTGCATACAACCAAAGGCATGGCATTGGCTAATTCTCCTGAGTTGATCAAACAATTGTGCAATTTCTTCCCAAATATTCAAATTGTCATGAGGAAGGGTAGTTTTTCTAGCTTTCCTTGGAATAACCCCACAGGCGTGTCAGCCTAGGCCACTTGGTCCTTATCCTTCTCATTGGTATTTTCCTTGGTTCGCATTGGATTTTCTCTTTAGCAGGTTGTTTTACAGTTTTTTGATTGGTAGGGAATTTCTTGTCTTGCCTTAGAGTAAGGAGTCCCATTAATTACCTTGAAGAGGGTGTGCCTAACTACAGGAACCTTGAGTAACTCAAGAGCAGACAAGCTGATTTTGACATTCTTGAACTCTTCAACAACGTACTCCCCCATTTGCTCAATTTTAGCTTCGAAGGATCTACCTATGGAAGAGCTTGCTAGCTGGTTTTGCATTTGGTCTGGCTATTTATTTCTGCTCAAGTATTGTGTAGGCACATGGGTATAGAAGAGTTGTTGCTAGCATTGGGGTTAGGCGAGTTGGTGAAGTTATTAGGTGGAATCAAAGTAGTGAATGATCCTCCTACTTTTCTATTTCTTAAATTATATGGAGATATTCTCTGATGGAACATTTGAACTTCATCTTCACAAGACTCTTCTTCATCTACTAGACCATTATCTACTGAAGTAAAGAGCTGGGATAAAGCTTCTTCGTTACTTACCTCTTTTAGTTCTTCATTCTTTGGGGAAGCAGCCACACTTTCAAGCTCATTGCTCTTGCTTCGTAGAAATGGGGGTTGGTTGACCACGAGCATGGAAGAGTCAATGGATCAAACGAAACTATATCTCTACAACTTGCACTATCAATGACATTCTAGACCTACACTTGAAATATATCTACAACTATGAGGAACTCGGGGCAATCTAGCTTAGAGTGTCTATTTGTTTTATGGATTTGGCACCATCCGGATGAGGCAGTTTCGACGAGATACACTCCACTGGTTGTATTCTCTATATTAGCAGGCTGATCAAGAGGAGTGGGAACACCTGCATTGTTTGGCCTTGTATTCCATGTCCGGTTCTACCTCTGGGAAGGTTTCCTTTCAAAATTATGATTGGAGCTCTACCCTTGATCATAATTCTGCCTTGATGAGGTCACTGCTTCATGGTTATGCCTGTTGTCTCGGTTGAGGCTGGCCTAAATGCTACATGAGAAGATTGCAGCTAATTATTTTAGTTCTTGAGATGAGTCATTTTTGTAGAAATTTTTCTAATCATCTTAGTTAGTTCGTCCAACTGACCCTTCTCTGCACTGCTTGGCGACGGTTCTTGGTTTTGGAGAAAGACAGGTTGTGCCACCAATTGGTTTTGTTGAGCAAGTGGGAATTCTGGCCCTTATAGATATATTGGCACTTGAGGTTGCCATGAGTAAACTTTCTACTATTGGGGCTGCAAGTAATGAGGCATGGGAGGTTCCTGATTCATGGGCTTCCCTGGGTGAGGCACTATGGGTAGGTGCAATACTTGATTCATGAGGGGCATCTTATGTTGTAGAGCTTGAGTAAGTCCTTGAATCTACATAGGATGGGAAACCTACCCCAAGGAGGACAACGAACTAGAGATGTTTTGTACCAAGTCAGTGCTAGCTACAACTGCCTTAGCATATGCATCCACCAATCTGGTTGGTGGCGGGTTCATTCTTTTCACCAATGCTGTGGTATGGTTGTCTAACAAAATGTAGTAGACAGGTAAGACTACGAAATCATTGAGTGCATATGGAGCTTGTAACCTCGTGTATGCCTGATGGAACTAATCATTGAAGGAGCTGATTGGTTCATTAACCTTCCTACGAATCACCATGAATTGCTGATATAGTTATGAGGGGCTAATTGAAACCTTGTAATTCCTCATAAATGCGTTCTTCAAGAGATCCCAAGTAGTAATCGATTATGTTGGCAAGTTGATGTACCAATAGAAGGCTTCCTCTCCCAAAGAATAAGGGAAAAGCCTACATGCCACATCCTTGTGATTGATCTACATATCTTTCAACGTCATTTGTAATATCTTACTGTGCTCTTTAGCTATCCTTTGTGGATCCCAAGGGTTGAATTTCACACAAAAGCTCTCAAGGTTGTTAGGCATGTCATGGTAGGCATTAAACAACAAGGGAGAGGGGTTATTCCCAAGCCAGGTGATGAGGGGAGGTAGAGGTGGTATCTACTGTTGAAAAGAAACCTGGGGCTGCATAGGGGCAATGGTGGTTGAGACTGTGCCTTGGACTTGGAAGGCAAGGATAGGGGCAACACCTCGACTATGGGAAGTGAGTGGTTGAAATGTAGTTTGAGATGGCTGAGTGGAAGAGGTGGAGGTGGAAGAGGGAGGCTAAGTGTGCATTGGATAGAAGGAGAATGGGGGTGAATCAAATGAAGTGGATGAGGAGGATGAGGCCGAGTTCGATATTCGAGTCCTTCTCACCCTTGTAGGGGGTTATAGTTCCCAAAATTACCCTTTGTTGGGTGTGGATCTTAGAACTCTATGGAATCTCTTAGGGAAAAATGATCCAATTCAATCTAGCTTAAGCTAAAAGGAGCCCTCCTTCTAGCGCTAGCTTTGTTGATGGGTGTTTTTGCATCTTCTCAACATAGGTAGCACACAAATGCACTACCTCTCTTGAAAGGAAATCTCCAAGAACAAGTTGCTAAAAATTACCCCAAGGTCTCTCAAGTGTCAGGTCATGACATGCATGTAATTTATCAGTTGGTTCAATGTGATTTTGCTGGTAATCACAAGGCAGCCTGACATGGGTTAAACTGAAGGGGAATTGGATCTTTGGGTGGAGTTCCTAAATTTTCTGAAGTGTTGCTCTATTGCTGCAAGTTCAGGACAACAGTCTCAAACTCCATTTTAATCTTTAGATTTGGCTTTACAATGTGTAATGAACTTTGTCTAAATCACCTATTAAAAAAAAGGAAAAAGGGCAAGGGAAGGGGAAAGTTCTTAAACCTGAAACTACCTATGAATAGTGATAATGGAGGACCCTACATTGGACAACCTTAACAAAACAAAGTTCCACTTAACTAGATTAGTTCACAGTCTCATGAAACCTGTGCAATCTTCTAAGGTTTGTAGATTTTCAACCTTTCATTCACCATAGAGCATAAACAAGAGATAGAATTTAAGTGCAAAATTCATATAATGTTCAAACTAGCTTTACACTACAATTTATCATCAATAAATAGAAAAAAGCATGAACAAAAGGGAGGCATCAACACAACATAATCATTCACCATCAATGAACAACATTAACTAATCTACTAAAGCAAGCTAAAACACATAGAATAGAAAAGTTAATGTACTCAAACTCACTAACTATGAGAAGAAGAATCATGCAACATGGAGTTGGAACTCAAGAATCCACCAAATCAATGAATTTCTATTAACATTCCAACAACATGTCTTTACAACAACTCAACTCTCTCTTGAAAATGAGAGGAGACCCCCTATTTATAGTGTTCAAAAAGAAAAATGAATGGCCAAGATTTAATCTCATTGTGTGGCCAAGTTCACTACAAATTAGGGTTTCACCTACCCCCAAATATTTTACAATTTAAAATTACATTTTGTCCTCTATCTTATTTTTTCATTTAGTGGCCAACACTATAGCTCTTTTTGTCATTTAGTTGATTGCTTTGCTGCAACTACTTTGTGAGGAATTTGTCATCAATAATTAGATTTCCCTCATTTTTCTTGATGGTGGCATATTCCATGAACTTACCGATCAATGCTTGGAGCTTGTTCCATTCCATTATATCTGACTAAAGCACTTGAGAGTTCAATTTCCTATATTTTCCCGTAATCTCATCCCAGTCCTTGTCACATTTTTGTGTATTCTTTATCACCTGCTCGGATTGAGCGAAGGCTCAAGTGGAAAAACCCACAATTTTTTTTGTAAGTTCATCTACAGTCCTTCTCTCCATCTTGTTATGAAAGTATGGCTTTATTTTCTTTGGATCTAGCTCAACAACGGGCATATAGAAATTTGTCATTAGTATCAGATATTCTTCACAGGCCATCCTGATTTCTTTGACCCAATCAATATCAAGGTCCACTTCATGGAGCACTCATTGCAAGATTTCCCTCCTGTGGTCTAAGCCCAACTTCCATGTCTCCACAAGCCAATAGTCCTCTTCTACTAAAGTAAACTCCATCTCCTAGGATCTCTCAGGTGTCTTGAGGAGAGCCTCAAGTTTGGGATATGTGATCCTGTATAACTCTAGAAAGTCAGTGCAAAATTTATTTATTCCCTTGAGTAGCTTTTGCACCTCTAGGAACTTATTTGTCATCCTAACAACACAACCTATGCTCGTATTTCCATTGTAGAGGACCTGCTAGAACCAATCCTCTGTGTCCTTTATCCAATTTTTTTTTTGTTCCAACTTGCTGATATGTTCTTTGGATAGTTGTTGGGGTGGTGCTGATGATGTGGTAGGAAGCTCTTTAGTAGATGACTATTTTTGGGTGTAGTTTGTGAGATCCGCCACCTGTGCCTTTAGTTCCTCTTTAGAGGTCTTGTCCTTATTCATTTGATACAGAATAGTGGCAATGGATCTCTTGAGATGGTCAATTTTTTGCTCTCTCATAGATGTTCCAAATCAATGGTAGAAATATTATAACTAACCCCTTCTCCTATAACTAGAGTGGCTATCTGTACTGTCCTAGATTTGGATGCATCCATTGTCAGGTGGGATCTGACCCTCAGCTTCTTTTCCTTCTTTATACTTATTTGTGCTCGGGCTAGAATGGCTTCTAGCCTCACCTTTAGATCCATCAAGGTTGGGGTTTTCTTTTCTAACTGCCTTTCGAGCCATTCAAGCACTTGGGATTCTCCTTTTGGTGATTTGTGATCACCTTCTTCCTCATGGGTGTGTTGAATTTCCATTAGTTTTCCACCCACAGTCTCTTGTTCCATCTTTTCTTCTTCTTCATCAAAATCCCAGATGAATATAGTTTCCTTTCCTAGGGATTCAATAACTGTGTGTTGCTTTGGGCTATCCTCCCCCTCAAAGGTTTTCCCTTCTTCTTGTTGTTCATGCCCATGTTCTTCATTATTTTCTACTTTTGGGCTTTTTATCATCTAAACCTGTTCTTCAAGCTTGCCTTCTTCTTTCTCTTCTCTTTCCTTTTCTTCTTGTTCCTCTAAAAGAGGCATCATTTTATCATGGCCAGGGCTTTCATCTTGTTCCCCAAATGGAGGTTCAGTGTCCTCCATTCTTTCATTTGTATCCTTTTCTTTATCAGAGGGTTGTTTCTCTACTTCTTCTCTAACATCTCTAAGTTGCTTAGAAAATTCTTCCTCAAGCTCTTGGTCAAAGATATCCATAATGTATTTGGTGTCAATATCTCCTTCATCCTTGGGGGATTCTGATTCTTCCTTCTTGTGCACCACTTCATCAATTGTCAGGTGCTGATGTTCAGGATGCTCATGATATTCATCGGCCTCTTCCTCAAATCCTCGAGTTGCTTCTCATGTTTGTCTCTCTAATTCCTTGGAGATCCTCATAGTTGTGCCCATTTTTGGTGGCCTAGGAAAATGAGGCATTGGGAGATCGACAAAAACTTGTGCCAAGGCAGCTTGCATAGTTGGATTCATTAGGACCCCAGAAATCTCCATCAGGATATTCCGCATATGTCAGGAAAGAGCCTCTGGGAGTGAGATAGCCGATATTGTTGTTGTTGTTGTAGTGGCCAATGGGAGAGTGGTGGATGGAGGCATGGATGAATAAGAAAGTGGAGAGGTAGTGGCAGAGGAAGAATCTATCACCATTACCTATGTGATAGGCGGGGTGGAAGCAAGGTGTACTGAAATGTCTATCGCGGGCGGAGAAGAGGAAACTATTATCTTGAGAAGCAGGTGGGGGAGCAGTTGTAGTGGTCAGAGTAGTAGTGGTTGTAGTGAGAGAAGAGGCAATAGGTGGGGATTTTGGCTGCTTTTCCTTTATTTCCTCTCCCTCATGGAGTGGGTCTTCCTGTATGATGGGAATTTCTATGAAACTACCGGTCTTCTTTGGCTTCTTGGAGGGCTCACCTTTTGATGCTTTCCTTGAATATACCTTTTGTTTAGGTTGTCATTCAACCGTCTCTTTTATTTTCTTGGATTGTGTGGTGGGAGGAGATGTTGAAGTCTCTCTAGTTTGGGCAACAATCTCAAGCACTGCTAGTCTCACTCTTGGGTGGATTCTTGAGCTCACCGTATGTTAGGGTAACTCCCTGCAACTTCAATTGGGTAATCTGCATATCAATCCATTCTTTGGTTGTCACCTCAATTGGTTTCATTAGAATACTAAGGTCATTGATCTCTTCCTCATCCCAGTCAAATAACAATAGTGGTAGGTTGGCGACAACATCGTACCTAGAATCAACTACTGTATTTTCATCTTCAACAATTTGATCTATCACCAAAAATAGGTTCACCGTTCTGACAAAGTACACTGTCATGCACATGTAATGCCTCATACATACCTCCTTATCATTTCTGAAATTGGCCCAAAAGTCCTCCACATTATGCAGATGGGCATACTCAATCCCGATCACCCTCTTTAACTTACCATATGGGTCTATTCATGGTCAGGTAGTGTAGAGCTCCAAGTTGTATTCATTTATTTCCTTATCGGAATAATGCACACATTGGGAGGCAAGGAGTGCATACATTCCTTGAAAAAAGGTGAGGGGATAAGGGATCCCTACTCTATGATTGTCACTCAGGAGGGAGTGATCGTGCTATAATTTTCATGAGAGTTCAAGGAGTACCATCTGGTCATTCAGGTACCAGGGAAACTTATATGGTTTCTCTAAGAAACCCTCAGCTTGGATATAGGTAAACTTGGGAAATTGAATAAATAAGAAGTTGAACTGAAAGATGTAAGCATTTTCATTATGTGTGAATCTTCTTTCAAAATCACCTCCAAGCAGTCTGATCATATGGCTGATGAAGGCATCACTGACCCTACAATAGTCCTTCTTGAAATTCATGTATTGGAGTTGAGGATACTCATCATATACCTATAGCTCCCTTCCTAGAGTTTGACTTGGAGCCATAAATAACCTCTATATTACATTTGGTCTACCAGTAGATAGACCAAGTATGATGTCATGTAGAACTGTGAGGTCTTCTTTACTGTGACAAATTTCTCTACAAGTAATTACTAATTATCCCTACCAGTAGAATTTGGCTTCCCCTTAGAGGATTTATTCCATGAAGTACAATATCCAATCCTGAAAGAAGGCTATAGTTGGAATGCCCATAACTCTGCTCAACAAGGTTACCAAGTCATGGTAATCCTCATCAAAGTCACTTTTGAAGAGTTCTTGAGGCACCTTTTTTGCACTACCCCTCTTCTCTTTTAGCCAGTACTAATTGATAAGCTTCTTACATTTGTGGGGATTGGTATCCCTCATCTTCTTAGCATATTCTTTGGATGTTTCCTCCATTTCACTGAAGGTAGGGATATGGAAAGTTTTCCCTATTGATTTAGTAGACAAATCAGCCAATATATTCCCATCTCTATCCACCATTCTCTTTGTGTCCTCCTGGTATGCCTCTCTATAGGCCATTACAAGCTTAGGAGCTATAAGGGCAGGTGGGAACCCAACAACCTTAGCCAAACCACTGCTTCTAATCCTTTTGGAATATTCATTGTGGGGTTGATTTAGACCCCTTGCTTGAACTCATCAATATCAATATGTTCCAAATTAGTATCTGATATCTCCTTCCAATCTATGGTGACCCTATAATTGAGGGGTTCCCCTTGGAACTTGTATTTCATTTGGTCTTTATCTTCTTTTCCCCTGGGTTCCTTAGCTGACTTCTTTCCCTTTTCATTTTCCATGAATGCCTCCAAAGTTCCTGCAACTGGTTCCATATATCTTGTAGGAAAGAAAGCAATAAGCATATTCAAGCATAAAAACATGAGGAACATTAGCCAAAATCAAAGAAAACAATGTTAGACTAGGTTGTTCATCATTCAAGATTCCTAATATCCCTTTCAGATTAGTATTGTCCTTTCACTAGTGGGAGTTATAACAATGCGGGCCCAGGGGTGTGGATTTCCCTAGGCTGGCAGTTGTTCTGAAGGAAGCAGTGAACAAACGACAACCAAGGTACAATGGCCCGCACGGTCTCACCTACACTAGGATTTGGTCATGAAGTGGGGTACACAAAGAGGGTTAGGACATTTAGGCATGTGGGTCAAAATCACTTTGATGTTTTTGAGGCAATAGGGTCCTCATTTAGGCATGCAGAAGTTGTGGGTATGGTAAGGTGGCGCCCCACAAGTGGCATCCCGCAATGCGGGATCCGTGGACTCAAGAGATAGTGTCACTTTGTTATTGAAGTTGAGAATGCTTGGAAGGGTGTGGGCTAGAAGGTGTGGGATGGTGCTAGGAGTTGGCCATTGGGAATGGAAAAGGTCAAACAAAAGTCTAGCAAGGGAGTTTTGCACTATCGGGTCCATGAGGGGCTTTAGCATTTCTCATTTGTTATTGAACAATTGGAAGGAAACGGCAGGGTCAGGTCCCGAGTAGTAGGCCGATGGGGGTCCCTGGGCATTTGACATGATGGATATAGGACAACCATTTGTAGTTGGCTACCCACATAGGGTAGCTTGCAAAGTCTTCTTACTTTGCCATTTTTCATTTTCTTTAGCCTAGATGACGGGAAAGGGAGTGGTCTTCGCAAGGCAGAGAGATGTCATAAGAAGGCCGTTTGTAGTGAAAAAGTTGAAGTGGAGACCCATGAATGGAGGCCCGCAATAGGGGGACCCACTTGACGTTTATCACTTAGTTAATTTTAGCGTAGGGGAGAGCAGATGGCAACAACAAAGTTGGAACCTGTTGGTTGGAAGGATGCCTAGGTTTCATTGTTTGAGTTAGTCATTTGTACAGCGATGAAAGGTCGGTGGAAACCCACAAAGGACAATCCGCATAAGATAAGTTGCTTTTTTTTAAGCTTGGGTGATGACCATGAAGGCTGGGCCTGATAGGAAAATGGGTGAGCTGCAAAGGCCATTTAAAATGGTGAAGCCAGGGTAGAAATCCTTGGATGACAGTCTACAAAGAGAACTCCACAATGGGTCAGGACTTAGGTAGTTTTGTCAAGGTCAAGTTTGATTGGCAATGACTAGGGTGAGACCCACCTAACGGGAGGATGCTACTAGACAACCGTTTGAAATGACGAAGTTCAAAGGAAGAATCATGCGCTTGCAAACCCGAGAGGATCAAAGGATCTCTATTTTGGGCTCATGAATTCTAGCTAAGTTTAGGACAACCAAGTTGAGGGGGCCTCCCATGAGAGTGGGCCCGATGAAGGTGTCTGTCATTGAATAAAGTTTGAATGTTTTGAATGAGAGGTGATGACGATAGTGATGTTGTGGGTCTGCAAAGTATGAATGGCCTAGTCTAAGAATGACCATGAGAACCTCAAGTTCCGCACATAGCCCATGGGTGATTCTTAACAAATTTTAAAATTCTAAAAGGTGGGTTTTGATCGTCGAGGTTTTTTCTAGCTAGTTTCTAAGTTTTCTTTCCCAGATTTAACAAATTTTTGTAGAATTTAAAGTAAACTCAAAATATGGTATGCAACGGATGACCAACCTATAAATCCTAATGAAGATGGATGAGCAAATAGTGAATGAGGGCTTTGAAATGGCAACACAACTTGGCAGGCATGACGACGACGTGGGCAAGGGCTTTGACAAACTCCTAGAAATCTTGTCAATGAAAATGACAGCTCAAGATGGGCTATTTATAGAAAATGTAGCATTTAATTCCCCTCATTAATGTAGATATGATGGTAGCTAAAGTGGGTGAGCACATATTTTGAAAACGACGGTGGGAATGACAGAGTTTGTTGAGCGAATGATAGTTAAGAGCTGGCCATTTGACAGATTGATAGTGAAAATGGCGGGCGAGGGAGTAGATACCATGGGGCAAGAAGATGTCAAGTGTCAGCTGCTCAAGGTAGCGAAGGTGCTAGGGAATTCTGCCAAGGGCAGCCCGTAGGGTCTGATTCACATTGCCTGAAAGGCATCCACTTTAAAGACTGAAGGAAAACAACTAGGGAAATCCCATAAAGGCCTAAGGACTTGAAAATTTGAGGGTGGAAAAACATGGTCAACTCAAGGTGACTCTTCTAAGATTCCTTGACCACTTAGGACTCAAAATAGGGGGCACACAAAATGAGGCAGTGACAAAAAGCAACCCAGCGAAGTAAAAAAGGGAAAGAGAGAGGGTCCCCATTCCGAACGGGGTGTGTGTGCTATAGGCACAACAATAAGTTCAAAACTTTCTTTGCACAATGATTTAGGACAAGAAAATCTAGATATAAAACCTATTAGCACATATGATCAACATATCTAAACTGTATAAGAAAATTATCAATATAAAAGAAATGTGGAGCAAAAACCAGAACACTACACTGCTACACTGAGAACTTTTTACAACACAGTCTCCTCATTTATTCAAATTTCCTCAAAAGCACTTGATACTAAGCACAACAAACACATTCTCATCATTTGCAACAATTCCTCATTACAACCAAACCAATTGCAATACAACAACTCAACCACACACATGCTTAGAATGGCAACACTAAAGGTTGACACTAGTGAGACTACTAATGACAACATATTGAAACAAATCAAAGCATCTCTAGCTACAAATATATATAATCAATTGTTTATACCATTTGAAGGTGTAGTGTGTGAAGTATGCTGAGTGATGTGTGCGAATAATTTTCTAATCTTTCAAAGGTAGAAGAAAAGTGTGAAGAAGAGTTTATGTGCTTAACTGGAACTGTAATCAAGCATTAGCAGATGCTATTTTCTCAGTTCAAAATCTTTTGGATGTAATTTGAATGTTATTGTAAGAAAATGAATCTTCTTTTGGGCAGTAAGCCTTTTGTATTTGAGTGGTGAGCTCTAGCCAGTGTGCCTGAATGCATGTGCATTCCCCATTTATAATTCTTTTATACTTTTAATAGAGTATAAACTTGTGGATTAACCTCCACCATGGTTTTTCCCCTAATAGGGTTTCCATGTAAAAAATCTTGGTGTTATGTGTGTTTTTGATGTGGTGATGGTTTATGCTATCATGTTTATTTATTAGATCTGAGAATAAGTTTAAAAAATATAATTTCTATGACAATTGATTCACCTCCCCTCTCAGTTGTTTGATCTTGTGTTGCCAACAATTGGTATCAAAGTAGGTTCCTCGGAAGAAGTTTAATAGCTTGAGGTGATCCAAGATGGTGACATATAAGAAGGATAGTCCGATATTTTATGGAACTAATTATTCTCTATGGAATAATCAAATGGAGTGTCATCCGAGATGCATTAGTGAACCTTATTGGATGATTTCAAAGAATAGGTATATCATCCCACATAATGGTCCTTCTACTACAGGTGAGATTAAGGAAGCTGAGTACAATATCAGGGCTAAGGAAGCATTGTTGAGTGCTCTGACTGATTCCAAGATGACAAATGTAATGGAGCTAAAGACTGCTTATGAGATTTGGAAAAGGTTGGAAACTTTGTATGAAGGTGATACCCATGTGAAGATTGCTAAGATGCAAAGCCTAAAAGGGAAATATGAAATATTGAGAATGGGTGAAGATGAGAACATCATTTCTTTTATGCAGAGAGTGAATGAACCTGTGTGTAGTATTAGATGCACTAGTGGAACATTGGAAGAATTAGAGATTGTTGATAAAGTGCTCAGATCCTTGCCTACTGTATACAAACACAGAGCTACTACTATTGAGGAGATCCAGATTGTGACAAATGTAACCAGGGACATGTTGATTGGTAAGCTTACTACTTTTGAGTTAAGTGAGTTTGGTGAATCTCTTCCTAAGATAGAATCCACATTAAAAGCTACTTAAGAAGAGATGTGATTTGGGAGAAAGTTCTTCTAGAAAAATGTCCAAGTATGAGCAAGAAATGAGAGAGATTGAAGAAGAAGAGAGAAAACTAGATGAGCTCGAAGCACTTATTGTCAAGAGGGAAGCCAGAGGAGAAGGTATGTATAAAGGGAAATTTCCTCTTAAATTTTTTTCTTGCAATAAGATAGGTCATTTTGCCTCAAGGTGTATAGAAAGAGTTCCTAAGCCAAGGCCTAACAAGCCTAGATTCCAAAGAAAGTGTTATTATGCTGCTGATGAAGGTGTGACAGATGATGAATCTGATAAAGGGAATTTAAGTGAGGATGAATGGGTATTTATTTCTATCAAGGAAAATTATCTAGTACCTACTGAATCTGTTAGTTGCACAAATGTGGAGAAAGCTCTAGCTAATGCTGAAGAAAAGATGAATGGGTGGATTGATAAAGTGGATGCCCCATCACATGATAGGCGATAAAAGTAAATGGTGAGGATTGGCGGATGGGTGGTGGCTTGCATTATTTGGTGATGACAAAGCTTAGTGTAACTGCAGAGGATCCATTTCTCTTGATGGTAAGCATAATAATGATATGTTCTATATGTGGAAGGTTTGAAGCATAATCTCTTAAGTGTTGGAAAATGGCTGATAAGGGATACAATCTTTCAATTCAAGAATGGAAAGCATAGAATATTGGGAGTTCGAATGTGATCGCAGATCCTGGGTACGTAAACAAAATCAATATCGCCCA
>VDFB02281492.1:892660082-892903214 GCA_007258455.2 Sequoia sempervirens
AAACTTGAAGTTAATGAAGTTCATGAGCTCCAAGGCCCTTCAAACTAACACACCACCTATATTTGTCTATGCTCATGAGCTTTGTCAATGCATCTACAATATATTTTAAAGTATCCACCTTTTCTAAACAAACCTTCCCATCCTCCACCATATCTCGTACAAAATGATACTGCACATCAATATGTTTCGTCCTAGCATGGAAAGTTGGATTTTTTGCCAAAAAAATAGCACTCTGACTATCACAACAAATAAAAAATTTCCCTATACTGAACCCAACATCAGAATAAAAAAATTTAAGCCATACAACTTCTTTCCAAGTGTGTGTTACTACCATATATTTAGCTTGAGAAGTGGATAGAGTGACTACAGCCTTCCGCTTACTCATCCAACTAATTGCACCACCATTCAACATGAAAATATATGCATTGGTGGATCTATGACTGTCAAAGTACCCTACCCAATCAAAATCCACATAACCTCTAATGCTGAGAGAATACTGTGATACAATTGAGTTAACATGATAACACAAAGCATACTATGATGTACCTTTTAAATATCTAAAAACTCTTTTCACAACATCCCAATGTGGCCTTCCTAGATTCACCATAAAACGGCTAAGAACTCCCACTGCTTGGGCAATGTCTGACCTTGTGTAGACCATTGCATACATTAAGCTGCCAACTGCACTTGCATAAGGCACTCTGGTCATGTCCTCCATATCAATAGCACATTTTGGACAATCTTCAACAGATAGTTTCATTCCCTGCAAAACTGGAACAACTAGCTGCTTGCAATCAATCATACTAAATCTCTCTAGAACAATGTTAATATACTTACTCTGGCCGAGCCAAAGTTTTCTGCTCTTTTCATCCCTAGTTATTTCCATCCCCAGAATATACCTGGATGCACTAAGATCTTTCATTTTGGAATCACCTCCCACCAACAATAATGCCTTCTCATCCACATGATCATTTTCAGATTTGAAATACACACTATAATCAGATTTTGATTTTACAAATCCCAAAGACAAAAAAAATGTGCCAAACTTCTGGTACCCCATTCTAGGAGATTGTTTTAATCCATACAAAGATTTTTTCAACTTGCATACCAAATGTTCTTTACCTTTTTCCACATAGTGCTCAGGCTGGGACATATAAATTTCTTCTTCAACATCACCATGAAGAAATGTTGTCTTCACATCCATTTATTCAATCTCTAAGTCATACACTACTTCAAGTGACAGAAGAAATCTGATAGATGTTAGCTTAGCTACAAGAGAAAAAATTTCTCCATAATCAATTCCCTCTACCTGGGAATAACCTTTCACAACCAACCTTGCCTTATACTTTTCAACATTGCCATCTAGACCTATTTTCTTTTTAAACACCCATTAATGGCTAATAGATTTTCTGCCTTCAGGAAAGGGCACCAAACTTCGAGTGTCATTCTTATCTAATGATGCCATTTCTTCATTTATGGCTTCCAACCAAGAGTTTGCATCAGCCATATTAATTGCCTCTTTAACAGTCCTAGGCTCATCGATGCTAGTAATCAAAGCATAGGCACAAGTAGAATCTAACATAGAAAACCCATACCTATCAGGTTGCTTTCTTTCACGTGTTGACCTCCTTAAGGGTTGAGGCTGAGGTTGTTGTTCTTCTTCATAACTCTCAGAACTACTCAAGCTCTCCTCATATTCAGGTACGTTTTGAATTTTTAATTCCTCTTTATTTGGTGTCGAAGGAATTTTAACTACATCCTTTTGATTTTTTGATTTTATCTCTAACTATAGATCCAAAGTAGATGGCTTCAAATCACGAAAAATAATAGTCATAGGGTTCCAAAGCTTGTATCCTTTTATGCTAGCACTATAGCCAATAAATATACATTTAACAGCTTTGTTCTCCAACTTAGCTCTTTTTTTCATTCGACACATATGAATATGCCTCACAGCCAAAAACTCTAATGTGTCTAAGAGAGGGCTTCTTACCAGACCATGCTTCCAAAGGTGTCTTCTCAACAAGAGCAGAATTAGGAGAAAAATTTAATAAATAATATGCTATTGCAACTGCCTCAGCCCAGAACTTCTCCTCCAAGCCAACACTGCTCATAATACTTCGTGCTCTTTCCATCACTGTCCTGTTGAACCTTTCAACAACTTCATTTTGTTGCGGAGTATAGGGTGTATTCTTATGTCTTTTAATTCCATGATATTTATAGTACAAGTTTCAAACTCATTAGAACAAAAATCACTGCCATTGTCAGTCCTTAAACATTTTATTTTCCTTTGAGTCTGATTTTCCACAAGGTTTTTAAATTCCTTAAAATGACTAAACACTTCTGATTTACTCTTTAAAAAATACACAAATTCCCTTCTCAAATAGTCATTAATAAAAGAAACATAATATTTAGAATTCAATAACGAAGGAACATTTACTAAACCAAACACATCAGAATGAATGTAATCAAGTATACCATAAGATTTATGAGGATTGGAATAAAATGAAACACAGTGTTGTTTACCATATATACAATGCTCACAAAATTCAAATTCAAGGTTCCAGTCATCAAACCCTTCAACCAAGTTTTTATTTTTAAAGTTTTTTAAACCTCTATCTCTAGTGTGGCCTAGCCTGTGATGCCACAACATTGTTTTCTCAGCTGGAAGCTTCATCTCCAAAGAATTATCTCTTGCTAAAACAATCACCTCTTTCCCTATAGATTTACATGGTTTTTCAAAAACACTCTTGCATTGAACTGCATTTGTGTCCAAATTATAAAGAGTACCAATTCGAGCACCCTTTTCCAACAACATAGAGCCTCTTTTCTTCTTACAAACACCATTAGAGAAAGAGACCTGTACACTAGCATCATTCATTCTACTAACAAAAAGTAAATTTTAAGCTATACCTCGTATATGCATAACATCATTGATTCCCTTCACCCTCCCATCAGGGAACCAAATTCTAACTCTTCCATGACCAACTATATCCAGGAATGAATCGCTTTCCAAGTACACCTTTCCACTATCATGTTTTTCATACTTTGTGAACTAGTCTCTATGAGATGTCATGTGGAAAGATGATCCAGAATCAATCAACTAGACAACATTTGATGCCTGATTTTCCAAGGCTACAATGAAGGCATCCACTTCGCTCTGAGAAGAATCGCTGTTAGAAGAGTTCTTCTTCTTCTTCTTCTCCTCTTGGAAATCCTTTTAGACATGACCAGGCTTCCCACAGTTTGAACACTTCACCTTGGACTTTTTTCCAGGAGACTTTGATCTCCCTTCTGATTTCGATTTGGATTTTATGTCCTTCTTCTCCCCTTTTTCTTTCGATCAGCCTTGAACAACAAGAGCCTCCTTGCCATCTCAAAATATTTTCTTCTCATTTCTTTTGATAACAAAGAAGCAACAACATCTTCCGTCTTGAAAGTGTATGTTGTACTCCCAATGGCCATCACCAAGTGATCCCAAGAATCAAGCAAAGAACATAACAACAACATACAATGATCTTCTTCTTCAATCTTCACACCCATAGATGTTAACTGAGCAATCAACATGTTAAAAGTATTCAAGTGATCAGCAACAGATTCTCCTTCCTACATTTTCAAAGAATATAGGTTCTTCCTCAAGAACAACTTGTTTACCAAGGACTTTCCCTGATAAATATCTCCAAGTCTTTTCCACAAGGAGGTTGCAGTCTTCTATTCATTCACATTAAGAAGAACAGAGTCTGCCAAACATAGTCTTATCAACCCCTTTGATTTTCACTCTACAAGATCCCAATATTTTTGCTTCATGCTAGAAGGTTTCATTCCAAACACAACCATCCAAATATCACGATCAACTAACAGATCTTCCATTTTGAGTTTCCACAACTCAAAATTGCTGCCATTAAATTTCTCAATTTCAATCTTTCTAGATGTACTTGCTAGTGCCATCTCAATCTATAATTTGACAATTACCAGACTTCTACAAGACTCCCATTGAATAGAAATGACACAAAAAACCCAACAAACCCACAAGGATAACACAACTAGTAAGGATCTGATACCACTTGTAAGGAAAGAATCTAGTGTGGAAATCGCTTTCCTGATGTCAATTCATAGGAAAATAATGTCTAGGTACTTTTAATTTCAAGATTACAGAGCATTAAGATTCACACATAAAAGAATAGACAATAATATCGACAGAGAATAGGAACCTGATTTACATGGGAAAACCCTTTTGGGAAAAAAACCCACCACCAAAGAGAAGTCACTTTATTCATAGTAAAAAAAATTTACAATAAAGTTACAGATCCCTCCTTCATAGGTATTAGTTCTCTCATATTACACAACAACATAAAAATTGACCAACCACAGTCAATCGCAACACTGTTACAATGTTCTTTCAACATATACTTCACTAACCCATCACTAAACTTTTTATTCTTTCTACACTGACAATCCCAACCGCTTTTACTATACTCTACTTTGACCCTTCGATTAGGAATCTACTATCCAACCGGGATTCTCAAGCCATTTCAACCGGCCAAGAATCTCAATCGGACGACATTATCCCATTATCGACGGATATTAACAATCATTAGTTTATAAATAAAAGCTTGAAGACTTTAGGTATTCATGATTTAGCCATTTTGGATTAATAACGACTCGCTCACCCATGGTCAAACCAACCATCGGCATGGCTCCCCACCAGTAAACACCCACGACGATCACTCAAAATGTCAACTTCATAACCACCACATACAAGTTACAATTTGAATGATCCCCGCAATGTAAGCCAATACCATCATATAAGCTCAAATAAGAAAACTCAAACTTCATAACTTCTCGCATACAAGTTATCAATTTCATCGTATCCCTCATGACAACGAAGGAGATCAATCGTCAAGAAGTTATGAAACTTCCAAACTCCATGATATAGTTCTTAAGTTACATAAATCATTGATGTCAGTGGACAACTAAGGAGATTGGTCATTGAAAGTTACAAAACTTCCAAACTTCATGACAAGGTTCAAAGTTACGTAAATCACCGATGTCGACAACGGCGAGACGCACAACAAAGTTACAAACTTCTAAACTCGCGGAAAAGGTTACAAACCAGAACTCCAAAGGATCGACCGACAATGAAGACTTGGAATAGAGATACAAGCCAACAAGTTGAGGAAAAATTTCCAACAATCTCCCACTTGGACAAAGACTCCTACCGGCTTCCTCCAAACTCAAAGTTAATGAAAGGCTCCAAGGCCCATCTAACCAATACACTACCTGCATTTTGTCCGTGTTTCATAGGTTTTGCTAATGCATTCGCAATATTTTTTAGAGTATCTTAATTTCTAAATAAACTTTTCCATCCTTCGACCCATCCGGGCCAAACAAATAGCACTTTGACTGTCACAACAAATTACAATTTTCCTTGTACTGAACCCAACATCAGAACACAAATGTTTAAGCCATATAACTTCTTTGTAGACATGTGTTTCTACCATATATTCAGCTTCAGTAATGGATAGAGTGACTACAGCCTGCCGCTTACTCATCCAACTAATTGCACCATCATTCAACATGAAAATATATCCACTGCTAGATCTACGACTTCCAAAGTCCCCTACCCAATCAAAATCCACATAACCTCTAATGATGAGAGAATGTTGTGATCCAATCAAGTTACCATGATAACACAAACTGTACTGTGATGTACCTTTTAAATATCTAAAAACTCTTTTCATAGCATTCCAATATGGCCTTCCTCGATTCACCATAAACTGACTAAGAACTCTCACTACTTAGGAAATGTATGACCTTGTGTAGACCATTGCATACATTAAGCTTCCAATGACACTTGCATAAGGCACTCTGGTCATGTCCTCCATCTCAGTAGGAGATTTTGGACAATCTTCATCAGATAGTTTCCTTCCCTGCAAAACTAGAACAACTAGTTGTTTGCAATCAATCATACTAAATCTCTCTAGAACAGTGTTAATATACTTACTCTGGCTGAGCCAAAGTTTTTTGCTCTTTCTGTCCTTAGTTATTTTTATCCCCAGAATATACCTGGTTGCACCAAGATCTTTTATTTCAAACTTTGCAGACAACTGAGATTTTAGATCAGAAATCATAAGCTTACTATTCCCAATGAACAACATGTCATACACATATAGGGAAATAACTAAGACATGATCATTTTTAGATTTTAAGTACACACAATGATCAAATTTTGATCTTACAAATCCCAAAGACAAAATAAATGTGTCAAACTTTTGGTACCGCATTCTAGGAGATTTTTTTAATCCATATAGAGATTTTTTCAACTTGCATACAAGATGTTCTTTACCTTTTTCCACATTGTGCTTAGGCTAGGACATATAGATTTCTTCTTCAAGATCACCATGAAGAAATGTTGTCTTCACATCCATCTATTCAATCTCTAAGTCATACGCTGCTACAAGTGACAAAAGAAATCTCATAGATGTTAGTTTAGCTACGGTGGAGAAAAAAAAATTTCTCCATAATCAATTCCCTGCAATTGAATAACCTTCGCAGTCCAACCTTGCCTTATACTTTTCAACACCGCCATCTAGACCATATTTTATTTTAAACACCCATTATAGCCAATATATTTTCTGCCTTTTTAGGCAAGGGCACCAAACTCCAAGTGTCATTCTTATCTAATGATGCCATTTCTTCATTCATGGCTTCCAACCAAGAGTTTACATCGTGCATATTAATTGCCTCTTTAACAGTCCTAGGCTCATCAATGCTAGTAATCAAAGCATAGGCACAAGTAGAATCTAACATAGAAACCCATTTCTATCGTTGCTTTTCACGTAGTTGATCCTCCTTAAGGGCTGAGGTTGAGGTTGTTTTTCTTCTTCTTCATAACTCTCATAACTACTCGAGCTCTCTTTAGATTCAGGTATGTTTTGAATTTTTAATTCCTCTTTATCTGGTGTCAGAGGAATTTCAACTATATCCTTTTTATTTTCTGATTTTATCTCTGACTGCAGATCCAAAGTAGAAGGCTTCAACTTATGAAAAATAACATTTCTGTTGAGCAAAACCTTCTTAGTTACAGGGTTCCAAAGCTTGTATCCTTTTATGCCAGCACTATAGCTAATAAATATACATTTAATAGCTTTGTTCTCCAACTTAGATCTTTTTTCATTCGACATATATGCATATGCCTCAGAGCCAAAAAATCTAATGTGTCTAAGAGAGGGCTTCTTACCAGACCATGCTTCCAAATGTGTCTTCTCAAAAAGAGTAGAAATAGGAGAACAATTTAATAAATAACATGTTGTTGAAACTGCCTTAGCCCAAAAATTTTCCTCCAAGCCAGCACTGCTCAACATACTTCGCACTCTTTCCATCACTATCTTGTTAAACCTTTCAGCAACTCCATTTTGTTGCGGAGTATAGGGTGTAGTCTTATGTCTTTTAATTCCATGATCTTTACAGTACCTTTC
The DNA here is from genome assembly GCA_007258455.2 of Sequoia sempervirens. Taxonomy (NCBI): domain Eukaryota; kingdom Viridiplantae; phylum Streptophyta; class Pinopsida; order Cupressales; family Cupressaceae; genus Sequoia; species Sequoia sempervirens. Next base: position 892,667,558 of record VDFB02281492.1, read on the forward strand.
GAACTCATCAGAACAAAACTCACCACCATTATCAGTCCTTAAACATTTTATTTTCCTTCCAATTTTATTTTCCACAAGGTTTTTAAATTCCTTAAAATGACTAAACACTTCTGATTTACTCATTAAAAAATAAACAAATTCCCTTTTCGAATAGTCATCAATAAAAGAAACATAATATTTAGAATTCGATAACAAAGGAACATTTACTGGACCAAACACATCAGAATGAATGTAATCAAGTATACTAGAAGATTTATGAGGTCTAGAATAAAATGAAACACGGTGTTGTTAACCATATATATACAATGCTCACAAGATTCAAATTTAAGGTTATAGTCATCAAGCCTTTCAACCAGGTTTTTAGTTTTCAATGTTTTTAAACCTCTTTCTCTAGTGTGGCCTAGTCTATGATGCTACAACATTTTTTTCTCAGTTGGAAGCTTCATCTACAAAGAATTAGCTCTTGCTAAAACAATCACCTCTTTCCCTATAGATTTACATGGTTTTTCAGAAGCACTGTTGCATTGAACTGTATTTATGTCCAACTTATACAGAGTACCAATTCGAACACTCTTTTCCAACAACATAGAGCCTCTTGTCATCTTACAAACACCATTAGAGAAAGAGACCTACACACCAACATCATTGAACCTACTAACAAAAAGTAAATTTTGAGTCAAACTTGGTATATGGATAACATCATTGATTCCCTACACCCTTCCTTAAGGGAACTGAATTTTGACTCTTCCATGGCCAACTATATCTAGGGATTAATCACTTTCCAAGTACACCTTTCCACCATCATATTTTTCATTCTTTATGAACCAGTCTCTATGAGATGTCATGTGGAAATATGATCCAAAATCAATCATCCAGACATCGTCTGATGCCTAAGTTTCCAAGGCTGTAATGAAGGCATCCGCTTCGCTCTGAGAAGAGTCATTTTCAGAAGAGTTCTTCTTCTTCTTCTTCTCCTCTTTGCAATCCTTTCAGACATGACCAGGCTGCCCATAGTTTGAACACTTCACCTTGGAATTTTTTGCAAGAGACTTTGATCTCCCTTCTGATTTCAATTTGGATTTCATGTCCTTCTTATTACCTTTTTCTTTTGATTGGCCTCGACCAACAAGAGCCTCCTTCGCCATCTCAAAATATTTTCTTCTCATTCCTTTTGATAACAAAGAAGCAACAACATCTTCCATCTTGAAAGTGGACGTTGTACTCCCAATGGCCATCACCAAGTGATCCCAAGAATCAGGCAAAGAACATAACAACAACATACAACCATCTTCTTCTTCAATCTTCACACCCATAGATGTTAACTGAGCAATCAACTTGTTAAAAGTATTCAAGTGATCAACAACGGATGCTCCTTCCTACAGTTTCAAAGAATACAACTCCTTCCTCAAGAACAACTTGTTTACCAAGGACTTGCCCTGATAAATATCTTCAAGTTTTTCCACAAGGAGGTTGTAGTCTTCTGTTCATGCACATTAAGAAGAATATTGTCTGCAAAACAAAGTCTTATCGACCCCTTTTATTTTTGATCTGCAAGATCCCAATCTTCTTGCTTCATTCTAGACACAACCATCCAAAGATCATGATCAACCAAGAGATCTTCCATTTTGAGTTTCCACAACTCAAAATTGCTGCCATTGAATTTATCAATTTCAATCTTTCCAGATGTACTTGCTAGTGCCATCTCAATCTGTAATCTGATAATTACCAGACTTCTACAAGACTCCCACTGAACAAAAATGACACAAAAAACCCAACCAACCCACAAGGATAACACAACTAGCTAGGCTCTGGTATCACTTGTAAGGAAAGACTCTAGTGTGGAAATCGCTTTCCTAATGTCAATTCACAGGGAAATAATGTAGTACTTTTAAATTCAAGATTAGAAAGCATTAAGATTCACACATAAAAGAATAGACAATAATATCGATAGAGAATAGACACTTGATTTATGTGGGAAAACCCTTTTGGGAGAAAAACCCACCACCAAAGAGAAGTCACTTTATTCATAGTAAAAAAAATTACAATAAAGTTATAGATCCCTCCTTCATAGGTATTAGTTCTCTGTTATTACACAGTAGCATTACAATCAGCCAACCGTAGTCAATCACAACACTGTTACAGTGTTCTTTCAACATACAGTCCTCTCAATCGATGCCAATTTTTTTCTTCTTTCTCTACACACAATCCCAACCGGTCTGCTTACTATACTCACTTTGACCCTTCTATTTCTAGGAATCTACTATCCAAACTGATTCAGTTCACTCAACTGATGACATTATCCCACATTGATGGGGAATATTAATAGTCATTAGTTTATAAAAAAAAGCCCGAAGACTTTAGGTATCCACGAGTTAGCACTTTTGATTACCAAATCACTCTTACACCCATGGTCAAACCAACCATCGACATGGCACCACCAAAGTGAACAACCATCGGTGCGTCACTCAAAATGTTAACTTCATAACCACCGCATACAAGTTATGAATTTACCGATCCCCGCGACAAGCCGATACCACTATCACGCAGTTGGAGAAAACTCAAAGTTGATAACTCCCGCATACAAGTTATGAATTTACCTTTTTACTTCCAACTCAGGATTACGATAGGGTCAATAATGGCAAGAAAAGGAGTGATAAAGGATAATTATGATGGGAAGAAATGGTGGCTATAGTTAGTGTCACTTCACACATGTGAGTTGTCCTCTCACGCAGATTTCAAATTAGTTCATTTTAAATTTTTTGACATAGCCTAGCATAAATTAAGACATGGGCAATATATTTTCATTTTTTTCTTTCCCCCCAACCTAAATTTGGACATGTGTCTGCACATGCGAGATGGGAGTGGTGATTTGACAAGGAATAAGGACATGTTATGTGATTATCTATACTAACATACAATGATTAAATAAATGCACTTAAAAGATTATTAAAAAATAGCAATTAATGCGCACATACCTAAATGTGTGGAGGATTTGTTGCAAAGATCATGGAGAAAGTACCATTCGCCTTTTTAGGGAATAAATTAAGCAATTAATGAAAATGAAGTGGAATGAGGTGAGGTGGAATGAAATGATGGAAGAGAGAGAAAGGTGGTGATGGATGGGTGAATGTGCGGATGGGTGAAGAAATGGACTTCCACAAGAGCGGAAGTCTTTATTATGACAAGTATGCACCTTAATTAGCCAGAAGGAGGGACTCTAGGTCCACTTCCTTTGGCTGCAAGAAGCTTGGGTGCTGAATGCTAGGTGAATTGTTGCATGAAATCTTCTTTGGAAGTTGGCTTGTGATATAATATGAGGCAATGACCATTGAAAAGTAACTTGAATCAGACAAGGTCAATGGTAGTAAGCTAAACAACTCCATTAGGAAAGACCTCAATTAATTCATATGGTTCTAGCCACCTTGTCTGCAATTTTCCTGCATTATCCTGATATCTTGAGTCATAGAGTAGGGCCCAATCTCCTGGTTGGAATTTCTTGTCCTTGATAAATTTGTCATGCCACTTGATTCTCTGATTTTGCACTACCTTTGTATGATGTAGGGCTGCTCTTCTTATCTCGTCCAAAGAATTTAGCTACATGATTCTTGATCTTTGTGCCTTAGAAATATCCATCCCCAAATCTACTACAGTGCTAAGAGTCTTATATTCAAATTCAATGGGCATCATGGCTTTCTTTCCATACAACTCAAATGGAGTGAAGCTTGTAGTTGTTTTCCAGGTTGTCCTATAGGCCCAAACAACTTTTGGTAATCTGTTTACCCAATCCTTTCTATGAATAGCTACTGTTTTTGTCAGAATGGCTTCAATTTCTCTATTGGTCACCTCAACTTGGCTATTAGCATGGGGGTGATAAGGAGTAGACTTCCTGTGCCTTATGTTGTACTCATTAACTAGTGCCACAACAAGGGTTGATGTGAATTGAGCCCCTTGATTAGTCACTATTTCTCTTGGAACTCCATATCTTGTGAAAATTTCCTCATAAAGAAATTATGCAACTTTGTTATCTCTTGCATGCTTCATGGCCTTAACTTCTATCCACTTTGTCATGTAATTAGTGCATACCAAGATATAAGACTTACCATTTGATGGAGGGTCAATGGTTCCTACAAAATCTAATCCCCACTTGTCAAAGGGAGTGATTACTACCTGAGGGAAAAGTAGCATCTCATCAGATCTAGTTGGTCTGTCCATTCTTTGACATCTATCACATTTTTTGGTATACCTTCCTACATCCTTATGGAGTGTTGGCTAGTAATAACCCATGTTCAAAATATTCATTGCTGTCCTCTTGGTTGTAAAGTGTCCTCCACATGGTTCATTGTGGCATGCATGCAAAATGTCATATGTCTCATCTTCTCTCACACATCTCCTCATGACATTGTCTGGTCCAATATAAAATAAACATCGAGTAATCCAGGAGAAAGGAAAAGATTTTTCAATGAGTGCCCTTTTCTTTTTTGGAGAGAATTGAGAAGGAACTCTACTTGTAACCAAATAATTGGCTATATCAACATACTAGGGAATTTGTATACTGAGGGGCAATAGATGCTCATCAGGAAAAGAGTCATCTATGGGATGATTTCCTTTTGATGTAGTTAGCCTTGAAAGAAAATTTGCAACAACATTGGCCTTCCCTAGCTTATCCACAATGGTTATATCAAACTCCTACATCAACAATAACCATTTTTCTAGCCTACCTATGATCAAAGGTTTATTCATGAGATATCTAATGGTTGCAAGATTAGTGTGCATAAAGATTTGGTAACCTATTATGTAATGTCTGAATTTGTTCAGTGCATAGATTACTGCCAACATTTCTTTCTCTATCATTGTATAATTGAATTTAGTTCCTTGAATTTTTTTGCTGACAAAGTAAATGGAAATTTCAACAGCTCCCTCTTTCTATCCTAAGACTACTCCTATGTCATAATATGATGCATCAGTATGGATGTGGAAAGGACGTTCCCAATTAGGCCATTTGAGTACAAGAGCATGAGTCAAATCTGTCTTCAAGTCAAAAAATGCCTTGTCACAAGCTTCAATCCACTGGAATTCAACATATTTTGTGAGAAGAATATACAATGGTGCTGCTACCTTGCTGAAATCCTTGATGAAATGCCTATAATATCCTGCATGACCTAAGAAACTCCTAACATCCTTCTGTTTTGCAAGTGTGGGCAGATTTGTGATTACCTCAATCTTTGTAGGATCTAATTGAATTCCCTTGTGGGAGATGTAGTGGCTAAGAACTACACCTTCCTACATCATCATGAAGCACTTTTCACTGTTTAAGGACAATTTTTGGTCTTCACATCTCTATAGGACTCTCTTGAGATTTTCCAATGCTTGATTAAAATCAGCACCATAAGTGGTAAAGTCATCCATATAGATTTCCATGCAATCATGAGAAATGCTTGAAAATATGCTAATGACTACCCTCTGAAAGGTTGCACATGCATTGCATAAGCCAAATTAGAGTACGAAATAGGAATAGGTCCCTCGCAGATAGGTAAATGTGGTCTTGTCTTGGTCCTCTGGTGCAATTTGGATATTGTTGTAGCTGCTGAATCCATCAAGAAAAGAAAAGTATCGCTTTCCTCCAAGTGTGTCCAAAATTTGATCAATGAAAGGTAAGGGAAAGTGGTCCTTCTTGGCATTGGTAGCATTAAGTTCCCTGTAATCAACATAAACTCACCATTTCCCTCATTTCTTGGGCACAATCACTAATGGAGACACCCACTAGCTATCTAAAATGGGGTAGATAAATCCTACATCTAGCAATTTTTGTAGTTCCCCTTTTACAAATTCTCTTAGTGCAGGGTTAATCTTCTTTGTGGTTGTCTTACTGGGGTGCAATCATCTCTGATGTAAATTTTGTGTGTACAAAGGTTGGGGTCCAATCCCTTCATATCATGATAATCCCATGTAAATGCATGCTGATGGGTCCTTAACAAGTTTTCCAATAACAATTGTTGTTCTTCACTTAATTTACTATTAACTTTATCATGACTACTTCATTAACACATGGTACCTTTAGTTCATATGGCAGAAATTTATGGGACATACCTGTTGTTGCAGGAAGTCTGTCTACAAGAAGCTGTAGGAAGAACGTCTGCAGGAACAGTGGCTATAGGGAAAATAGGCAGAAGTGACTTGAATAGAGTAGCAAAATGAGAAGATGATGCTTCCTCTACTTCACATTGGTTTTGAATGATGTTATCCAATACTTCATCCTCATCTTGGAGCCACATGAAAGAGCTTCTGCCTAACATCATAAGTTGTGCCACATAATTAACTTCCTCGACCTCTTCACCAACATGTGGCCATATGGGATTATCTTCATCATGAGATGGTTGAGCAGGAGAATAAAGAAAATTTCTTTTCATTCTCTTCCCATCTGAAATGGTCATGTCACCTGACCAAAATCCAATGTATGCATCTATAGTTGCTAACCATGGCCTTCCAAGAATAATGGGATACCCGCCTAGTGTAGCTTTAGGAGAAAGAATCGTAAAGTTTGTTGGGTACTCCCAGGAGTCTAAAACTACCACAAGATCCTCCACTACACCATCAAGTGTAATAGTAGAGCTATCAACAAGCTATAGGACAATAGGAGTAGATCTCATGCTTGCAAAGTTTAGTTGTTATAGGATGTCCTTGGTCATTAAATTTATTGTTGCCCCTAAATCAATCAGAGAATTCTTAATTTGGATCACGTTTATAATAACTGCTACCATGGGACTACGTAGGTCATTATACTTGGGAATAGTCACTTTTCTGAGCATGATGTTAACTAGCTATCCCACCAAATGAACTATAGTCAAGTATTTCTTTTTCCTACATGTCTTCTTGAAGCATGCTTCCTTAATTGCCTTTCCATAGATTGGAACATCCTTTATGGCCTGAAATAGAGGTATTTGGACACATATATGCTGCAACTAATCCAAGATGTCAAAAGTTGTATCCTCCTTTTCTTCCTTCTTCTTGGAAACTTCCAATCTCTAAGGAAATGGAGGTTCTTGTTTAGTCTGATTGACTTGGAATGGTTCAAGATTTTTAGGTACACTTGGATGAATTGGATCATTAAGAGGTTCCTCCTCCTCTTCCACAGGAAGCTCAATGATAATGGGCTTGGAAGGGGCTAGTAGAGTAGTTCCTGAATGCAAGTGGATGTCACTTACACTACAGCATATGCAGGGAATTGACTTGAATCAACAAAGTATGTAGGCTGCTGCTGTGGTTTGTTATTTGGATTGGGTGTGGGCTAAGCTAGTAGCTAAGTAGGTTTAGGTACATTTGAGCTTGGATTAGTAGGTGGAGGCATTATAACAGACTGCTAGAGTTGAGAAGGTGGTTGCATGTAGCTGGTTGTCTGGGCAGACCATTATTGTGCTCCCCTCCATTGATTTGTTTGCTGCCAATTTCCTGGAGGTGGTTGCCAATGCCCTTGAAATTGCTACCAATTCCCTTGAAGTTTCTACCACTGGGGTGGAGAGTTTTGAAGATTGGGCTAAGAATTTGGAGGGTTACTCCAAGGCTATGGTAGATATCCTCCATAGCTGGATGGATATGGGGTTGTCATTGTTTATCAGATGAATAGGAATTAAAATATGCCCCAACATAAGATAGTGGATTCGATGACATACCTTGTATTGGAGCCCAAGGCTTCCTTTGTGCAACATAGTAGACTTGGTTTGCGTCAATCTAGATTGGTTTGAACTCAGGTGGAATCTAGTTGCTTTCAAGATTAGCTACCATCTTGCATCTACAGTCCCTCTTCTTTTGTCTACAGTGGGGACAATACTCTATCAACATTGCCTCTGCCTCCTCTTGCTTCTTCTTGGCCTGAAGTTTATCTAGCTGAGTAGCTAGATTATTTATAATGTCTTGCTTGAAGTCTTCCAGCAAATGAGTAATCTCCATTCTTGAAACTCCACTGGTAGTTGACTTACCCATGGAAGACTGGTAAGCTCTCCCTTTCTTTGAAGCTACCTTAGAGTAGTTTGGACATATTTTCTTGATATCTTCCCAAGGAACTTGGGAGATATTTCCTCCTCCCATGAGGTCCAAGGCATTAGTGCAGCTATCATTGATTCCTCTCAAGAAAATCAAATTTTGTGAGTCTTCATTGAGTGTATGGTGTGGATATTTTTATAGGAAAAACATAAACCTTGCAATATAATCTTCTAGGCTCTCATCTTCCTCTTGCTACATCCTAAAAATGTCACCTCCTCTCATGTCATTTCCCCTACAATATTCCTTGTATTTCTCAAGGAATTTTGTCTTCATGTCTTCCCAAGTTTCCATAGCATGTCTGTCTAGGCTCATGAACCATCTTAATGCAACATCTTTTAGAGTGATAGGGAATAACTTAAGCCTATGGGCATCGGTGGTATAATCATAACTCTTGCAGAGTATGTCAAACTCAAACAAAAAGGTATCAGGATCTTCTATGACAAGTCCATAAAACTTGGGAAGTGCTGAATTAGGGATGTTATTGATGTTTTCAACTTCATTCTAATGTGCAATGGGGAAAGGAAAAGCTGGTTGGTTAGGTCTGTTCCTATTTGCATCGCCCATGCTTGCTTGATGTAGTTCCAAAGCAAAGGGGTTCTCAAGCTAATTTTGGTCTTCAAAGGAGGCTTTAGAGCTAGTCAGATCAAGAAATGCATTAGCAAAGGGGTGTGGATCTTCTTCTTCTTCTTCTCTTGGTAGGTTATGATATTCAACTAGCTGGAATGGATTAGGATTGTTAGGAAGAAATCTCCCATAAGCATCCCTTCTCCTCCCTCTATGCATGCAATATCACTCACTATCAACCAACTCACACAAAGAATTGGTAAAGAATAAGGGGGGTCATTACTTATTAAATGAGGATATACTAAGAACAACTTCTAAAAACACTACAACAAGAAAAACTACTAATGACTCCAAAGAACTCCCTAGTTTGACACCATCCCTAACAACGGTGCCAAAAATGTTGGCCTCCTACAATGATTTAATAACTAAGCCATTATAGCCATGATTTAGAGATTGGAAATCTAACTTGAATAACCATTTCAATCATCATGAAGGTGCATTTAACTTCTCAACCTAGGGATGTGAACTTGAAATGGGTCAACACAGTATGTGCACTAGGAACCCAAAGTAGCCATTTCATTCTACAACTAAGGAAAACAAAGTGCTGAAAGTAAATTGCTTAAAAGGGAATACCATAAATGTCAATCATCAATCAACAACTATATAAAACTAAAATGCATAACAAAAATGAAATATGAGCAACAAACAGGGCACTACTCTATCTGCTTTGGTGTTAGGAACATTCACATAATGGAATTCTAGTGGCTGCAAGAACATTCACATAATGGAATTTTAGTGGCTGCAGGAATAGTCGGTGCTAGATTTCTAACTAATTACTAAACATCAAGTAATACTAAACTAATACTAAACTAAAGGATGGATTACTCACCAAGTGGGCCCCCTTGGATAGGTATCCTCTAAAACTAATGAGAACTCAGATGCCCAAAATTAGAACTTTATTTTATTCACTATAAATCATGAGTACAAAAGAGTAATGTATCTATATTACTGAAAACTTGAGAGTACGAGTACAATATCAAATCGTGCAACCCCTTAAGAAGGAGTGTCATATCTTTATTTAAACTATCAACTAGACAAGGTAGTTAACTCCACGACTGGGAGGACGCCATTTAGGGAAAATAGAGAAAGTGGAGTGGTGGCGGTACATGTGCATGTAATTTGGTTAGACATGCAGGTCCAAATGCAAATTTAGCACAACAGTAACACCCATATCTGCTCAATCATTAAATTCCACTACAAGGAGGTTACATTCGGTTTGCATGAAGAATCTTCTTCTGTCAACCTCCTTTGACCTTTGAGCGATTCCTCTGCTGGACGTTATGGTGCATGCCCAGCTGACGGTGTCTTCCTCAACTTAGCATCCTAAAATTAAATTTGCATGGCAATGTCAGTACACATAATAACAGCATATCTATAACCACCTTAAGGAACATTCATTAAATGCATGCAAAATTAATATAGATAATCCACATAATATGCTAATGTCATTAAAACTCGTAGAAATAGGATTAAGTCCAATGTCTATGTTTTGAGGGAAACATTACAAAAATACCAACATTTAACATCAAATTCCATGACAACTACCATCAAATAAACTATAAATTCTACCCAAAATTGGACCAAAAAGTAGGCTCATCACCAACAATTTATATTCATTTTATTATTTCTTTGTGGTTGACTTGTAGCGATGAAATTTCATTTTGTGAATATAAAAGAGTGATTGTTTATTCGAATTGAAGTGTATGAATGTATGCCAGTGGATGTCAAGTGTGTGTATGTGTGAATATCATTCGAAGGAAGTGTAGAGTGTGAAGAATTTTTAAGAAGTGTGAAAAAGAGTGAAGAAGAGTGAAGAAGTTTGCATGTGCTTAATTGGAACTGTAATCAACCATTAGCAGATGCTATTTTCTTAGTTCAAAATCCAGATGGCTTTAATATGAATCTCTTTGTAAGACAGTGTGTCTTCCTTTGTAATTGAGTAGTGAGCTCTAGGAAGTGTGCCTGAATGAATGTGCATTCCCCATATTTCATTTTCATTATACTTTTAACAGGTTATAATCTTGTGGACTAACCTCCACCATGGTTTTTCCCCTAACAGGGTTTCCACATAAAAAATATTGGTGTTATGTGTGTTTCTGATGTGTTGTTGATTCATGCTTTCATGGTTAATTATCAGATATGAGAATAAGGTTAATAAGTTGAATAAGTTTGAATTTCTGTGACAACCGATTCACCCCCCCTCTAAGTTGTCTGCCCTTGTATTTCCAACAGAAGAATGTACAATACTTATATGCTGGTCTTCTGTCATTTATATCTCTCAACCTATTTAACCAAAATCATTGAAAACTTTTACATAGCTACAATTAATATTCTTCACTAACATATTAAAACCACATAGGTCAATCTTTTGATATGAACAATTTCAGACTAGATTACCAGATTAGAGTACTTGAATCACTGTTTACTAGATAGACAAAAACTATCACAAACCAACATGGCATCAATGACAACAAACCAGAGGGATTCTTCTTCATTCTTCCAACAATATCCCCCTTTGTCATTGATAGAAACATGTGCCAAAAATGAATCAACAAAACAAAATTGTCTTCACACTCCAAAACCAAAATTGTTTGAACTCAACTCTCCCTTTTAGATATACATAAACACATAACTTCTCTAAAACCAAAAATTTCTTTACAACATTATTTTCTCCCTACATAGAACCTTCTCCACATAAAAGCTTCTCCGCCTTTGACATCAAGGACAAAGGGTAAAAAAAGAAACATTTAATAGGAACTAGGGGCACCTTGTAATTCCTTGAGAATAGCTTCCCAAGTAGGTTTTTCATCATCCCAAATCTACTTTTCTCTAATAAGTGCTTTGTGCAATGATTCTAGTTCTACTAAGCATTCTTCTCCTTTTGGAGTGGATGGATTAAGATTCATCTTGTCTAGTTTCTCTACATCTGCCAAGGTACTTGATACATGAATGTTTCTTGACATTACCAGATCTCCAAGTTGTTCGAACTGCCTCATAGTATCTTCTTTCTGCCTTTGTAGGGTGAAAAAATTTCTCTGCAATTATACAATAGAAGTCTAGGCAATATAATTTCTGTCATTTGCAATCTTGTAGGTTTTGAAGGCATTGGAAAGTTGAGACTCTATTGATTCCATTAAGTCTTTAATTCCTCAAGTGGCATGAGGCCATCACATGCAATATACAAATAGTATCTAGGCTTCCTCTTTACAATCCTTTACCTCTTTTAGACTTTGCAACACCTTGCTATGTGTGATTGCACATTTATCCTATAGAACCAGTAACATTTTCTCTGTAAGTCCTGACTCTACCTCTTTCTCAATCTATATCTTAAGGCTAGAGGTATATTCTTTGATAGAATCAAACAAGAACTTTAAGTTTTCAATAGGTGCTAAGGAATCATCAAATGTGGCACCAAGGGATATCTCCTACAAAGCCTTAATAACTTCATTTACCAATTTAGTTCCTCTCTGATAGTTATGTTCAATTTCCTGTGTTTCAAAGTTAAGAAAAACACCACAAATCTTTATCCTTTCTATAGGTGACATCTTTCTTAGATCCACATAGCCTAGATGTGACAAAATTTGAATCAACTAAGGTGGTAGCACATGATGAATCCTTGTTTTTCTTGTTAGTAGATCCTTAAGTAGATGATTCTCTAGATGGTTTTGATGGCTCAGTGGTCTCGGGGGATTCTTCTTCACTTCTAATATCTGTTTCTTCCTTGTTTTCTTCTTTATTTTCCTCTTCTTCTTCTTTTGAGGGTTTTTCTGATGGTTTGTCTTTCTTTTCTTCCTCCATCTTGTCTTTGTCATCTTTTCCATCATTACCCTTTTCATCTTTGTTTCCTTCATCTTCATTCTTGTCTTCTTCTCCATTGTTTTTGGTATCCTCATGGAGTTCTTTTGGATTGTTACCAACACCATTTTTATGTTGATCTTTAGTGTGTTTATTGGTTGTTTCCTCTATATCATTCAGAGGAGAAGAAATCTCCAAAGTAGCAAGTGTGTCACCAATGATATCCAAAATAGGATGACCCTTTACTTCTATAACACTAGTGGGCTCCTGTGCTTAAGCTGTATGAGATGAAGAATTGGTTCTCATTCCATAATTCTTTGCCATTTCCCTTACTATATCAAGAGTCTCTTTCCTTAACCTTTCTGTACAGTCTTCATCTTTAGTCATTAGAAGAGTGACTCTCTATTTGACCCTAAACAACTTAGAACATTCATTTAATAGGGTAGCAACATCTTCCTCAAATAAGGAGAATTTGGGTTATCCCACAATAGTGGTTTACACTTTTTGGGACATCTTAATTTTTGTTGAAATCAAATTATTTTAGAAAATATAATGATTTAAGCCTTGAATAGTTCTATTTAAAGTATTCGAATTGAAGAGGTTTTGATCAAACCACCTTAGATCAAACCCCCTTGGATAGAACCTCGCTAGTTTTAAGCCATACCTATAACAAAGTCTCCTTTATACCTATCAAAATGCTAATAAAAGACCACTTTTGATTTTACTTTTGAGGGATCAAATGAATTCATTTAAAATATATTTTTTGTAAGTGTGTATTCCTTATTATAGGCTTCCCAAAATTTTTAATTTGATTATTATATTTATTTTTGATGAATAGGAAGCTATCTATATTAAAATAAAGATAAAGTTACATATTCACAAAAAAAAGGTGGGTGGTAAGAAGGAACACCCCGAGAGTCACATGGGCAAAGCCTAGAAAACCAAAAAAACTAGAGTCACATGGGCCTAGCCCAGAAGTCCATAAAAATTAAAATTATAAAATAAAATGGCCATCAAGCGACCGAAGTAGTGCTAGTAGAGAAAGGAGGGTCTTTTTCATCCATGTGTTTCCCCCATACATCAACAGGGTCTGGAGTGACATCAGGAGGAGGGCCGCAACCATCAACATCTTTTTTCCTTCTTTTTATCTTTATCCTCATGTCGGGATGAGATTGCAAGCACCAAACATGGAAAGCTTCTGCTATAATTTGGCCAACCAGAGCAAGTAGCAGGAGTGTCATCAGAGGGCCACCTAGAACTGCCATCGGTGCTCCCCACAACTCCTCTAGAGGGCCACCCTCGGCCAACCCATGGAGGAGGAGAATGTGTCCGATGAGGAGGGTGGGAACCATGCCGAAGAGGAGGTCAAGAGTGAGGGCAAGAAGATCCACTCCGCTACTAGCCCTGAGAGGGCGACTGGTCACGAGAGGAAGTAGGCGAAGTGGACACCTAAGCAACAATACACGGGGCATTTTGGAAATGATCCAAAAGCACCTGAAGGTGAGCCACCTCAAGTGCAATCTTGTTGGCCTGAACCCAAATCTGTAAGAGCACATTAGAGCAAATAATAGCTTTAGAATACAAAGAAACATTTTTATCCATTTGTGTGTTAGAAAATATGCAGGAGTTTCTATCTTTCCATATATTGAAGAGGATTTCCACCCTAAAAGTGTGCCAAAGCTGGGTATACTTAGCAGGAAGTCTGGGCAAGTCTCCCAACAAAATCATATGCCAAGAGAAAGGCTCCGATCTAAAAGTCTGAAAGAAGTAATGAATCCAATTCCAAAACTACTGAGCTCTAGTACAAAACTAGAAGAGATGCTTAAAAGACTTAGCTTGCCCACATAAAGGGAAAGGAGGATCCTAGACCCCCAAGTGAACAAGCCGAGAACCCATAGGTAAGCCTTGGAAAAGAATACACCAAGCAAAGTGGGCAAGTTTCAGCTCAACACTTGCAAACCAAGTGGCTAAGAATATTTTTTTCCAAACATGAGTGGGGGATTGAAGAAGCCACCTCTGGTTCAGACTATCAATCATAGGAAAGTGTGATGAAAGCAACCTATAACCAAGCCTAGGATTGTAATTCCTGAATGGGGTGTCTGGGTACCACTTCCAGTCCTTCGACTAGGGCTTGGACCCACGAATTCCCACCTTATGATGCATTTTTGTAGGAATAGCATTCACCAGACCATCATAAGTAGCACAGTCCTAGTTTCAAATCCTATAAAGGGAACAAAAATATTCCCATGACATGATGCACATTGTGAGTCTGTGAAACACCTACTACAAAGTTTGAATACCTTTCTTGTGGAATCTGAGAGCCTTAAGCCACGACAACTTATCTAGAGGCTGACCATTGTTAGAAAAGAGAGGTGAACACCAAGAATTTTGTTGATTGAGCAAAAACCCATCATGAAAACCCAGAGTTGTCCCAGTGAAGCCAATGTTTAATCACCTCCCAGGCTCTCCAAATGCTCTTGGCCATGAAAGTTCCCACAAATTGAACTGGTTCCTTCATAACTAGAAGGGTTTGAAAGCCAATCCCCTTCTAGGTGGGTCTATGAATAGGAAAATCAGATTGAATGCAATGCCTGAGGAGAATCTTCCAGGCTTCATCTCCAGTAAGAGCACAAACTATCCATTTCACACACAAGGTAGTCTCTTGTTCTTGAGTTGAGAGCAACCCAAGTCCTCCTGAGTCTCTAGGAAGGTAGTAAAATTCCTAGGCAACACGGTGAAACCCTCTATGGGTCTTTGTATAGGCCCAAAGAAAGTCTCAAAGCAACTTTTCAAGTTTTCCATAGGAAAATTTCAAAGGGGCCCAACAAGAGGAATAATAGACATGTGTGGCAGCTAAAATATTGGAGCACACTTGGAATTTCCCTACCAAAGAAAGGGGCTTGGTAATCTAGTATGCGAGTTTTTTCTTGATTATGGAGAGAATAGCTTGCCACATGTCAGCCAGAGAGGTCTGAAAGGCAAAGGGAATGCCTAGGAACCAAAATTTTTCCCCTGGTCCAATCCATTTCCAACCATACTCCTAAAGCCAGTGAGAAGTGGGCAATATAGACTGTCTGTAACACAAATCTTTGTGTCATTGAACGATGGAACTAGACACAAGGAAAAAGATGTTCAAAAATTCAAGAGCCACCTTGATATTATAGTATTCCTCTAGAAGAGTGAGGAAAGAGTCATCAACAAAATGGCCATTAACTAGCTGAGTTTGAGAATTCGGCAGTGAAATGTCTTTGACATGCTGTTGAGAAACCACGTTGTCTAAGAGATAGCCAAATCCTTCGACAAAAGCCACATAAAGAGAAGGAGAAAGTGGACATCCTTGTCGAATAAAGAAAAAAATCTCAAAGGGAAGAGATTGGCGGCCATTAATGGTGATACAAGCAGAGGTGTCTGAGAAGAGCATTTGAACAACTTGAATGAAATTAGGCCCAAACCCCAAGGCTTGCAACATTGAAAGAATAAAAGGCTATTCAATACGGTTATAAGATTTAACAAAGTCTATTTTGAGAAAAATAGCTTTCTAGCCCGAGCGCTTGGCCCACTCCATGCCTACCCACACAACAATAATGTTGTCTAGGAGAAATCTAGACTTGATAAACCCAATCTATTTTGGGTGCACAATCTGAGGAAAAAGATGACAAATCTTTAGAGCCATAGCTTTGGAAATGATTTTGTAGGAAACATTGAGGAGTGTGATAGGCCGCCAATTGCAGATATCCTTGAGATCTCTAGACTTAGGTATGAATTTAATATTTCCTTTGTTTATTAAACTACCTAGGGATTTAGAATGAAAAGCTTCAAGAGAGACTTTATGCAAGTCGTGCCCAACACAGTCCCAAAGGGCCTTGTAAAATTCAAAAGGGAAACCATCAATCCCAGGGGCCTTGTCATCAGCTATGGAATGAATGGATTCTTTAAGGTCTTCAAATTTTAGTAATTGGTCACAAAAATATCTTTGGGCTGAAGATAGCCTATTTGGCATGACAACAAGGCAATAGCCTATTTGGAATGACAACAAGGCAATCCTGAAGGGCTTGCTGACGCATAGGCGTAAACTCCTGAGTAGTGAAAACTTGCTTATAGTGATGAATAAAGGCCTAAAGAATGTCAGGTAGCTCATACAAAACCTGAACTCCATCTTTAATTTTTTTTAATGCTTGGAGATGAGTTCCTGGCACATGGGGCCAAAAAAACTCCTTGGAGGCATGGTCACCAATTTTTAACTACTGCAATCTATCTTTGATTTGAGCACCTATGCCAACATAATTGTCTTCAACTTGCTTTTTGTGTCTTAATTCTACCACCCTGACTTGTAATGATGGGGAAAAAGGGTTGGCAACCAAAGCCTCAGTAGTTGAGCGTAGGTCAGTTGTGGTAGCCTCATAAGACCACCGATGAAAAATGGCTAGCTAACACCCATAAATGTGCAAAAATATTGCCATGTGAGTGATAACATCATTCCACCAATTAATCCAGCCTGTATGATGAGTTGGTCTGCACTCCAAATTCTAGACTCTACGAATGTGGGCCGATGTGGGTTGATGACAAAGCAAGGAAATGTTAAAAAAGAATTGAGTTTTGCACACCCAAGGGTATCTTGTCTCCCATTCAATGCGAAAAGAAATGGGGAAATGATCTGACAAGGTCACATCCACTAATGACTTAACTAGGAGTGAAGAGCTTTCAAAAGAGAAAAAATATTGAGCCGTGATTGTAGCGTGATCAAGGTGTTTAAATATTCTATCAAATTTGGCCCTACAATTACACCAAGTGTGCCAGATAGAATGAGAATGGTGGCGTCCAATATTGGGATCAAAGAGCCCCAATTTATTACGCATGTAGAACCATACCTCCCTTTTGCTAGCTGCCCATTTGAAAGGAAAGATGTCATCTTTATCATAAGCCATCTCAACCATATTGAAATCCCCACACAATAACCAAGTGGCAATTGGAAATGAATCAACAATCCAACGCCAAAGCACAAAGCATTCCACAACATCATTAGAAGCATAAATATTAATAATCCCAAATGAATGATTATCAATGTTGAGAAGGATCTAGATGAGCCGATGTGTGGGGTCAAACCCATGGTTGACCACACAAGCATGCCACTATGGGGAAAAAAGGGTGACAAATCTACCACGCCCAACTTCATGATCAATACAAAACATTTGACTGGTTAGCAAAATAGAGCAACAAGTCGATGCGAGCAAAAAACTAGAAATTTTAACTTCTTGGAGACAAAGCACTTCAATACCAAAATATTTCTTCAAAGTATCCCTGGAAGAATAGTTTATAGAGAGGTCTGTCATAACTCAAACATTCCATGAGAGGAAATTCATGAGTGAAACTCCTCCATATCATCAGAGTTCATTTCCTCTTCATTCAGAGAAGAAAAGTGATTTTGCAGAAACTCTAGTGGAATTGACCCAATTTGAATAGGAGGAGAAAAAAATATGCATTTCTCTTGCACATATTCACCTTCTTCTAATGGTGGGAAAGGACTGCAAGACTTCCTTTGAGCTCCCAACATGGGAGGAGAAGCGTTTAGTGTGCCATCATAATGGTAGCAGGTCGAGGCATAGCCTTCGACCTAGACAATGCTGGAACATTATCAGCTTCGACCAGAGCCTCTTTCCCCTTCATTGAAGGGTTTGAAACATTCTTTGTTGGATCAGGGGCTTTGGAAGCTGACCTAGAGCCAATGGAATTATTTTTTTGATTCGTAACCATGGTCCATTTTTCATCAAGTTTGGTAATATAATTATTTTCCTGACGAGTCTTTTCAAATTCTCGTGTCAGAGGAGTATGAGGAACTTCCAAAGGGAAGTCCTTGATCTTGTGGTCTATGGACTGACACCTATAACACATGTTAGGAAGATTAAAATAAGTAACCTTCTCAGTATGCCAAAGAGCTCCAATTTTAATGTCAATGGAGTCCTTCAAATCTTGGGAAAGGTCCACTTCAATACAGACCTATTTCTGGGGTTGGGCCTAAAAAAACCTATATGGCTCAATACAAATGACTATCCCTAGAGATGATGTAATATGATTCAGAAATGGCACACAAGGAAAGGGTAAACCGGGAAACTCAATCTAGACTATGACCCATAACTTGGTGTCATCTGAGACAATGAAGTCTTGGGTCCATTCCTAGAACAAAGAAGACATGACATACTAGGGACCATGTGTCAAGATTTCCTAGGCATGATTGACCTCCACAAAGAAAAACAAGAAAAAACCCTTGGTTAAGTTTTGGACCATATCAAGGTAGACCCCATGAGGGACCCATGCCTTGTTGACCAATTACTTAAGCACACTTTTAGGGGGAGTCCTCCCAACAAAATACCAAACAAGGGTGTGTTGCTCAAGCCATTAACAAGAAGAATCAAAATCAGACAAAGGTAAAACCACATCAGTTGGGGAGTCAAAAGACTTACCTCGTGAAAGAATTTCAGAACAAATTTTTGGGAATATTTGTTTGGAGGAGAAGCCATTGAGTAGAGCTATCAAACTGCCAAAACTAGGATGAATTTCTGGGTTAGAGCCAGTTGAAGGCATATTAAAACAAAAAAACTATAGCAAATGCGGTCCTACACACACGAAAAAGAGGAAATTCCTATGTAGTAAGCACAACATTACACAAGAGGGGCCAAGAATGACCACAAACACAAGAAAACCCTAGTAGAGCTCATACACCTTCCTATCGACGACCAAAATCTATATATTTATTTTTCATTTCTTGTGAATGTAGGTTTTTCACTAAAAATCAAGCTCTTTATTTTGCACATGTGGAAAAATAGTGGATTACCAAAACAAAATTAAAAAAAATATACATGCACTTGATATTGATGTCGTTGATCCAACAAAAAAATGAATTTTGATACATACAAAAGAAGTGTTAGAAAGTAAACTTATGTCTAAATTGTAATTGGTTTGACTTCAAAACTTAATTAAGAAAAAATATTCAATAAAACACTATAAAACCAATTGCATACACTAGATATCATAGTTATGAATCTAAATTTGATTTTTTTTTTTTTTATCCTTCATAGAAAAAATGTTGTGTTAGCAAGTACACATCACTCTTTAAAAATGGTGTTTACTGTTAAAAATTAGATTTCAAAGGGGATGCAAAAAGAAATGCAATCCAATTCCAAATTTTTAAAAATATATATATTTAAAATCTACATAAAAGATGTCACAAATCACTAGTTTACATCATCTTCAAATTCCTCATGGTTTAGCAGCTATATGTGCTAGAAAGTGAAGATTTAGTTAAAAAAAACTTAGCTCAATGTCAAGTTTGGCCAAAAAGTGTAAACCACTATTGTGGGATCACCCATCCATATGTGTTCAAGGCATCAGATTTCATTTTGTCATCAATAATTAGAATTTCATGCATTCTTTGTAGTAAATCTTCCCATACATTGTCAGTCACCTTCTTCCTTATAGTTTCTTGACATAAGAGAGGGGAACCAACCATGTGAAGGCTCCAAGTCATGAAGGGCTAAGAGCAGAGGTCTACCCTAACTTACCTCACTCTAAAGGATGTCTTGGGGTGAGGATCAAGAATGAAGAACACTATATAGTACTCCTATCACTCTATAGACCCAGAGTTTAGGTTTAAGCTAGGTGAGTTGGGTTTTAGAGCTGGTACTGCACCTTAAACAACTCTCCATCCGAGGATGAGAACACAATTCTGGGATGACAACATGTGTTGAAATCTCTTGGGCACACTAGTGTCTGTATGGCTAGAAAATATGAAATATAGTACAAACTACCTAAAAAATAACTATCAACCTAGCTAGTTGACTATGGTAGAAAAATAAAATAAGAAAGTACGATAAATAAAGATGAAGATGATAAAGAAAATAGATAAAGGATAGGGTGATGAAGATAATCTCACAAAAGCGCCAACTCGTCAGCAGTTCCACACGTACGTCCAACTACACACAAACAAGAAGGGGAAAATTGTTGGGGCTATATAAGGGTCTGCCTCAGTTAAACCCCCATTTTGGTGTTTCCACCTCCATAGACAACTAGAAAGTAATGAAGTAGAATATGCGATAAAGAAAGTAGAAAGAAAGGAAGGTTGCAATAAACACTACAAAACAATACTATGCTACTCTATCAAATCACAAAAGAGAGGAGTGAAGTGTTACCACCTCTAACCAAAAGCTCACTAGCCAATGAAGGAGAATGCAAGGTATGGACTCAACAAAGTCACCACAACCGTAGTGGTGATGAAGGGAGGTCACACAAGAATCCAAGCCCACACTTCTATGATATCCTTCACACTTGCAATGTGGAGTTGATGGAAATTCAAATTTGTTGTAATGTTCACAATGGAGTGCTAGAATGCTGCTTGAGAGAGTGAAAATGTGGAGAATGAAGTGACTGAATGTGTAGAGAATGAAATGAAGTGAGATGGATGTTTTTGAAGGTGGGATGAGAAAGAATAGGGTGTTTTCGGGTTAGTTGGTCGAAGAGGGACATTAGAATTCAACCCCAATCAGGTGGATAACACCTCTAGCAACTTCAGACACAAGAATCTGTCAAGGATGGCAACGTGGCACATAGACATCTATGCACTGTGCATTCGTCCTTGAAAAATATTATCTCACCAACACAAATAACAAATGCCAAGTGGAAGGAAGACAGGCAGGTGATGTGGAATTTTTCCTTCGGATTTGATTTTCTAAGGTGAGGGTGCATGAAAGGGGAATTTGCTTAAGCAGTGCAAATTCACTCCTAAACATTTTACCCCCACTTTAGCAAGCACACAAATTGATGAGAATTCACTAAAGTAGATCAAAGAGTTAGTAGGGTTAGAAATTGATAGCAACCAATGGAGGTTCTGCAACACACTCAAACACAATTTCAACCAACAACAACAATTATCAGTTCAACAAACCCTCAAATTCACACTATCTCAACCAATTCACTCAATTCCTTGTAGCATTGGAAACCAAATCAATTGGGTCTAACTTCTCAATGAGATTCTTTTAGACCAAGACCTGAACCATTTCAAGGACCCATCAAGGCACACAATAATATATCAACAAACCAAAATAGGCTTCTTTGTAACAACTTCAACAAAATCAAGTTTTAATGTTTTCTAGCCCTCAAATTATGCCTAATTTCCAAAGGACCTTGCCTCAAGATGTTCCCAAACCTACCAAACTAAATTGGGAAGCAAAATATATGTTATCAAACCAAGGATTCCACCATTTGTTCAAAAAAAATCATTCACCCAAATGCCAAATCACAAAACCCTCCTTTTAAGCCAAGAAACTAGGGTTTTATTGGAAAAAAACACATCAAATATTTAAACAACCTTGAAATTACTTCAAACAGGACCTAATAGGTCTACACATACTCAATACAACATATAATGATGCTTCCCCAACACTATACACACTTTAGCATATAAAAACCTCTCAAATTCTCATGGAAAAATCAATTTTCCAACTTAGGGCTTCATACCCAATACACTTCTCAGCCTCCCCTACACACAAAAAACATGTAAACACCTAAAACTAATTGTAAGCACCCATTCCATTGAGGAACGGTCTTCACAAAAAGTGGAATGGGGTATTTTCCATGTTTATATCACCAAAACCCTTAAAATAGGGCATTCACAACTATACACATAAATTTGGTCTTAAAATCCATAAAATTAATAGGAATCCTATCAATTCACCTTTTTGTGATGATTAACAACTATATACAACAATATTTGAAAAGGTTTTAGAGCAAAAATTAATGTACAAACTGTACACTATTGGTAAATAAAAGAAAACTTCAGAAATAACTAATAAAACAACTTTTATTGATTTTCTTCTTTCTAAACTTCAAAACAACCTTCAATCAATGATTTTACATCATATTTATAATGTTTCCCTCCTAAAATAACTATCCAATTCCATAAAAATGACTTTTGAATTGCTAATTGTTGGCATTCCTCTAAAATATGCTTTTTGCAACTTTTCCAATTTTGCATTTTTTCACAATTAGCAATTTTTCAATATTTTTGCAATTTTGAAAACCAAACCACCTAAACACCTAGGAACCATCAATTATGACCTATTAAAATATCAAATGGTCTCATTGGCCTTATTTTATGCAAAAATTCTAAATTCCTAAAGCCTAGACCTTA
This sequence comes from Sequoia sempervirens, assembly GCA_007258455.2. NCBI lineage: Eukaryota > Viridiplantae > Streptophyta > Pinopsida > Cupressales > Cupressaceae > Sequoia > Sequoia sempervirens. The sequence continues at coordinate 892,690,194 of VDFB02281492.1, forward strand.
ACAACTTTGCTTGATAAATTTTGATCAATGGTTCCCCTGCACCATACACCCTAACTTTGAAGTTTTCCAAGTCCCTTGGAAAGATTATTGTAGCTTTCCCACCTTTGTGGTATTCATGCTTCTTTCCTTATTGCATTTTTTCATCAGGTTCACTTTGATTTTGACTCTCACTATCCTTTTCATTCTTTACCTTGTCTTCTCTTGAATCATGCTTCACTCTGTCATACTATACTATGGGGTGTTTTTCAACTTTTCCATTATCTAACTTTGATGTCACACTCTCCTTTACCTTTGTACACACATTTTCATCTTCTGCTATCCCTTTAATTTTTAACTCTTGCACAACCCTCTACCCCATGCTCTTTTTTCCTTCATTCTTTTCACTGTCAACTATACCATCATCTTTTGCAATCTCTGTTAGACCCGCAACTATCCTTTTCACTGTTCTACCAACTTCACAAACCTCTATCCTCTTATTCATGTTTTGTTACCAATATTTGTACTAACATATTTCAACTGAATCTTCACTCCTTTCACTGCTATAAGACACATGCCTGTCCCTACCAATATTCCATCACTCATTTCTTGCACCTCACACTCACTCTTCATTGTGTCAACTTGAGACTCCATTCCATCTACCTTTCTCTTCCATATGAATGCATTCTTTATGCCATTAGACTGCAAATCATATTTACTCTTCCTATCTACTGTCCTATCTCTATCAAGCCTTGCATTAGCTTCCAAATCTATACTCTTACCTTCATCAGTGTTTACAAACTCTTTTCTGCCTACCATGATGATTTCACCTTGTCCTTTTGTCTCCTCAACCAATGGACTCAAAATGAATGTTCTTCCATCCTTTTATATGGTATATTTATTTTTTCTTCCATTATACATGGCTGACTTGTCAAACTACCAAGGCCTTCCTAGCAACATGTGGCAACAACTCATAGGCAATATATCACAAACAACCTTATACCTATATTGACCAATTTGAAATTCAATTATAGCTTGTTCACTCACCACCATAGATTGATTATCACTAACCCATGATGATTTATATGGATTTTCTCTAGGCACTCTTTCCAAATGCAATTTATCCACCATTTCACTAGATACAATGTTATCTGTACATCTAGAATCAACTATTACCTTGCATACCTTATTTTTGCAATTGTAAATCCTACCAAGCAAAAATATTAGGAACTTTCTTCCATCCACCAAATTCCAAGATACCCCTTGTGCACTCTATAACCTCCTCTAAAATGAAACTTTCCCATCTTTGTTGTTTAGCTCTTCTTGATTCTCATTTGTTTGTCTTGGATTAGAGAAAGATCCTCTTCCTCTTGTTATGCTACCTCTTCCTCTAACAATCTTCTCTTGCCTTCTCTTTACTTTTTCTTCATCCTTCAATGCCATTTGATAACATTCTACATTCCTAGGATTTGTTAAAGCTAATTCATCCTGTATGTTCAATCTCAAACCACCCAAGTACCTAACAATTTTCTCATCCTCATTCTCATTATGGTTAGATCTCATACTTAATTTGTAAAACTCTTTAGTGTATGCATTTACATCCATTTCCTTTTTCCTTAAACTTCACAACCTTTTAAACATTTTAATTGAATAACCAAAAGGGAGAAATTTACCTTTCAACTAGGCTACCATCTTGTCTCATGCCACAATTTTGGACTTGCCTTGCTTCCTTATTTATAACTAAAAATAATCCCACCACAAAAGTGCATGACAAGTTTTAACTTTTTTTTTGCAATCTTGACTCTCTGTTCCTTTGGAATGTCCTAACACTCAAAATAGTTGTCCAAAGATGATATCCAATCTAACAACTCTTCTCCATTCAAATTTCCACCAAACTTTTGAACATCAATTTTCACCTTATACTTGTCACCTTTGACTACCTTCAACAATTTGGCCATTCTCTAATCTTCTAGATCAAGTTCTTCTTCAACATCTTCAAAATCTTCTTCATCTTCTTCATCTGAATCATTGCTTTTAGCATCTTCTCTTCTCTTGTTTGTCTCTAAGGATGCCAATCTCTCTTTCAATTATTTGATCTCTCTAATGTACTGACTCTTCAAGTCATTCACTTCCTTTTCCACATTCTTTCCTTTTGGAGGCATCTTCACAATCTTGCCTCTTCACCTTCTAATCTTTCTTTCACAAACTACTATCTTCTACCACAAAGATCTACTACCTTCAATCTGATACCACTTGATAGAAACCAAGGGAGGTCCTGCAACACACACAAACAAAATTTCAACCAACAACAACAATTATCAGCTCACCAAACCCTCAAATTCACACTATCTCAACCAATCCACTCAATTCCTTGTAGAATTGGAAACCAACTCAATCGGGTATAACTTCTCAATGAGATTATTTTAGACCAAGAACCAAACCATTTCAAGGACCCATCAGGGCACACAATAACATATCAACAAACCAAAATAGGATTCTTTGTAACAACTTCAACAAAATCAAGTTTTTACACTTTCTAGCCTTTAAATTATGCCTAATTTCCAAAGGACCTTGCCTCAAGACGTTCCAAAATCTACCAAAATCAAATGGGAAGAAAATTATATGTTATCAAACCAAGGATTCCACCATTTTTTCTTAGAAAATCATTCACCCAAGTGCCAAATCACAAAACCATCCTTTTAATCCAAGAAACTAGGGTTTTATTGGAAAAAACACATCCCATCTTCAAACAACCCTGAAATTACTTCAAAAAAGACCTAATAGGTTTGAACATACTCAATACAATATCTAATGATGCTGCCCCAACATAATACACACTTTAGCATATCAAAACCTCTGAAATTCTCATGGAAAACTCAATTTTCCAACTTAAGGCTTCATACCCAATACACTTATAGGCCTCCCTTGCACACAAACAAAATGTACACACCTAAAGCTAATTGTAACCACCCATTCCACCAAGGAATAGTCTTCATAGAATGTGGAAAGGGGTATTTTCCATGTTTATATCACCAAAACCCTTAAAATATGGTATTCACAATTGTACACAAAAATATGGTCTTAAAATCCACAAACTTTACAAGAATCCTATCAATTCACCTTTTTACGATGATTAACAACTATATACAACAATATTTGAAAATATTTTAGAGAAAAACTTAATGTACAAACCATACACTATTGGTAAATAAAAGAAAACTCAGAAATAACTGATAAAACAACAACTTTTATTGATTTTCTTCTTTCTAAACTTTAGACCAACCTTCAATCGATGCTTTTAAATAATATTTATAATATTTCCATCCTAAAATAACTATCCAATTCTAGAAAATTGACTTTTGAATTTCTAACCATTGGCATTCCTCTAAAATATGCTTTTTGCAACTTTTCCAATTTTGCATTTTTGCACAATTAGCAATTTTTCAATATTTTTGCAATTTTGAAAACCAAACCACCTAAACACCTAGGAACCATCAATTATGACCTATTACAATATCAAATGGTCTCATTAGCCTTATTTTATGCAAAAACTCCAAATTATTAAAGCCTAGACCTTAGCAACTTTGCTTGACAAATTTTGATTAGTGGTGCCCCTGCACCATAAATGTATACCTGAATTGTTGAGGAAGCAGGCCATGATCTGGAGAACTCAAAAGTTTAGGGTAATAAATCAATCCATAGGTACTCTCCTTGGGGATTTTTGAACAAAAGGACTCCATAGCCCTGCAAAACTATGAAGTTGCACAAAGTACACTGAAGGCCCTCAGACCAATGATGGAAAAATCCCATAGGATGAAAGTGTCTTACAGGCTCACAGACCTACAAAAAGGAAACCCCCAAGTTCTCTCTCATGAGGGAAGCCTAGTGAAGTAAGCACCTTATAGGCTCATAGACCTACAAGCAGGAAACCCCCAAGTTCTCTCTCATGAAGGAAGCCCAGAGCAAGGGGACATTGTAGAGTCGAACAGGAAAGTGGCTTCACGAGCGCACCTACAAAGCAACATGTTAATCTATAGATAAAACATACCAAGAAACAAGAAGCATTCTCATAGGTGAACAAGCAGATAGTCACACAGAAAGTCAAAAAATTGAAATGATTTCAAAGGGGTCACCTGGAAACCCTTCAAAAGAAGAGGGGTCCACTCAAGGGACACATTGTTTGAAAGTGTATAAGAGGTGTTTTTTCTCAAATCAATTCATCATCAAGGAATCCTTTCAAAATATGTCCACTTCATCAAGGAATTCTAAAGGAAGAAGATTCCCCCTCATGAGGGGAAGGTCAAGGCTTCTCCCATTGGAAAATTTGTTCCCACCTTAGATGGAATTTCTCAAGTTCTTTCTTCGTGAACCCATGATGAAGGAAACACATTCTACTAGGGGTCCAAGTTGAGATTGTAATTCTTGAAAAAAAGCTTGCAAGGATTTTCAAGAAAAGATTTGCAGGCAACAAATTCATTTTGTTTAAATTGAAACATTGTGAAAGTAACGTTGTCACACATATGAGGGAAAACTCAAGAAAAGAAGAGAGAAAGATAAAAGAGTGAAAGAGAAATAGCATGAACAAGAGACACAGGGGTGATATGATATTTCAGGGTTAGAACAACTCATATATATATATATAAAAGTATAGTAATATTATATAAATGAACTGTCATGAACCCCCTACTATATCAGACCATGTGATGAATGCATGAGAAGAAAAAGTAAAAATAAAAAAATGGGTCAACATGGAAGGGGAGCCTAAATTATCCCAATGCTTTGCATCGTCCCGAATTTTTGAAAAATAAAAACACATAATAGAGGAAGAATGATGATACAAATAGAAGAAGGTTTACGAAAAAAATATCACTCTTGTATCCAGGCACCAAGGGTGACAAGGGTCATCTAGGAACACATACCACAAGGATGTGGGAATACATCATGACACACATACTTCTAATATAAAGATAAAGAAGGGGCCTCCCCCTAACATTCATGGACTAAGAGGTCATTCGCTTCCCAATCTAGATCATTATAAGGGGAAGACGAATGAGCCGAAAATGGTGGAATATTAAGGGGAGGAGCTTCCAACCCTCCCACAACAAGAGCTAGGGAAGAAGGCCCTACAAGGTCTTCTTCACTAGGCTCTTGTGGAGCTATGGTCAACAATTTCATGAAGATCACCGACAAGGCCGAAACTTCATCCAAAGAGTTAAACATGCACTTTCTAGAAGTGGCATGTCATACCTCAATAGATGGGGAGGATGACACCCAAGATTCACTTCTTGGCTCATCGAGTGACGTAGGAGTGGTGACAAACTAAGGAGAAGCCAAAACTTGTTCTATCACTAGTATGTATCAAGCTAGTGTGGGACCAACCTTTGGAGAAGGTGGGCTCCTCTTACACCTTCCATTACTAGAAGGGACAACCTTTGCCTTTTGATTCATCAGGGGATGTGAACTCCCCACAAATAAGGCAAGAGGCACGAAGGAGGAGGAGAAAACTATGATGGAAACCACCGAGGTATTCAAAATGTCCATGGGTTTAGGGAATGGTAGGATGTCTAGAAGGTACATCAATAGTGGCAGCTTAACTAAGGGAGCAATAAACATCTACACCTTTTTGGGGTCAGGTGTAATCACACTCATAGAAGGAGCTGAAATCGATACTAAAGTTGACTAAATGGAAGTAGAGGGGAGGAGAGAGGAGGACATGTCAGGAGGCCTTGAAGTAGGGGCAATCATCTCTTCTTCCTTTTTTTGCAAAGCGGCTTGCTTAGCCACTAGAGCCTTTCGTTGGTGCTTGTGCTCACATGTAAGGTGGTTTCTATGACTCTTCGAGCTAGAGTTCGGGTGCTGCTAAGGGATAGAAGGCTCCTGCTTAGGAATAGGGGTGTCTATCATAGTTGTTTTTGTTGGCATGTGGCAACTGATCATGCTATACTGTACACCCCGACATGTATCCTTGCCACCGAAAAAGGGAAAAATCAATGAAAAAAGAAAAAAACTCAATTTTGTAGAACCCTAATCTGGAAGCTTCTAAGCTTGTTAAAAAGGGGTTCGAATGGGGGTTATAGTATGATGAAAAACGTGATTATTCACAAGATTGTAATAGGTTTTTGCACTGGATAATAAAATCATTGGATGGTTGCAGTTTGGTAGTTGTAGTCCAGGTTGGGTGAATTATGTTAAATTCTCTATGTTATAATTTATTCTGTGTGTTTTAGTTTCTCTGTTTATTAATTAAATATGAATTTAATTGTTAGATATCTTCCATTTCTAACCCTTAAAAGTGGTATCAGAGTGGGTTGTGTTTTTTGATTATTGTCTATAGGAAGGTCTCATAGTTGAGTGGGGGTAATGGCATATGAGGGTAAGAAGGTTGAGAAGTTTAATGGGAAAAACTATCAGTTATGGAAGATGCAGATGGAGGACTACCTCTATCAGAAGGATTTATGGTGGCCATTGGAAGGGAAAACCAAGAAACCTACAACAATGTCTGATGAGGACTAGGAGATTTTGGATAGAAAGGATCTTGCCAGTATTCGTTTATGCCTAGCACAATCAGTAGCGTTCAATATTACAACAACAAAGACAACTCAAGAGTTGATGGAAACCATGGAAAAGTTATATGAAAAGTATTCTGCTTCAAATAAGGTATTTCTTATGAAGTGTTTATTTAATATGAAAATGGTAGAAGGTGGGTCAGTTACTGATCATTTAAATGAGTTTACTATGGTCACCAGTCAATTAAATTTCGTAAAAGTAAAATTTGATGAAGAAGTTAGGGCTCTTTTGATTTTGTGTTCTTTTCTTGAAATCTAGAATAGCTTGGTAATGGCTATTAGCAATTCTATTTCTGGTTAGAATACATTGAAATTTGATGTTGTTGGTGTTATTTTGAGTGAGGAAATTCATAGGAAAAGCTCAGGTGGAACATCTACATCAAGCAGTGTTTTGAATATAGAAAGCAGGGGAAAAACAAAGGAGAGAGGAAACAATTCCTGAAATCATGGGAAGTCACGAGGAAAATCAAAGAACAAAATGTCCCAATCTAGAGACAAGCGGGATTGCTGGTACGTTGGTAAGCCGAGTCATTTAAAGAAAGATTGCTGGTCTCAGAAAAATAAAGGAGACACAAAGGAAGGAAGTAAACAGGAAAATTTGGTAAGTAGTAAATCTGATGAGGATGCTTTGATTCTTTCCCTTGATAATGTTGATGATTCTTGGGTGTTAGATTTAGGGGCTTCATTTCATGCTACCCCCCATAGAAGTTATTTTCTTGATTATGTCCAAGGGGATTTTGGGTTGGCTTATTTAGGAGATAATGAACCTTGTTAGATTGTTGGAAAGGGAAGAATCAAGATTAAGTTACAGAATAGGAATCATTGGCTACTACATGAGGTAAGGCATGTTCCAAAGTTAAGCAAAAATTTAATTTCAGCAGGGCAACTAGATGATGGAGGTTGTGTTGTTACATTTAGTGAAAAAAATTGGAAGGTCCTAAAGGGTGCCTTAGTGGTAGAAAAATGTGTGAAAGTAGGCACCTCTTTGTACAGGTCATACTGTTCCTTCTACTTTAATTGTTACAAAAAAAAGGGTCAATGTTCAGGAATAGTTGTTGCAGTTCAGCAGGTAGAAGATCATATAGTTGCTATGTACTCTGAATCAACACTATGGCATAATAGACTTGGGCATATGAGTGCAAAAGGTATGAAAGTAATTCATTCAAATAATGTTTTACCAGGTCTAAAATGTGTTAATATGGATTTCTGTGAAAGCGTGTATGGAAACAAAAGAGAGTAAGTTTTCAAGGATGGGAAGCAAAAGAAAGATGAGAAATTGAGCTTGTGCATACGGATGTATGGGGACCAAGGTATCTTCTCTCGGTGGCTCTCAGATTATGTTAGATTCATTGATGATGCAACTAGGAAGGTATGGATTTATTTCCTTAGGTAGAAATCTAAGTATTTGAAACTTTTAAAAAATGGAGAAGCTTGGTTGAGAATGAGACGTAAAAGCTAAAATGTCGAGATCCGATAATGGTGGTGAGTATTATAGAAAAGAGTTTGAAGATTATTGTTCCTCTAATGGTATTCATAGGCAGAAAATGGTTCCAAGGACTCCACAGAAAATGGAGTGGTTGAGCGCATGAATAGAACATTAATGGAGTGTGCGTGAACTATGAGATTGCATGTTGGGTTGCCTTTAAAAATGTGGGGAAGAGACAAACACCTCTGTATATTTAATTAATAGAGGTCCTTCTAATCCTTGGGTTGTGGTATTCCAGAGGAAGCATGGAAAGGTAAGAAGGTGAGTTATTCTTTTCTCAAAACCTTCGGTTGTGAAGCATTTGCACATGTAGATTCTGAAAATAGAACCAAGCTTGATGCAAAATCAAAGAAATGTATATTTGTTGGATATGGCATTGATGAATTTGGTTATAGGCTTTGGAATTTTAAAAATCAGAAAATTTGTGAGAAGCAAGGATGTCATATTCAATGAGAAAGTGTTGTACAAAGATCTGTTGTTGCAACATGAGAAGAAAGAAAATGATTATGTAGTGTTGGATGATATTCCAAACAATGATGTTTTAGTGGTTCCTCATGTCAAGCAACAACAACAACAAAAATTACCACAAACTCTTGTGAATGTTGAATCTTCAAGGGATAAGTGGACCTCCGTGAAGATTTTCTCTCCTCTTTGTATACTATTTTTACTAATGCTGGTGAACCAAAATATTATGATGAAGCTATGTAGGTGGATACCAAGGTTCAGTGGGAGCATGGAATGGAAGAAGAAATGGAATCCTTGTTGAAAAATCAGACTTGGGAATTATGCAAGTTGCCTACAGGTAAAAGGCTTTACCAAACAAATGGGTTTATAGGCTGAAAGAGGAGGATGGAGGTAAGAAGAGATTTAAAGCCGTTAGTTGTAAAGGGATTTATGCAGGAAAAGGGTATTTATTTTGATGAGATTTTTTCTCTAGTTGTTAAAATGACTTCTATTCATATTGTTTTAAGTATTGTGGTTACTGAAGATTTGTATTTAGAACAACTTGATGTTAAAACAACCTTTCTCCATGGTGATTTGGAAGAGGAAATATATATGGAACAGCCACAAGGATTTGAGGTCAAAGGTAAGGAGAAACTAGTGTGCAGATTGAAGAAAAGTTTATATGGCTTGAAGCAAGCACCTCGGCAATGGTATTGAAATTTGATAGTTTTATGGCTGAGCAAGGCTACAAGCGGTGTAATTATGACCATTTTTTGTTTTATTTTAAGAGGTTGGATAATGACAACTACATTATTTTATGTTTATATGTTGATGACATGCTTGTAGCAGGGTCGAACATGGATCACATAAGTGAGCTAAAACAACAGTTAGCAAAATATTTTGCTATGAAGGATTTGGGGGCAGCAAAAGAAATCCTTGGTATGAAAATTTGCAGAGATATGAAAAACATAAAATTGTTTTTATCTCAGGGTAATTATGTTGAAAAGGTGTTACAGAGATTTCATATGGAGAATGCAAAAGTTGTCAGCACACCTTTGCCTAGTCATGTTAAATTGACTAAGGATATGTGTCCAAAGACACAAGAGGAGGAAGAAAAAATGTCCAAGGTACCATATACTTCAGCTATAGGCAATTTAATGTATTCCATGGTATGCATGAGACTTGATATTGCACATGCCGTAGGAGTTGTTAGCAGGTATTTGAGTCATCCCAGAGTTGAGTATTGGAATGCAGTAAAATGGATTCTCAAGTACTTAAGAGGTGAATCCAATAAATGTTTATGTTTTGGGGGCTCTAATACTGATTTAAAAGGCTATGTTTACTTAGATTTGGCAGGGGATATAGATACTAGGGGGAGTACCACTGGTTATGTATTTACATTTGGTGGGACAATAGTGAGTTGGATTTCTTGATTGCAAAAGGTGGTTGCTTTATCCACCACAGAGGAAAAATATGTTGCTGCAATAGAGGAGGAAAAGGAGATGATATGGCTACAACTTTTCATGGATGAGTTGGAAAAACAACAGGTTAGAAATTACTTGTTTACAGACAGCCAGAGTGCTATACATCTTGCAAAGAATTATGCCTTTCATTCTAAACAAAACACATACAGTTGAGATATCATTTTGAACATTTGGTCAGTGTTGGAGGATGGACAAGTCAAGCTAGACAAGATACATATAGATGTCAATCCAGCAGATATTTTTACAAAGGCGGTGACAAGGGAGAAGCTTAGCTCCTCTTCAGCTTTGGTTGGGCTTCAAGGTTGAATTCAAGTATAACAGAGCAGCAAGATCCAAGGTACTTATTTCTAGTGGGAGCTATAAGTGCAACAGTGTCATCTAGGATTAGTCTCCAAGTGGGAGATTGTGTTGGTGTGGAGCCTGATCAGTCTCCAAGTGGGAGATTATTGGCATGTGGTGACTGATCATGCTATACTGTACACCCCGACATGTATCCTTATTGGGGTCCAGGGTCACGCTGGGCCTTGAGCGAGGGTTCAGGGGCGGCAGCCCCTGAGAAAAATTTTCCTCCTACTTTTTCGTGTCATCATCGAAAAAGGGAAAAATCAACAAAAAAAGAAAAAAACCCAATTTTGTAGAACCCTAATCTGGAAGCTTGTAAGTTTGTTAAAAAGGGGTTTGGATGGGGGTTATAGTATGATGAAAAATGTGATTATTCGCAAGATTGTAATAGGTTTTTGCACTAGATAATAAAATCATTGGATGGCTGGGGTTTGGTGGATGTAGCCTGGATTGGGTGAACCACGTTAAATTCTCTGTGTTATAATTTATTCTGTGTGTTTTATTTTCTCTTTTTATTAATTAAATATGCATTTAATTGTTAGATATTTGTCATTTCTAACCCTTACAATTTTTGGTGGAGGCGCAGACTCCTAAATGGGAGCAAGAGGGAGAGATTGAGAGACAACGGGGGAGTCAATTCTAGTGCCTTGGTGGTGGGCCTCTTCCCATTCACCACTTTAGGGGAAGGAGCAGTGGGAGGCTGCGAAGGCTGAGACATAGAGGATTCTCTGTGGGGTCCCTTTCTTCTATTGTATCGAATGGGCCTAGGCTTCATGGGTAGAACAATAAGCTTGAATGCAGGATGCTTGGGATTTCACCAAGCAGGCACCATAGGGTTCTCCCGCAAATGCAAAGCAGAATCCGATGACACTATAATAGGGAAAGAGGAAGCATCAGGTTGAAGAACATAAGAGGAAGAAGAGGGACCTTGGGAGGGATTCTCTTCTTCTCTTCTACGGGCCTTGGCAACATCATTGTCAGCTTTTAGTCATGTCCTATGTAAAACAACATATGGTGATGAAGGGTACCTTACTCTAGGCATTAGACACCCTTTCTTGTACTTTTGATAAGTTTGGTACAAGAGATCCTTTCTAAGCAGGAAAGGACCAATGGGTTCAGGCCAGAAGTGATCTAGAGAATAGCTGCCATGTGCAACCATGGTCTATAATTGGTGTCATGGATCATATGTACTAAATCCTCATGAATAAACTTCAAACATTTGTGCACAATCGAGGGAATTGCATTCATAGCTACTAACTAGGGGATACCCAGCTTCAATTTGAAGAGTTCAGACCCCAGAATTATGTCAAACAACAGGTTTACGAATTTAGGTCTAAAAAGGACTGACAAAAAAATGCTACTAAGGGGAGGTATGGAAAGTCTATTATGAATATAAATGGTGCACACAGGTGCGTCTGTGGACACTGATTTTGGTATCCATAGTTCTCTAACACCTCTATGGTTTTTCACCTAAAAGGAGAGAGATGGAGCAAAATGTGCAATGTCCCCACTCAAAATCAATGCAAGAATGGATGAAGTATGCCTAAATGCAATAAACTAATAAATTAAATGATTTATTGGTGTAAAACCTAAGAAATGCAAGTTGTTTGAAAACACATTGTGATATGCAGAATGATAGATTAAATGCAATAAAGAACAAGATAAAGATGCTAAACAGAAAACGTGCACTTGGAAAATGATGAAGGACATAGTGAAGATTGTTGATGTCTCTGAAATTCTAGAAAATCTGATTTTCTAACCATCTGGGACACTTACGCCAAGTTGGGTGACTTAGTCCTAGATTAGGGAAACTATTCAGGAGCCCGTTTATTCCAAATGGGTATCCAAATCTACAAAAAATTCTACCAGACAAGTGTAGTGGGACTAAGTCTCCACTATTGGTGACTTAGTCCACTTTGGCTTTTCTAAAGATCTGAAAGTGGAAACAAAAGCCCTCAGTTTGCACTCTGTTTTCTGACGGAAACCTAGATTTGAATTTGTAAAAATACCTACAAAACATAATTTAATTTGGTTTCTAATGGGGGGTTTACCTTGTTCAAAGCCCTAGTCAGTATCTTAACCTTGAAAGAGACAAAATCTACATAAAACCCTAGCCCTAAGTGTGTCTAAGACTAGGAAATTTGAAGTAAGATGTAACCCTATTCTAACATGTAAGAATAAGATGCATAAATGAAACTAGAAATATGTAAGACTTACTCCAAGAGGCACTATATCACATTAGAAATGAATCTTAATGACATGCAAACCTTCCTTAGGCTGAAAATAGAGAGAAAATGGAAGATGGAATCACTTTGAAAACAAGTCCTTAGGCTTGATTTAATGGCTAGTTGCATCTCCTCAACCTAGATTTCTCCATGATTCTCCATAGGCACAAAGTTGAGTCCACGAACGTGAAGTTTTGCCTTAGGCAACGGCTTCTTTTCAATGTTTAGATCTCGAGCCTATTTAAAAGCGGAAAAAATTTTGGAGTGTTTCAAAACGCTAGAAAGTTTAAAATGGGAAAAATTTCCAAAAATGAAACTTCTAATTTTGAAAATTTCATTTGGAAAACAAACGGGATCCCGTTTTGAACTTGAAATTTTGTTTGGAAGAATTTCAAAATGGGATCCCTAAAGCTTTAAAGCTCCGTTTTGACTGTAGAAATAGACTGATAATGATTTTTTGGCTTGTTTTTTGGTTCGGGAAATGGCTTGGGGAAACCTAAGCTTTGGACCTAGTTTGACCTACAACTTAACTTAATGTCAGGAAAATAATGACTTTGGACATATGTTTGAAGACCTATTTTGCAGATTTTTTACGAAAACCCATTATAGATGAGACTTAAGATTCCAAATATGTAATTTTTTTAATAATTTGATTATTTTCTATTTTTCAATTAATTTCTAATGAAACTAGTCCATAAACTTGAATTATCAGTATTTTAATAACTTTTGATCAACATAAAATTTTGATGAACGGATTGCACGAGAGCAAAATAGACAATTCTTTTCAGTTTAAAAAAAAATTAAAAAATGATAAGTTTAGGTCATCTTATGCGTGTTACACGAGATTTTTCAAAATGACAAATATGCCTAATAAATATTTAATAAAAAAAAAAGTATTCAATAAAAAATTATAAAAAAATATTAAAAGCAAGCTTTAGTGAGTCACAAAACTTTTCCCAAAAGGATTTAGAAAAATATGATAATTTAGGTCAAAATATGGATGTCGTACACGTGCATGGTATGGTATAAAAAAGTGACTTTTAAACAGTGGTTTTTAGAAACGCCTATTGAAATTCAATTTTTACAATCTGGGTATTGAAATAAATTACATATTTGGAAACTAGACTCCGAGTACTACATTTTATGATTAGTGACTTTTTTGAAGATTCCATCTCTAAGTGCTTCAAATTTTAAGGTCAAAGTGTCAAATTCTAAAAATCAGGGAAAACACTTCCACTTTTGGCCAAAAAGTGGACTCAACTTCTTGCACACACCATAGGCATCCATGATAAACCCTTTTCAATGTGATATCTTGGAAAAAAAGTGAGCTTGAAGACCTACAAAAACCCTAACTTGCTGCCCTAAAGCTTTAACTTTGCTGTAGATAGACTAATAAATCTTCATGTGAAAGATATTCGATACTTAACTCTTGAATTTGTTTGTTGAAAATGACTTAATGTTGTTAAAAATGACCTAAAAACATATATTGATAGGAATCAATACCTAATTATTCATTATTTTAACAGTTTCACAAGCTGACATCCATCAAATTTTTGAATTAAGTTAGTTGTTTTCCCACTCAAAAGTGAAAAATCCCTCAAAAGGGACTAAGTCGGGCGACTTAGTCCCACCAGGGGTTTTTGAGGTGGGTTTTCTAGAATTTGGGTTATTTTAATGTTGTTTGTTGGGATTTGTATGATTTGTGAGTGGAATAGGCGATTAAGTCCAAAATAATGAGTATTAGGGGCCTATAAATGTTGTTTTTAAGGGGTGATTAATGCAAGTGTCTAAAATAGGATCAAATTAATCGCAAAATTGCCTCTTTGTTCAAGAGTATACAATTTTTGGTGACACATTAAGCCCCCACTTTAGTGCTCATATGACTCTACGTGCATATGCAAACTAAAGGACTCTAAATAGTACACTTTAGTTCATAAAATGATACTCATTCAAAGATGGGAGAATGAGGTCCATAGTGTAGTTATCGACAAAACCACAACATTAGGAACCCCATCTTGCACCACAAATTCATTAGATGTCCAAAAATCCTTTTATCTAACTTCTAGTAATCAAATTTTAGGGTATATGTATGCCCCTCTTTGATTCCTCTTGCTTTACGAAGGTGGAATCAAGATATCAAATTAGCCACATCGAATAAGGAAAATCATATTGTAGGAGATATCCAAGTACCATGCCACATAACAATAGACAATTGATGATGTTGGGTGTAGAATCATGATTCCAATGCATCAAATGGTGTTGAAAACATAGTTCACTAGCACCTGCTATGTTGTTTTGAATAGAAAGTACTTTATTAACTCATAAGATAGTAAAAACCCTAATTTCATACATAAGAGTAAAAAGAGTTAAAAGAGGTAAAAGTGAAATAAATTTTCACTTAATATTTCATTTTAATTTTGTGTAGCATGAGAGTGACAAGTGAAGATGAAAAGATGTGGAGAAGATGAGACTATAGGCCTATGAGATTGGACGTTCAATGAGACTAGGTGGCGCATGACGAGCGTCATCACGAGGTGAGTTGATTCTGCTATGTGTACTTTGTGATTATGCAGCGATTTAATGATTTTTATGCATTTCTAGGTTAATTTAAGATCTTGGAATTTTTTTTCACAAAGTGCCCCCTTTTTCATGAAGTGTCCCACTTTTGCACAAAGTGTCCCTTTTGTTTGCAAAGTGTCCCTTTTTCGCAAAGTGTCTCATTTCTTCACAAAGTGTCCCAAAGGGGTTCTAAAGTATCTAGGGCCTTTAGGAAAGCACACTAGATGAACCTTAGTACACTCGCATGTTGAATAAAGTAAAAATTAAAAATATTAGATGGTGTTTAGAGCATATTTTGTGGTTTAGATAGGTACCCACCCTTTCGTGGCAACATCTAGGGGGTAGGCAGTTGAGTTTTCAAAGATATTTAGCCCCATCACTTACAACGGAGGAGATATAGCACCTACAGGCTATGGGTATCTAATGGGTGTACCTCATGCCCCCCATAAGGTACCATGATGCTCTTTTGATGGCACTCTACGAGTGTGGGGATGTAGACACATGCACATTCAACCTTCTAACAAGTGAGATGACGATTACCTTGGAGGATGTACACCACATTCTTTGAGTTCCTATTCGAGGGGAGAAGGTATGCTTTGAGAGAGACCACACCTTCTATGAGTAGAAGGTGGATATGCAATATTTTCTGGATAGTCCAGTACATGATGAGTGAGTGAGAGGGTGGATTGACTTGGTGATGTTATTGTACTCATGAGCCCCAGTTGTGAGATGGATCATGATGCATACAATGGAACTAGTACTTGTCCCAGATGGGTGGGAAATACACCTTGAGGGAGGACTAGTTCATTTGATACATGGGATGGCAGAGCATTAGACAGTATACGCTTGGGGCCAATGTATCCTAGCTCATTTATATTATGATCTTGGTCAATTTTTCTTTCAGGAGGTAGACAACATGGTGAACTACACACTTATATAGGTTTGGTTCTTGGAGCATATCACGTGTACCAGACCAATTGGCTTCCAATGTGCTAAAATAGTGGGGTATACTCAGGCCTTTGGCTATCCTCTACAATGGTTATTGCAGTATGGGGATTTACATTTTTGGAGAGTGATATTTGAATGACTAGAGGAGGATGAGATCTTATGGAGACCTTATCAACTAATGCTACAATGGCCAAATCACATGAGAAAGTTGAGACCGTAGTTAGATAGATTTCTAGTTGGACGACATGATCATGTAGTACATCCTTTCTACTATGATCGTGTCATGCGGCAGTTTGAATAGATTCAGAGGCCACCCAAGGCACAATCCTTTTTTAGGAAGTTATTGGGAAGTGCCTGAAGACTAGGTGATACAGTGTGGCTCACTCTAGACCATGTTGCCAAGAGCAGTTCTGACTTCTCAGATCATGACTAGCCTCCAATCTCTGACATAGATGATGTCAGTGCTACATGAGATTATGAGGAGTGGTGGATGGTATCACGACCAACTCCCGTATATCTGATGAATAATTTGGTAGGATATGCAAGTCCATTACCATATGAGGGAGATGACAAAGAGGATAGGGCCAAGGAGACATGATACATAGTTGTAGACATATTTAATGATGTCATTGATGATGAGTACGATGAGGATGTACATCTAGACTATGATGGCCAGGAGGGAGAGGAGGAGGAGGAGGAGGAGGATGAGGATGAGGAGAAATAGGAGGATGATTAGGAGGGGTCACCCCTGAGTGAGAGTGATGAGGCAGTGGATGAGGATCAACATGAGTGGGGAGAGCCCTCGCCCATTCATATGACGAGATCATGAGCGACAACTGTTGCAGGCATCAATACCCACAGTCATGGAGAGGCTAGCACATCTTCCATACCCCTTACATAGGACGATGTTGATATTGCTCAACCTATCAGAAATATAGGTGATGATATTTGATTTGATGCATATACTTTAGTGTTTATGCTCTTTATATATATATCATGATGATGTGTTCTGATTGTGTACTGCTTCTACCTTGCAGGAGTGACGAGAGATTGGTGTTAGCTCTACCATCAAGCAGCTATAGAGATAGTGCCAACATCTATTGACGAGGAGGAGATGGACTTAGATTATGTTCCCCCACCCATTATGGAGTAGGATCTAGAGCCAGTCAGACTATTCGTGAGGTTACAAGAAACATATGAGAGACTGAGGAGATGACTCCACCGAGCTGAGACTATAGGACAATCATCCCAAACTCTAGCAAAGGTTGAGAGACTAGAGGCAAAGGTTGCATGGATACAAGTGGAGAGGGAGTAGATAACAAGGGAACATCAGGTGGCCCTTGGAGAGATATATGGCTTAGAGTTTGCACTTAGATTCAGCACATCACAGTCACGATCGCATACGACTGTCTCCCAACATCTTGCTATTAGATCATGAGTACCAAATCTTGAGGGGTCGAGTACCCACAAACCTTAGTGATATTTTATATTTTTATGATATGTACATGAAACTTTGGATATATATATGAGCATTTGATATTTTATTATTTTTCTCAATGTGTTTAAATGTTAAATAACAATGTGATTAATTAAATAACCTTTGTAAGATTACTTAATTAATGTCTTCATGATTTAGAAAAGCTTATGTGATCTAATTAAAACTTATTATAGTTTATGTTAGATACGACATGATGATTAAGTATGTTATGCTAAATTAAATGATGTAACTTATCATAACACATGAGATGAATTTGAATAGTATGAAACCTAAAGTAATTATAAAACTAAATTATAGAACTACTTTACTGCTCAAGACATATGCGTAATTTTTTTGTCAAGAACAAAGTAGTGTGAAAGCATATACGATATGACCCAATAGCTTTAACATCACTGCTTTATCATTCATACTATTCAAAAGGATTAGACATAATACTGACGTAGATGGATGACATTGATAGGTTCCTTAAGGGGTGTGCCATCTAGTTCTATTAAGACATACACACCAGACCCAAAGCTTTTGTCAAATATGTATGGTCCTAACCAATTAGGACTAAATTTTCCTCTTTCATTTGGGTCGGAATTGACATTACATTGATTTTTTAGATAGAGTTAGGTCACCTTTGTGGAATGTGTGAGGGATAATGTTGAGATTATAATAGCATTGTTTTCTTTTGCAATAAGATTGAAGATGTTCAAGAGCGTTAATGCATTGTTCATCGAGCATTTCAAGCTGGTGTAATCTTTGTGCCGTATAAGTGTCAATATCAACAAGACCTTGAAGAGAAATTCCTAATGTTAGGATTTCTAACTCCAAGGGCATGATTGCCTCGATACCATAAACAAGGATCTAAGGTGTGGTTCTAGTAGAGGATTGAACACTTGTGCGATACGCCCAAAGTGCATAGTGTAATTGTGTGTGCCAATCCCTATGATTGTTATTAACAGTTTTCTTCAAAAAAGTTTCAAGGACTTTATTAGTTGGTTCAGCTTGACCATTAGATTGTGGGTAATAAGGTGTCAAAAAATGATGTTGGATATTAAAGGTCTCCAAGAATTTCTTCACATCATTATTATTAAATGGTGTACCATTATTAGAGACGAATGTGGAAGGGAGTCCAAAGTGAGCAATAATGTTCTCTAGAATGAAATAAAATATTACCTTAGGTGTTGTAGATTGAAGAGGAATAGCCTCTACCCATTTTGTGAAGTAATCAGTTGCGGTGATGATAAACATATGTCCAATAGAAGATGGTGGTGAGATTTTTCCAATTATATCCAGGCCCCATATAGAGAATGACCAAACAAGGATTTGGGAATGCAACTTAGAATCAGGAGCATGGAGTAAATGGCTATGTTCTTGACATTTGAGACACCATTTAACATATGCATAACAATCATTTTTCATATTTTTCTAGTAGTAGCCCACGTATGAATGAATTTTTATGCTAAGGTCTTTGCTCCAAAATGACCTCCACAACTGCGTGCATGAGCTTGCTCGAGTGCCATATTGATTTTGAAATCCTTAAGACATCTAAGTAAAATTCCATCAAAGGATCATCTATATAACACATTGGCAAGAATTATGTACTTGGTGGCTAATTGATTTAAATGAGCTCGGGTATTATTTGTTATAAGCTCGGGAATGGTACCATCTTTTAAATAATTATATATGGCGTCATACCATTCACTCAAATTTTCCTTGATTGTTGTTAATGCGTCTGCAGTGCTATCATCAATTGATGGTTTTAGGATTGGATGAACAATGAATGCGACATCTTGTGAAGGATCTTGTGGTGATATAAGAGAAGCAACACTCACCATTGCATTCACATGCTGATTATCTTTTTGTGGGAAGTTGTCAATGGTGAATGATTCAAATTGTGCCAATAAGGTCATTGTGAGAGCCTTATATTTCAATAATTTTTCATGTTTAACTTGATAAACACCGTTTATTTGTTTGATAAATAATTGTGAATCACCAAAGATCTTAATATCTTTGATGCCTATGATTAAAGCAACATGTAATCCAACAATTAATGCCTCGTATTTAGCTGTATTATTCATACATAGAAAATTTAATAGATATGACAAGGGAATGGGCTTTCCTTCGGGAGGAACTAATATCACTGCAACACTAGAGCCTATTCTACACTTGGATCCATCAAAGTATAATTCCCATGTAGGAACCTCTATTGTCAACACACTATCATTAGGAAAAGTGTCATTGCCAGGTAGTGCTAAAGGAGAAGGAGCATCAACTAAGTGGTCGGTCAAGGATTGGCCTTTGATTGCTTTTTGTGAAACAAACTTAAGGTCAAACTTAGTCAACAACATTACCCATTTATCTAGATGTCCTAATAAGTCTATTTTAATAAAAAGATGTTTGAGAGGATCAAATTTTGTCATGACTTGTATTTCGACATTTAGTAAATAATGTCACAATTTTCTAGTAGCAAATACAGGAGCCACACATTATTTTTCAATTGGTGTGTATCGTTGTTCAAAATATATTAGAGTTCTACTAATGTAATAAATAGGGTGTTCTTTTCCATTAGCATCTTGTTGAGCCAATAATGCTACAAGAGCATGGGAAAACACAACTATGTAAATGATGAATAGTTTGTTTAGCATAGCGGGTTGTAAAATAGGCAGAGTTGCAAGGTATTCCTTCAAACTCTCAAGCCCTATTTACAATCCTCATTCCAATCAAAATGCACATCCTTCTTGAGGAGATATGTGAAAGATAATGTTCGATCAACTAAGGAGGCGACAAAATGATGGATGACTTGAGTTCTTCCTTGTAACATGCACAATTGGGAAATGTTCCTAGGAGGTGGCATGTTTATGATAGCATCAATTTTCTTTGTGTCCACCTCAATGCCTTTGTGAGATATGATAAACCATAAAAATTTTCCACTATCTACTCCAAAGACACACTTTTTCAGATTTAATCACATGTATTTATGCATTCGTTAAAATATGTTTTGAAGGACATTCACATTGTATTGTCCTATTAAGGATTTGGCGAGGATTTCATCAACACAATCTTCCAAGATTTTATGTATGTAATAATGAAATATCAATGTCATTGTTTGTTGATAAGTTGCACGTGCATTCTTTAATCCAGAAGGTATCATAACCCAACAAAAGGTTACCCAAATAGTTGTGAATGGTATCTTATATTGATCTCGTGGGTTAATAAAGATTTGATTATAACAAGAAAATCCATCCATGAATGACAACAAAGCATGTCCAACAATTGATTCCACGATCATGTCAACATTAGGAAGGGGAAAATAATCTTTTAAAGAGGCTTTATTCGAGTCATGAAAATTCATACATATCCTAATACAATTATCAGGTTTAGAAGCTGCAATAATGTTTGAGATCCAAGGGGAATAATCAATAGGTTGAATGAAACCTACATCAAGGAGTTTTTCAAGTTCCCCTTTAACATGAAAGGCTATCTTAGGGTTCATTTTTTGTATCTTTTGGTGAACAAGCTTAGAATTTTTAGCAAGAACAATTTTATGTGTTACTATCTTCGAATCTATTCTTGGCATATATGAATATTTCCAAGCAAAAATTTTAGGAAAATCATGAAGCAAGGTTGTAGTATCCTCTTGTTCTTCATCATCAAGGTACTTCCCAATATTAATGACCTTTTTTTTATCATCTATGTCCATTGGTATATGAATTATATCCACTAAGGGGAGTGCATTTGACTTAGGAAATTTAGGATCATATGATTTCATGCTTGTGTTTGTCTCATTGGTATCAATATCCTTTTTCTTGGTACTAATTGCAGTGTAGGTAAATTTTCTCTTGGAAGAAGATTTCTTATCAGAAGCACCTAACATTTGTTTCAAAGCTTCATCATTGTAAAATTATTCCCATGATGGTGGTAAATCCATATTGAGGAATTCAAGATGCTTTAGTGTAAGACCGATTCTTGGTTTACATGTGATAGTATTTATGTTGAGCGATGGTCGTAGAGTTTCTTTTGTTGCCTTAGAAAAAAAAATCCCAAACCAGTTTTCATCTCTTGTGTATTAGGTTCTATAGGAACTTGAATTCCTTGTTCATGTTTTCCACATCCTTTACCATTGTATCCCAATTTTTTCACAAGCTCATAACCTCGTCCATAAAGTCTTTCCATTTCCTTCAAGTTTGGTTGTTGTTGATAATCTATCTCATCAAAATTTGTTGTGTATGTTGTAATTTCATCCAAAGTAGATGAGGTAGATGCTTGGGAAGATTCTTCCAAATTATGAGTTGACATAACCATGGGTTTTTCTTGTTTTTCATCCTCTCTTCGTGTGATTATGTACTCACCCATAAATGAAGGTGTGAATTCTAATGTACCTGAATCATCACCTAGAAATTTAGACATTGGTTCTTCTTCTTGTTTTTTGGTCTCAAGGGGTTCTATATGAGATATTGGAATCAAAGTGTTCAGAGGACTTGTTGTTCCTTTTTCAAGTTGTAAGAAACTTTCAGGCTCGCGGTCTATTTCAACTTGATAAAATTTGTTGTTATAGACATATTTCATTATTCGATGAAGGGTCGAAGGCACCGCATGCATCTCATGAATCCATGGTCTTCCCAAAAGAAGATTGTACGAAAGATCATAGGGGATGACATGAATAGGAGTTTGCAAAGTAGCCATTCTGACTGTAATAGGTAAAGTAATTACATTGAGTGATTGCTTTGTGATATTGTCAAATCCTCTAATAGATAAGGAATCAGGTTTGATTTGCAATTTATCCACACATATTCTAGCTAGGAGCCTTACACTGCACACATTAACGGTAGATCCATTTTCAATAAGGGTCCATTTGATGCCTATTCTATTGTATTGATCAATTATCATAAAGGCCTTATTTTTCTTCCTTAATTCTAATGGAGGGAGCTCATGTTGATGAAAGGTAATGTCTACATTAACCACATTCATTCCTTATATAAGAGCTGGCATGCCATTTTTATTTGTACTAGGAGGAACCACTATTTGTTGCAATGTTGTCTGGAGCATTGAATGATAATTTGGTGAATTCTAAAGAAGGTCCTAGAGGGATGTCTTTGTAGGAGTATTCTAAAGTTGTTCAACAAGATAATACTCCCTAAGGTGTGAATTTAAGCGAGGAGCACTAGGCAAGATGGGATTGGGTAAAGGTAAGGATGTTGGGTTGGGTTGTTGTGGTTGCAGATTATTTCTAGTGTATGTGTGTGAGCAAAAACATCATGCTTAGGTGGGTAAAGGGTAACCTCAGGTTTAGGTGGAGGTTGAGGTTTATGTGAAGGTGGGTAAAGGACAAGTTGTGGTAGTTGCTTTGTTTTAAGCTTGGGCAATGACCATGAAGGCGGGGCCCAATAGGCAGACAAACGATCCATAAAGGCTGTTTGAAATGGTGAAGCCAGGGTGAAAATCCATGGACGACGGTCTGTGAGGAGAACTCTACAATGGGTTGGGACTTAGGCAGTTTTGGTGAGGTCAAGTTCAATTGGCAATGAATGGGGCGGGACCTGCCTATCAGGAGGACGGTACTAGACAACCATTTGAAATGATGAAGTTTAAAGGGCATTGTGCAAGCATAATCCCATGCTTGCAGACCCAAGAGGGTCAAAGTATCTCCATTTTGGGCTCATGAATTTTAGCTAAGTTAAGGATGGCCAAGTTGAGGGGGCCTCCTATGAGGGCGGGCCTAATGAAGGTGTTTGTCATCTAATAAAGTTTGAATGTTTTGAAGGAGAGCTGATAGCTGTGGTAATGCTCCAGTCCCATAAGGAATGAATTCCCTGGTCCAAGAACGACAGTGGGAACCTCAAGTTCTGCATGCAACCCATGGGTGATTCTCAACAAATTTTTAAATTCTAAAAGGTGGGTGTCAACCATCGAGGTTTGTTCTAGTTGGTTTCTAAGATTTCTTCCCCAAATTTAACAAATTTTTGTAGAATTTAAAAAAAACTCAAAATATGGTACATGGTGGATGATGAACTTGTAAATCCCGATGAAGATGGATGAGAAAATAGGGAATGAGGGCTTTGAAATGGTGACAAAGCTCGGTAGGTGTGATGGTGGCATGGGTGAGGGCTCTCACAAACTCCTAGAAATCTTGTCGATGAAAATGACAACTCAAGATGGGCTATTTATAGAAAATACAACATTTAATGCCCCTCATTAATGTGGGTGTGATTGTGGCTATGGTAGGTGAGCACATATTTCAAAAATGACGATGGGGACAACGAAGTTCGCTGAGTGGATGACAATTAAGAGCTGGCTATTTGATTGATCGACAATGAAAACGGTAGGCAAGGGAGTGGATCCCACAGGGTGGGAAGACATCGGGTGTTGGCCGCTCGAGGTAGTGAAGGTGCCAGGGAATTCCGCCAAGGGAAGCTTGCAGGGGCAAACCCACATTGCTCGAAAGGAATCCACTTTAAAGATTGAAGTAAAATAGCTAGGGAAATCTCGCAAAGGACTAAGGCCTTGAAAATTTGAGGGTAGCAAAACATGGTCAACTCAAGGTGACTCTTCTAATATTCCTTGACCACTTAGGACTCAAAATATGGTGCATGCAAAAAGAGGCGACAACAAAAATTGACCCAATGAAGCAAAAAAGGGAAAGAGAGAGGGTCCGCATTCTGAATGGGGCATGTGTGCTATAGGAACAACAAATGGTGACTTTGCAGGGGAATGCTCCTGAGTGTTCTAAGGATAAATGCTCATTCAAAATCCAGAATCTCCAGTTTTGAAGACTAGTGGCTGATTTCCAAAAGTGAACTAGGGGACTCAAAGGAGAATGAGATCCTTGGCTGAATCAAATCACAAAAGTGTCTCAGAAGTTTGGGTAAGTAGTGAATTCATTCCTTTTCTTTGGAGACTATAAAAAATGGTGGTCAATCAGACCGAAGAAGCTATGGATCATCTAGCTCTAAAAGTAACTTGGACATTGCTCCACTGCTAGTCAGGTGTCCATCGCCCCAACAGAGTTGTCACTATGACCCCACGAACATTTCTCTACTGCCAACCAGGTGTCCATAGCTCAGGTAGAGTTGTCCACACACCCACACGGTTGCTTGATTTTAACACTTCTTTCTTTCCTTTCTTTTAATATCCTTTTGATACTATTTCTTTCACTCAAGTGTGCAAGCATCGAAGCTTACAATGGGCTTGGAACCATAGTGGTCACTGAAGTAGAGTTATGATTTTTCACTTGTGAGGTCATCATAAGAACCATTGCACAACTCGTCAGAAGCAATTAATGTTTATCTTGTGTAGGATCCGAGACAAAATGTGATAAGACTCAACTAAGGGTCACATTCTAGGTCAAGTCGATGTTCAAATAAGGAGATCGCCCACAACAACAATTAGAGACCAAGAGTTAAATGTGAATAGTTATTCGAAGAACACTAAGGGTGGGAAACAAGGCAAACCGTTCATTGTGTTAAGCATGGCCATCACATCAGAAACATGGAACATCCCTTCAGTGGAACAAAATGGTTGGGAAATGAGCAAAACAAAAGCAACACAAAGTAGTGAAACAAAGAGAACCAAAATAATCCCAAACTAACCTATATATAGATATTTACAAGAGTAGCTCGAGAGAGCTCATGCTTGGAAATAATGCTTCAGGTGCTGCCAATTGACGTGCAATGAGACATCTTCACTGGTTAAGGTCTTGAGGTGAAAAACATTATCTCTAAGAATTTTAGCAATTTGAAAGGGGCCAAGCTAGAGCTTGTTGAATTTTTCATGTCCCTCTTTCTTCTCATGGGACTTGTCCCAACATAGGACCAGATCAACAATTCTAAAGGTGTTGACTTTGGCTCATCTATCAAACCATCTTTTGACCACGCCCTGATGTTTGGAAAAAAATTCAATGGCACGGTCACCCACTTCTTCTAAGTGGAGCAACTCAGCTAAACGAACTTCCCTTCGATCCTATTCTTTGTAGAAGGTACTGATGAATTGGAGAGTGTGTATTTTTAGGTGAACAAGGAATACGAGCTCTAAGCCATAAACAAGGTGAAACAGGGAATCACCCAAGGAGGCCTTGTGGCATGTGCCATTTTCCCAAAGGAAAAAATGAAGCTGGGTATTCCAATCCTTGGGATTCTTATCTAGCAGCTTTTTGATGATAGTGATGAGGTTCTTGTTTGTAGATTCCACCAGGTCATTTCCTTGGGGATAGTAGTTTGATGAGAATTTAAGGGAAATCCCATAGTTGAAGGCCCAACTAGTGAATCTAAGCAAAGAAAAGGAAGGACCATTATCACAGACTAGGGCATATGGGAAACCGAAATGATTCAAAAAGAAACTTTCAAGAAAATTAACAACTACCTCTATAGTACATTGCCTACATGTAATATCTTCTATCCATTGAGTACAATAATCAGAGGTAGTTAGAATGTACCTATGACCCATAGAAGATGGTGGGCTTACTAGACCAATGAAGTTGAGACCCCATTGTGCAAACGGTCTCACCTCCAGGATTGGTTGTAGTAGGACAATATCATTCTTTTCTCTGGTTGTGATGGTCTAGAAAATATGGCACATGTGAACATGGCTGTGAGCATCCTTGAAAATGGTTGGCCAGTAATATCTTGCTCATAGAATTTGATGAGTCTTAGAGGGACCCAGTTCGTGACTAGTACCAAATTTATCATGGAATTCTTTTAGCACTCTTGCTGCTTCTTCTTTTCTGAGACATCTAAGGTGCACTCCTTCATGATTCCTTTTGTAGAGTATGGATCCTTGCAGAATATAGTTGTTACTTTTTAGTCTAAGGGTGCACTTTGGGACTCCCTGTAAGTGAGGTAGACACTTGTTATTTAGCAAGTAGTAAACAATGTCGTCGTACCATTCTTTAGGAGAAAAATCTTCGAGCTGATATTGTTGAATTGTAAGCTCAGGTCCCACTTCAACTATTGTTTCAGCTATCATTCGGGTGAGGGCCTATCCTCGTACCAACTTCATTGGCTAAATCTCCATGTCATATTCTTGTAGCAGGGTGACCCACTTTGCTCTTCATTTTCCCAACTCATTCTACATCAACAATTTTTTCACTGTTGGGTTAGGCATAATGGAAAATACCTTGTTCCATAGGATGTAGTGTCTGAATTTCTTGACTCCCATGACAAGAGCATATGCTTGCTTCTCCACACTATGACATATCAGTTCAACATCCTTTAAGGGAGAACTCATGAAGGCAATTGGATGCTCATTCCCTTTGTCATCTTTTTGAGTCAAAATATTGGCACATGAATGGTCTAAAGAAAATGAGTAAATATAGAAGGGTTTCAGGTAATTAGGACTGACTAGCACAAGTGCTTTAGCAATGGATTTCTTAATTTCTTGAAAGGCTTGCTTTGCTTTCAGATTGCACTCGATTTTGACATCTTGCTTCAACATTATGTTAAGTGGCTTGACAATCTCAGCAAAGCCTGTAATAATTTTTTTGACGAAATTTATCTTCTCGAAGAAAGAAGAAATATTTTAGTTCTTTCTTGTTGCCTAGTAGCTGAATCTTTAAGAGGTATTGGATACACTCGGGGTCTATGGAGATTCCTCATTTTGAAATAATGTGTCCAAGTAGCTTGTCTTCAGTAACCCCAAAATTACATTTCTTTGGGTTAAGAGAAACCTCAAATTCTCTACATCTTTGAAAAACTTTGCACAGATCGGAAACATGACCTACTCACTTCTTTGAGAACACTATAAGATCATCCATGCAAATGATGATAGATTTTCTGATCAGATCCTTGAAGGCTATGTCCATCACACACTGGAAGGTGGCACTAGCATTGATAAGTCTGAATGACATCCTCCTATATGCAAAGGTTCTCCACTTGATGGTGAACTCTGTCTTATGTCTGTCTTCATATTGCACCATGAATTGATTATAGCTAGAATACCCATCAAGGAAGGACATCATCTATGATCCATTAACGATCTGCAATAACTCATCCAATGAAGGAATGAGATAGTTGTCCTCCAAAGCTCTGTTTAGGTTGTGGAAGTCCACACACAATTTTATTTCTCCATTCTTTTTCCTAATTGGGACCAAATTGGCCACCCATGTGGAATGCTTGATTGGAAATATGATTTGGGTTGAAAGAAGCTTCTGCACTTCCTTATATATGATGGGCTCTAGTGATGCATTGATGGGACACTACCATTGTTGGAATAGTCACACATTTGGCCTTAGAGGAATAGTGTGCATGATAATGGAGGTGTCATATGTCTTTAAATATTCATAACTCCATGCTACCACATCATGGTACTTATGCACAACATCGATGATTCCTTTCTTTTCTTTTGACATGCATACCTTGCTAATGAATACATTTTTAACTTCCTCGGCTATTCTGAGGTTGTGGGTGTCATGTTGGTTGTTTATGGAATCCTTATTTTCTTGTTGATCTTGGTCTCAGATCTAATCCAGGTCAAATATCCATTCAAGATGAACCATGCCTCTGGGAATTGTGTTCATTTTGAGATTATTAACCCCTTCTATATCTAATTCAAATTCTTTAGGCTCAGTTTCATCAATTATCTGAGTAGAAAATACATCAGATCCAGTGATAAATTCCAAGATGTATTTATCATCATTGAATACCTAGAAATGGGTAACATTATCTGACATAGATGGGATAGAGGTCAACTCAACAATGAACCTTTTGAGGCCTGAAAGAACAAAGGTTGAAGAGTGCTGGCTGCTTGAGCCAAGGCATCAACAATATGGTTTAGAGAATGAGGGATCAACTATATGTTGAATGCATCTAGGCTTTCTAAAAGATCCCAAACTCTATGCATATAGTTTGCTAACCTTCTATCATGGAAGGAATATAATTTTTTGACTTGTTTTACCACCAATTTTGAATCACCAAATACTTGTAACATTTTAACTTTCTTTCTTAGAGCCATTAAGAGACCATGAACTAACGCTTCATATTCTACTATGTTGCAATAAAATTAAAGCCTATGAGTAGTAAGGTAAATCTTACCCTTAGGACTGATGAGTTCAAATCTGACTCTAGGCCCCTGCTTAGACTTGGATCCATCAAAACACAGTGTCCAAAACTTGGAGGGTCCTTTTCCTTCTGGGCCAATCAAGCCTTCATTCTTTCTTAGTTGTGGACTTGCATTTTTCATTTCTGGAATGAGAACAAGCTCATCATACTAGAGGGTGAGTTGCTAAGTTGAAAACTCCTCTTTAGATGTGGATTTTCCTTTAATGTGCTCCACTACCGTCTGACATAGGAAACACTCAAATTCAGAGTGTGCAACATTAAGAACTCTGCACCAACTAGGAAACAAGAGTTCTTTGAAATCCATTCTTCTTCCCAAACTAAGCTGGTCTTGTATGCATTTTCCTATGAAATCTTGGAAGCCATCTAACAGTCCTAAATTACCATCTTCACTAGATTCATCATTGTATGACTCTAATAACATTTATGTGCTTTGAGGTGCCCAAGTTAAATCAATAGGAGGGCTATATTGCACCAAGAAGACCTCTTTAGTCATCTCTTCTTCTTGAGGCTCTAATTTTCCCTGATAAGTCATGGGGCAATAATTAGCAAGCTCTATTTCAACAAACAACACCTCATTGGTGTTGTTGTATTTTGTAATCATGAAATTCATGTGTGGCTCCCGATCTATGCAGATCTAGTTTGGAAGCCCTTTCCATGATAGCCACATGTGGGAGAAATTAGTTACAGAATATTAATTCAATGCTCAGGTGAAGTCTCATCCTAGGATTATTCCATATGTGTCAGGAATATTCGTGACCTGGATGTCAATACCTTGCTGCACCCTTGGATTTGTAGTGATTTGCATGGGAATATGATTGATTTATCTAATGATGTTCACCTTAGTCTTGTCTAGTTGAGTCACCTTTCTTCTGGAAGGAGTCAGAACAATCCCAAGAGCCTTGCATACAACCAAAGGCATGGCATTGGCTAATTCTCCTGAGTTGATCAAACAATTGTGCAATTTCTTCCCAAATATTCAAATTGTCATGAGGAAGGGTAGTTTTTCTAGCTTTCCTTGGAATAACCCCACAGGCGTGTCAGCCTAGGCCACTTGGTCCTTATCCTTCTCATTGGTATTTTCCTTGGTTCGCATTGGATTTTCTCTTTAGCAGGTTGTTTTACAGTTTTTTGATTGGTAGGGAATTTCTTGTCTTGCCTTAGAGTAAGGAGTCCCATTAATTACCTTGAAGAGGGTGTGCCTAACTACAGGAACCTTGAGTAACTCAAGAGCAGACAAGCTGATTTTGACATTCTTGAACTCTTCAACAACGTACTCCCCCATTTGCTCAATTTTAGCTTCGAAGGATCTACCTATGGAAGAGCTTGCTAGCTGGTTTTGCATTTGGTCTGGCTATTTATTTCTGCTCAAGTATTGTGTAGGCACATGGGTATAGAAGAGTTGTTGCTAGCATTGGGGTTAGGCGAGTTGGTGAAGTTATTAGGTGGAATCAAAGTAGTGAATGATCCTCCTACTTTTCTATTTCTTAAATTATATGGAGATATTCTCTGATGGAACATTTGAACTTCATCTTCACAAGACTCTTCTTCATCTACTAGACCATTATCTACTGAAGTAAAGAGCTGGGATAAAGCTTCTTCGTTACTTACCTCTTTTAGTTCTTCATTCTTTGGGGAAGCAGCCACACTTTCAAGCTCATTGCTCTTACTTTGTAGAAATGGGGGTTGGTTGACCATGAGCATGGAAGAGTCATATGGATCAAACGAAACTATATCTCTACAACTTGCACTATCAATGACATTCTAGACCTACACTTGAAATATCTATGCAACTATGAGGAACTCGGGGCAATCTAGCTTAGAGTGTCTATTTGTTCTATGGATTTGGCACCATCTGGATGAGGCAGTTTCGACGAGATACACTCCACTGGTTGTATTCTCTATATTAGTAGGCTAATCAAGAGGAGTGGGAACACCTGCATTGTTTGGCCTTGTATTCCATGTCCGGTTCTACCTCTGGGAAGGTTTCCTTTCAAAATTATGATTGGAGCTCTACCCTTGATCATAATTCTGCCTTGATGAGGTCACTGCTTCATGGTTATGCCTATTGTCTCAGTTGAGGCTGGCCTAAATGCTACATGAGAAGATTGCAGCTAATTATTTTAGTTCCTGAGATGAGTCATTTTTGTAGAAATTTTTCTAATCATCTTAGTTAGTTCGTCCAACTGACCCTTCTCTGCACTGCTTGGCGACGGTTCTTGGTTTTGGAGAAAGACAGGTTGTGCCACCAGTTGGTTTTGCTGAGCAGGTGGGAATTCTAGCCCTTATAGATATATTGGCTCTTGAGGTTGCCATGAGTAAACTTTCTACTATTGGGGCTGCAAGTAATGCGGCATGGGAGGTTCCTGATTCATGGGCTTCCCTGGGTGAGGCACTATGGGTAGGTGCAATACTTGATTCATGAGGGGCATCTTATGTTGTAGAGCTTGAGTAAGTCCTTGAATCTACATAGGATGGGAAACCTACCCCAAGGAGGACAACGAACTAGAGATGTTTTGTACCAAGTCAGTGCTAGCTACAACTGCCTTAGCATATGCATCCACCAATCTAGTTGGTGGCGGGTTCATTCTTTTCACCAATGCTGTGGTATGGTTGTCTAACAAAACGTAGTAGACAGGTAAGACTACGACATCATTGAGTGCATATGGAGCTTGTAAGCTTATGTATGCCTGATGGAACTAATCATTGAAGGAGCTGATTGGTTCATTAACCTTCCTACGAATCACCATGAATTGCTGATATAGTTATGAGGGGCTAATTGAAACCTTGTAATTCCTCATAAATGCGTTCTTCAAGAGATCCCAAGTAGTAATCGATCCTGTTGTCAAGTTGATGTACCAATAGAAGGCTTCCTCTCCCAAAGAATAAGGGAAAAGCCTACATGCCACGTCCTTGTGATTGATCTACATATCTTTCAACGTCATTTGTAATATCTTACTGTGCTCTTTAGCTATCCTTTGTGGATCCCAAGGGTTGAATTTCACACAAAAGCTCTCAAGGTTGTTAGGCATGTCATGGTAGGCATTAAACAACAAGGGAGAGGGGTTATTCCCAAGCCAGGTGATGAGGGGAGGTAGAGGTGGTATCTACTGTTGAAAAGAAACCTGGGGCTGCATAGGGGCAATGGTGGTTGAGACTGTGCCTTGGACTTGGAAGGCAAAAGATAGGGGCAACACCTCGACTATGGGAAGTGAGTGGTTGAAATGTAGTTTGAGATGGCTGAGTGGAAGAGGTGGAGGTGGAAGAGGGAGGCTAAGTGTGCATTGGATAGAAGGAGAATGGGGGTGAATCAAATGAAGTGGATGAGGAGGATGAGGCCGAGTTCGATATTCGAGTCCTTCTCACCCTTGTAGGGGGTTATAGTTCCCAAAATTACCCTTTGTTGGGTGTGGATCTTAGAACTCTATGGAATCTCTTAGGGAAAAATGATCCAATTCAATCTAGCTTAAGCTAAAAGGAGCCCTCCTTCTAGCGCTAGCTTTGTTGATGGGTGTTTTTGCATCTTCTCAACATAGGTAGCACACAAATGCACTACCTCTCTTGAAAGGAAATCTCCAAGAACAAGTTGCTAAAAATTACCCCAAGGTCTCTCAAGTGTCAGGTCATGACATGCATGTAATTTATCAGTTGGTTCAATGTGATTTTGCTGGTAATCACAAGGCAGCCTGACATGGGTTAAACTGAAGGGGAATTGGATCTTTGGGTGGAGTTCCTAAATTTTCTGAAGTGTTGCTCTATTGCTGCAAGTTCAGGACAACAGTCTCAAACTCCATTTTAATCTTTAGATTTGGCTTTACAATGTGTAATGAACTTTGTTCTAAATCACCTATTAAAAAAAAGGAAAAAGGGCAAGGGAAGGGGAAAGTTCTTAAACCTGAAACTACCTATGAATAGTGATAATGGAGGACCCTACATTGGACAACCTTAACAAAACAAAGTTCCACTTAACTAGATTAGTTCACAGTCTCATGAAACCTGTGCAATCTTCTAAGGTTTGTAGATTTTCAACCTTTCATTCACCATAGAGCATAAACAAGAGATAGAATTTAAGTGCAAAATTCATATAATGTTCAAACTAGCTTTACACTACAATTTATCATCAATAAATAGAAAAAAGCATGAACAAAAGGGAGGCATCAACACAACATAATCATTCACCATCAATGAACAACATTAACTAATCTACTAAAGCAAGCTAAAACACATAGAATAGAAAAGTTAATGTACTCAAACTCACTAACTATGAGAAGAAGAATCATGCAACATGGAGTTGGAACTCAAGAATCCACCAAATCAATGAATTTCTATTAACATTCCAACAACATGTCTTTACAACAACTCAACTCTCTCTTGAAAATGAGAGGAGACCCCCTATTTATAGTGTTCAAAAAGAAAAATGAATGGCCAAGATTTAATCTCATTGTGTGGCCAAGTTCACTACAAATTAGGGTTTCACCTACCCCCAAATATTTTACAATTTAAAATTACATTTTGTCCTCTATCTTATTTTTTCATTTAGTGGCCAACACTATAGCTCTTTTTGTCATTTAGTTGATTGCTTTGCTGCAACTACTTTGTGAGGAATTTGTCATCAATAATTAGATTTCCCTCATTTTTCTTGATGGTGGCATATTCCATGAACTTACCGATCAATGCTTGGAGCTTGTTCCATTCCATTATATCTGACTAAAGCACTTGAGAGTTCAATTTCCTATATTTTCCCGTAATCTCATCCTAGTCCTTGTCACATTTTTGTGTATTCTTTATCACTTGCTCGGATTGAGCAAAGGCTCAAGTGGAAAAACCCACAATTTTTTTTGTAAGTTCATCTACAGTCCTTCTCTCCATCTTGTTATGAAAGTATGGCTTTATTTTCTTTGGATCTAGCTCAACAACGGGCATATAGAAATTTGTCATTAGTATCAGATATTCTTCACAGGCCATCCTGATTTCTTTGACCCAATCAATATCAAGGTCCACTTCATGGAGCACTCATTGCAAGATTTCCCTCCTGTGGTCTAAGCCCAACTTCCATGTCTCCACAAGCCAATAGTCCTCTTCTACTAAAGTAAACTCCATCTCCTAGGATCTCTCAGGTGTCTTGAGGAGAGCCTCAAGTTTGGGATATGTGATCCTGTATAACTCTAGAAAGTCAGTGCAAAATTTATTTATTCCCTTGAGTAGCTTTTGCACCTCTAGGAACTTATTTGTCATCCTAACAACACAACCTATGCTCGTATTTCCATTGTAGAGGACCTGCTAGAACCAATCCTCTGTGGCCTTTATCCAATTTTTTTTTCATTCCAACTTGCTGATATGTTCTTTGGATAGTTGCTGGGGTGGTGCTGATGATGTGGTAGGAAGCTCTTTAGTAGATGACCATTGTTGGATGTAGGTTGTGAGATCCGCCACCTGTGCCTTTAGTTCCTCTTTAGAGGTCTTGTCCTTATTCATTTGGTACACAATAGTGGCAATGGATCTCTTGAGATGGTCAATTTTTTGCTCTCTCGTAGATGTTCCAAATCAATGGTAGAAATATTATAACTAACCCCTTCTTCTCCTATAACTAGAGTGGCTATCTGTACTGTCCTAGATTTAGATGCATCCATTGTCAGGTGGGATCTGACCCTCAGCTTCTTTTCCTTCTTTATACTTATTTGTGCTCGGGCTAGAATGGCTTCTAGCCTCACCTTTAGATCCATCAAGGTTGGGGTTTTCTTTTCTAACTGCCTTTCGAGCCATTCAAGCACTTGGGATTCTCCTTTTGGTGATTTGTGATCACCTTCTTCCTCGTGGGTGTGTTGAATTTCCATTAGTTTTCCACCCACAGTCTCTTGTTCCATCTTTTCTTCTTCTTCATCAAAATCCCAGATGAATATAGTTTCCTTTCCTAGGGATTCAATAACTGTGTGTTGCTTTGGGCTATCCTCCCCCTCAAAGGTTTTCCCTTCTTCTTGTTGTTCATGCCCATGTTCTTCATTATTTTCTACTTTTGGGCTTTTTATCATCTAAACCTGTTCTTCAAGCTTGCCTTCTTCTTTCTCTTCTCTTTCCTTTTCTTCTTGTTCCTCTAAAAGAGGCATCATTTTATCATGGCCAGGGCTTTCATCTTGTTCCCCAAATGGAGGTTCAGTGTCCTCCATTCTTTCATTTGTATCCTTTTCTTTATCAGAGGGTTGTTTCTCTACTTCTTCTCTAACATCTCTAAGTTGCTTAGAAAATTCTTCCTCAAGCTCTTGGTCAAAGATATCCATAATGTATTTGGTGTCAATATCTCCTTCATCCTTGGGGGATTCTGATTCTTCCTTCTTGTGCACCACTTCATCAATTGTCAGGTGCTGATGTTCAGGATGCTCATGATATTCATTGGCCTCTTCCTCAAATCCTCAAGTTGCTTCTCATGTTTGTCTCTCTAATTCCTTGGAGATCCTCATAGTTGTGCCCATTTTTGGTGGCGTAGGAAAATGAGGGATCAGGAGATCGAAAAAAACTTGTGCCAAGGCAACTTGCATAGTTAGATTCATTAGGACCCCAGAAATCTCCATCAGGATATTCCGCATATGTCAGGAAAGAGCCTCTGGGAGTGAGATAGCCGATATTGTTGTTGTTGTAGTGGCCAATGGGAGAGTGGTGGATGGAGGCATGGATGAAGAAGAAAGTGGAGAGGTAGTGGCAGAGGAAGAATCTATCACCATTACCTGTGTGATAGGCGGGGTGGAAGCAAGGTGTACTGAAATGTCTATCGCGGGCGGAGAAGAGGAAACCATTGTCTTGAGAAGCAGGTGGGGGAGTAGTTGTAGTGGTCAGAGTAGTAGTGGTTGTAGTGAGAGAAGAGGTAGTAGGTGGGGATTTTGGCTGCTCTGCCTTTATTTCCTCTCCCTCATGGAGCAGGTCTTCTTGTATGATGGCAATTTCTATGAAACTACCAGTCTTCTTTGGCTTCTTGGAGGGCTCACCTTTTGATGCTTTCCTTGAATATACCTTTTGTTTAGGTTGTCATTCAACCGTCTCTTTTCTTTTCTTGGATTGTGTGGTGGGAGGAGATGTTGAAGTCTCTCTAGTTTGGGCAACAATGTCAGGCACTGCTAGTCTCACTCTTGGGTGGATTCTCGAGCTCACCATATGTTAGGGTAACTCCCTGCAACTTCAATTGGGTAATCTGCCTATCAATCCATTCTTTGGTTGTCACCTCAATTGGTTTCATTAGAATACTAAGGTCATTGATCTCTTCCTCATCCCAGTCAAATAACAATAGTGGTAGGTTGGTGACAACATCGTACCTAGAATCAACTATTGTATTTTCATCTTCAACAATTTGTTCTATCACCAAAAATAGGTTCACCATTCTAACAAAGTACACTATCATGCACATGTAATGCCTCATACATACCTCCTTATCATTTCTACAATTGGCCCAAAAGTCGTCCACATTATGCAGATGGGCATACTCAATCCCGATCACCCTCTTTAACTTACCATATGGGTCTATTCATGGTCAGGTAGTGTAGAACTCCAAGTTGTATTCATTTATTTCCTTATCAGAATAATGCACACATTGGGAGGCAAGGAGTGCATACATTCCTTGAAAAAAGGTGAGGGGATAAGGGATCCCTACTCTATGCTTGTCACTCAGGAGGGAGTGATCATGCTATAATTTTCGTGAGAGTTCAAGGAGTACCATCCGGTCATTCGGGTACCGGGGCAGCTTATATGGTTTCTCTAAGAAACCCTCAGCTTGGATATAGGTAAACTTGGGAAATTGAATAAATAAGAAGTTGAACCAACAGATGTAAGCATTTTCATTATGCATGACTCTTCTTTCAAAATCACCTCCAAGCAGTCTAATCATATGGCTGATGAAGGCATCACTGACCCTACAATAGTCCTTCTTGAAATTCATGTATTGGAGTTGAGGATACTCATCATATACCTATAGCTCCCTTCCTAGAGTTTGACTTGGAGCCATAA
Source organism: Sequoia sempervirens (assembly GCA_007258455.2). Classification (NCBI taxonomy): domain Eukaryota; kingdom Viridiplantae; phylum Streptophyta; class Pinopsida; order Cupressales; family Cupressaceae; genus Sequoia; species Sequoia sempervirens. The sequence continues at coordinate 892,726,744 of VDFB02281492.1, forward strand.
ATAAGCCTCTATATTATATCTGGTCTACCAGTAGATAGACCAAGTATGATGTCATGTAGAACTGTGAGGTCTTCTTTACTGTGACAAATTGCTCTACAAGCAATTACTAATTATCCCTACCAGTAGAATTTGGCTTCCCCTTAGAGGATTTATTCCATGAAGTACAATATCCAATCCTGAAAGAAGGCTATAGTTGGAATGCCCATAACTATGCTCAACAAGGTTACCAAGTCATGGTAATCCTCATCAAAGTCACTTTTGAAGAGTTTTTGAGGCACCTTTTTTGCACTACCCCTCTTCTCTTTTAGCCAGTACTGATTGATAAGCTTCTTACATTTGTGGGGATTGGTATCCCTCATCTTCTTAGCATATTCTTTGGGTGTTTCCTCCATTTCACTGAAGGTAGGGATATGGAAAGTTTTCCCTATTGATTTAGTAGACAAATCAGCCAATATATTCCCATCTCTATCCACCATTCTCTTTGTGTCCTCCTGGTATGCCTCTCTATAGGCCATTACAAGCTTAGGAGCTATAAGGGCAGGTGGGAACCCAACAACCTTAGCCAAACCACTGCTTCTAATCCTTTTGGAATATTCATTGTGGGGTTGATTTAGACCCCTTGCTTGAACTCATCAATATCAATATGTTCCAAATTAGTATCTGATATCTCCTTCCAATCTATGGTGACCCTATAATTGAGGGGTTCCCCTTGGAACTTGTATTTCATTTGGTCTTTATCTTCTTTTCCCCTGGGTTCCTTAGCTGACTTCTTTCCCTTTTCATTTTCCATGAATGCCTCCAAAGTTCCTGCAACTGGTTCCATATATCTTGTAGGAAAGAAAGCAATAAGCATATTCAAGCATAAAAACATGAGGAACATTAGCCAAAATCAAAGAAAACAATGTTAGACTAGGTTGTTCATCATTCAAGATTCCTAATATCCCTTTCAGATTAGTATTGTCCTTTCACTAGTGGGAGTTATAACAATGCGGGCCCAGGGGTGTGGATTTCCCTAGGCTGGCAGTTGTTCTGAAGGAAGCAGTGAACAAACGACAACCAAGGTACAATGGCCCGCACGGTCTCACCTACACTAGGATTTGGTCATGAAGTGGGGTACACAAAGAGGGTTAGGACATTTAGGCATGTGGGTCAAAATCACTTTGATGTTTTTGAGGCAATAGGGTCCTCATTTAGGCATGCAGAAGTTGTGGGTATGGTAAGGTGGCGCCCCACAAGTGGCATCCCGCAATGCGGGATCCGTGGACTCAAGAGATAGTGTCACTTTGTTATTGAAGTTGAGAATGCTTGGAAGGGTGTGGGCTAGAAGGTGTGGGATGGTGCTAGGAGTTGGCCATTGGGAATGGAAAAGGTCAAACAAAAGTCTAGCAAGGGAGTTTTGCACTATCGGGTCCATGAGGGGCTTTAGCATTTCTCATTTGTTATTGAACAATTGGAAGGAAACGGCAGGGTCAGGTCCCGAGTAGTAGGCCGATGGGGGTCCCTGGGCATTTGACATGATGGATATAGGACAACCATTTGTAGTTGGCTACCCACATAGGGTAGCTTGCAAAGTCTTCTTACTTTGCCATTTTTCATTTTCTTTAGCCTAGATGACGGGAAAGGGAGTGGTCTTCGCAAGGCAGAGAGATGTCATAAGAAGGCCGTTTGTAGTGAAAAAGTTGAAGTGGAGACCCATGAATGGAGGCCCGCAATAGGGGGACCCACTTGACGTTTATCACTTAGTTAATTTTAGCGTAGGGGAGAGCAGATGGCAACAACAAAGTTGGAACCTGTTGGTTGGAAGGATGCCTAGGTTTCATTGTTTGAGTTAGTCATTTGTACAGCGATGAAAGGTCGGTGGAAACCCACAAAGGACAATCCGCATAAGATAAGTTGCTTTTTTTTAAGCTTGGGTGATGACCATGAAGGCTGGGCCTGATAGGAAAATGGGTGAGCTGCAAAGGCCATTTAAAATGGTGAAGCCAGGGTAGAAATCCTTGGATGACAGTCTACAAAGAGAACTCCACAATGGGTCAGGACTTAGGTAGTTTTGTCAAGGTCAAGTTTGATTGGCAATGACTAGGGTGAGACCCACCTAACGGGAGGATGCTACTAGACAACCGTTTGAAATGACGAAGTTCAAAGGAAGAATCATGCGCTTGCAAACCCGAGAGGATCAAAGGATCTCTATTTTGGGCTCATGAATTCTAGCTAAGTTTAGGACAACCAAGTTGAGGGGGCCTCCCATGAGAGTGGGCCCGATGAAGGTGTCTGTCATTGAATAAAGTTTGAATGTTTTGAATGAGAGGTGATGACGATAGTGATGTTGTGGGTCTGCAAAGTATGAATGGCCTAGTCTAAGAATGACCATGAGAACCTCAAGTTCCGCACATAGCCCATGGGTGATTCTTAACAAATTTTAAAATTCTAAAAGGTGGGTTTTGATCGTCGAGGTTTTTTCTAGCTAGTTTCTAAGTTTTCTTTCCCAGATTTAACAAATTTTTGTAGAATTTAAAGTAAACTCAAAATATGGTATGCAACGGATGACCAACCTATAAATCCTAATGAAGATGGATGAGCAAATAGTGAATGAGGGCTTTGAAATGGCAACACAACTTGGCAGGCATGACGACGACGTGGGCAAGGGCTTTGACAAACTCCTAGAAATCTTGTCAATGAAAATGACAGCTCAAGATGGGCTATTTATAGAAAATGTAGCATTTAATTCCCCTCATTAATGTAGATATGATGGTAGCTAAAGTGGGTGAGCACATATTTTGAAAACGACGGTGGGAATGACAGAGTTTGTTGAGCGAATGATAGTTAAGAGCTGGCCATTTGACAGATTGATAGTGAAAATGGCGGGCGAGGGAGTAGATACCATGGGGCAAGAAGATGTCAAGTGTCAGCTGCTCAAGGTAGCGAAGGTGCTAGGGAATTCTGCCAAGGGCAGCCCGTAGGGTCTGATTCACATTGCCTGAAAGGCATCCACTTTAAAGACTGAAGGAAAACAACTAGGGAAATCCCATAAAGGCCTAAGGACTTGAAAATTTGAGGGTGGAAAAACATGGTCAACTCAAGGTGACTCTTCTAAGATTCCTTGACCACTTAGGACTCAAAATAGGGGGCACACAAAATGAGGCAGTGACAAAAAGCAACCCAGCGAAGTAAAAAAGGGAAAGAGAGAGGGTCCCCATTCCGAACGGGGTGTGTGTGCTATAGGCACAACAATAAGTTCAAAACTTTCTTTGCACAATGATTTAGGACAAGAAAATCTAGATATAAAACCTATTAGCACATATGATCAACATATCTAAACTGTATAAGAAAATTATCAATATAAAAGAAATGTGGAGCAAAAACCAGAACACTACACTGCTACACTGAGAACTTTTTACAACACAGTCTCCTCATTTATTCAAATTTCCTCAAAAGCACTTGATACTAAGCACAACAAACACATTCTCATCATTTGCAACAATTCCTCATTACAACCAAACCAATTGCAATACAACAACTCAACCACACACATGCTTAGAATGGCAACACTAAAGGTTGACACTAGTGAGACTACTAATGACAACATATTGAAACAAATCAAAGCATCTCTAGCTACAGATATATATAATCAATTGTTTATACCATTTGAAGGCATAGTGTGTGAAGTATGCTGAGTGATGTGTGCGAATAATTTTCTAATCTTTCAAAGGTAGAAGAAAAGTGTGAAGAAGAGTTTATGTGCTTAACTGGAACTGTAATCAAGCATTAGCAGATGCTATTTTCTCAGTTCAAAATCTTTTGGATGTAATTTGAATGTTATTGTAAGAAAATGAATCTTCTTTTGGGCAGTAAGCCTTTTGTATTTGAGTGGTGAGCTCTAGCCAGTGTGCCTGAATGCATGTGCATTCCCCATTTATAATTCTTTTATACTTTTAATAGAGTATAAACTTGTGGATTAACCTCCACCATGGTTTTTCCCCTAACAGGGTTTCCATGTAAAAAATCTTGGTGTTATGTGTGTTTTTGATGTGGTGATGGTTTATGCTATCATGTTTATTTATTAGATCTGAGAATAAGTTTAAAAAATATAATTTCTATGACAATTGATTCACCTCCCCTCTCAGTTGTTTGATCTTGTGTTGCCAACAATTGGTATCAAAGTAGGTTCCTCGGAAGAAGTTTAATAGCTTGAGGTGATCCAAGATGGTGACATATAAGAAGGATAGTCCGATATTTTATGGAACTAATTATTCTCTATGGAATAATCAAATGGAGTGTCATCCGAGATGCATTAGTGAACCTTATTGGATGATTTCAAAGAATAGGTATATCATCCCACATAATGGTCCTTCTACTACAGGTGAGATTAAGGAAGCTGAGTACAATATCAGGGCTAAGGAAGCATTGTTGAGTGCTCTGACTGATTCCAAGATGACAAATGTAATGGAGCTAAAGACTGCTTATGAGATTTGGAAAAGGTTGGAAACTTTGTATGAAGGTGATACCCATGTGAAGATTGCTAAGATGCAAAGCCTAAAAGGGAAATATGAAATATTGAGAATGGGTGAAGATGAGAACATCATTTCTTTTATGCAGAGAGTGAATGAACCTGTGTGTAGTATTAGATGCACTAGTGGAACATTGGAAGAATTAGAGATTGTTGATAAAGTGCTCAGATCCTTGCCTACTGTATACAAACACAGAGCTACTACTATTGAGGAGATCCAGATTGTGACAAATGTAACCAGGGACATGTTGATTGGTAAGCTTACTACTTTTGAGTTAAGTGAGTTTGGTGAATCTCTTCCTAAGATAGAATCCACATTAAAAGCTACTTAAGAAGAGATGTGATTTGGGAGAAAGTTCTTCTAGAAAAATGTCCAAGTATGAGCAAGAAATGAGAGAGATTGAAGAAGAAGAGAGAAAACTAGATGAGCTCGAAGCACTTATTGTCAAGAGGGAAGCCAGAGGAGAAGGTATGTATAAAGGGAAATTTCCTCTTAAATTTTTTTCTTGCAATAAGATAGGTCATTTTGCCTCAAGGTGTATAGAAAGAGTTCCTAAGCCAAGGCCTAACAAGCCTAGATTCCAAAGAAAGTGTTATTATGCTGCTGATGAAGGTGTGACAGATGATGAATCTGATAAAGGGAATTTAAGTGAGGATGAATGGGTATTTATTTCTATCAAGGAAAATGATCTAGTACCTACTGAATCTGTTAGTTGCACAAATGTGGAGAAAGCTCTAGCTACCAGAGTTGAAGAAAAAGATGAATGGGTGATTGATAGTGAATGCTCCCATCACATGACAGGTGATAAAAGTAAATTTGTGAGCTTGGAAAAGTATGATGGTGGTGTTGTATTGTTTGGTGATGACAAAGCTAGTGTAATCCATTGCAGAGGATCCATTTCTCTTGATGGTAAGCATAATAATGATGATGTTCTATATGTGGAAGGTTTGAAGCATAATCTCTTAAGTGTTGGAAAAATGGTTGACAAGGGATACAATCTTCAATTCAAGAATGGAAAGTGTAGAATATTGGGGAGTTCTAGAAATGTGATTACATCTGGTACATAAACACAATCTAATATCTTCCACCTAAATGCTACTAGTAAAAGTTGTCTGATTGCTCAAGTTGATGAAAGTTGGTTGTGGCATAGGAGAATGTGTCATGTAAACTTTGATAATATTATCAAGATAAGTTCTACTTAGGCAGTGGGAGATCTTCCTAAGTTGATAAAACCTACTAATACTATATGCAAGGAATGTTAGATAGGAAAGAAAACTAGATTTTCATTCTGGAGCAAACAACATTGTTCAAATGAAGTGTTGGAGCTTGTGCATACTGACTTGTGTGGTCCTTGTAGAGTCAAAAGTTTACAAGGAGAGGAATTCCGTGCTACTTATTGATGATTATTCTAGATTGATGTGGGCTACTTTCTTAAGGGAAAAATCTGAAGCTCTAGAGAAATTCAAGATTTTTAAGGCTATGGTTGAGATAGAGACAAGTCTGAAGATTAAATGTTTGAGATCAGATAGAGGTGGTGAATTCACTTCCAGTGAGTTTAATTCTTTTTGTGAAGAACATGGGATAAAGAGACAATTATTTGCTTCGTGGACCCCTCAGAAAAATGGAGTTGTGGAAATGAAGAACATGATAATTCAAGAAGTTGCTAGGACCATGATGCTAGAAGGACATGTTCTACATATCAACTAGAGAGAAGCTGTGGGTACTGCCATTTACACTCTCAACTGGGTACATGTCAAAGGTGATACCGGTAAGACTCCTTATGAGCTATGGTATGGTCATAAGCCTACTATTAGATACTTCAAAATATTTTGGAGTAAATGCTATATCAAAAGAGATGAAGAGATAGGAAAGTTTGATGCTAGAAGTGATGAAGGAATCTTTCTTGGTTATTCTACTAAAAGTAAAGCCTACCAGTGCTACAATAAGAGATTGAGGAAAGTAATTGAGAGTGCTAGTTTCAAGGTTAATGAAGACACAATTAGACCATCTAGAACCCGTAGATATGATTCTGATGATTAGAATGAAAGTTCAGATAAAGGAAAGAAATTTCAAACCCTAAATCAAGTTTAGATCATTCTAGTGAATCAAGAGGAAGAAACTAGTGAAAATCCAGAACTAAGATCACAAGAGCCTAAAGTTCAAGAACACCCTAAGACTCCAAGGTATGTAAGACAAAATCATTGAAAAGATCAGATTATTGGTGATAAGAACAAAGGTGTTCAAACTAGGAGAAGAATTAAAGAAGAATATTGATTGATCTCAAATACTAAGCCTGATAGTGTCAATGAAGCATGCAAAGATGAACATTGGGTGGAAGCAATGAATTAATATTTGAAGATGAATAATATGATATCTTAATCTCTCAAAGCACTATTTGATTCACCCTCATCATATTCATAATGCATGGCATATATTTTAGCTCTTCTTGAATCAATTTGGCTATTTATTGAAAAAATTCTTGACCAAAGACTATAAAATTGGTGCATTCAACTGGAGAAGATGAAATATTTACATCTTGTGACTACATGTGATAACTTCTCATCAATCCTTGATTAAAATTATCTTCAACCTAATTTTCTTTCCAAGATCTACATAATATCAAATAAATTGTTTTGCAATCTCAAGATCACATACCTTGTTTTGCTTCAAGAGGAATTTGACTTCAGGATGTAACACTGCAATAAAAATAAACAATTGATTCTTCTTACTTGGATGTTTTTCATGAGGAATCCTCTTTAAACATCTATTCAATTAGTCCATGAAGTATCACATAAGTTCATATTATTTCTTTCAAATGTTAAAAAATTGGTATAGTAGTGCACCCACATCAACTGATAATTTGAATATCCCAAGAAATTTGTTCTTCAATTTTTCCCAATTAGTGATACATTCATCTTCTAAATACTAAAACAAATTTATAGTTGCTCCAATTAGAGACTTGAAAAATAACTGAAAAAATACATTTTCCTCATTCACTCCCAAAATTCCACATGCTATGGTGAATACTCAAATGTGATCATCTGTAATCTATGATTCTTCTCCATTAAATTTGGAAAAATATTTTCTTGAACCTACAGGTAGAGCCCCATGGTTGAGGTGAAGCTAATTCCATAATGCAGATTTTAAAAATATAATTGGAATCTTCTACCAAAATTATATTTTGAGCAAGATCCACACAATAGAGTCACCAACCTACATCCTCAGGGAGGTACCTTCAAATTTTGAGGAAAGAAATCACTACCACTTCAATTATTTCCCAAACAAAGATGTCAAAAATTGTTGATTAACAGTTTTGTCATTGCAAAAAGTTATCTAACTCACTCAATAGGCAAACGAAAAATTATACCAACAAATGGAGAAATGACTATGAGATTAGTGATTTTTGTATGTGTTTGAGAGGGGAAGCTCCCTCATATGATATATTTTTAATTTTAAATGGACATGTTTTTGACTAGAAAGCAAGAAAGGTAGAACAATAAAAAGAAAATAATTCACAAGAATAACATATAATTTAAAATGAGTAGCAAATCAAAGGTTTATTTTTTAGATGTGATGATAGATATGCATATATAATATATGAATATTCTAGATTTCAAAACAACAATCAATTCACAGATTAATATGCTATTCTAAAATCAAATCCAAGATATATTTCAAATATAGAATAATATGATAAATGAACACTAAAAGTAGTTATTGCATGCTCATGAATAATAACCCAATAATTATTTGATGGCACATACACTCTCAAACAAATCCTTTAATTTCAAAAATTCATATGTTTAGAAATTCACATAACTGTAATTTATCATGTTGAAAAACTATATTCTCTTCTTAAAACCACTATCCTCCTCTGTGATAGTAGCCCCCCCAAAAATCCTATCTCCCTTCAATACAAATGAAAAACTCTTTTACATCTCCTCCCCTTCCTCTCCTAAAAGCTATTGGAAGAATGGAGGTGTTGTCATTGATGTCAACTAGTTATCAATTGGTTGTTGTCATTGATGTAATGGAAGTTGGATTTTGGCTGAATATGTTGAGGATATTGAGAAAATTGTAAGAAAGATTGTTTTCAGGTATTCTGTGTGCGCTTTGGGATATGCTCTAGGATGTGCTATATATTTCCTCTAATATTTTTAGTTCCTAACATATTATTCATGGTTGTTGGTAGTTTTTGTATCCAAAATTTGGGTCACTGGATCGCTGTGCAGTGTGAGATATCTTCACTAGTTGTGTCTCTGTAGTTTGGTGTGACTAGATAAGGTCAAGGAGAAATGTAGTTGATCTGGATTTGTCTATACTTTGGTTTTATGACTTGCAGTTCTAAGATTAAGCTAATGAGGTTGAGTTCAAGTGAAAATTATTGTTCAGAAAGATTGGATCAAGATAAGGATGCATGCACTTAATTGTTTTATGTGTTCTACAATGGTGTTGGCTGACCTTGTGTTAAAAACTACCCACAAAGATCATGGAAGCATGTTAAGGCATGTTGGGACTTGTTTAGGTCCTCATCAAGTATGTGTTTGGGTCACTCTTTGTTGGCATATGGCTTTGGGAGATCATTTTTGGATACTTGTGTTGTCATTGATGGCAACTAGAGTCAACAGTTTGGTCTGTAGTATCAATAGTGTTCATACCAGTAGAGTGAGTAAAGAATAGGACATCCGGTTGGAAAATTGATCCGATCACTTCACCGGATCACTATTTCATTGTGTGGATCTCCAAGAAATATTTCCTAGCACATACACTATCCTACTGAAGAGTTTTGTGGTGATGTATTAATAATAGTTTCAGTTAAGAGGTTCGGTGGCATGATTCATGATCTATTTTTTCATTGTGGCCGACATGCTTGATGTGGTATATCGTGGATGTATGTGGAGTAAGTGTTTTTCTATATCTTATGTATTGAAACTTGGTGTGGGTCCCTACTTTAAGTCTAGCTGACTTGTGTAGGTATGCATAAATTATAACGTGTGATTTTGGCTGACATGAGAAGGAATATTGTATTTTGTTGTGAAGCCGACATATATTGAATCTTTGGGTTAGCAGATATATAAGGAAGATCAGTAATTCACTTTGAATGAGTATGATGTTAAAAAAAAGAAAGAAAGGTATGTGTGTGTGAAAATAGCATAACATTTGATATTAGAGGATCTGTTGAGAAAATTTTAGTTGTGCTATAGAAGGGTTTTCAATAGGAGAGCAGAACAGAGCAGAGAAGAACAAATTCGAGCAAAAGTTTGAATTGGATAGAAGGTCCAAAGTCTGATTGTGCGCTTCAGTGGAACTAAATCCAGGCATTTGTAGATGCTATACTCTATATTCTAATTTTGTTGTAATCTATATTATAATTGTAAGGCAGTAAGCCTCTTTCTTTGAGCAGTGAGCTCTAGGAAGTGTGCCTAAATGCAAGTGCATTCCCCTCTTTTATTTTACTCTTAACAAAGTAAACTTTTCAGATTAATCTCCACCGTGATTTTTCTCCTAACAGGGTTTCCACATAAAAATATTTGGTGTTATAGTGTTCATTAATGTGACTGCATGTTTTCATCTGCTATGTGTTGCTAATGTTATATAAAGTTTAATTATTGTTGTTGATGGTTTTAGATTTGTTTTCAAATCAAAATTATTGAACACTAATTCACCCCCCCTCTCAGTATTCCTAGTGTCCAACAATTGGTATCAGAGCAAGTTCCTCTTCTAAAGCTTAGCAGCTTGAGGTGAATCTTGAACTACAATGGATGTTGGTGGTCTTCAATAACAACTAATGGTGGCACTTGATGATCTTGATCAATCTAAGGCAAAGGTCATGGAACTTAAGGAAAATCTTGCAGAAGCTAAAAAATTCATTCAATCACTGAAGGACAAGATAAATGATTCAAGGGAAAAGAGGAAGGAACTATGTGATCAGTTGAAGCAAAAGGAAAACAAAGGATCAGATGTAACTCTAAAACTGGAAATGGAATATGTGGAAATGAAGTTTACCAAAGAGATTGAGAAAATAAAGAAGAATGAGGAGAATCTTGCCTAGTCCCTGAAAGAAAAATCTGAAGAATGCAGCAAATTAACTGTAGAACCATTCAGTTCGAGATTGAATTGCAACAGGCCAAAAATTATGAACAGGAGATTGAGAGATAGATAGTCATTCTTGGGAATGATCTTGCTACTACAAATGAATTCAAGGAAAAGTTTAGGATAAGTTCTACCAAGCTTGAAGAGATAACCAAAGGTCAAAAGGATATAAATGATAAGTGAGGTCTTGGATATGAGAAGGGAGAATGCTCCAGATCCGAATAGAAGAATCCTGAAAAGAAGAACAATTGAAGAAGATATTTGGTAAGGCAACCTACTGCTCAAAGATTTAATGGATATTGCTTTGCTTGTAACAAATTTGGACATGTATGGCTTCTCAGTGTAGAAGAAAGATAAACTCTAGTACTCTTATCATTTTCTGGTCAATGTTTCAAATGCAAAAAAAATGGCCATAAGGTATAAGAATGTAGAAATATGTCTGTCAATGCAAGTAACATTAAATGCTATACCTGTGGAAGATTTGGACATGTTGCTAATCAATGCAGGTCAAGTGGAAATCAGTGGAATGAATGGTATAGAAATAAAGGTCTGGTATGTTTCAATTGTAACAATCTTGGTCACATTGCAAAATTCTACTGGAACACAAACATGAATAAAAGAGGTCTGGTCTATCAAGGAAGAAATTCATAGAAAGACAATAAAGGAAAAGCAAAAGCATCTGTGGAAGAAATAAGAGATCAAATGAAGAAAACATGGGTGAAGAAAAGTGAAATGGATGAAGGAAATAAAGCTATACCAGAAGCTCCCTCTAATAGTTCCTTTGGTAACTGATATCAGGCCAATGGCCTAAGGTGAGCTTATCATGAAAATATCTTGCCCCCCTCTTTTTATAGTTGGCATTGAATTGCTGAATGCTGTCAATCACTGTGTTATTCATTGATGGAAGTATGTGCAATGATATGATGAATTTGACAAAATGGTATAGGTCCACAGTTGAATTCTTCACTTGCTGTTTGAGTTTGCAGTGTAACCGAAACTTCTAGGGAAATGCATTTAGTGTGGCAAAAAGTAAAGTTGGTAAAGTTATAAAAGTGAATTTTGAACCCTATTTCGGCACCAAGCATTAAAGGAGAACAGTTTGAGAGTATTTTTCTACAAAATTTCAAAGGTGTGAAAAGTTATTCTAGCGACAAATCATTAGGTACTTCTATTGCTCATTGATTTCACGTCTATTTTGTAATCAATAGAACTTTGTTTGGAATGAAACATGAAGCAAATCAAAGGTATGAAAGAAATATTAGGGATGAAATAAATTTTCTATCGCTCACGGATTTCAGAAGGCTTGAAGGATCAAAACACAAGAATTTGGATATATGGAATGATTATCCTTATTTCATCAATGCGGAAGTGATTGGTTTTTATTGAACAAATTGGATGGTGACATCCTCACTTTGGATAAACCATATCAAATTACCAAGGATGTGATTAGAAATTGAATGGGCTTATGCAATGTTGGTGATGTACCAAAGAAGTTGATTCATAATGTGGAGGTCAAAGCCCTAACTAGAATAAATGGAAACTAGAGGGCTCTGATAATTTCATTGATTAAAGATCCTTTGACAAGGTATGTGGCTTATGGAGTCTCATACAATATTTACTTTAGAAACCAGAAGGATCAACCTTGGTAGGTGCTACATATATCACCCATAAAATGATAATTGAAAATGAAGACTTTGATCTGTATAGTCTGATGAAGGATCAACTGATGGAGAATGTTCAATTAACAAAGGATATTGACTACCCATTCAAGTTTGGTACTCTGGAAATATGTATTGTGATGTACTTTCTAAATTTTTTTCCATTAAAGGACAATGTAGTGTGGAGAGAGAATATGCCGATTTGTAAGCAAATCTTCAATCATTTTAATTATTTTGAAAATTGTGAAGTGTATGAAAGTTTCTTTAGAAAGGCATTAGAGAGGTTTGGGGAAGGTGTTGTCTCTCTTCTGGAAAAAATAACTGAGATTGGATCATCTTCCGAAAAAGGAGAGAAAAAGTAGAAGAGAGGAAGAGATATGGCTGGTGTCACTCCTTCGACACCCAAGTCTACAAATATTGAATATAAAGGGAAAATTCAAGTGGTTGTGGATGTAGAAGATGAAGCTCCTAAAGAATATATTCCCAGAGATCAACCAAAACCAGATGAATCATAAATAATAATAGCTGAAGACAGTGATGAAGAAGGTGCTCTGTTTAAGTCAAAGATAAGGAAAATAATTCTGGATGAGGATGGTATGCAAAAGATATCTGGTATATGGTTGAATGGACCATCTTATGAGTAGGATTTTATTGAGAATACTTTGGAAAGGTAATTTATTGATAACAATATTGAGTTGGAAATTCTATAGGATGTTCTCCTTGAAGAACTGATTGAATGTGTCAAGATATATATGGAGTCTGTGCCCCTAGAAAGGAAGGAAGAAGAAATAATATCTCATTTAAAAATGTAGTTTATATTATCTCTTTCCAGACTGAAGAAGAAAATGAATGAGCTGAGATAGTGCATTGATTCGGCAAATAAAGTCTTTAACTATTGTCATAGGTGGCCTCATGTTGTAGGAAAGTATAAGGATAAGCTTGATGAGATTGAAAGTGAGCTTGTTAAGATTGGACAAACTTATAGTATGGTTTAGGATAAGAATGGAGATGTGAAGAAGAAAGTTCATGATTTACAGATTGAGCATGCAAAAGTTCTTACTGCTAAGAATGCTCTCATTGATGTTTTCTAGAAAGTTAAAGATACAACTGAAGGGAGATTAGAGCAAATGATTGAGATTCTTAAATTAGGAGAAAAACTAGAAGAAGCAATAACTATTCCTGAGTCTCTTGTTCAAATAATCAGCAGAACATTAGAGAATAATAGCCTCATCATAGCTATTGGGATTGTAGTGGATTCTTGGAAGAAATTCCTTCCGAAAATGAAAGCTAAGTATAAAATAATTTTTTGAATTTTTGTAGCAATTGTCAATTTTGATCAATTTTGCATTGGGGGAAAGAATGAGGTATGAAAAAGTATGGTAAAATATCTAAGGGGAGAGAATAAGAAAGGGAGTGTAAAAAAATGTTGTAGATCTTTGTCATTGATGTCAAAGGGGGAGAGAATGTAGTGAAAAATTCCTGACATCCAAAGGGGGAGTAGTAGTTTTGGCTTTGATATGTTTTTTGTTTTGACACTTAGTCAATTTTTCACTAAGTGTTTCCATCAATGCAAAAGGGGAAGATTGTTGGAATATGGCCCTGGGAGATCATTTTTGGCTACTTGTGTTGTCATTGATGGTAAATAGAGTCAACAGTTTGGTTCGCAGTATCAGTAGTGTTCATACCGACAAAGTGAGTGAAGAACAGGACATTCGGTTGGCAAATTGATCCGATCACTTCACCGGATCACTATTTCGTTGTGTGGATCTACAAGAAATATTTCCTAGCACATTCAATATCCTAGTGAAGAGTTTTGTGGTGATGTATTAATCATAGTTTGAGTTAAGAGGTTTAGTGGCATGATTCATGATCTATTTTTTCATTGTGGCTGACATGCTTGATATGGTATATCGTAGATGTATGTGGAGTAAGTGTTTTGCTATATATTATGTTTTGAACCTTGGTGTGGGTCCCTACTTTAAGTCTAGCTGACTTGTGTAGGTATGCATAAATTATAACGTGTGATTTGGGCTGACATAAGAAGGAATATTGTATTTTTTGTAAAGTCGACATATATTGAATCTTTGGGTTAGCAGATATATAAGGAAGATCGGTAATTCACTTTGAATGAGTATGATGTAAAAAAAAAAAGAAAGGTATGTGTGTGTGAAAATAACAAAACTATTGATATTAGAGGATCTGTTGAGTGAATTTTAGTTGTGCCATAGAAGGGTTTTTAGTAGAAGAGCAAAGCAAAGTAGAGCAGAACAGAGTCTAGTAGAAGTGTGAATTGGACAGAAGGTACAAAGTTTGATTGTGCACTTTAATGGAATTAAATCTAGGCATTTGTAGATGCTATACTCTTAGTTCTAATTTTGTTGTAATCTATATTATAATTGTAAGGAAATGAGCCTCTTTCTTTGAGCAGTGAGCTCTAGGAAGTGCACCTGAATGCAAGTGCATTCCTCTCTTTTATTTTACTTTTAACAGAGTAAACTTTGTGGATTAATCTCCACCATGGTTTTTCCCCTAACAGGATTTCCATGTAAAAATATTTGGTGTTATGGTGTTCATTAATGTGACTGCATGTTTTCATTGATGATTTTAGATCTGTTTTCAAATCAAAATTATTAAACACTGATTCAACCCCCCTCTTAGTGTTCCTAGTGTCCAACACTCTCATTCTAATTCCACCTTAGAATGTTTTCCAGTGCTGAACTAATTTGAATTTGTAAATGAAAATGGTGTGTGGCTTACCTTGGATGGGTTTCAAGGCTAAAGAAGGTATAAGTACAAGTTGAGATGTTGATGAAAGGAAAGATATGTGAAAGACATATGCGAGATAGTGTGTATGATGCAAGTTTGAGCAAATCAGTGCAAAATTTAATTGCTAAGTTCTTGGAGGAAGTGAGTTGAAGGTGTACTCTATCATTCAAGCATGTTTGTAAGAGTATGAGCTAATTGTGGTGGAAATATCTATTGCATTGAGATAGTTTTCTCTCTATAACATTTCTTTTCTATCTTCTTTGTAATTCTGTGATAGTGAGCCCTCTGGGTGGTAAATCCTCTTTGGATAGTGAGTCCTATTTTGGACTAGTAAGTCCCATTTTGGTAGTGAGCCTTTGTATTTGGTTTTGGAATTCTTTATATTGTGAGCTAATCCTCACCATGTTTTTTCCCTCATTGGGTTTTCCATGTAAATCTAGTGTTATTGTGTATATGCTTTTACTTCTTTTTATTTTTTCTTGTACACTTTATGATTAATTACACTAGCAGAGTAAAGGATTTGTGAATGGTTATTGATCTAACTTCTAGTGAAAGTTTTAAAGGTTAAAATTTCTACAACTAATTCAACCCCCCTCTTAGTTGTCTTTTTCAACAATTGGTATAAGAGCTTGGTTCCTTGGAGAAGAGCTTAACCACCTAAGGAAGGTTTGGGATGGTGAACAAGATAGTTATTGAGTGTCCTAAGTTCGATGAGACCGACTACACTTTATGGAAGGTAAAGATGGAAGGATATCTAGAATACTATGGATATGATGTTGAGAAAGCTTATAAGACTCCAGACACTACTTTGGCTAATGGTCTGAGTACTGTTGATGAGATCAAGGTGCATGGAGTGAACAATAAGGAAAAATTTATTCTGAAGAATAGTCTTTCACATTTTGAATTAATCAAAGTTATAAATCTAAAGGCTGCTAAAGAGGTCTGGGATGCATTGGAAAAGATCCATGAAGGAGATTAAAAGGTTAAAGAAGCAAAGTTGTAGAATTTGGAGGCGCAATTCGAGATCCTATGAATTTCTAAAGATGAGAACATTAAATCCTATGTATAGAGAGTGGATGATATGGTAAGTGGAATGCGAGGACTTGGTTCAATGGTGGATGAATCTAGGATAGTGAAGAATATTCTCAAACTCTCCCTAATGCATATAGTGAAAAGGTATATGCTAATAAGGAATTTGTAGATTATAAGACCTATACTAAAGATCAGTTGTTAGGTACTCTAACATCATTTGAAATGAGAAAGCCTAGCCTGAGAAATGGATCAAAGACAAAAATTGATTTTAGGGCTACAAAAGCTGAAAATCCAGATGAAGAAAACTTTGATGAAGTGGAAGCTAACTTTGTAAGAAGAATGAAAAAGGGGTCTAGTAAGTATCAAGGTAAGTTACATTTCAAATGCTTTAGTTATGGATGAATTGGTCATTATGCTTCAAGATTTCCTAAACGACTTGAGAGGAATAAACAAAGAGAAGGAAAAGAAAACAAAGGTAAGATGGTCAAGAGAGCTTATTATGTAAATAAAGATGCTGGTATTTTTGATGAATAATTTGATTATGGAGATTTTGATGACAATGAATGCTTGTTTTTGGCTATAAAAGATGAATATACTCCTACTAATATTGAAATATGTGTGAAGGAAAGCGCTCCAGAGAAAGTTGAAAATACTGTGATCTTTTCTCTTCATGCTAAATAGGAAAAGAACTATTGGATTGTTGACAGTGACTGTTCACATCTAATGACCGGTGAGAAAAGTAAGTTTGTTAAACTTGAAAAATATGATGGGGGCTTAGTTAAGTTTGGAGATGATATTGGTGCTAAGATTTGTGGGATAGGTTCAGTCAATTTTGATGGACAACATAATATTGATGATGTATATTATGTTAAGGGTTTATGGCATAATATCTTGAGTGTTGGATAGATGTGTAGTAAAGGGTATAATCTTGTGTTCAAGGATGAGAAATGTGAAATAAGGAAAGGATTTGGAATAGTAATTTCTGCTAGAAAGAAGTCTAAATGAAATATTTATCAACTTAAGGGTGCTGATGGACATTGATTTATGTCTCAAATTAATGACAGTTGGTTATGGAACTAGAGGATGTGTCATATGAATTTTGATAATATGTTGAGAATCGGTGTTGTACAAGTTGTAAGAGATTTACTAAGATTTACAAAAATTGTTAATGCTATTTGCAAGGATTTTCAGTTTGGAAAGCAAGCTAGAAACATATTTAGGTCAAAGGAACAATCTAATTTTGGACTACTGGATTTGATTCACATAGATATTTGTGGTCCTACAAGAGTGAGAAGTTTTCAAGGTGATAGGTATTTGATGCTTTTGGTTGATGATTATTCTAGATTTACATGGGTTAATTTTCTTAGAGAAAAATTTGATGCATTAGACAAATTCAAAGCATTCATGGCTATGATTGAAAATTAAATAGATATGAAAATAAAATTCTTAAGGTATGACAGAGGTGGATAATTCACCTCTAATGAGTTTAACATGTTTTTTGAAGCACATGAAATAAGAAGAAAATTGTATGCTCTGAGAACTGCTCACCAGAATGGAGTTTTTGAAAGGAAGAACAAAACATTTCAAGAAGTTTCTAGATCAATGATTACTGAGGTAGGTCTACCTGAAGTCTACTAGAGAGAGGCAATTCACACTGCTATTTATGTGTTTAATTGAATTCAAGCTAAAGCCAACAACACAAAGACTCCCTATGAATTATGGTATGGAAATAATCCTACTATAAAGTACTTCTAGGTATTTGGAAACAAATGTTATATCAGAAGAGATGAAGAAAATTTAGGAAATTTTTATGAAAGATATGATGAGGGTATCTTCCTTGGATACTCCCTTAGAAGCAAAGCTTACAAATGCTATAATAAAAGGTTGAGAAAGATTGTAGAAAGCACAAATGTCAAGGTTGATGAAGCATTGAAGAATTCAATTGAAGTGGATGGATATGTATCAGATGAACCTAATTGCAGAGAACTAGAAGTTGTGGAAGAATAGGAAAAGTAGAATGAGAAGAAGAAGCTCCGAAAATGTCCCCAAAGACACCTAAATATGTGCAAAAGAATCATTCAAAAGATCAAATCATTGGAGACAAGAGAAAAAGATTTTTGATAAGAAGCAAAGTTGATGTGCTCTTTCTGAAATAAATCTATTTACTTTCTAAAGTTGAACCTAAGTGAGTAAGTGAAACATGTAAAGATGAAAATTGGATGAAAGCTATGAAAAAAGAACTTATGCAGATTGAGAAAAATCAAACCTAGGAATTGGTTCCTAGACCGAAAAATAAAAAATAATTGGATCAAAATGGGTATTTAGAAACAAGTTGAATGATAATGGAGAAGTGGTCAGAATAAATCAAGGCTTGTGTGTAAGGGTTACTCACAAGTAGAAGGTATATATTTTTAGGAGACTTTTTGTCTGGTGGCTAGGATGGAAGCTATAAGGATTTTAAAGTTTATCAGATGGATGTAAAGTCTATATTTTTGAATGGTGAGTTAGAAGAAGTCTACATAGAACAATTAGAAGGATTTTAGTTGTTAGATCAACCAGATATGGTTTGTAGATTAAAGAATGCTTTATATGGATTGAAGCAAGCTCCTAGAGATTGGTATGCAAGGTTGGACAAATACTTGATTCAACAAGGTCTTAACAAAGGTACGACAAATAACAATTTGTATTTCAAAATTGAAAATGATAAAATATTAATAGTGGTTGTATATGTTGATGATATTATCTTTGGAAAAAATGAAACAATGTGCAAAATTTTTATTGAAGAAATTTGCAAAAATAATTTGAGATGTCCATGTTTGGTGAGATGAATTTCTTTCTTGGGTTGCAAATGAATCAAACAGAAAAAGGGATTTTTATTTCACAGTTGAAGTATGTAAAAGATTTGAAGAAGTTTGGGATGGATGGTTCCAAACCGGTATGCACTCCTATGGTGACTAGCTACAAATTGAGGAAAGATGATGATTCGCCTAAGGCTGATAAAAGAAAATACAAATCTATGATTGAAGGACTATTTTATTTAACTGCCACCAGACTGGATATCATGCATGCAATTTTTTTTGTGGTTAGATTTGAAGAATACCCTAAAGAAACACATGTTGCTACTATTAAGAGGATATTCAGATATTTAAATGGCACTCTAAATTATGGCTTATGGTATCCTAGGGATACTAATTTTACACTAAGTTCTTATACATATGTAGATTGGGTAGGTTGTGTTGATGACAAGAAAAGTACAAGTGATAGTGTATTCTTTCTTGGTTGCAGATTGGTGTCATGGTTAAGTAAAAAAGAAAGATTTAGTTTCCTTATCCACTGTGATTAGTGCAAAGTGCTCAGAGGCCTAGAGATATGAGATGACTCACCTATGATGATGTTGTCTATAGTGACTTAGATGATGAGTGTCATGATATGCCCTTGGTCTCTGATGTTGATAATGCCAGTGCCATAGATGTGTACAAGGAGTGGTGGGAAGTAACATGAACAACTCCTATATTCCCAATGGATCAACATATAGGCTTTGCAGGACCGCTTCTAGATTAGAGGGATGAGTAGGATAGAGCTAAGGAGATAGGTCTCAGGGCTGCAAACATATTCATAGATGAGATAGATGAGGATTACGATGAAGATGCATACCTATATTATGAGGGAGAGGATGAGGAGGGGGAGGATGAGGAGGACAAGGAGGAGAAGCATTTGATGAGTGAGGGTAGTGATACGGTAGATGAGGGTCCAGTTGCCCATGAGTGGTGAGATCCATCTCCTACTTGTGTTACTAGATCACAGTTGATAGCCGTGGCACATGCTAGCACTTACGAGCATGGAGAGGTTAGCACATCCTCCATACCTCCTACATAGGATGAGGCTATCTTTACAAAGCCAATCGAAGATCTAGGTGATGAGATTTTATTTATTATTATGCTTGTGCTTATACCTTTAATTTATATATATCATGATGTGTACTAATTATATTTATGATTTCTATCTTGCAGGGGTTGTGAGATTTACATGACCTCTGCCGACAGGTGGCTATAGAGATAGTGCCTCCATCAGTCTTTGATTAGTCTATCAGTACATACTATGTGCCCCACCCATTGTGGAGTAGGATCTAGAGCTACATTCGATCTGTATGTTAGATTGAGAGTAGCATATGAGGGTTCTATAAAGTGTGCTGATCGAGCCAAGGCTTCCTATGAGGAGATTCTGTAATCTCAAGGTCTAGAGGAGGTCGAGAGACTCTATCAAGAGGTATCTAGGCTATAGGTAGAATGAGACCGCATAGAGAGAGATAGCACATCAAGGCCATCAGATGAGAGATCGTGGCTATTAGACGAGCACAGGGTCTACAGTATGATTTGGATGCTCTTATTAGTTCACGATCATGATCACATACTACCATCTCTCAATGGACTATATCTAGGCAGATATGATCACTAGATCTTGAGGGATCTAATAGCCATAGGCCACCCTAGCATTATATATTTGATGACATGTACTCAAAATTTTGATATACATATATATATATGATCATTTGATGTTTGATTATTTATGCTTATGTGTTTTAAGTTAAATGACAATGTGATTTATCAAATAATCTTTGTAAGACTATTTAATAAATGTCTCCATTATATAACATGCTTTATGTGATCTAATTAAAACTATTTTAGTTTCTTTTAGATACTACATTATGATTAATTATGTTATGCTAAATTAAATACACCTATGATCTAATTGTAGAACATTAAATGCATTTAAGGATCTAATCTAACACAACATACAAGATTATCTTAAATAGTATGAAACCTAAAGTAAACACTTAAAATTAATTTAAATAATTACTTTAGTATTTAAGACACCCAAACAATTGTTTTTCAAGAATGAAGCAATGCGAGAGAACATAGAATGCTATCTATTAACTCTAATAGGTCACTGCTTTATTATTCACACTATTCAACGAGGTTAGATATAATACCGACATAGATGCACAATATTAATAGGTTATTTAAGAGGTGTACCATCCATTTCTATTAATGTATATGCTTTAGAACTAAAATTTTCATCAATTCTATAAGGTCCTAACCAATTAGGGCTAAATTTTCATTTTTCAGTTGGGGCGACATTGATGTTACGTTGATTCTTGCATAACACCAAATCGCCTTTATTGAATAATTGAGCAATGATGTTATCATTGTAACTTCACTACATTATTTTAGAATAAGCTTGAAGGTGGTCAAGAGTGACATGATGGAACTAGGATGCTCCACTTTTTAGGAGATGAAGCACAATGAGGGGTTCCTATTTTGCTATTATTTCATACAAGGAAACCCTAGAGATCTCAATCCGAGGTTATAAAAGGAGAAAGTGATTTGTAATATGGATGTCCTAGGGTATGATTAGAGACTAAAAATGGGTTCACCACCAAGCTAGGGCCTAGAAAAACAAGTAATATGTAAGAACTAATTATGAAACTTGATGATATGCAAGACTACCATAAATGACCTAGAAATGAATATAAATCAGAATAGAGAGTTGAGAAACAAGAAATGTGTACTTGGAAATCTATAGAGGCATGAAGCAAGATCTAAAATGCTAAAAAAGCTAGATTTCTGGCACATTAGGAGTCATACACCACTTTTGGCGTATCACTCCTAGTCTATAGTTTTTGGACTGGAATAGGAATCTGGCAGTGTAGACTCAAAATATTGAGAAATCTTGAAATATTCTTGTAGTGGGACTCATACGCCACTTCTAGCACATCAGTCCCAATTTTTTTTTTTAGAAATTTAGAGTAAAAATCTATTCTCCAATCTCCGCTCTTCCTTCCCAATCTAATTTTCGGATCTAAACCTATAAAAATACCTACAAAAAAAATTGTAGTGTTGATTTACTCATGGGGGGTTTGCCTCAATCAAACCCCTAATTTGGTAGTTAAACCTTGATAGAAACAATGGATCTTGAATGTAAATGTGAAAATAAGCCCTAACCTTAAGTGTATCTAAGATTAGGGAACCTGAAATGCAATGCAACCCTATTCTATTGTGCTAAGCTGAGATGCACGAATGAAAACTTGAAGATGAATGACTCACTTTGGGAGATCTCTAATCACCCTAATAAGCCACAATGATGTATAGAACTTCCTTAGGCTAAATGTAGAATGACAATGGAGGATGGAATCACTTAGGAAACAAGTCATTAGGCTTGGCTTGATGGCTAGTTGCATCTCTGCAACCTAGAATCCATCATGATTCACCATAGGTAACCATAATCAATCCTTGAAAATGCTAGATCTTGAATGAGAGTGAGCTTGAAGACCTAAAAAAACACTATAATGCTACTCTAAGGCTTCAACTTTTCTTGCTACCTTCTCTTGAATGCTCTTGTGAAAAAATGCTTGAATTCTTGTGAATGCTTAGATCTTAAATTGCTTTCTATAGATTGAAAATAATGACTTAGAAGCTTGCTTATATAGGAATTACACATAATTTACCATTATTTAGATCTCAAAAGCTGACATCAACCAAAAATTTGGATTAAAAAAACTTTAATTTCCTGCTCAAACCCTAAAAAGGGGCCAAATGGGACTCATACACCACTTCTAGTGTATGGGTCCCACCTAGGGGGAATCATATGCCCAAGGTGGCAGATGAGAAATTATACTATCTCCAAGAAGGGAGTATAATTTTTGTCATTACAGTTTGTATAGTGGACATCGTGTTCCACTTGTAAATGTTTTTGGAGAAACAACTTAGATCTGATCCACAACGTGTAGGAGAAATAGTCAAAGATTGATCCACCCCTTTTGTTTTTTTTTTTGTTTCTCTGTCTTTGGCAGTGTATGCTTGTGCCTTATTTTTGCTCCTTATATTATTTACATGTGTGTTCATTTGTGCCTATGTTTGTTTACCATAGGATCTTGATCCTAGGGAATTGATCATCCCTCTTGATTGTTGTTATCCTATCTTACTGGCACTGGTATATTTTGACCCCTCTTGATGTGATTTTGTCTACTTTAGTGTGAGCTTGAAGAAAGTTCATCCTCTCACTAAAGTTGGGGCTAAATATAGTGTAGGAAAATGTATCCCTTTACTTTTCACACTTGTTTGAGCCCTCCCTACTTAAATTGGGCTTCTTTATGCCTTATTTGG
This sequence comes from Sequoia sempervirens, assembly GCA_007258455.2. Classification (NCBI taxonomy): domain Eukaryota; kingdom Viridiplantae; phylum Streptophyta; class Pinopsida; order Cupressales; family Cupressaceae; genus Sequoia; species Sequoia sempervirens. Next base: position 892,749,964 of record VDFB02281492.1, read on the forward strand.
ATCTATTTTGCATCCACAAGTCTTATTTAATGCATCTTTCCAAGGATATTTCTGACACATATATATTGACCAATCGTAATTTAATGATTTTGGATCGTATGGCCCATATTTAGTGATTTGGGACTCATACACCACCTTGGGAATCTAGGTCCCATTTGAGACTTGGGGCCTGGTCTTGAATTTAGCATAAAACTAAACATTTCTTGAAAAATGTGTCCCAAGCTTAGCCTACTAGGACTCATACGCCCCAGTTGGCATATGTGTCTCACTTAGCTTAGACCTATTTTTAATTCAAATTCTTGGCTGGATTTTATTCTCCTAGATCTGATGTCGGCTTGTAGTGGTGTAATTTTGGGAAATTTGGCATTAACAAGTATAAATACAGGGTTATTTCACATATTTCCTCCTAGCAACTTTTATAAGAAAGTATTCTAGCAAGTTTATAAGATCAAGAGCATTTAAGAGTGATTATCAAGCATTTTGGGGCATTATTCAAGAATCAAGTATCATGTCAAAGTCATCATGCATCATGTTTGTTTTTGAGCTAAAATCTATGATGTAGGTATCTTATGATTCAAGCAAGCATTCAAGTCAAGATCCATAACATAAAAAAAAGAGTCAAGATCTACATTTATGCTAGCCATTACATACAAGATTGTAGCCTTTTGTTCAGGGGTTTGGTGAGTTGCAACATTACATATTTGTTCATTCATCATTCATTCTTTCTATTTCATTTCATTTCAACGTTTGATTACCAAAACGAGGTTTGACCAAGGAAAACCCCTATCCACTAAAGAAACAAAATTTTTCCCTCTCTTTGATATGTGATTACAAATCTAGGTGGTTTAGGTTGAAGATCCATTGAAGAGTAGAGAATTTTTTTTAAGTTGTCAAAGTTGTCATCTGCATTGCAAGATCACGAAAAGTCAACTACAAGTTGCAATTCAGTGTTTTAGACTCAGAGATTTGATAGGAGAGAAGTTACAGGAAATCACTAAAGGACATCAAAGTTTTAGATCAACCCTAATATTGGGACTAAATCACCACTTGTGGCATATGAGTCCCAGTATACCTATTTTTAGGCATTTTCTATAGATCCTGGTTTAGCAGTTCTAGATTCTAGTTTTGGCATGAAACCTTAAACCAAGGCTAAATTGCCCCTACTAGGGTATGAGTCCTAGTGTGAATTAAAGTTTAGCATTTTTGAGATTTTAGACCTTAATTAAAGCCTGCTCAGTTTCCAAGTGCATCTCTGTTCATATCTAGTTTATTATTTTTATTTGAATTCATTTTCTAGGTTATATCATTAGGTTTTGCATATCATTCATATTTCTTGTCTTTCCAATCCTTTGTGGTGGTGAATCCCCTTTTAGTGTTTAATCACACCCTAGGACACCTTATTGCAAATATCTTTCCCTCATTCCATCTCTAGATTGAGATCTCTAAGGTTTCCTTGAATGAAATTTAAAGGAAATAGGTGGAAAGGTCCTAAAAATCTACCCTTGTTTTCCAATCCCTAAAAGGTGGAGCAACCTACTCTCCCAACATTTTACCAATATATCAATCTCCCTAATAATTTCTATCCATTCCAAGCCTCAAACCACAAGATTAAGGATTATTTGTTGGCTTCCCAATGTTCTAAACCCTCTACTCAAACCTTTGTAGGGCCACCACCTCTTGTAAAAGAGGAGACGAGATGGTATAAAATTGTTAATAACATACCTAAGAACCATAGATCTTATAAACCCTCTCCTAATTCCATAGGGTATGGGGTTTCAACTCTAAATGTTCCAAAACCTACCAACATATGCGCATTGAGTGTGATGATAGCTTCAATAGCTCAGCTAGCATTGGTTTCCTTGCAACCATATTCTAGTAATGTATGGCATACTTCCCACCTCTTGTGGGTTAGAGGAGATCCCAAATCCCATTTAGGAGTTTGAAAGATGCAAATTTGTGCCATAAAAAAGGTACCTCTAGCAAATCTCAACATTCAAATTGGGAGCATTGAGGCACCTAACACAATGTTTTAGAATAGTTATATTACATCCTTGATGGGATAGATAATGAGGAAATCCCTCTTGAAAATTATTAAATGAACTATATTTCTTGGAATGTGAGGGTTCTCTTTGACCTCCCTCAAAAATACTTTGTTCGTGATGTTCATTCTTAGTTTTCAAATTTAGACATTCTTTTCCTTCAAGAAGTTAAAGTGTTGGGTTATTTATTTTTATAAAATGCCAAGTTATTTGGTCATTCAATTTTTTCTTTGCACTAACCATGAGGCTATTTAAGGTAGATTTGTCACATTGAACTCTTTCCCATGTGTCATCAGCTCTTAGTTGGGCAGTGATGTGACCCCACTAATTGGGTAGTTTGGGCTCTTTTTAATGTTAATATTCATTCTTTTGGGGTGATTGATGTTTATTTTTCCAATGATGTTATTGAGAGATATTCTCTCTTGTGTTAGATCACTAATTCAATGCTTGCCACTACTTGGTTTCTGTGTGGGGACTTCAAATTGATCGAGGTGCCACATGATAAATATAGTGTTGTTGCTGGATTGGATAACTAGGGAAAGAGAGGCTTGGTTTTTTATGAACAACAAATTGGGTCTTTCTGATCACAAGATTTTTCATTTCCATGACCATATTCTTGCTACACATCAATCAACTTGTTGGTTGGACCTAACAAGGTCTTAAAAAGGATTTATCAAGACATGTTTTCAACTCAATAATTCTTTATGTTTGCTAACTATTATGTCCTTTGCATGACATCAAGTGGATAACTTAGTGGAATGATGGTATAACTCACACTTTGTAGCTTATTCACATTTATGGGTGATAGTTGGCTTGTTTTTGCTTTGCTCAAATGAAGTCACTACTTGGGAGCTTCACATTGCCAACACTATTGTTGAAGTTCAACAATTTCCTCTATTGTCTAGCTTCTATTTGCTTAGTTGTGATAGTAGAAGTAAATTATGGATTGTCATGTAGCCTGTGGAGCTCAAACCAAAATATGGTTGCAATGGCTCAAAATTGAAGATAAGGTCTCCAAAGAGTTCTTTCAAGACCTATGATATCGTCATACATCCCATACCATTGGTTTGAGAAGGATGGAAGATGCTCCAAGAACTTATGATTATTGTCTAGGATTTTTTCTAACACTATGAGCAAGTCTTTGTGGCCCAAGATTATACTCTTGCAAGAAAATTTTCTCTACAACAATGTCTCATGGTTGTTCTTGTTGGAGTAATTAGGATAATCAATTGATATTAATTAATCATTTAAAATTAATTATTAGGTCCCTTATTACTTTATTTACTTAAGATAAACTTAGGAGTGCTTTTTTATTATTTCCAGCACAAGAGAATATCTAGGGAATATTCACTAACATCATGCTAATGTCAATTTTAATACTAACCCCTCTTGCTCCCTCCAAGCACTAATTTTCTCTATAGGATCTATTTTTCCTTTTTGGCATAACTTGGGCACATGGTGTCAAAATCAGGTAGACAAGATATTGTCAAAAAGAAGGCTTCAAGTACTTTCCAATGGTGTAGGTCACATCATCATATTTTGTTGTTGGTTCATTTTATTCTCAATCAAAATTGAATCTTCATTTTCTGCTTCCAAGCTCATAACTATTTTCTTCTATCCCCCATTTTTGTGATTCTACCAGTGTTGGAAATTTATTTCAAAGCTCTTCAAATCCAATCATGCACTTTTTCCAATGTCTACCCCAAGTATTTTTTATTTCACATTTCTATAAATTACTTGGAAATTTTGGCACCTAGAAAGGATTTGTTTATATGAGATGAATTCATTTGATATGATTTACATGCTTTGAATTTTTTAGTCTCTATTTTTTTTATTTGAGGAAGTATCATGGGTTTTTCTATTCATCCTTCTATGGTCATCTTGAAAAAGGATATATATGAGTCTTTGCAAAACATAGTTCTAGCACATCTTAGGTGGCTTAATATTTATCCTTATTTGAATGGACTCATACATACACCTGACACACTAGGGAGTTATTCAACATGGGGTATTATAGTTGGTCATGTTGTAGGAGTGATTCTTTCTAGCATTGATCATGACATTGTGTGTGGTGTATCAGACATTTCAATTGTCCCCACATACTTTGGAATCAACATTTGGAGACTAATAAAAACCCTCACATTTCTCCATTCTTAGATGATCCTGCTACAAATTTTCTCATTCCCCTTGCAAATGTATATTTCCTACCCTTTGATGATGATACTTTAGAGGATCTTGAGTATATCATAGGTCTTGTATGTTTTGATGGTTTAGATACCTGTCTTCATGTTCCCACTCTTCAAATAAAGGCTACATTACCATAGTGTATTATTCCTAATTAGCTTGGCATCACCACATATTTGGCCCCTATTGGTTTAGTGTAGTAGGATATTCACCATATTTTAAACACAACTACTTGGGATTCATATCTTGTATACATATCATAGTTGTTTGTAGAGACTTAGATTATAGATTTAGAGGATTACTTTGAATCTATATTCATCTCCTCTTTATTGACAACCACATTATCACTATTGGCCCATCATATTCATTATCTTTAGAGCTTGTTTTAAACTAAAATTCATAGGATTCAAGATTAACATCATCTCTTTCCAACATGTGGACACTTGAGTAGTTTTTAAAGGTACTCATTATTTGGATTTGAAATCTTGATTCTTTCATATTTTTGGATTAGCTTCTCCAATCACCAGTGGATCTATTCCTTCTTATAAGGGGATAAATATTGTTTGTAGGAATTGGATCATGTTCTATCTTTAGGCACAACATTGGCATATGTGATATTTCTTTATGGGTTAATTCTTATCCTCATTTTCTCTCTCCTGTTGGGGGCATCTATTGTACTTGTATAATAGAAGCAGTCCTTGGGTGGTCACATTGAGTCCTCCTATCCTTCATTCACTAGTGTGGTTAATTTATTTTCTCTCTTTTAGATAGGAGTTTTTCCCATGTGGTTCTCTCCTTTTCTTTGGTTATGAGAGATGTCATTTGTTTGTACATGGGTATCTCATCAAGCCTTATAGTTGGGACCCATCCATGTATCCATCATTACATTATGCATCAGGGTTTTTTAGGTTCTCCCTTTAAGTTGATCTTAAGAGTGGTTGTTGGACTAATTAGGATAATAAATTGATAATTAATTAATAATTAGTTAGTTATTTGGTCCCTTATTACTTTATTCACTTAATATAAACTCATGATTATTTTCTATTATTATATTGGGTTATTTATCGGTCATGTTGTCTGATTGCATGAGATAATTTGACACTTGTCATTGTCTAATAAAATCCTCATCTAGGGTTTTCACTTTTTCTTTTATAAGAATTTATTATTGTACTTTGTACTTTTTCCATTCAATTGATAACACAATTACAAGTTAATATCAACATCATACACTTGTGTGGATTCAATATCTCTTGGTTGCATGAGCATAATCATTGCTTTGATCTCTTATATGTGATAGGTGTTTTGGCTATAGGTGATTTGTGGGAGTTGTGGGGTTCACTATCAACTCCAATAGTTCCTTTCTAGCTTTTAAATACCAAATGCATTATCTATGAATATCTTTTCACTCAAGGTGATATTAAGGAAGTGATGTTTTCTATGGAAAATGATAAATCCCCTAGCTTAGATTGATTCCATTATGAATTTTATAAATCCTTTTGGGATATGTTTGATAGTGACTTGCACGATGTGTATCTTGAATCCATGCAAATTGGGTCACTAGGAAATCTCATTAGCAAAGGAAATATTAATTCATACTTAGGGAAAGAGATTTGTAGGATATACATAATTGGAAGTCCATCACTCTATTGAATATTTCATAGAAGATCATAGCTAAAGTGCTAGCTTTCAATCTTCATTCAATATTGCTTTAAGTTGTCCAACTAGAGTAGACAACTTTTATTTAAAATAGATTTATTATAGATAATATGGTTTCTATTTGGGAAGGTATGGAATGGGCTTGTCACTCTCAATAGCCTATCGTGTTGATCAAAATTTATTTTTCTAGGGCTTATGATCACATAGAGTAGCCCTTCATATTGGATATGTTATAGGATATTGGACTTTCCCCTTGATTCATTCATTGAAATGGTCCAAATTATTTTTATAGATATTTCTACCTGCATTACCATCTGAAACCAACAATCCACCTCTTTTGGAATTTTGTGGTCCACTAGAAAAGGTTTCCCTCTTTATTTAGCTCTTTATATTTAGTCCTTAAATTTTTGGATGCTTTATAGCTCAAGCCATCTCTCAATCACATATCAAGGGGATTTATCTTCTTAATTATTCTTAATATATTTTTTATGGGAATTTTGCTAACAAATATTTTCTCTCTCTATTAGGAAGAGGATAAAATAAACCAAGCTCTTCAATGCTTAGAGATATTTTTCTAGGCTTCTAGTTCTAGAATTAAATGCCACACAAACTTATCTATTATAGATAATATTTTATTATAAAATCGAGTTGTCTTCAAAAAATTAATTGGAAGTAGATTGATCATGGAGAAGTTTTCTAATTTCTAAGAATCCCCTTTTATTTTCATTCCACTACTTCAAAGCTTTGGTAGGATATTATTGGAAGAATTGAGAATAAATTACATTACTAGATTATGAAACCTCTCTCATTGGTTGGAAAATTTCAAGTCTACTCTAAGATTTGATTAGTCATTCATTTTTATTACTCCTCATTATGGATCCCTTCCAAAGCTTCTTATTGAAGGTGGAGAAGCTCCTTAGAAAATTTCTATTATCTTCTTGTACCATAGAAAATGGCTCTTGGAAATTTTCATGGTTATTTAGGCCTTTCTCTCATGATGCTTGTTCCATTTTTCTTTGATTTAATGTTGCAATGTGACTTCTACATTCACATTAGGTCCCAAATATTCAAATTATGACATCTTGTGAAGGTGTTGTGAAGTGTTGTAACACATTTCTACACATTTCTAGACTCTCTTTATTACAATTCACCTAAAAATCACATTTTCATCCCTTATCAAGTTCTATTTTGAAGTGTTGTAAAGTCTTGTAACAAAATTTCATGCTTTTATAGGCTGAATTTCACTATTTATACCTTTCTTATGCTTTATTTGACCCCTTCATGCACTCATAAGGCTTAATTAAGTGTGTTTTTGAATGTAAACCTAAAAAAAACATTAAATACAACTTAATTCCTGACACCCACTTGCAAGCCTAGAGTGGGACCCATTCACCATGGGTGGCGAATGAGTCCCTCTTGGCTCCAAATTCAAAATATTTCAAATTTTCTTTCGGGTTTTTATTCAAAATTACTTTATGTCAGCCTATGATGAGGTATAATTGGGTTACTAAGGTACACGTGTGTATAAATAAGTGTTTTTCTTCTCATTTCAACCCCCATTCATCTAATTCAATCTCCAAATTCATTCAAGCATTCATTCACATTTGAGCACTTTTCATCATTCAATCAAGCATCAATCAAGTATGAGTAGCCATTGTCATAACTTCAGATTTCTTCAGCAAGGTTATGGTGAGTTTAGGACATTTGCATGTTGTTTATTCATCTTTCCTTGTTTATTTCATTTCATTTCATCATTAAGGGTTTGATTACCAAAGTGTGATTTGACCAAGGTAAATCCCTATATAACCCTTAACCATTTTTCCCATTTTGCATGTGTGTTTGGAGAATTGTGTATGCAGATTTGTCAAGCAATTAGGTGTTGAAAGATGGTCAAGAAGTCAAAAAAGTGTTTCAAGTCAACTAAATCCTATTTCAAGCTTGGAGACAACCTACAGTCTATTTTTTGTAGATTTGACTTCGTCAACCTGACAAGAAGACAAGTACAAATTTGGAGCTACAAAATTGGTCCCTAATTTCACAAAATTTTGGGAGAGGATTGATTCACCATCAGTGGAAAATGAGTCCCACCTTAAGAATGGAGAACTAGATTCTGTCTTTCAGATCTGATAGCCGAAAACCAGTTTTTAGGAGTTTTTGCCAAAAGTAGGACTGATTCGCCATCAGTGGTGAATGAGTCCCACTGGTGATTTTCACTAATTTCTACCAACATTCATTGGTCAGGTGCACTCTGCTCAACCTTCCTTCAATTCTGTTTTGCATTTATTCATGTTTTAGTTCATTTTTTCATATCACATTGTGTTTTCAAACATTACACATTTCTTAGGTTTTGCATTCATAATCAGTCAATTACATTGTGTAAATGATGATTTTGGTTTTCCCTCACAATGCTTTGCTCCTAGGGTTTTTCACCTAAAAAGGAGAAAGGAGATTGAAAGGGGTCCCAAAATGCAAGGGTTTACACTCAAAGCCTATGCAAATGAGATGTATTATGCCTAATTAATATGTTCTAATGCTCTAATATGAAATTGAAGTAATCTAGTGATGCAAAACTTCAAAAATGTAAAGTGATGGAAAACACAATGTGATATGCAAAAATGCCTAAAAATGCAACTAAATGATAAAATAACAAAACATAATGAAAGAGGTGCACCTAGAATATGAAGCTTGATGTTGGGAGATTCTAGAATCCTAAAAAATTGACTGAAAATGCTGATTGGGACACTTACGCCAGGTGAGGCGACTTAGTCCCAGTTTCGGGAAACTTTGTCGGAACATGAATTTGCCAAATGGTATTGAGAAATGTCAAAATTAGTTTTTAGGCTCGGAAGTGGGATTAATTAGCCACTAGTGGCGACTTAGTCCTCCTGCAAATCTCAAGGAATTCAAGATAGAATCTTGAAGTCTCAAGTCTACACTTTCTTTTTTGACAGGTGTCCGCACATGATTCTACAAAAAAAAGGGGTAGAAAGCCTCTCCAATCTTGAACTAGGGTTGTGTTGACTTGATTGACTTTTTAGATTTGTTTACCACATTTCAACACCTAATTACTTGATAAATCTACATATAAAAGTCTGCAAACACACATGCAAGAGGGGAAAAATGGTCGGGAGTTAGAGAATAGGGGTTTGCCTTGGTTAAACCCCACTTTGGTAATCAAACCCTAACAATAAAATGAAATGAAAAGAGTATGATAAATAGATAACATGCAAATATCATAAACTTACCACACCTTTGATGCTCAAAATTTGAAGATATGCAATGAAGTGCTCCAATAGATTGACTTGATAATGCTTGATTGAATGATGCAAAGTGCTCTAATGTTTGATTGATGTTTAGTGAATGCAAGTGAATGAGGAGATGTAAAATGAGGAAAAAAACACTTATTTATACTTGATTTTATTAAAATTTCCCAAGAGTAACACATCACAAGCCGACCTCAAGGGTTACTGATAGAATTTTAAAATTATTTTGAGTTTTGTGCCAAAAAGGACTAAGTTGCCCTATTGGCGACTTAGTCCCACTTAAGCAAATTAAGTGGGTGTCAGGAATTTTGTGGCATTAAAAGTTGTCCAATGGGAATATTCTCAAAAACAAACTTGAAAATGGTTGGGAAGTACATTAAGGGGTCAAATAAAGCATAAGAAAGGTGTAAACAGTGAAATTAAGCCTAGAAAACTATGAAATCTTGTTACAAGACTTTATAGCACTTCAAAATAGGACTTAATAAGTGATGAAAAGGTGATTTTTAGGTGAGTTGTAATGAATAGAGTCTAGAAAAGTGTAGAAATGTCTTACAAGCTTCACACTTCACAAGACACCATGTAATTTGAATATTTAGGACCTAATGTGAATGTTTTGATCACATTACAACATTAAACCCAAGCAAAATCAGGCCAAAGTCCATTAGAAAGACTCAAGTGAGTGTAAAAATGTGAACTATACATTTTTTGGTGACACACATTGCTTAGTTGCAGTTAGATCATCTTATTTAGCCTTAATCACATCACACATACATTAGATTGAGTGAACCACCTCAATTTTAGTGTTCTATCTCTCTCCTTTAAGGTGAAAAACCCTAAGAGTGCAAGAGAAGTCCATATAACCTACAAAATTGATGGTTCAATTCCATTGTGTGACCTAAGAATTTTGTTGTATCCATTTGTCATCAAGGAATTTCCTTGTGTGATAAATGGACCATTGGAGCTCTTCAAGGTGATGAATCTTGGAAAATTCTTATTCATCACTACATTAGTACTAACATAATTAAAGACCTTTCCCACCTGGGAAATACTTGGAATCAGGGACCGTTCTCACCATGAAGGAACTCATCTCCATTCAAGGAACTTTTTTATTAAAAATAATTGAAATTCTTGGGAAGTCATTAATCCATGGCTTCATTGGGTTGGAGATGATTTCCATAATTGTTTATCCATTAACCAATATTCCATTTGGTGGTACCCTATTCTTAGTTCTCAAGGGAGGTCTTTGTCACACCTTCCTTGTATTCATGCCTTCAAGTTCATCAAATAATGAGTGAGAATTTTACTAAATTTGATTCATCAAGATACCAAGAATTTTTATTTTCTAGCTCAAATTGAAATTGAAATTTAGGCTTTATAATCAGGATTAGGAGACTTACCAGGTGATTATTGATGTTATTCATCGTCAAATGACTCAAAAAATTAACACCCCAAAAAACTACCTAGTTAAGCTATACTGGCCTCCAAATGGATGGAGATGTCACTTTTGATCGTTGGAGGCATGAGGTGTGAGGAACCCTTGATATGAGAGTCGTGAGGAACCTTCCTAAAAATAATTAAAAAAAATAGAGACATTGAGACTAACAAAATACAATAAAATTCGTTCACCTTTGGCTTGGAAATATTTCCCACTTTTCTTTGATACCATATAAGAACTTGGAAATTTGGAGATCAAATAACAAGCACTGTAAGTAAACAATACAAATATTTTATTTAGCAAACCCAAATGTACAAATGAGGAAGCGTTACATATATAGGAAAGGAAGAGGCAATCCACCTATTATGTGGCACACATGAGTAGACAAGTGTACTATAGGTGTTAACCTATGGATCACTAGGAATGTGCAAACCAACAACCTACTTGACCAAGTCATCAACCTTGGTGATAAGTGTTGAATGAATATAAAACTAACCTTTGAGGTGAGATAAAAAGTATCCCAACCTCAAAAGGTATGCATATGAGGTTTACCAAACAACTAGGTAACCTCTAGAGGCCTAAAAGGTTGCACATTCAATTAGACAAGATGTTTTCTAACCTCATTGAAGCCTGAGTACACTTAAGCTATAGTGAATAGATAAAATATTCACTCTAACATGATTTGATACAAGGATATTTTTTAGAAATAAATTAAAAATCTCTATGAAAATTAGAAACAATTGTTATCACATAGAGAAAAAAATCACCAAAATATTCTTCGTGATTTTTTATGGAATTCAAAAAAATCACTTTTTCATTTGTAAAATTGATGAACATCTAATGATTTAAAATAAAGTTGAATTTGATTTATTATGTATGAGAATATAGGATGAATATATTAAAACTACCATATGTATAGTAATGTTCTCTAAGTCACTTTTTTAATATCTTCTAAAACATTAAAAATTAATACTCAATAAAAAATTATGGTATTTTGAATCAACAATTTTATTTTAAGGACTAAAAAGATGATGAGGGGACTTAACCAAGCGATTAAGAATTCATGAATAAAATATTTAAGTAGAAACTAAAATGAAAATAATATTTTAAAGAATATGAAACATGCAACAATTAAATTACAATATGACAAGTATTAATATTGTATTGCAAGCTTTTGGATTCAACTATGTATGTTTTTCAATTGACATTTCAGATCACACTCAGTGATCCATCATAAGAAGAGAAATAAAAGCTTGCAATACAATTTCATGGACTATGGAAAACTTATACCAACTAAGTACTAATCTATACACATGTATGGATGATCAAAGTAAGAGCCCAATAAAATAATTATTTTACTTAAAATATTTGATTACACCAAAGCATGTCATAGTTGTTGGAAATATGAACAATAACCTACTTGAAGCTGCACACACTTCAAATGATCAACCATGAAGAATACCATCCACATGAATAAAGAAGTGATGCATCATGAGAAAGAAGAGAACTCGATCAAATGATGATCTTGAATGAATTGATCTAGAATTATTTACAAATGTACAAGAGCTTTCCTTATATAGGCAAGGTGAGAGGTAGTTGGATAACCACTTTAGTTACTAAAGAAATCTATAAACACAAAGATATAATTCAAGCACAATGAAGACACCAAAACTATATACAATCAACCTATTGTATTAGACAGTTAGGGGTCTCTTTATAAAGGAGAAATATCCAAGAATGAGGTGTTGATGTGTATCAACACCTCTCCAGTCTATAAACTAGCTAGGCAAATCATGAGGAAAATATCCAGTCTATTCCAATGAGTCATATGGAAATGAATGCCTAAGTAGGTTTAGGTCAGCTTGTGTGTAGCAAGACATTAATGAAAATGCTGACACCCCCCCTTAAGAATAACTTAGGTGGGCATGGATAAAATGGGTCCAAACTACTAGCTTGGTGAGTTACCCATGTACAATGCAATCTCTCTAAAAAATAGAGAAATATAGAAAACCAAGTGGGAAAAAAATTATCTTGCAAAAAGAGAGAAGATGTGGAGAAGAATAGAAAGCCCCCCCAAGGATGATGATGATGCTGGTATAGACTGCATGCTAAGAAGAGCTCATAGATGAATGAACTTGCTCTAAGTGAAGGGTTTGGTGAAGATGTCAACAACCTGCTCTGAAGACTAGCAAAATACTAAGTTGATGATCTGACCATGAATCAACTCTCAAATGTAATGCATATGAATCTCTACGTGTTTAGTTCGTTGATGTTGAACCAGATTCCTGCATATCTAAATAGTACTCTGGTTGTCACAATAGATGACTATAGGCTGCCTAAAAGGAGTACCAAACTCAAAGAGAATTCCTTGAAGCCATATAGCCTCTATAGCTGAGTTAACAACCCCCCTAAACTCTTCCTCTGTGGATAATATAGAAATAACATTTTGCTTCTTGCTAGACCAACTAATAGGACCTGAACCAAGTGAAAAGCTATAACTTGAAGTGGACTTACAATGCTCAGTGTCACCAGCCCAATCTGAATCTGTATAACCAACCAAGTCAAGTGATGAACCAACTCTGTAGTGAATCCCAAATCCAAGAGTACCATGAAGGTAGTGAAGGATCCTCTTAGCTGCTTTCCAATATAGCTCATGAGGTTTTTGTATGAATCTCGAAACCATGCCTACTACATAGGCAATGTCTGGCCTAGTATGAGTCAAGTATATAAGACTACCAACAAGTTGTCGATACAATGTAGCATCAACCAATGGTGTAGTATAGGAAGTCTCAAGCTTGACTCTAGAAAAAAAGGGATATAGAGATGGTTTGCAAGTAGTCATATGAAACTATGCAAGTAGATCAAGAGTATACTTGGGTTGTGCAAGAGTAATCCCTAAAGCTAACTGTGAAATCTTGATTCCAAGGAAGTAGTGCAATAAACCCAAGTCTGTCATGTCAAATCTATCCCAAAGTGATGTCTTCACTACTACAATGGCAGATAAAGTACTCCCAGTAATCAAAAGATCATCAACATATAGAACCAATATCAAAAGTGAACCATCATGTCGTGTAGTAGATACACATTAGGATCAAAATGACATCTAGTAAAACTTGAAGATAGGAGGTAGGATTCCATGTTGGCATACCAAGCTATAGGAGCCTGTTTAAGGCCATAAAGAGATTTCTTAAGTCTACAAACTAAGGATGAATCTTGAACAAAACTTGGTGGTTGTTCCATGTAGATTTCCTCCTTAAGGTATCCATGAAGAAAACCACTCTTCACATCCATTTGATGTACATTCCATCCATGTGATGCAGCTATAGCAAGTGTGAATCTGATGGAAGTCATCTTAGCAACTGGTGCAAAGGTTTATGTATAGTCAATGCCTGCAACTTGTGAAAAAAATTTGGCTACCAATCATGCTTTGTACTTATCAATTGACCCATTTTCTGCAAGTTTAGTTCAATATATCCATCTACATCGAACTATCTTCCTTCCCTTAGGAAGTGAAGTCAAATCCCAAGTGTGATTTCTAATCAAGGAATCATATTCCTCATCTATAGCAATATCCCACCCTGGTATTCCTGATGCTTCTCTAAATGTCTATGGATTGGAAACTAACGAAAAGAAGGCATGTTCCCCCCTGAACATCTACTTGAATCAATCTATCATCTATTGAATCTTTACCCTTGTAACGCTCGAGAGATGATGTTCATTTAACCACATAAGTTTCCATAACTCATTACATTCTGAGTATAATAAAAGTAAAGGATGCATAGATCAAGATCTTCCCATAAGTGCTCAAAAGGAAAATTAGTAATAAATTTCATTTCATATATCCAAAAGAAGTAAATTGCATCAACAACAAGGATCTTGCACTGGTACATATGTAAATGCCATTTGCATATCAATGATTTTCCATATATTCATTCATTAACTTTCAAATAATACATTTATTTCAATGTTACAATAATGAATGTCAAAGAAAGTTACTTTTACCAGTGGGATTTACAAGCCTTTCCAAAAATATTACATGAATAAATTTATAACACAAGAAACTCTGAACCTCAAATGTCGTGATACGACTGGTCTTCTTGTAAGCTAGGGCCAAGAGTGTGATTAAGGCACCTTTTCCACCCAACCACGAAGTACGAGACTTCCCCAGGTTTCTTCCTAACTCGAAGAAATCCCCGGCCCTGCATGAGGAGCCTAGTAACCTAAAACAACAAAGCATGAGGGAACTCTCGATACAAGCCTAATGCCTATATGCATTCCTAACATGAGAATCACATATTTCTTGCAAACAGGAGGTGGCAGAGACCTATATACATTTATTTCTAGGCTTTTAATTCCATCTATTTCAATGGTGCATGTGCTTGGCCAAGCAAGAAAATAATTAAATGATAGTTTTAGAAAAGATAAAACTACCGTCTCTGTGGATCCACCTTCGACATCCTATCTCAGAAGTTCCTCAAAATACAATAAATAATGCATTTTCCATCTAAGTTTTCTTTCAATTATACACAATTCTACTTAAAAAGAAATTCCATCATCTTTCAATGTTCACACAAAGATTTCCAAAATAGCTTTTCACACATACACTTAGTATGAAAGATTTTTCTATACAATGTCTATTGAAAGTTACTATGCAATTTAAAATCAATCCAAGTTCTATCTTCTAAGATAGTAATTTTGATAGATTCAGAAAAAGAAAGCTACTCTCTTCAACCTTATAAGTATGAAGTAAAATCATAGCACAAAGATTACTTTCCTATTTAACAGGAATATATCAACAATTTTTATGAAAAAGAATTATAAAATAAGTTTAAAGAAAAGAAAGCAATTTCATACATGTATATTGAAAGAGTTACAAAAATTAGGTTGGCAACTAATCACTCTCCTAGTAGTGATAATAGAAATGCTATCAACTAATTGAAGTGTAATAATATTTTATATACAACTCTTGTGTTTTATGTTCAAAAAATTCACTAGTTTTAAATGCATTTTTTGTAGAATATGTTTGCTAACTAAAATGTTTATCTACAACTTCTTGTACAGTATTTTCACTGAGTTTTACAATGATGTATGGTAATTCATTTAGTGCACCATTATTCAGGTATTAAAACAGTTCTAGAAAAGAAAAGCAACATAGATATCAGATTTGTATATGAATACAAATTTCCTACTGTACAAAGAGTTGTTTATGTGTATTTATTTTTCATCTCTTCTAAGTTTTAACTTGCAGATAAATAAGCTTATCATTCAGATTTGAATAGGTATTTATTATGCATGTATATATATATATAAATACATAATAAATTTACAAATGAACATGTTGTGAACATATACACAATGCTATGATTTCTATATAATACCAATGATAGTAAACGATGTTTTCTATAGAAAATAGAGATACAAATGTCTGTATTTATGTATGTATATATATATATATACATATATACATACATATGTATATATATATGTATATATATGTATATATATGTATATATATATATGTATATATATGTGTGTGTGTGTGTGTGTGTGTGTGTGTGTGTGTGTGTGTGTGTGTGTTTATATATATATATATTTACATGTTTTTATGAGACAATGCTATGCCCACATTAATTCCCAATGCAAATTTCTTAACAAAAAATCACAAACACAGTTTACACGCCATGGAGGGGCTGATGCCTCTCCCTAAGGGGAAGGCGCTACTTGTGAGGGGGTAGCGCCTCCTCCATAGGCCAAGGCCTATGGAGGGCACTTTCCCTCCATAGCACAAACCCTTCCTCCATGGGAGGAGCTGAGGTTTATTCCCCCATTCACAAATTTTCTTTCTTTTAAAAAAAAACTGAACTACAAATTTCTACTATTCAATACCATAAGCTTTTTAAATAAAAAAAAAAGTATGGGTAAATGCAAGAAGATGAGTCCACGAAACGTGGAAGTTTTTTCCTTAGGAAAAACAATGAAATCGGCTTGCAAAAAATGAGATCCCACTTTTTAATAAACGGGATCCCGCTTTTTAAAAAACGAGATCCCATTTAGCTCCGGGATCCCGAGCCTAAATTTAAAAAATGGGATCCTGTTTTGAAAAATTTCCAAAAACATAAATTTTCAAAAATGGAAATTTTCAAAAGCGAGATCCCATTTTGAAACTTTCCATTTTTTGAAAAATTTCCATTTTGGAAAGTTTTATTCCATTTTGGTAATTTTAAAACAGGATCCTGTTTCATAGAACCATAAAAAATGTTTTTTTTATGAAATGGGATCCTGTTTAAATTATGAATTTTTGGGCAGGTTTTTGGCTTATTTTTTGGTTCGGGAAATGGCTTGGGGACTTGAACCTAAGCTTTGGACCTGGTTTGACCTTCAACTTGAAGGTCTTGTTAATGTCATAGGAAAATAGTGACTTTCGACATATCTCTGAAGACCTATTTTGCAATTTTTTTTACGAAATTAAAGCCCATTATAGATGAGACAGTGCGGATTCCAAATATGTAATTTTTTTTATAATTTGATTAATTTTCTATTTTTAAATTAATTTCTAATGAAACTAGTCCATAAACTAGAATTATTAGGTTTTTTAGTATTTTAATAACTTTTGATCAACATAACATTTTGACGAAAAAAAAATTTAGACAATTTTCAATTTAAAAAATAAAATAAAAAATGATAAGTTTAGGTCATCTTATGCAACAAATATCTAAAAAAATTTAACAAAAAAAGCTTCATGAGTCACAAATATTTTCCCAAAAGAATTTATAAAAATATGATAATTTAGGTAAAAATATGGATGTCATACATGTGCATGGTATGGTATAAAAAAGTGACTTTTAAACAGTGGTTTTTAGAAACGCCTATTGAAACTCAATTTGTACAATCTGGGTATTGAAATAATTTACATATTTGGAAACTAGACTCCGTGTACTACATTTTATGATTAGTGACTTTTTTGAAGATTCCATCTCTAAGTGCTTCAAATTTTAAGGTCAAATGTGTCAAATTCTAAAAATCATGGAAAACACTTCCACTTTTTGGCCCTCAACTTCTTGCCAGCACCCGTATATATATATTACACGCACATAAAATATGTGTGTATATAAATATATATATATCTAGAATTTATGTATAAAAATTTAGCAATCAGAAACAAAATTATGAACCAAAGTATGTTAAGGAGAGAAGCCCCAATTTGATAATGGAGAAGTGCAATTTCATTCAAACGCATACAAAAGAATGGAAAATTTTCCCAAAATTTCATAGTTTTGCAAACAACTTCAAACACTTGGTATTCAAATTCTTCAGCAGTACTATTAAATTTCAACCAAAATTCATGGACAGAGAATTGAAAACCTGGATATTTCACTTCCAGCTGTAGTTGCTCGCCAGCCAATTCTTCTCTTTGCCTCTTCTGGAACTTATTTTCTGAAAGGTTTCTTCTTCTTCCCTCCTTTCTTGTTACTTTACAAACTCTTTTCTTTCTACTATTTCCCAAAAATCATTCTGAAACTTTCTTTTTTTTATAAAACCAACATTTTCTTGGCAGCCATTGAAACTAATTTGCAGAGCATATTTTCAAGAACCGCTGTTCTTCTCAGAAACTCTTTTCCCTTTTAATAATATTTTTATTTTTCCATTTCCAACCCTAATCTTGAAAAAGATTTTGGAATGAAATTAAAATATCATTTTTGTTTTACATTTCATATTCACAAATAAGAAATATGTAAAAATAATCTTCAATTACCATAGCACAAAGAAAAACCTTTCAAAAAATAAACACCCAAGACTAAATGCAAAGTAAGTATTTATCTAATAATCTAATTATTATCTAATTTTATTATCACAAACATTAACACAAGTTAAAAGAAAAATTGGATACTTACCTAGATTTATATCATGATAATCATTTAAAACCAAAGTTAAATTATAATTAAAATTAATTTCTTTTACTTTATTATGTTTACATTTCACTATTTATTTAATTTGACTAATTATTATTTAATTTGCAAATAATCAAAACAATCAAACTAAAATTGTCATTCCTAAATGCAATCTACATGAATCTAAGTGCTTGTGTGTGTGATCAAGAGAATATCCTGCTTTATCCTGTCAAGAAGCTAACCTCCTCTCCTTAATCACACCCTTGGTCTTCGACCACCTGCATCTCAAGTGCACTCAAGCACACAACAATAAACTAAATTAGTATCCCACAAAGATATAAATTAAAACAATAGAATGCATTAAAATTCAAATATTTCTATTTTATTTTGCTTCATCTTCAAAGTAAAACACAATCAATATTATTCAACTTTTCATAATTTAAGTAAACACTTTCATATACCACCATGCCAAAACACCATAATATTCATTATTTCTCTATCACACACATCAACTCATATAAAAAATCCACACAAAACCAAAAGAAACTTGCATCAGGGTCTAAGACATGACAATCCCTGTATCTATCCTATGTATAGTGTAAGATGTGGGTGAGTCTGGTGCAGATATATAAAATTCTAATGCAATCCTTGAACTAGATGAAGATGAACCCTCATCACTGTGAGAACTGGAAGAAGAAGATACTACACTAGGAATCTGCTAAGAATGATCTAAATCACCAGTACTGTAATTAGGATTTGAAGAGTCCATAGTATGTTGAGAAGTGTCAAGTATAGTTTCAAGAGATGTTTCTTGAAACTTAATACTTCTCTCAATAAAAAACTCATGTGTGGTAGGGTGGAGTAGGCGATAGCCTTTTACACCATCTAGATATTCCATAAAGCTGCAAGGTTTGGATTGTGGATCCATAGCCTTGCATTTCTCTTTTGGAATGCATGCTATGGCATGCAAGCCAAAAAATATGAAATGATCAACTATAGGTTTCCATCCTTTCCAAGCTTCAAAGGGAGTGATACCCTTTAAGGATTTATGTGGAACTCTATTCTGTATGTAACATGCACAATTGATTGCTTCTGCCCAATATGATGGTATGAGGCCCTTAGAGTAAATTGTACAATTAGCCATCTATTTTAAAGATCTATTTTTCATTCTGCAACACCATTTTGTTGTGGGGTATAAGGAACTGTGTATTGTAGATCTATCCCCTCTGATATACAAAACTGCTCAAAACTATTGTTGACATATTCTCTCCCAATATCTGTTTGAAGAACCTTGATGACATTCCCTAATTGTTTTTCAACAAGAGCTTTCAAATCTTGAAAAGACTCAAAAATTTCTAATTTTTACCTAAGAAAGTATCCCCATGTAAAATGTGAGAAATCATTAATGAAGGTGAGAACATATCTAGCCTTTGCAAAAGATGGATGGGGAAAAGCCCTTGAAACATCACTATGAACAAGTTCTAAAGCTTGTGTTTCCCTCCATGATTTACCTTTGTCAAATTTTGTTTCTAGATGCTTTCCAAGTGCATAACCTTCACAAAGACCTTTAGAAAATTTAAGCTTAGGTAATCCCTTAACCATATTTTGTTGACATAGTTGTTCAAGATAGCGGTAATTAAGATGGCCAAACGGCTCATGCCATAGTTTGCTAACTTCATCTAAATGAGTTAGTAGTGCTTTTGGAGAAATATCTATGGAAAAATTGGAGAAGGAATATAATCTAGATTGGTGATTTTCCTTTCCTATTGCTACCAAATTTTTTCTTTGTAATTCTCTTATCTCAACTAAATATGGAGAGAACTGTACTATCATGCCCTTCCCTAAATGAGTTATTTGATACACTGAAAGTGAGATTAGTTAAGAGTGAAGGTATAGTTAGAACATTAGAAAATGTTCCTCCTTTGACTTCAATAGACCCTCTCCCTTTTACCAATGCTAGAGTATCATCACCTAAGGTGATTGTGGACATACTTGAGGGTTCTAAGGATGAACAAGCAACCTGTGAACAACCCATATGGTGTGAAGCACCAGATCTAGAATCCATGATGGAGATAAAGATTCTTTAACAACTAAGTCTTCCCTTTGATTTCTCTTTGTCCTTATTATTATCTTGATTTGATGACGATGCCTTGATAGAATCAAGTAGCCCTATATTATTCTTTTTGAGAATTTTTTGTAGAACTTCAATTTTGTTCTTCATGTAGTGATGTTCATTCTGTCCAATATTTTTATAAAAGGTGCATGCAACTCTCTTTTTACCTTGAGAGTCCTTTTTGGAGTTGTCAATTTTGCTTTCTTTCTTAACTTCCTTATCCTTTTTAGTGTTCTTCTTCTCCCCTTTTGAAGTTTGATGTGTTTCATTCCCTGCAAGTAGGGCAAGTGAGGTTTAGTAGACTTCAAATTACCCATTTGAATTAACTTTTCTTGCTCCCTTGTGAGGTCAGCAATAAAGTTATCAAGTGTGGGAATTGACCATGAGGCTCCAAGAGCCCTTTTAGTAGAGTATAAAGTTGATACAAAAATAGAAAATTCTAGACCTAGCTTGGAAAGTACAGAAAGGATTAATTGATCTTCTTTCTTGTCAATTCCACAATCTTTTAAGTGCAACTTCAAGGAATTAAACTTAGTAAAAAAGTCTTGTAAAGTTGAAAAATTCCTAGGACTAAGACCTAAGAGTTGATTTTCCAACTCATGGCTTCTAAGTTCATCTATTTTCCCAAAAAGTTTGTCAATACCTTCCCAAACTTGGTTGGGTGTTTTCAATTCTCAACATGGAACAACAAATCAAGAGATAAATTTAGGCATAGAAAGCCAAATGCTTGATCACACTTATTGAAAAAAATTTCTTTGTCTTTAGTTGCAGTAGGTTCTTTCTCTGTTCCCATAGTTACCCTATATAAGCCTTTGTTCTTAAGTACAAGAATTACTTTCATCTTCCAATTATAATAATTGAAAGGTGTTAGGGGCACTATAATAACATTAGATTCCATATTTCTTTGACTAAGATAGTTGTTTGTAGAAATGCAAAAAAAATGTTTAGAAGTGCATGCAAAAGTGAAAAATGACAACACAAGCACTTCTCAAGGAAGTGTGAAAATGTACCACACACAACACCCCCCTTGATTATTCCTCCCCTCCCACCCAATTTGGCACTGTATAGGAGTGCTTGTAACTGACCCAAAAAAAAACACACAAACAAACACTTTATAGGATGAGTGCAATTTTGTTCTTTTTGAAGTTGTGAAAAAAAAAGAGATGCCCTTTTGCAAAAAAATGGAACGTAGATCTAAGTAAAAGTTATTATACTAAATTTTTTTTCCCTTTACAAAATTGATCCTCCTTGCAAATAATTTTTCTAGATTTTTAGATAGAATTGCAATGCACCAAAAATTCAATATGAGAAAAAAAATTAAAATAGGGGCTTTTGCCCATGTGACCAAGTGATTAAGTTTGGAGAAGATTACACCTTCCTAGCCGTTGATGTAAAAAAAGGAAACAACTTGCCATAGAGTTGCTCTGTTGCTGAGTACACACTATTAAAACAAAACATAGGTGAAAAAAAGAATAGATTGAATATTCAATCCCCACAAGATGGGAAAAAATAAGATATAAAAGACTGTTTTTGATATAAGGGAGAAGCATTTTGAAAGGATCCGTAACCCTTTACAACAAGAAAATCCAGGCTACAGAAAGGACAGCCTACAACCAACAAAAAAGCCAGCAACCCAAACAAAACTCATCAAGATTTACAATTATCACTTTTCTTGTGGGAGTGAAGAGTCATGTCAAAAGAAGGTCGTGAAGATTTATCTTTTTTACCCTTGACAATAATCCATCCTTCTTCCACCTGCATAGCCATAATATGCCACACCTTAATATTTTCATGATGATGAAATCCAACAACCTTACACTTGGGGTTGTCCTCATGACTACTTTGTAAAAATAGAGACTTATCAGAAAAGCTGTCGGGAAGAATAGATGAGGCGCTTTCACCTGGAGAGGCAGCCAATGGCTCAATAGGGGTTACCTTAACAACCTCACCAATAGAGACGACTAGAGGGGGGGTTCCAAGGTCCTGTGGTTCCGAAACAACCACCTCAAAAAAATTCCTGTTATGATCAACATTCTTCTCAATAGTATAATGTTGTTGAGAAGCACCTTTCCACCAAGTTGATGTCTAAGTAGTATTTTTCTCAAATCCACAATGTGCAGCAGCATGTCCGGTTTTGAAGCATCTCCTACACCAGAAAGGAATTCCTTCATAATCCAAAGATTGGATCCAAGACCCTTTAGAAGATTTGAGTAAGATCTCAATAGGTAATCCTTTTGAAACATTTAAATTGACCAATATGTGAGAAAAAGGTGGAATGAAGAATGTCAGAAGATTCATCATCAACCATCAAAAAATCTCCAAGAGCATCACCCACTTCCTCCAAAAGAGAGTCATTCCAAAGATGAAGGGGGAGATTAGGTAATCGAACCCAAATTGGGAATTTGTTAAAAGTTTCAGAAATAGGGTTGAAATCAGAATGCCAAGGTTTGACCATCAACAAAAATTTGTCTTCCCAATTAAAAAAATTGTCAAATTTTTCCACAAAAAATCCTTTAGCCATAGGATAAATGTGAACTTTACCCGAAATAAGAGGCTCCCATTCAAAAGTAATCCAAGAGTGCAGAAGAGGGAGGCTGGGCCAAAATCCTTTGAACTGACAAATCACTCCATGAACAAAGAGGTCAGCAACTGTCTCCTATATAAAAGATATAAAAGACTGTTGAAAAAGTGCTGAGAGCAAAAAATCAGGTCTTCCCCTTACAAGTACAATTATAGATTCCTCTCCAAGTTTTTCCTCTGTCCCTCCAATTTTTCTTCACAACAAAGTTTTACAAATTCTTAGTCCCTCCAATTGGGATGAATCGCAACAAAGACCTGAGTTTTCTAGATTCAGGGGAGGGCACGAATTTGGAAGAATCATAGAAATGGAGTGCATAAGGGAGGAGGAGATACAAGCAGTGGATTTTGTGGCCTCTCTCACTTGGAAGCCAGGACGAGCAAAGCCAGAGCAAAAGCACATCGCCTCCAAGATGCCTTGTGAAAATAGATAAGGCTAAGATTTAGGTGCTACATGCAGGTGGGCATGTGAGCTATGCGAAATTATTGTGCAAGCTATTAATCATGCCTTACATCCTCCAAATCGAGCTTTCAAAGAGTATTTTACACCTTCTAATCTCGCCTCCTATCTACAAAAAAATGAAACTACCCCTCAATCTTTCCTCCTAAAGAGGCTGAAAACTACCAGATAGTTGGAGGGGTTGCAGCTTGGATGGATGCAAAGTTATCACAAAAATAAAGATTAAAAAAACATAGACAATTACTGCCTCACGATTCCAATGATACGTAGCCTTCAAATAACTAATCACACACAGGGATGAATATATGGATAAAAAAATACAAACAATTTTGTTCACCTTCATGTCTTAAGAATATCTTGTATGGCTCTGATACCATCAAGAAATCAGTAAACACAAAGATATAAATTAAGCACAGTGAAGACACCAAAATCGTATGCAATCAACTTGTTGTATTAGACAGTCAAGGGTCTCCTTATAAAGGATAAATATCCAATTATGAGGTGTTGATGTGTATCAACACCTCTCCAATCTATAAGCTAACTAGGCAACTCATAAGGAAAATATCCAATTTATGCCAATGAGTCATACAATAGTGAATGCCTAAGTAGGCTTAGGTCAGCCTATGTTTAACACACCATTAATGAAAACACTGACACTTACAATCATTAAATGTCTAATGCATAATTATAAATGCATGAGAGAAATAGTAAATGCCTAGATAACTACATGCCTATTGATGAGATATGGTCTCGGTTAAATACTAGTTTCTAGAATGCCACCTAGGAAACTAACTCCTAAGTAAACTTATAAATGATGTGAATAGGTCCTCACTAATATCTAGTTAGGAATTATCCCCATTCACACTAACACCCCCCATAAGTGCAACTTGGGAGTGCAGTTATTTCTTGTGAATGTAGGTTTTTCAATGAAAATCAAGCTCTCTATTCTGCACATGTGGAAAAATAGCAGATTATCAAATTTTTTTTGAAAAATACTAGTGCACTAGATATTTAAGTCCTTGATCCAACAAAAAAAATGAATTTTGATACATACAAAAAAGTTATGTTGTATACAGTCCATCTATGTTTGAATTATAATTGGTTCAACTTCGAAACTTGATTAAGGAAAAAATATTCAATAAAAAACTATGAAACCAAATGAAAGAGCTAGATATCGTAGTTACAAATCTAAATTTAAAAAAAAAAAAAAATATCCTTCATGGAAAAAAAATTATGTTGTATATGGTGAGCATCGCTCCTTAAAAATAGTGTTTACTAAAAAAAAAAACTAGTTTTCAAAGGAGATGGAAAAAGAAGTGCAATCTAATTCCATTTTTTTTGAAAAAAGTACATTTAGAATCTATAGAAAAAATATCACAAATCACTAGTTTGAATCATCTTCAAATTCCTCACGGTTTAACCGCTATACGTGCTCGAAAGTGAAGATTTAGTTAGAAAAAATTAGTTCAGTGTTTAGTTTGGCCAAAAATTGTAACCTAGTATTGTGGGATCACCCTAGTCTAATGTCAAAAAATAATTTGTATCCCTTTCGGAAGAAACAAAACCAAGTACAAATGCAGCGATGCTTCCCATTCTAGATAGGAATTTAAGGAAGGAAGGATGAATGAGTATGATGATGATGTCTCTTAAAACTGCTCATGTGTCTCCTTGCTCAAGGAAGATGAATACACCACAATCAAATTAGGCACATTCCCAATCAATGAAGAAGGTGGCAAACTAGGACTATGTGAAAAATGATGTTGAACAAGATCCAAAGAATGCAATACAATGATCCCTCTATTGAAGGAATAGATGGATACTAGATTGCCCCCTAGAACATGAAGTGTCCTCAAAACAACTGAAAGAAGTATGAAGCCAAACAAGTGTCCTACATGATGATAAACCACATGTTTCCCACTATGAAGAAGCAAATCCAATGGTAGATGTTGAAGAAACTCCAACTCCATAATGAAATGGGAGGGAAGAAGTTTCATATATGAAATCTATGAAGAGGAATCAAGTCCCTCCAAGGTAGTCTCACCAAGATCAAGATCCCCAATCAAGGCTGAAATAATGGAATGTGCAGACTCAAGAAAACCCAATCTACATAGAGGAGAGATGTCCCCTCAAGAATTTTGTCCAAACTTGTAGAAGTATCCAAGTTTATAATACCTAAAATGAAGCCATTCTGTGATCCCAAGTCTGGAAAAATGAATATGCTCTGATCAATAAGAATGATGGAAGCCTGATTTAATGACTCTAGACAAGGAATCATTGAAGGTGAAGGTACATCAACTGTCTTTGATGGAGAAGAAGCATTTGAAGAACTATTGACATCCTCATTTAAAGATTCAAAGCATTCAAAATTTGTAAGCTCCTGCATAGCATTATAATCATAGGGTATCCTGTCTAAAGAATGAAGAAGCATATGACATTCTGAATCATGATCATAAAGGAATGGTGGAGTATTAAAATCTCCATATAGCTTCCAAATCTTAGTCCAAAAAATATGAGGAAAATCAAAATGATCAATAGATTTCAAAACATCATCATCAACATGCATTGCAATTTGACCTCTTAGACATCATCCCTTCTGCAACTCCAAGAAATTTTTTGAATACCTTGACTTGGATGGGGAACAATACCATAAAAATGAGGCAACAACTGAAGTGATTGGAGATGGTTTATGAAACAATCTATCCATTGTTCATAGTTTCCCTTTCCCAAAATAATCAGTGAAGGATCAAATGAAAACCCCATAACAAACTATGAATGATCTCTAAAATTACAAAGACATTGACCTTCGATATTAAAAAAATCCCAAATATGATGTGCCAGTGAAAATAAAGCCTCCAATGCAAACAAACCTTCTCCAAATTGCAGTATGTCCAAGATATCAAGAAAATGCCAGAAATTTCAAAAACTTGATAGAATATACCTAGGACTGAATTTGAAAAAAAGTGGATGGATAGAATGACAGAGCTCTGAGTCACCTTCGTAATGCCACTAGAATTTGCAAAATATGTCAAAATGGTGAAAAGATACGATCTCGAGAGTCCAAATGGAAGCACTGACTTCAAATAGATATAATTTATACCCATAGAAAAATCTAGAAAAATACTCTGCATGGCTCCAAAGTACACAAAATCAACTTTATGATGATATCTTGTTTGCAAAAAATTGATATCCTAGCAAAAAGTTATGCTCTGTTGAAAAATATGCCCAATTTAGGGGTGCAGGATAACCAAGCACAAAAATAAAGCACTTTAGGGAAAAAAAATATCCCACTAGTTGTCAATATGACTGCAGGGGTTTGTAGTTGTAGAAAAATGGAGCGCCGCTAGCTGGGAAATGGTAGAGCAGAGTGTTGATGGGATTGAGGCGACACCCCTCTAGGTTGAGCCCTTGGTTTGTGATGTGATTGTGGGATTGTGAATAGAGGGATGGAGGGATAAATAATGACAGAAAGGTGGTGAACTCTAGTGATAGGAGTCAACAACTTAGTGGAGGGTTGACTGCGAGAGGCAAGGAGTCAATGTGGTAGAAAAAGCAATGAACACACAGTGGTCGGCCTTGCCAATAATAAATAAACTTGCCAAAAACCTCAAACCAAAGTAAATGTATTGTCACTTGTAATGATTGAAGCTACCACAAAGGATATTTGTAGAGATTTTAATATTTCCTAATCGATAATTAAAATCACCAATATGTCAATAAATATTTTCAAACCCGCTTTGCAAATATAATAACCACTTTGAAATAAATCACCACCACAGCTTAAATAAACCTGCAGATTTACAAATATGTTGACCAATATTAAACCTTGACCACTAATATTTAATAAATATTGGTGAAATTAAATATTTGAGCCCAAAATAAAATGTCAACTTTTAAACCCCTATCAAATATTTTTTCTGCACCTATAGTAAGAAACACACAAATAATGATTATTTTTTTGAACCTGCAAATGAATAATACTGACTAGCGGAGAATTTTTTCTTGCAATGAGGGGGGTGTTGGAAATAGGTTGCCATTTAATTGCAAATCCTAAACATTAATTATTTCATGTATCTCCTAGATTCTTGGAATGTGTTCAACAACACTAAGATTAGGATGAGATTAATTATTTGGATGAAATAAATCATGAAATTGACATTTGTAGTTATTCCTAAATAATAGGAGCATGTGGGTGCACACATGGAAAGGTGAAACTCACCTTTTGTCCAGTTAACTATACGGAGTAACAATTAACACTTCTGAATGCATGTAAAGATCCTAGAAGTTAGGATTTGATGTTTGCATGCTTGAAGTTCAGTTAAGTTAAGTTCAGATCAGTTCAATTCAGTTAAGTTAAGTTAAGTTAAGTTCTTTAGAATCAATTTAGTTCTTCTTTAGTTTTATCTTCAGTTGCATGCAAGTGCATGTTGCATGCATGTTAGTTATTTTGAGTTGCATGTAGTTAGCTTCAGTTAACTTGGAATGCATGGCTAATAACATTGAGTTGTATGACAGATAACAGGACTACCTCCAGTTAACAAGGGATGACCATTCTTTGGGAATGGTGTTGAGTAAATGTTTCAGTTAACAATAAAGCACTTGAAGCCAACTTGGGCGCCCAAGATGCTTTATTGGAATTAACTCCAATGCATGATAAGATATTTTGATGGCTCAGTTAAGTAGCTTTAATTGTGGGCGCCATCTTTGAGGAATAGCTTTGGAATTATCACCGAAGTGAAGGAGAAGTTGTAGCTTCAGTTTGGGACACCCAAATGCATGATGCACATGTTGTAAGCTTTAGTCTTCACTGAAGAACTCTACTTGAAGGAATATGGCGTACCTTTTCAAGGGCTTGAGATTATGCATTGTAATTATCACCATTTGATTATTACAAGGTTGCATATTGTCTATATATCTCATTCAAGTTGAATAGAGTTGGGAGATTGGTTATTACAGGTGTGAAGAAGATTGGTAAAGACAGAAGAAGCATTCTCAAGCAAGAATTGGAGCTATTGTAATTCAGAGTTTGAATAATAGAATAATTCTTGGTGGAGTTTTTTCCCGAAAGGGTTTCTCCACGGTATATCTTGTGTGATCCTTCTATTATGTTGTCTAGTTCTTCTGAATACTTATCTCTACAATCTACAACAGTAAAATGGATTAATCAAGATAATCATCCATAAAGAATTTATGTAACAAAGAAAAGACTTACTTATAACAGCAATATTGAAGTTTTATAGAGTATTAAGCTAAGAAAACACCTCATTTTACAACATTTGGTATCATAGCTGAGGTTGGGTAGAGTATTGGGATTCCTTTCTCTTAAAAGATTGGAGGTTTTTTAGCTTAGTGGGAGCTCTTATTATTTTTGTTATTTGCTGATTTTGGAATTAAGTTTTGTTACAATGAATTCAAGGTTAGAGATTGAAAGGTTCAATGGGTCTAACTATGAAATGTGGAAATTAAAAATGGAAGATCTTCTTGAAGAAAGAGATTAGTGGTTAGCGGTTAATAATGAGACAAAGACACCTACAACTATTTTAGATGAAGATTGGGCTAAGTTAGATAAGAAGGCAAGAGGAACAATAAGGTTATGTCTTGCTGATGCTGTTCTTTTGAATGTTTCAATGGAAACTAGTGCATATAAATTATGGAAAAGAATAGGGGATATTTATCAAACTAAGAGTCTCACCAATAAGTTGTATCTGAAAAGGCAATTATATTCATTGAAAATGAAAGATGGTGATTCAGTTGCACAACATTTGAATCCTTTCAATTTAATTCTCAGTCAGTTAGCATTTGTAGATGTAAAGCTAGAGGATGAGGATAAGTGCATTTTATTACTTTGTTCGTTACCAAATTCTTGGGAAAATCTAATTGTTGCAATTAGTGGTAATGGTGCAAATCCAAAGATGGACAACATTATTCCTACTCTCCTGTCAGAGGAGATGAGGAGGAAGTCTAAGGAGGAAATCCAAGATGCCTTGTTTGTAAAAGGTAGGTCTAAGAAAAAGGAGCCTAAGGGAAACAAGGAAGGGAAGGGTAAGTCAGAAGGACGAAGTAAGGTAAAGTGTTGGAACTGTGGGAAACCAAGAAATGTGAAGAAGGATCGTAAGAACAAGAAAGAGAGTTCTGATTCTTCTACAGAGGAGTCCTCAGATAATAGTAATGATGCATTGGTTATTTCAGCTAATATTGTTTGTGATAACTCTTTGCTTCATGTTTCAGAGTAATCTTCATAGAGAGGATGGTAGTCATGATGCCATGTGTGACTCAGTATCACGGTTCAGTGGGAGTTGTTGGCAGTGACTTGGATGCATCATTGGTAAGGTTATCTCCATGTGGTTGGAGATAAGGTTTCTTGGTTTAGAGTATATTTGTTATGGATGTCATGGTTTACTCTTGATACTAGTTTAGAGTTTGGCATATTTACATGGTTCTCTTGAGACTAAGATGTATAGGTATGTTATGATGCATGTGATCTCCTAAGAGGAGATGGTTAGATCATGGATGTCATGTTTATGATTCTTGATTCATGATTGGAGTTTTGACAATGATCTTGTGTAGTTCTCTTAAGTTTTGGGTACATTAATCATTTGCTTGTCTACTTCATGAAAGTGTTGTGTTGCATTTGGAGTTTGGCATGGATTGGTTGGTTACAGGTCCTCATGGATACTTGGAGAAATAGGTGAGGCTGGAATTCTCTTGTGGTAAGAGACATTTGTTGGAATGGTTACTTGTGAGAAAAGTTTTTCAACAGAAAAGACCGAGGAGTCTACACCTTGGTTGAATGTGAATTCAACACACTCGGTGGTTTAGCATGCCTCTAAAGAGGTGGTTTGGTTACAGAGGCTTGGGAAAGGTAATGGTTTGGTTGATAATGGGAAGGTATTAATTGAGAAAGTTAACACTTTAATTAATGTTACAGATTATCTTATGAAACCATATAGATAAGTTCTCTTGGTTTTAATCATTTGCTTGGAAGCTTCATGATTATGGAGGTTGCATTTGAAGTTAGCATGGATTGATTAGTTGGTGCAAGAAGGCCATAGGCTTTGAGACTTGTACTTGTTTTATTATTTCTTGTTTAGAATAATTGCAATGTATAATGTCAAGTGGGAGAATGTTGGAAATAGGTTGCCATTTAATTGCAAATCCTAAACATTAATTATTTCATGTATCTCCTAGATTCTTGGAATGTGTTCAACAACACTAAGATTAGGATGAGATTAATTATTTGGATGAAATAAATCATGAAATTGACATTTGTAGTTATTCCTAAATAATAGGAGCATGTGGGTGCACACATGGAAAGGTGAAACTCACCTTGTGTCCATTTAACTATACGGAGTAATAGTTAACACTTCTGAATGCATGTAAAGATCCTAGAAGTTAGGATTTGATGTTTGCATGCTTGAAATTCTGTTAAGTTCAGTTCAGATCAGTTCAGTTCAGTTAAGTTAAGTTCAGTTAAGTTCAGTTCAGAATCAGTTTAGTTTAGTTCAATTCAGTTCATTTTAGTTCAGTTATCTTCAGTTGCATACAAGTGCATGTTGCATACATGTTAGTTATTTTGAGTTGCATGTAGTTAGCTTCAGTTAACTTGGAATGCATGGCTAATAACATTAAGTTGTATGATAGATAACAGGGACTACCTCCAGTTAACAAGGGATGACCATTCTTTGGGAATTGTGTTGAGTAAATGTTTCAGTTAACAATAAAGCACTTGAAGCCAACTTGGGCACCCAAGATGCTTTATTGGAATTAACTCCAATGCATGATAAGATATTTCAGATGGCTCAGTTAAGTAGCTTTAATTGTGGGCGCCATCTTTGAGGAATAGATTTGGAATTATCACCGAAGTGAAGGAGAAGTTGTAGCTTTAGTTTGAGACACCCAAATGCATGATGCACATGTTGTAAGCTTTAGTCTTCAATGAAGAACTCTACTTGAAGGAATATGGCATACCTTTTCAAGGGATTGAGATTATGCATTGTAATTATCACCATCTGATTATTACAAGGTTGCATATTGTCTATATATCTCATTCAAGTTGAATAGAGTTGGGAGATTGGTTATTGCAGGTGTGAAGAAGATTGGTAAAGACAGAAGAAGCATTCTCAAGCAAGAATTGGAGCTATTATAATTCAGAGTTTGAATAATAGAATAATTCTTGGTGGAGTTTTTTCCCGAAAGGGTTTCTCCACGGTATATCTTGTGTGATCCTTCTATTATCCTGTCTAGTTCTTCTAAATAATTATCTCTACAATCTACAATAGTAAAATGGATTAATCAAGATAATCATCTACAAAGAATTTATGTAACAAAGAAAAGACTTACTTATAACAACAATATTGAAGTTTTACAGAGTATTAAGCTAAGAAAACACCTCATTTTACAACAGGGGGGAGGGGAGATTTAATTTCTCCAATACTTGTACGATCTGTAATTTTCCCCACAAATTTAGCTGTAAAAAACCTCTGATGTCCTCTAGATGACGAATTCGAATCTCGACGAATGGGTAGGAGATCCTTAGGTTTTCAAACCTTCTAAATACAACAGTGGGGTCAAATCTGACCCAAAGCGCCTTAGAAATCAGTTGTCTCCTAGATGAGAACAACTAGCCCTTCAAGAAAACCCTTTAACATGTGATATTCTCCTCAGTTCAACTTCCTTATATGAGATGGATCTCCTATGGCCTAAGCTTTGATACCATGTTGGAAATATGAATAATAACCCACTTAAAGCTATAGACACTTCAAAGGATTAACCATGAAGAATACCATCCACATGAATAAAGAAGTGATGCATCATGAGCAAGAAGAGAACGTGATCAAATGATGATCTTGATTGAATTGATCTAGAATGATTTGCAAATGTATGAGGTCCTTATATAGGCAAGGTGAGAGGTAGTTGGATAACCAGTTTAGTTACAATCATTAAATGTATAATGTATAATTATAGATGCATGCAAGAAATATTAAATTCTTAGATAACTACATGCCTATTAATGAGATATGGTCCCATTAAATACTAGTTTCTAGAATGCCACCTAGGAAACTAACTCCTAAGTAAACTTATTAATGATGTGAATAGGTCCTCACTAATATCTAGTTAGGAATTATCCCCATTCACACTAACAATAGTATACATGATTTTATGTCTTATAACTTCCAGACTCAACCATGATGTTAATTTTGCATTAGGATGCTCCTAATAAATTTGATATCTAGAATTACCTAAAATGGTAAGTGTTATGAAATAATAAACACTAGAAAACTCACAAACATTAAGATTAGTTAATAGGTTAGCATGGTTCATGTTAGGTTCATCAAAATACATGCAATTGAAATTTGAAACATTAAATGAGAATTAAAAACATTAATTTCAAATCCTTTTTTCAAACTTAACTAAAAACCTAAAATTGAGTGTAGTGAATTTTTTTTCTCAAGACTTGATAATGTGGATACTTAGCTCAACAAAATAGTATTCATAATTTTTGAATAATGAAATTAATAGAGTGATTTCACTTAAATAATTTTTACTATGAACATAATGATTGAAAATATGAATTTATGGACTTTCAAAAGATTAAATGAATGGAAAGGGTTTGATAAAGAATCAAGAGATAACTCAATTCATTATGAGACATTTCCATTTTTAACTCATGAGAGGATAATGATCTTTTTTTTTATTTCAAGAAAACCTGGCTCTGATACCACTTGATTAGGGCACAGCCCGAGACATAGAAAATAACCCACAACAAAAGAATAATTTTATTATTCAGAAAATTGAGCTTCTTACATGCAGATGATCTCAATCCCCAAGTTCTACAACACAGGCAAGTTACAGAGAGCTACAGAATAACTCTTTTGCAATATGCGAGCTTGTCCCCCCCAAAAAGTTACCCAAAAATTAGAAACCCGCCCATAAATAGAGCTCCTCATTAGTTTGGAGCCAAAACAACATTCAATTTGAGTTTAGGTGGTTTGGCGCCAAAAATTTACAACATGAAGTTCAAATTTCAAAAGAGCATTTGCAACTGTATCTTCTAGAAAGTGCGCCAACTTCGCGGGGCCATACCTTTTGATCCAGGACTCCGATTCGTGAACTGTTTGAACCATTGGAAAGGTCTCAAAGTCAAGAACGCGCTTGAAATCCTCTACACCGATTTTGGCAAGTTTTGGGGCCGATATGAGAGCTCTAAGTGCATCAAATCTAACTCAGAAGATTTTTAGGTGCAAATTGGGAAACTAAAACTGCAATATCTTTCAACCTAGAAACCAAAATTAAAAACTGTAAATTGAGAATTTCATTATGACAAAAAGGGTATCCAAAAATATAAAAAATATCTAAAAACTAAGAAACTTGAAATTTAACTATTTTTGGGTGATGCAAGATTGCCCTTACACCACTAGATGCTCCTGCATCAGACAATCATGAATTTTTTAAATTTATTTAACTCCATAATTAACTCATCATAATTAATGATAGATTATAGTTTATGAATCATAAATGATATTAAATGGTTAGAAAATTAATGAATATTACTAGTTATTTTAGTGCCTAAAAAAAGTAAGATATAGTGACATTTGAATTATTAGTATAATGTATAATAGGTCTCCAACTTCCTTTGATTAAGTGAGTTGGATGCCTATGAGGAGCTAATGGATATTATTTTATTATTATTCTTTGAATTTTGTGAGACACTACTATAATGATAATAAACAATCAAGACTACAAAATGAGGTCAATGATTTAGAGTTTTGGAGCATCGTTCTCAATATAGGCTATTACAATACAATTTTTACACTTATTGAGTGCCTAGGTATGAGGAAGTGAGTTTAACTACATGGAAAATATAATGTTTTAGTGTATAAGAGGAATTACATTCTATTGTCAAAAGATTTTCTATATGAGTGGGGACATTGGATATTTTCCTTGGACTTTGGCACCTAGTTTGGGCCATGGTTTTGCATCCATTATTTTGTACACCATATGTTATTTCTTATTTATATTTACTTTATATATAGAAAGTATGGGATAGGCATGTACTATGGTTTTTTATGGGCACACTCACACCATCAAAAATATTGTGAGACTAAAGAATATGGTGTAAATTTTATTGATTTATTTATTTTTACTTGATTAATACATGCTTAATGTGTCTTTATTGATATAGGTTTCTTCGAAGAGTTTCTTTGATAAATTTTTATTTTTATATTACATGTTTACTCACATCTTATTATAGATTTATAATTAATCACACATATCAACAATAAGATTAATTAGATTTGTGCACTTTATACATATACTTTTATTATTATTCAATAAATAGTCTTTTATGAAATGTAGGCTATGCTTGAAAAATATAAAAACCAAAAAAGTAAACACTTATTCTTATTATTTATTTTTCTTTAAAAGAGACCCTTTGACTATAAATACTAATGAGTAAACATCTTTTTATTCTAAATTCATGACAATAAAATGTAATTCGAAAAAAAAAAGTCTTTGAGTTTTCTTCCAAATAGAGAAATAAAAATGATAATCATATCATTGAATTTATTTATATTAGTAGTGATATTTTAAATGACTTTTTTAATAATTTAAATATAAAATATAAAATTATTTTATAGTAAAATATTAATTTTTATTTAACAATAAAAATTGAACTTAATATTTAATAATAATTAAAATAAATCACATTTCTATCATTTGATATTCAAATATTTTTTAAAATTTATTATAAAATAAAAAATATAAACAAATAATTAGTACTTTTAATTATCTTAAAATAAATATAAAAATCTATTTCTACTAGAACTAATAATATATCAAATTCTAAATACTTGAAAACAACTAAAAACACAAATTCATAATTTAAACTTTGTTAATTATAAATTTATGTTTTATATCAATACCAACAATCTTTCATCAATGTTAATGTATGGAATATTACATTAAACATCATGCTTTATATTGATGATGTTTGTATCCTTCTCAATTTTTTGTTTTTTTGATCCCAGCGGTCTAACAGCCCTTACCTTGAATATCTGGGGCGAGCTAAGGCGAGACTAGTCCCCTATGTCCCCCAAGAAGTCCCAATATCCTTCTCAATATTAACATCATAAACTAATTGTATATAGTTCCATATCTTGTTTAGGTCTACTCCTCTATATTATTGTAATTTTAGGGCAGAAACCCCGGGCCATCATATGCACCATTTCAGTGGACCACACTAATACCATACAGATAATAACAGTCCCGACAAGGATAGAAATATCATGGTTACGCCACCCATATTCTTAGCCTGAGTTTTGCCAATACTTCCACTCGCAGTGACGCGCTCCGTTACGTTAAAATCTCCTGCACAATTATGCACAACAGGTTAGATGAACCATTAGTGGATTGCAGTTTTTTTCAAACTGGTTGGTTTTAACCTAATATCAAACAGTGGAACTTAGGTACATTGACCTAGGTGCGTCAGACAATTTAGGACATAACTTATTCTAAATTTACCATCTACAATCATATCCTATTTAGAAGTCTAGTGTTACAGCGTTTATCAGTATTACTGCAGGCTTCTACGATTGTTTTTCTGATATCTTCAACAGTAGCCTTGTTGTAAAATTCGAAGTTAGAAAGTATTTGATCGATACAAGTGAGCACCAACTGTGTCCCGTCATAACAACCGCTGTTGCAGTATTCATCTATTTGTTCGTGAGGAACGTTGATTGTACCGCTTGGCGTCAAACGATGTTCAGGCGGGCATTCATAGACCTTACAAAATGATTCACACAGAAATATATCATTATGAAAGCTCGGCGACCAATAGATGAAACAATATTTTCTAAGAAAAAGAAGTCCTGTGAATAAACTGAGAAGCCTGCCTACATGATCGAAGCACGCCATCGCCTTCCCAACTATCTCGGGTGGATCCTCATGTTCTGGAGCATCTTCTGTAGAATATAATTATGTGCATAATCACTTCAAACATCATAGA
Organism: Sequoia sempervirens; assembly: GCA_007258455.2. Classification (NCBI taxonomy): domain Eukaryota; kingdom Viridiplantae; phylum Streptophyta; class Pinopsida; order Cupressales; family Cupressaceae; genus Sequoia; species Sequoia sempervirens. The sequence goes on from VDFB02281492.1 coordinate 892,786,580, forward strand.
AGAATATTGAAATACGATACTGAGGAAAGGGTACTCTTAACTTACCTGCATAGCAGAGTGAGATACAGAGAAATAAAATAATGCCTGCAAATAGTGTGCACTTGCTACAGATTTCCATGGCGACGTCAAGTAAAACAGGCAATGTGAGCACGCCCTTTTGTTATAAGTGTTTTGCGTGGTAGTTCACCAAATTTCATCTAATTAGATTCGGCAACACGAAAAAATCAATAACTTTCTGATTTAGCTGCCACTTGATTTGCTAGATTGTAATATTAGATGGTAAAATAGCGAAGTGCGTATGTAGTGACTTGGACAACGTTAATTTCTATGAGAGTTTGGTGAATGATGATGAAATTGTGTAACGAGACTGATTATAAATCAATGTCGGATTGGCCATGAATATCTTTTACATTTTGTAAACACGTTTTGCAAAATATCACCCCTTCAAATTACTCAATCAAGAATCCTTCATCAATATATGGTCTATCATTTTATTCTTAGTTCAATTACAACTGCTACTTGCGAACAAACATCAAAGTGGATTTGATTTTAGTGCTTATAAATGTCGAATTTGGTCACAAATTCAATGCACAATTATTATATAGAATGAGATCATTATGATCACACCACTACAAAGTACACAAAAAATATGCACTTTCAAAATTACTCCACCGAAGAATGATACTATAGGAGTAAGAACAAAGCCCTAAAAGTTCCCAAAATGGGAACAATTGAACAACACCTATGAAAATATATAATTTCTAGAAAACCTAGGAACCAAAATAAAAAAAATGTTGCACCATTACAAAGAGCATAAGATTTTGATCCAAAAAAAATCTTGAAGAATGGAGGTTAGATGATTGAGTTATTGTTGGTGTCAACCACCAAGCCCAAGATCACAACCTGCAAATAGATCTTCACAGACGAGAGAAGCAACACAAGGCTATTTCACAAGAGAAAAAAAGATTGAGATGAGATATTAAATTTCATAGTATACGAGCCTTTTAAAGGCATGAAATATGTGATGGGTGAGAAAACTACCCGATACAAGAAAAAACCACTTGGATAATTAATCCTAAGGTAAACTTAATACTACACTAACACCCCCCCTTAAGTGCAAACTTAGGGAGAATTATTATGCAAAAATGAAATGCAAAATGGTTCCTGGCTACAAGGCCATGTTAGGTACCCATGCACAACTACTATGCAATGCAATGCAGTCTCTCACAACTAGAAAAAAAGAGAAAAAACTTGTTGGAAAAAACCCCTCTCCAAAAGAGAGAAAAGAAAAACAAGATGCATGGATGGAGGACTCAATAACACCCTCCAAGGATTACATATATCATGTATATACAATCAATAGCCCCCCCATAAGAGGGAAAGAGAGGGACTATGTAGCCCCCAACACAATATGTAATCGCTTGCAAAAATGGTAAGTGCCTGAAGACAATTTAATATAATCCAATGTCGACAAACAACTTGTCTCCCTTTTGGAAGAAAAAAAACCAAATACAAATGCAGGTATGCTTCCCATTCTAGATAGGAATTAGCAAGTAAAATCCAAATGTAGGATGAAAATGTCTCTAAAATTTGCTCATGTGTCACCAAGACCTTGGAAGATAATGCTATGAACCAATCATGAACATTCCCAATCACAATAGAAGGTGAAAAACAAGGTACCACTAGAAACAAATTTTAAACATTTTTTAAAGACAGACATGGAGTGATAACAATTGTACCACAACTATCATCAAACATGTAAATTAATCCTTCAAATTATGTGTCTTCCAAGTCTGAAATGTGAGATTCCACGAACAATGAACCAATGTTCAGTAAATAGGAATCCCAAACAGGAAGACAATGATAATCCTATTGCTTAGGAATGATGGAAGTACTTAATGAAGGTGGATCAACTATCTCTGACAAAGAATCGAGAACCTATGACACAACTACAACCTCATCTGAAGTCTCAAAAACCTCCAATCGATCATGATAGAGCGAATAACCCAAGATCATCAACTGTAGAAAACCTTCACAAAAAAGTGAGAGAGACACAAGGCCATTTCACCAAATAAGGAGTGAAATAAATGACATGATTAAATTTACATAAGTACATGCTTTTAAATCCATGAGAAAAGTGTTGGGTAGGAAAACTACCCAAACGGTAAAAACCACCTGGGAGTAACTAAATGCAATAGCCTAAGTAAACTTAAGCAGGTAAATGTAATTTACTCTAACACCCCCCCTTAAGTGTAACTTAGGGAGAATGCAAATGAAAATATGAAGATGCAGTATGGATCTCAGCTACACAACCATGTTAGGTACCCATTTACAACTACACTACGAAAAAAAAATCTCTCACAACCAGAGGAAAGGAGAAAAACCCTGTGGGAAAAAACCCATCTCCAAAAGAGAGAAGAAAAAAAATGATGCATGGATGGAGGACCCGATCACACCCCCTAAGTACTACATACATCATGTATATACAATCAATAGCCCCCCCACAATGTGTAATCACTTGCAAAAATGGTAAGTGCCCGAAGGCAAAACATGATCCAGTGTTGACAAACAACTTGTCTCCCTTTCAGAAGAAACAAACCCAAATACAAATGCAGGTATGCTTCCCATTCCAGATAGGAATTGAAAGAAGGAAGCATGAAAATGTATGATGGTGTCTCTAAAATCTACTCATGTGTCACCAAAACCTTGGAAGATGATGCCACGAACCAATCAGGAACATGCCCAACCATAACAGAAGGTGAAAAACAAGGTACCATTGGAAACTAACCCTAAAAAATATTCAGAGACTGAAATAGGGTGACAACAATTGTACCATAACTATCATCAAATAGGAGGGATATACCCTCAAATGTGTCCTCCAAGTAATAAATATGAGATTCTACGAACAATGAACCAATGTCTGACAAATATGAATCCCAATTAGGAAGATAATGAAATACTAGTGGTGATGAATCACTGGATGTGCATAATGAATCATCAACACAAAATGAATGGTCTTGCTGAACAAGAATGATAGGAGTCTTAATCAATGAATCTACACAATGAATCATTGAAGGAGAAGGTACATCAACTGTCTCTAATGGAGAAGAAGGAGCATCTGAAGAACCCTCATGATCCTCATCTGAAGACTCAAAGTAATCCAAAACTTCAAACTCCTGCATAGTAGCATGATCATAGGGTATCCTATCTAAAAAATGAGGAGGCACAAGACAATCTAAAACATGATCATCTAGGAATGGCTGAGTATCAAGATCTCCATGTATTTCCCAAATTTTAATCAAAAGAGTATAAGGACACTCAAAATAATCAATAGCATCCAAAGTGGCATCATCAAAATGCATTGTAATAACTCCTAGGACATGATCCCTTTTGCAATTCCATGCAAACATCTTACTATCAATACCAAGAAGGGAAACAAGATTATATAGGTATGGAAAAAGATGAAGCCATCTCAAGTGCTTCTATATACCATCTCTACATTGTGTATAGTTCCCCCTTTTCAACATAATCACAACAGGATGTAATGAAAACACCATAATCAACTATGACAAATCTCCAAAAAAAAAGATAGTAACCTTCAACAACAAATATAAACTCCCAAAAAAACCTTCCAAAAATATTCTAGGAAGAAATAATGCATAAAAGAGGGCTGAAAATCTAAAAAAATTGAGCAAAACAAGACACTTTTACACACAATCCACCACAGACCAATTTGAAGATCCTCCAAACATTTGACCAAACTTGACTAGAATTGTGTTGGTGAGGAACAATTTTCCCACACATGCACGAGCCTTTGCTTGCACCAAGGTGAGCCTTTGCTCCTATCAAGCTAACAAACTACAAAGGTATTTAAGGAGAAAAAACCTTCTCATCACAACCATTGTGAGATAAATTTTCCTAGAATAGGTTAAAAAAAACTTTGGGTCCCACCTCCACTTCACGCTGCTCAACAAGGTTGAAACCTTAAATAAATCACTGCAAAAATATTGCCTCCAGATCACGCCTTCGATCTGGACGAAGTCACAAGTAACCCCTACCACCTATGATTTCAAATCTCATGAGGACTAAAATGGGGTGTGAGTGCTCTGGAATGAGAAGGGACTGTGTGAGAGGGCTCTCTGCAATCTCAAGATTGATCACTTCCAATCTCCCACAAAATGAAAGAGGCCTTGAAAAGACTCCAGAGCAAATCATGCCTCACAAAATCAAGCCTTCCAATGAAGTCAGGCTTCTTTAACCAAGGAAATGTTCCCTCTCAAAATGTAGATCATGGCCTCTCATCAAAAATTGATCCCTAAGTGTGGCCTTCAAACTGTTTAAAACAACACAAACACAAATCATGCCCAAATTGTAGCCTTCTACCAATCGGTGGAGAAGAATCAACTACAACCACTTTCAAACTGAAAAGAACGCCTTCAAAAAAATTGTGGCAACAATGAAAAATTTGTGGGCTCTATAAGAATAAATGAGTCGGATTTGCAAAAATGAATTCACAGCCAACCCCCAAAAACACCATAGCCAAATAGTAAATCTTGACCCTCTTGTGCAAATCGTCACAGGCGATAAGAAGAAATGCCTAGCAAGGGAGGAAATAAAGACACGCGGGCTCCAATTTCAATCATAGCCATAGATTTTAGGCTTCCTCCCAAACCAAATCGCAAGCTCTCCAAGCAGTTTCAACAGATAAAAAAAAACGCAGGTCTCCAAAGCCACAAAAGGCTCAAAAAATGAATTGTGCCGCTTACCAAATTGAGATTCGCAACTGTCAATCACTGCAACAATAAAATCAGGTGATGTAGTTGGGAAAAATGAGACTTCTCTGAAAAATGTGCTTTTCAAGCACAAATTTCAGCCTTCAAAGAAGATTTTCCAATGCAGATTGCAATCCTAGAGGTAATATAGAGCCCCCAAAGACACCCTCGTGGGCCTGCAAATCGTGCCAACACCGGAAATAAGTAGAACGCCCCTTGTAGATTGAAACACGAGCCTCAAAATGGTCAAAGTTGTGGCCTTTAGAGATTAAAAAAACACCTCAAAGAACCTCTGGTGAACCAAAACAAATGCCTTCAATGTAGCAAAAAACTCTCTATAAGAGGAATCACGCCCAAAGGAGTGAACTGGGCTGCAGTCAAGATGACACCTCCAAAATAAAGAAACAAGCCTCTAACTGATTGTATCAGCCTTTCAAATGAGAAGTAAGGAGTTGCTTCCAGATGAGGCAAGAAATCAAACACAACCTCTCAAAAGAAACATTCAATCCAAATCTCTAAACACCTCCAAAATCGAACAACAACAAGAAATTGGAAAAATCAATAATAAAGGCAATTTTCAATTTTTTTTAAAAATCAAATGCTAAACAAAATGCAAACAAAAATTGTCTAGATCTCAAAAACCTCCAGTGAAAACTCTCAAGGAGTTGTAGATTGGGTGGATCTGATACCATGATAGAGTGAATAACCCAAGATCATCAATTGCAGAAAACCTTCACAAAAAAGCAAGAGAGACACAAGGCCATTTCACCAAATAAGGAGTGAAATAAATGAGATGATTAAATTTACATAATGTACAGGCTTTTAAAGCCATGAGAAAAGTGTCGGGTGGGAAAACTACCCACATGGGAAAAACCACCCGGGAGTAACTAAATGCAAAATTAAGCTAAATGCAATAGCCTAAGTAAATTTAAGTGGGTAAATGTAATTTACTCTAACAAATCACAAGCATGGTTTATCTTCTCTAAAGAATAATAAGACACATTGGTATTGGAAATAGGATCATCGAGAGATGATGGAGTATCAGGATCTCCATATGATTCTCAAATGTAAGTCCAAAGAGCATAAGGGCACTCAAAATGAACAAGTGAATCCAAAAGGTCATCATCATTTATGTGCTCATAAATAACTTTAAAGACTTGAGCCCTGTATCCTTTCCAAATCATATACCCATAAGGTGTACATGGAATAAGAACCTCATTATACAAATATGGCAATAGATTATGCTCACTTACATGGGTGAGAATTAAATCACTCAATTGCCTGAAGTTCCCTTTCTCTAAAGAAACCATTATAATTGAATTCTTCAAAAAAATTCAAAGATAGTGCTTTCACAACTATAAAAACTTCCAAAAAAAGAATTAAACCTGATTTGGTGCAAAAGATAGTGGGACCCATTGCCTAATTTCCATGTTAACACCAAGAAACTCCACTGAGCACAAAAAAAAGATAGCCTACTATGAGACTTGCTCACAACAACCAAAGGCGAAGAGTTGTATATGAACACAAAAGAACTCCTGTGCCTAGAGAATGTGGGATAAATGTTCCCAAAACAACCTAAAATAAACTTGATCCCACTTCCCCTTCGGCTGTGCAACATTGAAACCCTAAATATTTAGGGAAAATTTATAAAGTATAAAGTTTGGTTTGAAAAAATATATGGCTGGCCAATGAACACTAAATTGTGGACACCAAATCTGGGGATTGAATGCAACAACAATAAATGGAGATTATCCTTCACAAAATGTGGCCAACATAATTCTTAAACTGAAAATGGTGCCTCTAATGGGAGATGAATCACACTTGCCTCCACACAACAAAACAACAAGAAAGAAAGAAACTGGGTAAGAAGCTAATTGAGAAAATTGTACTGCCTCCAAAAGAAGAATTGACCTTCAATAGGAAATTCAATGTTGCTTCACCAAATTCTACTCACATAGATGATTTAATCACAAATTTCAATAGAAAAATAACGTGGCCTCCAATGGACGATCCATTACCTTTCAATTGTGTCTTGTGCATCCAACAAAAAACTTGCTCGGCCAGTGAATGGCAACAAATGCTCTAGGAATCTGAATGTAGTCACAAATAGATGCAACCATCTCAGAAAATCATGCCCTCCCTTCAAGTTTCAAATGTGCCCTCAAATACAGATTCGTGACCTGCTATGAAGAATCCATTCCCTCAGAGTTGCATCATGCCTAGCAAAATTCACGGCCTCTTCTGCATGTACAAATCACACCCTTCACTCAAAATTTGTGGTAAAAAATGTGACCACAATGCACAACATAGGAAAAAATCACCAAAAAAAACCATGCCTCTTCTGATTGCATAAATCGACACTTTTAATAGGTATTTCTTCCCTTCACGCTTGGTCTCCAAAACTCTATGGAAGGAAAAAAAACATGCCTGCTTCAAAAAAATCAGGTCTCTCCAAAACGTTGTAGTAATAGTTGAATCGGGCTTTCTAAATTTGTGCCCTTCTCCCACACATCGATCTCCACGAGAGAAATTATACCTGAATTGCAAATTTTGTGAACCAAAAAACTTCAGCACAAAAGAAATTGTACAACTTGCAACCAAATCAGATGCCTTCCAAAATTCAAGCCATGACAAAGGAAGAAATAATGCCTGAAATTCAAATTGAACCTTCCATTGAAGTTCACCACTCCCCTCCAAGCAGTTCGCACTGAGTAAGGATTTCAATCGGGTCTCCAAAGATCAAATTCGTGGCCAACAAGAAATGTATGTAGTGGCCACTACTAAAAAAATCAGGGTTAGAAACAATGTCATTGCAACAAAAAACGGGCCTCTGATGAATGAATCACTAGTCTACAATGAAAAAATTTCCCTTCAAAATAGTGAAATCACGCCTTCAAACAAGAGAATCGCACAAATGATATTCAAATGCATTCACCAACAAATAGGAAAATTAAAAATAATTTGAAATAAGGCAATTTTGAAATTTAACAAATTTCAAATATAAAAAAAAATATTTAGCAAATAATTGATCTCAAATTCTGATGAAAAATATCAATAGCAAAAGAAGGCATAGGTTGAATGCTTTGATACCATGTTCATGTCAACCATCGAGCCCAGGATCACAACTTGCAAATAGATCTTCACAGACGAGAGAAGCAACACAAGGCTATTTCACTAGAGAATCACGAGAGAACAAAGATTGAGATGAGATATTAAATGACATAGTATACAAGCCTTTTAAAGACATGAAATAAGTGACGGGCGAGAAAACTACCCGGTACAGAAAAAAACAATTCGGATAATTGAACCAAAGATTTAATTGTTAGGAATGCTATGTCTCTTAAATTGCTCAATTAGGGTCGTTCACCTAATGGAAAAAGATAGATCCCACACCATAAAATCTAGGTGGTTCACTCAAATAAAGGAGTGCAAGATGGAATTATGACTAAGTGCAATAATCTAGATGCAGATAATTGATAAAATTGATTGATTAGGAATGTGAAACTATTGAAATGGAACTTGTTTGAAAACACATTGTGTAATGCAAAAACACCTAGAAATGTGAACAAAACTAAATAAAAATGGATGAAATTGAAAGTGTGCACTTGAGATATGGATGGAGATAGGAAATGACTTCTGGAATGCTGATGATGCTGATTTCTAGGCCTAGTGGGACTCATTCGCCATTCTGGGTGAATTAGTGATGATGTAAAGAGTAATTAGGGCTTGGGACACAAAATTCAATGTGAAAGTGTGATTAAATACACTTTACAACACTAAAATGAGTTCCACTTAGCCTAGAAAGGAACAAGAACCAATGTGAATGTGTAAAACACATTACAACACTAGGTTAAAGTTAGGTTTATTTTACAAGCCTTCTAGATTGATGTGAAGATGCAATTAAATACATTTTATAATTTTGAATTAGGGGGAGATGGGTTCATTTAGTCTAGAGATGTGTGAAATTATTTTACAACACTTTACAACGCCTTTACAAGACATCAATAAATGCATTTGCAAGGGTCAAAGACCTAGTGTGGATGCATAAAATGCCTCACAAAACTAAATCAAGGCCTCATTAAGTCCAATTTATCATCTTGATTAATCCCATATCAAACAAGTTTGCTTTTTTCTATGGTACAATAATTAACCCTAAGGTAAACTTAATACTACACTAACAATTATGACTATTTGAAGTTTTATTGCTATTTCAAAACTACAGATGAAGGGGGGCCAAATCAAAGTGACCTACTATTGCTCATTTGGCCATCAAATTTAAGATAATTATAGATGATAGTCATTTGAATGTAAAATTTAAAAATATTTATGACAATCATTTGGCTATGAAATTTAAGACAGTTTTTAATTCAATGGTCATTTGGTCATCAAGTTTAAGACAATCACATGAAAATTTAATAAACATGAAATTTTTTATGTCACCAAAAATAAAATATTATATATGAAAATAAGGATTTCAGGGCCTTTTGAGCATGATGGTAGGCTCATGTTTGACCCAAAATACTCTAAAATGATGTCTCCTTACTAGATTTGGCAATGAACCTCCCTCTTCAAACACTTGTAGATCTAGCCTCTAATGTTTAATTTGTACCAAATAGAAAGAAATTTTTCTTTATTGGACCTTTTGAACTCAATGGTGAGCTCAGATCTACACTGACAAGCTTCAATTTTATTTGCAATAGAAATCAACAAAGAGGAAACTGCCAAATTTGATATTTATTTTATTTTTTTAATTCTCTAGATCATCATTTGATGCAAGAGAAGAGCATGCTCAATTTCTTAAGATCCACCAAGACTTGCAATCTAGATCTCTCAATTAACACTAACAAGAATCAATTCCATAGGCTCAAATACTATGTACGAGTTGGTATAGAATAGTCTTCACCACAAAATATTTCACTGAATATTGTAGCTACTCAAGATCTAAGAACTTCTATAAAAGTACAAGAGATATCAAATATGAGCTCGAATATTGTCATTCTATCTCATGATGCAAATGATAGCTTACAATTGATTGATACACAAATGAGGACTCCCTGGTTATATAGCCAAGGTGAGATATAGGATTAGACAAGATCATGACAAGTTTCTTAATCTTATGGTCTGAGACAACAAACATTAAATGATCTAAGACATGAGAAGTAAATGACATAAGATAAGATAAGTTTCAATTCCAAATAGGGCTTCTAGAAAGATTCCTAGGATTTAAGTAAACTTAATATGTGAATAGGACCTACTAGGTTAACTAGTTAGGTATTTAGCACCATATTCACACCAACAATTCCAACTGCCAAGAGGCCTTTCTTTTTATTCACCTACCACTCTTTATAATCTATAATAACACTATAGTTGATTTTATCCCCTTGGTGATAAAATCTTTGGAAGGCCTCTTAATTTTTTTGGGAAGAAATGGGTGTTTGAATGTATCAAGATCATGCAAGTGTGCAAGAAAATAACATATTTACTTACTTCTTTAGGATTAAAAAGCACTAGTATAAATTGATTAAACCAAATTATAGTGTGAAGGTGAATTTTAATACCAAAAACAATGATTATCAAACACAAACAAAAATAGAGACGAGATAAATAAAAATTAAAAATAATTCTATCAAAAATTCTTCTTTAGATCCTCTTACAAAATTGTAAGATTATTCTTTGTGTAGCATCAAAAATTATCAGTCTTGACAATTTCATACTAGGTTTTGCTCATCCCTATGTGCTTCAACCTAATTATGCATTAATTTCTCATTTTATAAACATTCTTGAAAAATCAAACATGGGAAATAAAATTATGCATTTAATATTTTTCCCTTGACACTTTTAAACCCCAAAAAGGTGGATCTAGTCTAGGACACATTGTGCCCTAGACCACCTAATTTGGCTCCAAATTCAAATAGGTTGTTGTCGATAATTTATTATATGAAAATATTATTTTAATTGTTGGCTATCGATATTTAATTTTCAAGAAACTAGAAGAATTACATATAAATACATAGTATTTTCATCATTTGAAATCCTAAGGAGATATAGAAAATCTATTCAGCAAATTGAAGATCCTAAAATCAATCAAGGGCAATTAAGGGAAAAATTAGAAAATTTATTACAACACTTTCATCAATCAAGTTCCATTTTGCAAGACATCAAGATGAACGAAATAATTATGTTCAAGGAGATATTATGATCAATTATTCCCAATTATGAAGATGCATTGAGTTGTCATCTAGATGCTAGTTGCAACAATCCATTATGTTTTTTGAGCTAACCTTTTCTAGGTCTATCAAGAAATCAAGGAATCAATCAATCAAATTTTGTGGAAATTTGTATGACATCGCTTCATCAAGGGCTTCACATTAAGACCTAACATTTTCATTTATCATTCATCATTTTAGTCAATTATTAGTTTTTTGGCCTCTATGTAACTAACCTAGGGTAGGCCCTCTTGATCATCATCAATCATTGTACATGGAGGTAGAAATACCAACTTGAGGTTAGACTTAGCCAAACCCCTATACAACACAACCTTACATTATTTTCATGTATGCAAGTTAGATCGAGAGGTTTCAATAGGTGACAATCTTAGGAAAAAGAGTGGAAACCTTAATCCACATCTTGAAACCTTCAGATCTAATAAAGGAGTCCATTCCAGGGTATAGGGCACCTTAGACTAGCTAATTCAAGCTTAAATTTTCATCACAGGCTCCTCTTTGTGTCTCACTCTTAGATCTCAAGTTGTTTTGTAACTTTTTGTTTTCTTCTCTATCATAAATTACATTTTCAGATCTAGGGTTATATGTCAAATAGGCTTATCAAATCACACATCAAATTTATTATCCTCACAACCCAACACAACATAAATCCTAGGAGGTTGACTCTCCCTTGTGGTAACAAGATAATCATCAAAGCCTACTTAAGTTATGTTTAGTGTTGAGTCAAGTGAAAAAGATACAATCCTAGTTAATCTAATTTGATATAGTATCACTTTTCCTACTCAACACTTTGACACATTCATATTCTCCAAAGATAAAATTCTTGGACATATGATTTACTACAAGGATATTTTTTTAGAAATGAATTTAAAATCTTTATGAAATTAGAAATAATTGTTATCACATAGAGAAAAAAAATCACCAAAGCATTCTTAATGATTTTTTGTGCAATTTAAAAAAAATTCGTCATTTTTTTCATTTGTAAAATTTATGTTATATTTAATGATTGAAAATAAAGGTTGAATTTGATTTATTATGTATGATAATCTAGGCTAAATCTAATAAAAATACCTTATATATAGTAATGTTCTCTAATTCACCTTTTCAATATCCACTAAAACATAATATGCATCAAAAAAATAATTCCATTTTGAATCAACAATGTTATTTTAAGGACTAAAAAGATTATGAAGGGCCTTAGCCAAGTGATTTAAACTTCATGAATATAATATTTAAGGAGAAATTTTTAAAAAATATATATTTTAAACAATTTAAAACATGCAACAATTAAATTACAATACGAAAAGTACTAATCTATACACATGTATGGATGATGAAAGTTAGAGCCCAACAATTTTTTTGCATAAAATATTTGTTTGCACCAAAGCTCATATCATAGTATACATTATTTTTTTATGTCTTAGGACTTCTAGACTCAACCATGATGTTGATTTTGCATTAGGATACTCATAATAAATTTTATATCAAGAACTACCTAAAAAATGTATGAGTGTTAATGAACCAACAATTTTGATGGTTAGGGATGCTATGTCTCTTTTGCTCAATTAAGGTCTTTCACCTAAAGGAAAGAGATAGATCCCACACCACAAAATCTAGGTGGTTCACTCAAAATAAGGTATGTATGATAGAATTATGACTAAATGAGATGATATAAATGCAGTAAACTAGTAAAAGCTATTGATTATTAAATGAAAACTAAAGAAATGCACCTTGTTTGAAAACACATTATGTAATACAAAAACACCTCGAAATGAATGTAAATTGCAACAAAAACAAATGAAAATGAAGAAGTGCACCTGTAAAATTGATGGAGACTTGACATGACTTTTGAAATGCTATTAACCCTACTTTTTAGGCCTGGTGGGACTCATTTTCCATTCTAGGTGAATCAATCCTAGTTTTGGAAAACTGAACAAGAGCCCATTTTAGACAAATGGGTATCTGAAAATGCATAAAACCAAAAATAGGCCTATAAGTGGGACTTATTCACCACCCATGGTGAATGAGTCCACTTTTGAGTTTTTTAATATTCAAAAGTGGAAAATGAAGTCCCTGATCTGCTCTTCGGTTCCTGACAGGTGTTCGCCTCTGAAACTTTGATTTCTAGGTCTGAATGTGACTTTTGGTGGATAATTTTGACTTGTCCAATGAAGAGATGACTTGAAAACATTTGCAATGCAATCTTTAATGATTTATAAGCCTTCAATATGCCTAAATTTGCAAACACACAAGACAAGAGAGAGAAATGTTGAATGTTAGGGCATGGGGGTTTGCCTTGGTCAAACCCCTTTGTAAGTAATTAAACCAAAATGGAGCAAGAATTTAGTGAAGCATGCAAAAATGGAGTTATTACTTTTCCATAATGATTGATCTTGAATTTATGCAACAAAACATGAAGAATATGCCCTTGAATGTTTAAAAATTTCTATCTTAATGACTTGAATTGATGAAACCCTAACTTGTTTGACTTGAGATGGAAGAATGATGGATAGCTAATAAAGAATGGTTATGATTTAGGGTTTAGAGACTTTATTTTATAGGAAATTCACCTAATTTACCCATAAATTGGATCCCTAAAGCCGACATGAAGAAAAATTAAACTTAAAACCTAATTTTTCCCGCTCAAAAGTCAAAAATGGTCCAAATGGGACTCATTCACCACCTTGGGTGAATTAGTCCCATCTGGCAGGGACTCATTTTCCATAGGTGGCAAATTAGTCCCAGTGGGGCCTATGTGATAGCTAAGATGCTAGGAAGTTAAGAAATAAGGTTTATATGGTGACTTTGTTGGGTATTTCATCAAATTATTCCTTGAGATGCACAATATGGGGTAATAGGGGCCTATTAATGATGATGAAAAGGTCAATTAGGGCTTGGGAAATATAATTCAATGTGAAAGTGTGATTAAATACACTTTACAACACTAAATGAGGTCCACTTAGCCTAGAAAAAGCACAAGAACCAATGTGAATGTGTAAAACACATTACAACACTAGATATTTATGTTAAATTTAGTTTACAAGCCTTCTAGATTGATGTGATAATGCAATTAAATACATTTTATAATGTTTAATTAAGGGGAGATGAGTTCATTAAGTCTAGATAAGTGTGAAAGTATTTTACGACACTTTACAACACCTTTACAAGACATTGTTAAATGCATTTTATTTAGTTTGCAAGGGTCCAAGACCTAGTGTAGATGTGTAAAATGCCTCACAACACTAAATCAAGGCCTAATTAAGTCCAATTTATCATGAATTATTCCCATGTCAAGCAAGAAGCGTCCATTTTTCTATGCCACATTTAGCCCCCACTTTAGTGAGAGGATGAACTTGCTTCAAAGTCACACTAAAGTAGACATTCAAGAGAGATCCAAGTGTACAAATGCAGATGACAAAGGATGAAAAAGATAAAGAACATAGTCAAGCCCCCAGGATCCAAGATCCTAAGTCAAACCAACAAGATACCTAATCATACAATGGAAAGAAAGGAAAATAGGGTGGAAAAGATGTGCTCACTTTGGGGCCATAGAACATCAGGTCCTCCACGGGATGAGTTGTCCCAAAGAAGTGGTTTTAGTGAGAAAGTCATGCTAGTGTGTTGGCTTCCCATCATACTAACCATACCAAAGTTATGCTCCTGATAACTTTGATAAGGCACCACAATGTAATAATTTTGTAAATGTTTTGAATGTCATGTAAAAATTTTGTTAAAGGCAATTTTTCTTTGTTCATGTAAGGTCTTCTTCTTAGGGATCATTGTGCCTAATGTCTCCAAGAGAGGGAAAGTCAGGGTGTCAGATTATTATCCATGGGATGCCTCATTTGCATCAAGCCACTTTAGTTGATTGTACACTCTTGGAAGGCATCAAACCCAATGACACCACCAAGGAGAGGACACATCACAAGAAAAAGTAAATCACACCATGAAATTTGCACAAAGATGTTGTCTATGTATGCCCCCCACTTTAAAGCAGTTGCTAACACCATTACTGTGAGAAATTGCTTTAAAGTAGAAGAGGGTATGATAGCTTATTCAAAAATCTAGGCTATGCCAAGTCATATATTTTTGATAAACTACATCATGAAGAAAGGTAGTATGTCACATGCGAGTCAATCTTTAAGACATTTCATCCACATCCCAAGATTTCTCTTATATGTTCATGAAAATTTAATGATTAGCCAAAAGAGGCAACGAAAAGTGACATACAGGGATAAGGCTATCAAACCCCTTGCCCCCACTTAGCACAGGACAAGGGTGAGCCTGGAATGGATGATGGTATGTTTCCCCTTTCGATGGATGTAAAACATGCAATAGTGAGTATGCGATTATCCTACAACTATTACATGGCAAGGAGTAGCAACTAATGTTATTTATTTGGATAAGGAAACAAAGTTTCTACTTGATTGGCTTTGATTGTATATACTTTGTTATATATGTGAGCAATGCCATTGTAACTTGGTTGGTATGAAACATTATTCTTAGGTGGGTAAAGGATGAGTTCGGGTTGGTGTTGAGTTTTCTGCTTGTGTTATGGTGGGTAAAGAATTAGAGGATTCTTAGGATATCCCATGGGGTATGTATGCGGTTCATTTATTGAGGGGGATCTAATGGACACTTGTACATTCATAACCTCGACGATCTTGGTTTGATGTATCCCTAAGGAATACATATCATTTTCTTGCACCATAATAGTATTCCTAGGAGAAGAATTTGTAGGCAACGACAATCAAAATGTTTGTGACTTTCAAGGATTGATTCTTCCAAAATGTCGTCATGGTAAGTAAGGGAACTATCCATGGTTGAATTGTCTTGTTCTATGATGTTTTCCCACATAAGATTCTCATGATTCTCATCGATTGGATCATGTAACACAATAATATCGTATTCACTAATAGGAGAGATATTAGAAGAGGGGAAAATTGGATTGTTTTCCATAATCTCATTGTCTTGTGCCATAACATATACCATAGTAGGAGAGCTTTTAGGAAAGTGACAATCAAGATGTGCATCACATTTCATGGTTAGAAAATGTAAAGAAGCTTCATCATAAAGAGGGGAGACATCAAGGGGAGGGCAACTAGGATTTTCATGTGTGTCAATGATTGGTTTGTTGTGTTTGAATAAACCCTTCCAATTGTTAGGAACATTAGGAAGGGGAGAAATAATGCTATAACTCTCAATCATTGGGTTTCTTGATACCAACGCATCCTTCTCACAAATGTGTTTTTCATGATCATTCACGAAAGCATTGTCATAAATAGGGGAAGTGTTGGGGGATAAATGGGGACTAGGTAAAGTGGTGGAAATGAATTCATCTTGTATTGTTTTATTATCTTCCCAAGGGGAATGAGGAGAAGGACAAACAAGACCTTCATAATTCTTGATGATTGTACCTTCTTTCGCCAAGATACCTTCATCACTAAAAGGAGAGGTATTGGAAGAAGTACAATTATGATCATCATATTTATCTATGTTTGTATTCCCTTCTAACACATCATCCTAACAAATGGGAGAGATAGGAGGGAGTGTAAGTTTAAGACAAGCATGAACATTTTCAGTCTCTTGTGGTAAGAGACTATCATAACTAGGGAATGCATTGAATGAACAATTAACATGCTTATTGACTAACTTTTTCTTTGCAAATTTGGAGAAGATTGAAACTAACATTTTGAAATAACAATCTATGCTAACTCAAAATGCAATGTAAAAGGCTGAAATGAAATGCAATTTTAAGATGATAATTGACTAATTATGCGATGTAACAATATGAGAATGCAAAGTTGAAATTTAAACCATGCATGAAATGAGCTAATTTAAGCTAGATTTAGTGAAATGTGTGTTACAAAACCTCAACCCACTGATATAGATAGTTGATGACAACAAAAAAAAGCATAAAAATAGGGTTTTCAGTTGTGTAAAAGGTAGTTTTAGGGGTGAAGAGGGACTGATTCGCCCAAGGTGGCGAATGAATCCTAGTATAGATTTTTCTTAGAATTTTAAGAAATTTTTGAGTGAGTTTGATGTTTTCTGAGTGCTATGATGCAGACCTAAGTTAAAAATGTAGAATTGTAGAAAATTTAAATGAATTTATATGCCAAAAATGCAACCTAAATGCACTTTTTGTGAATGTAAAATTTGAAACCTAACATGCCAATTAACTAATGCAAACCCTAATGCAAAGTCAATGCAAGGCTAGATCTATCATGAAGGACTCCAAATCAGAAAAGAGAAGTATTTGAAAAGTAGGTTCACCAAAATGAACCAAAAATTTTGATGGTTAGGGATGCTATGTCTCTTTTGCTCAATTAGGGTCTTTCACCTAAAGGAAAGAGATAGATCCCACACCACAAAATCTAGGTGGTTCACTCAAACTAAGGTATGTATGATGGAATTATGACTAAATGAGATGATCTAAATGTAGAAAACTAGTAAGAAATATTGATTATTAAATGGAAACTAAAGAAATGCACCTTGTTTGAAAACACATTGTGTAATGCAAAAATACCTATAAATGAATGTAAATTGCAACATAAATGAATGAAACTAAAGAAGTGCACCTATAAACTTGTTGGAAACTTGAAATGAATTTTGAAATGCTGTTAACCCTAATTTTTAGGCCTGGTGGATTCATTTGCCATTATAGGTGAATTAGTCCTAGTTCTGGAAATCTGGACCAAAGCCCGTTTCAGACAAATGGGTATCCAAAAATGCATAAAACCAAAAATAGGCCTGGAAGTGGGACTCATTCACCACCCATGGGGAATGATTCCACTTTTGAATTTTTGAATATTCAAAAGTGGAAATGGAAGTCGTTGATATGCTCTTCGGTTCCTAATAGGTGTCTGCCTCTGAAATTCTAATTTTTGGGTCTGAAAGTGACTTTTGGTGGATATTTTGACTTTTCCAATGAAGAGATGACTTTAAAAACTTTGAAATGCAATATTTAATGATTTCTAAGCCTTCAATATGCCTAAATCTGATACACACAAGACAAGAGAGAGAAGTGTTGAATGTTAGGGCATGGGGGTTTGCCTTGGTCAAACCCCTTTGTAAGTAATTAAGCCAAAATGGAAAAAGAATGTAATGAAGAATGCAAAGAGTTATTACCTTGCCATGATGATTGATCTTGAATGTATGCAACAAAACATGAAGAATCTGCCCTTGAATGTCTAAAAATTGCTATCTTAATGACTTGAAATGATGAAACCCTAACTTGCTTGACTTGAGATGGAATAATGGTGGATGAATAATGAAGAATGGTTATTATTTAGGGTTTAGGGACTTTATTTTATAGGAAATTCACCTAATTTACGTGTAAATTAGATCCCTAAGGTCGACATGAAGAAAAATTAAACTTAAAACCTAATCTTTCCTGCTCAAAAGTAAAAAATGGTCCAAATGGGACTCATTCGCCACCTTGGGTGAATTAGTCCCACCTGAGAGGGACTCATTTGCCACAGGTGGTGAATTAGTCCCAGTGGGGCCCATTTGACAACTAAGATGCTAGGAAGTTAAGAAATAAGGTTTATATGGTGACTTTGTTGGGTATTTCATCAAATTATGCCTTGGGATGCACAATATGGGGTAATAGGGGCCTATTAATGATGATGCAAAGGTGAATTAGGGCTTGGGACATAAAATTCAATGTGAAAATGTGATTAAAGACACTTTACAACACTAAATGAGGTCCAATTAGCCTATAAAAAGCACAAGAACCAATGTGAATGTGTAAAGCACATTACAACACTAGATAAAAGTTAAATTTAGTTTACAAGACTTCTAGATTGATGTGATAATGCAATAAAATACATTTTATAATGTTTAATTAAGGGGAGATGGGTTCATTAAGTCTAGAGAAGTGTGAAAGTTTTTTACAACACCTTTACAAGACATCGTTAAATACATTTATTCAGTTTGCAAGGGTCCAAGACCTAGTGTGGATGTGTAAAACACCTCACAACACTAAATGAAGGCCTCATTAAGTCCAATTTATCATGAATTATTCCCATGTCAAGCAAGAAGTGTCCATTTTTCTATGCCGCAGTTTCAAAATAAGAAATGATAGAAAACTCACAAACACTAAGATTAGTTAATAGGTTAACGTGGTTCATGTTAGGTTCATTAAAATACATGCAATTGAAATTTGAAACATTAAATGAGAATTAAAATATAAATTTCAAATCCTTTTTTTAAACTTAACTAGAAACCTCAAATTGAGTGTAGTGAAGAAAGTTTCTCAATACTTGAATAATCTGGATACTTATCTCAACAAAATAATATCCATGATTTTTGTGTAATAAAATTAATAGAGCGATTTCACTTAAAGAATTTTCATTATGAACATAATCATTAAAGATGAATCTATGGAAATTTGAAAGATTAAATGAATGGTGAGGGTTTGATAAAAATCAAGAGAAAACTCAATTGATTATGAGACATTTATATTTTGAACTCATGAGAGGATAATGAAAAATTGTATTAATTCATTAAATGAATAATTAGATAAGGAAGTTATTATTTTTATGAATGAGTTAGCTTGTAAGAAGATAATAATAGAATTTATTAACTAATTTATAGTTTTGTTGAGGAAGTTTCTAATTTGATGAACAAGTTAACTAAGCGAAAGATATGAGAGGACAATCATGAATTTTAAAATTTATTTAACTTGATAATTAGCTCATACTAATTAATGGTAGATGATTTATGAATCATAAATTCTATTAAATAGTGAGATAATTAATGAATATTAGAGGAGTTATTTTAGTGCCTAAAATAAAAGTAAGATAATGTGACATTTGAATTATGGTTGTAATTTTTAATAGTAGATCTCCAAGCTCCTTTGATTAATTGAGTTGGATGTCCATGAGGAGCTAATGGATATTGTAGACACTAAAAAATGTCCTTAGTCTGCAAGCAACATTTTCTCACAAATTTGGGTCTTTTCTGCATAATTAAATAATTTTAATTATTTAATTATTTCCTAATTTCATATTCTTCTATTAATTAAATAATTATTGAATTAATTCAATTTATTTGTATTCTTCTTTTGATTAATTAAATAAATCTTTTTTATTTAATTGCATGGCTAATTAATCTCTTTTCTCGTTTATAATTAAATAAATTCTTTTTTTATTTAATTTTTTATTTTCATTTTCCCTCCTTTCTTCTATAATTAAATAAATTCTTATTTATTTAATTATTTATCATTTCCTCTCTATAATTAAATAATTGTTTTCAATTAATCAATATTTCATATCCCTCTTCTCTTCTAGAATTAAATAATTATTTTTAATCATTTAATTATTCATTGTCTCTCCTAAATTAAATAATTATTATAATTATTTACTTTATTTATTCTGACCTAAGCCCTATTTCTCACCTAATTTCTTGGATCATGGTCTCTTCTTTCCATCCTTATCTCTTTTCTTCTCAGTCAATCTCATCCATTGATCATCATACCTCATCATTCAAATGTCACCCTTCATTTGAATTGTGACTTCTATAAAAGTGACCTATCAATTCCATATCAAGATTAACCACAATCTTTGGAGCTTTTCTATCACTATCTTGAGATCTTGCGAATACACATCAAGCTTATAAAATACATTGCATATTATAAATCTAAGAGTAAACAAGCAAAATGGAGAAGAGCAATGAAGGAGAATCAACCATGGCATAAGAATTGAGGTTTATTGCACTTTATTATTTGGATTTATATTGTCATTTGCACTTCATTGTTAGTGTAACCTAGAGAATAGGTGATCCAAATCTTTTTGGGAGATAGAATTAGTGTTTAGGACCTTTCCACCTATTTCCTTCAAGTTTCACTCAAGGAAACCCTAGAGATCTCAATCAAAGGATGGAATGAGAGAAAGAAATATGCAATAGGATGTCCTACGGTGTGAATTAAAGTCTAAAAGGGGTTTCACCACCAAGCAAGGCTTGGAAAGAGTATAAATTTAAATGATATGCAAACCTAATGACATGACCTAGAAAATGAACTTAAAATCACAATAACAAACTAGAGATAAACAAAGGTGCACCTGGAAAGTTGAAGAGGCTCAGAACAAGGTTTGAAATCCTAAAAATCTAACTTTTGAAACACACTGGGACTCATACACTAGTAGGGGCGATTTAGTCCCAGTTTAGGGTTTCGAACAAAAACTAGAATCTAGAATTGCTAAACCAAGGTCTACAAAAAAATGTTTAAAAATATGTATACTAGGACTCATATGCCACAAGTAGCAATTTAGTCCTAGTGTCTAGGTTGATCTGAAACTCTAATATCCTCTAATGTTCTCCTGTAGCTTTTCTCCTATCAAATATCTGATTCTAAAAAACTAAATTGTAACCTGTAGGTGACTTTCCATGATGTTGCAATGTAGATGATAACTTTGACAACTTGAGAATTTTTCTCCAATATTTATCTTCAATGGATCTTCAACTTGTATCTGCAAATCACATATAAAAGAGAGGGAATTTTTTTTTTGTTAGTGGATAGGGGATTTCCTTGGTCAAACCCCATTTTTGTAATCAAACCTTTAAATGAAATCAAATAGAAGGAAAGAATGATGAATGAACAAGTATACAATGTTACAACTCATCAAACTATTGAATAAAAGGATGCAATCTTGTATGTAATGGCAAGCATGAATGTAGATCTTGAATCTTGATTGAATGATATGGATCTTGAATTGAATGCTTGCTTGAATCATAAGATACCTACATCACAAATGTTAGCTCAAAAGCAAACATGATGCATGATGACTTTGACATGATACTTGAATCTTGAATAATACTCCAAAGTGCTTGATGATTACTCTTGAATTCTCTTGAATGATCTTGTAAACTCTCAGTTGAATGCATGTAAGATTACTTAAATTTCTAGGAGAAATTATTTGAAATAACCTTGTATTTATACTTGTTTATGCCAAATTTCTCAAAATTTCAACACTAGAAGCTAACATCAAATCTAGGAGAATAAAATCCCACCAATAATTGAATTCAAAATAGGTCTAAGCTAAGTGAGACTCATACACCAATTAGGAAATATGAGTCCCAGTAGGCTAGGCTTGTGACACAAATTTTAAGAAATGTTTAATTTTATGCTAATTTCAGGCTTAGGCCCCTAAACTTAGGTGGGACCCATACACCCAAGGTGGCGTATGAGTCTCAGATCAATAAATGTGCCATACAAACCAAAATCATTAAATTATGGGTGGTCATTAGTTATGTGTTAGGATTATCCTCATAAAGATGCATTAAGGCTAGTGGATGCAAAAATAGGACCAAACAAGGCATAGAGAAGCCCAATTTAGCAGGTAGGGCCCAAAAAAGTGTGAAAATGTAGAGGGATACATTTTCCTACACTACATTTAGCCCCAACTTTAGTGAGAGGAGGAACTTGCTTCAAACTCACACTAAAGTAGACAAACTCGCATCAACAGGGGTCCAAGTGTACCAATGCTAGTGAGACAGGATGACAATGATCAAGAGGGTTGTGCAAGCCCCCAAGATCAAGATCCCATGGAAAACCAACATAGGAAAAAAATAATACACATGGAAATAATGAATAACAACAAGGAACAAGCATACACTTCCAAAAAAAAGAGAAAGAAAAACAAAAACAAAAGGGGTGGATCAAATATTAACCATTTATCCCGCACACTACAGATCAGATATAAGCCATTTTTCCAAGAATTCTTACAAGTGGAACACAATGTCCACTATAAAAACTAAACACACACTCACAAGGGCTAGTGGAACCTTAGGTCATCCACTAGGTGAGCCCCCAACAAGACACATATGCACAGGACTGACATGTGCTCAAATAAACAAACAAGTGGCTATGGGAAAGTCGCGCCTAAGTTCAACTTCCATATGTACAACCATACCAAAGCTATACCCCATAATAACTTTGAAAAGGTGCCACAAAACATGAATAGTAGGACTCATGAGGCAAGCAAATATTTGTATGTTGAACACCCATTCAAACAAATAGGATGGCTCCATATGAAAAAAAAGTGTGTTATGCAAGGTGACCATATAACAAATATTGTAAATGAAAAATAGTGTAAGGTATGTTCAAAGTAGTTTTTCTTAGTTGATGTAAGGTCTTAACTTAGGGAACATTGTGCCTAATGTCTCCAATAGAGGAGCAATTGAAGAATAGAAGATATACAACTTAGGGGATGCAGTGTGTTGCATGAAGCCACTAAGAGGAATATAATATGTTGAGAGATCATGCTCTTGAAGGACATCACACCCAATGTCACCAAAAAGTGAAAGAAAAATCACATGAAGTAAGAAGACTACACAATGAAATATGAGAATAATGCCAATGTATGCCCCCGCGTTATAGAAATTGCTAAACATCATGCTGTGAGCAATTACTTTAAAGTAGCAAGGATAAAGATTAACAATAAAGAGGACATGAGAGCTTATCTGGAAATCCCTATGCCAAGTCATATGTTTCTAGATAAAGCTACATCATGAAAAGGGTTTTCTCCCAAGATGAAATCCAAAAAATCACATAAGGGATCTATGGATTCGGGGTCAATATGTCTTTACTACAATGTTTTTAGAGAGCTCGAAATTGTCATCATTCCCAAAATACTCATGGAATAGAAAGAATGACACAAAGAGAGTGAAAAAAAAAGAAAATATTTTGGGTCAACATGGAAGAGACCTAAATGTCTCAACACCTTGCATCATCCCTAAAAGGAAAACACAAGAAAAATGAAAAGATAAAGGAAAAGCTTTTGGGTCAACATGGAAGAAACGTAAATGTCTCTATGCCTTACATCATCCCCAAAAGGAAAACACAAGATGAATGAAAAATATAAAGGGTTTACGATAGAGAAGAAATTAGGTATAAATAGAGGAATGTCTCAAAGAGAGAGATACATTAAACAAAACAACGTGAGGAGATCACATTACGCACAAGCAATCACACACAAATCATGAAAAAGACTAGTAGGGAACATGCAAGTCAACCTATAGTAGGTCGTTCACATCCCAATCTTTTTCGTTGTATACAAAAGGTGGAAAACTAGCCAAAGGGACCATAGCAAGTGCAGTACTAGGATCATCACCAAGTGCAACACTCTTCTTAGGAGAATTATCATGTAAGCTCATAGAAGAGGAAAAAAATGTATTCAATTCATTATGCACTTCTTCATCAATTTTAGTAACCTCGTCATTGTCATCTAAGTTAATCACAATAGGAGGTTGAATGATAATGTATAAAGAGGGATTTATCTCCTGTTATGGTTGTGATATAAGATCTTTTTGTTGCAGCGAAGAGGGAGACTCATTGTGTATTGCTTCAGTAAAATTTGGATGTTGATTTTCTTTGTTATTTTCTTCATTTAACCTTTGAGCAAGATCATGATGTCTAAGCCTATTCTCTCTATCATTTTTGTTTTTTTTAGTATGATTTTCAAGTTGCATTTGTTTAGGATTGGGTTTATCAACCATAGGTTTCTTCTCTTCCATTAGAGGAGTAGAAGGAACCATGGGAGGTTGTTCAACCACTTTCTCTTTAGCTCTATAAACTTGTTTTATCTTAGGAGGCATGACGAGATTGTTTTTGTTTTCTCTTGGTCTTTTATAGGAGCTAGGAAAAGGATTTTTCCTAGGTTGGTCTTGGTTATTTGGAATGTCTTTAGGTTCAATCATGGTTTCATCAAGGATAGGAGGCTTAGTGATAGGGTGAGGCATGTTTCTAAGGGATAGTTTTCCTATGCATTTTGCCTTAAAATTTTGATAGGATTTGAAAAAGAAGTCCTCACAAGGTTTAATAGGTTCCATAGGCTCAGGCCAAAATAAATCTAATGAAAAGTTCCCTCAGGAAGATAAAGGATTAAAGCCACTATGGTACAAAATAAAGATTTCATTGTCAAGGGGAAACTTTAACCATTTATGCATAACCAACAAGGTGACTTCCATGGAGTGTAGCCATGGATAATCAAGCTTCACATGGAATTGGTCTGACATTGAGATGATCGATAATGAGACATCTAATTGTTTTAGTCTGAATTTTAGAGGAAGGGTGATCGATCCCATTGTAGGGCAAGCAAAACCATTATGCATTTTTATCAATGCTTTCGGTTTTTCATATGTTTCTTGATAGAGTTCATGCACAAGTAAGAATTCATTAGTGATCACATTCTCTCCATGGATGAGATCAATTAATATCCCATTAATGGGCTTTTTATTGATTCATCTGGCTATGTAAAGAGGACCATCAGGTGCATTTCTAAGTTTATATCTTTAGATGAGAAAGCAATGCCAAGAGGCTTCTTAGTTTGGCCCTTGCAAGGTTGGGTTTTGATCAATGCAATCAAACATTTTAGAGAATTTTTTTCATTAGTATCTATAGCACCTTGTTCAATAATATCCATGTTGTCATCATTTGTGTCAACATTCATCACATCATTCTTAGATTCACTAGCTTTGACAAATGAAATATTATGATTCGACATAGGGTTGGTAGATATTTGCAAGTTTTTATTAGGAGGGGCAATAGAATTAGGCGAAGAAATTTCCTCTCTCAAGACTATTATGGAACTCATTCAAAACTCTTTATGCCTATAGCTTATCTAAGCAACAAAGAAAAACACTGTCATAATTTATTTTTAAAAAATCCCCTCAATTAGTACATACTTGGTTCCTTGTAGTCGATAGTAACATCTTTTGTGAGGAACCATGTTGGTTGAGTACTGCCCTTTTTGCATATATTGTGTCTGATCCATCACCCATGACTCATCATACTCAAATTGATTTGTGTAGGCCTGATTGGTCTTATCCTCCGCCAGGGAGCTTAATTCTTGTGCAAGGTATTGACAAAGACCTCTTCCCAAAACCAGCTTGGTTGGTTGAATGTCTATGTCATACTCTAGAAGCTTGGCAATCCAATTGTCCCTCTTTTCAGTTATTTTTTCCTCAGTGATATATTCTTGAACACTAGGTCGATGAGTGATGAGGATAGTGATGTTGTTGGCTAATACCAGGTGCCAAAATTTCTTAAGGATTTTAACAATAGAAAAAGCCTATTTCTCAACAAAGATGTACCTAGATTCATATCCTTTGAGATTCCTAGAGTGGAACATGATTGGATGCTCTCCACTATTGTCTTCGTCTTTCTAAGTGAGCACCGAAGCTATGTTGTGTTGGTCGTTGTAGATATAGAGAAAGAAATCTTCAGAGAACTCTGAGTTAGCTAACACTAGGGCCATAGAGATGACTACCTTTATCCACTCAAACATTTTCTTTCCTTTAGGCATCCATTTGAACACTAGAGATTCTTCTTTAACATCAGTGTGATAGGTCTTGCACTGCTTGAGAAGTCTGAAATGAACCAGATGACAAAATTAATCTTCCCAAAAAAATATTGCAGCTCTTTCTGGTTGACTGACAGAGGTAACTCCATTATAGATTTCAACCTTTCGAGATCTATCATTATTCCTTCCTTTGATACCACAAAACTGAGTAGCTTTCATTAGGGCACTCTGAAAAAACATTTCTTGGGATTTAAGGATATCCCAAACTATTGGCATTTTTGGAAGACATTTTCCAAATGATCAAAGTGATCATCATTTGATTTTGAGAAAATTGTTAGGTTATCCAAATATATTAAAATAATCAGATTAATCAATCCCTTAAAAGTGATATACATTGCTCGTTGAAAGGTCGCGCTAGCATTGGAGAGCTTGAATGGAATTTTTTAGTATGCATACATACCTCACTGGGTAGTGAGTGTTGTTTTATGTTGGTCCTCTTCCTTCACATAGACTTGGTTATAACCCAAAAAAAAATCGAGCAACGAGAACATCTCTGATTCGACCACATTTTATAGAATCCACTCCATTGAGGGCAAAGGGTAGTGATCTTTTAGCGAAGCTTTGTTCAAATCCTTGAAATCCACACAGAGCCGAATATCACCATTCTTTTTTTGCATTGGTACAAGATTGGACACCTAGGTGGAATGTTTGATCAGGTATATGATCCTCGAATCGATAAATTTTGTGAGTTCTTGTCCCATCAATGCTTCAACTTTTGGATTGATCAGAATTTTTTTTTTTGGACAAGTTTTGAGGCTTTGGCCAAGTCAATAGTATTTGGATTATGCCCAGATTGTATCCTCTAAGATCATCATAGGTCCAAGCTACGACACCGTCGTATCTAGAACATAGCCCTTTTAGTTTCTCTTTATCCTTTTGTGGAATATCTCTTCTAACTTTTAACTTTCTATCATTTCTGACATCAAGATCTTCATAGTCTTTCTCATCAGTACTTAGTGAATCTTTTTTTTCTATTTCTCGCGTCTTCATAGTTGAAAAGGTTTTTGAGAGAAATCAAACCTTAAGGGAGCTTATTAACTTTTAATTGGATCACTTTCCCTTTTGTAGCTTCTCTTGCTTCAAACTGTGAATGGTTGGAAGTGTTTCTGATCTCCATAAAAAGGTGACAATATGAATATCATCCTTAAAAACCTACTACTTTTGATCATTGTTAGGAATTGATGGTTAGACAATGACTTGGACTGTATTCTGCTTCATCACTAAGTCAGAAATTGGTTCAAATTGTGAACCAATTGAAGCCATTCGATCAACAACATTATTCTAGGACCGTGGGATAACCTGTATATTAAAAGCTTCAAAGATTTCAACCAGATCCCATAATCTATGTCTATAAGACTTCATTGTCATATTTTGGCAGCTACCTACCCACGGACCTAGCTCACAACAAACTCTGAATATCCGAATGCTTGTACTCTTTTCACACCCATCCATCCTGTGAGAAATAAACCATGGACCAAGGCCTCATACTCGACATCATTATTCGAGCATGGAAACTACAAACGAAAAGCTTTGAGGGTCTCTAATCCGATCGAGTATATTAATTGGATGCCTACTCTAGAGCCAAACTTTCATTTGGAACAATCAAAATATAACATCCATAGAATATTGTCACCTGAACCACTAAGCTCTTCCTATTTTCTTACCAATATTGGAAAGACTTTATCATCATCAAAGATCACATAAGTGCCTAATCTAGTAGCATGGAAGTTCTCAAATGGGTCAGAGTCAATAAACTAATTAAGGAGGACCTCCTCTTTGGGGATCCACTCACTCGTCTCATCTTCTAACATCTCTACACCATATATGTGTCCGCTTTTGAGAAGGAGGTATGCATTACTTCAAAGCATAGAACTGCATTGTCTACTATATGTTCTGGGTGAAAGGATTCAGACAGGATCTTCCATCTTTGTCCCATGTTTGGTTCATAATATCATATGAGACCAATCGAGTGCTAAATATCTTTCAAGCTTTGCTATAAATTCCCTTGAAAGACACATTTTGAACACTGGGGGAATGTCTATCATAACTACTTCTTGCATGATCATTTAGCTCGGACATGAGAAGAGGGTCGAATATAGATTCTTGATGCGGCTGACGGTTGGAACCTTCTTACCGTCTAATTGCATGATCTCTTTCTCAAGAGGCTCATACTTGAGTTTCAAGCCATTGGCCACTTGTTTAGGCATGACCGTAGTACTAGCTCTTGAATCAATCATGTTATTGTGTAAAAGTTTTATCCCCAACAATAAGTGTTAAAAAGAAAGGTGTGGGCTTTGGCTTGCTTACCTCTCTCACCTTTGCATTATATACAACGTCCACACAAGCCATGGATCTCAAAGATTGGGGGTCTAATGTGGGATCCTTTTCTTTAACTTGATCGGGCAATGGAATCCCATCTATCTGCGGTACTTGTTCTTCCTTCTTTAATGCTTCCTAGAGCAAAATATTTAATTCTAGAATCGATATAATGTCCCATAGAGATACATTAGTGGGTGCCTTCTTCAACTTCTTAACCATGTGGCTCGCGCCCACAAAAGGATATAAAAATCATAGTAAAACCTTTCCTGGGAATTGGACATTCCAACAGGTGACTTATATCTTCCTATGGACATTCATTTTACTTGTCAAACCAGGGGACGTAAACTTTAAATGGCGCGGCAAAATATATGCACTAGGAACTAGTTTCGGTCAAATCTTAGCAGAAATAATACTAGAAAGAAATTCTATCTAAGCCATAGAATGGTAATGCAAAATTCTTTAACTCAACTATGATAGAAATCATAACAACTATGACTAAAACACAAACTATGAACTGGCCTTATGCTACAGGAACAGTCACAGGGATGGACTCTCTATGCTGCAGGAGCACTATAAGACTGAGTTTGTATGGAAACTTCAAAGATGAAAGTTAACTGAAGATCAATAGAAAATAACATCTAACTAACTAGCTACAGATACTTACTAAGTGGGCCCCCTTAGCAAGCATCTAACGATTACACAGATGCTAAACTCAGAACTTCATTGAACTTTATTCATGAAAATAGAATGGTATACATTGCTTTGTTGATGTGGAAACTAACAAAAAACTCTGTCTTTGATCATACATATTCTATTTCTCATTATCATACTGACTCTTACATAATATCTGCTATTACTATGCTTCTAACTTTTCTAACTATTCCCCCCTCTCTCCTTGTCTCTCTCGCGCAGGAGGAGAACTTTATTTATAAACAGGAGAGCAACTAATTAACAAACCCAATCAAAGAAAGACATGGAAGTAAAGTATCCCAGAATCAAGGAATAAACTTCATAAATGAATTTATGTGTTCAACCCGATTCAGAGAGAATCTAGCGCTCCAATTTTTCCAGATTGACTGTCATTAAAATTATTTCCCATGGTTTCGGTCAAAGAGTCTTCACCGGAGCTTCCTCGAAGTCGTACAGGAAATGGACTTTATTGCAAGGTCGAGATCGGCTGCGCTTGACTTGATCATTCTTCAACAACCTGCGAAACAAAAGGTACAGATGTGAAAGAAAAGGCGTATGGCACATACACGATATCTATTCATTAATCACACATTTTAAATCTACTTCATCATTCAAAAAATGTATACGATATACCAGTCATTTTAGGGAGTCAATCGGGGCAATAAATGCAATCAAGTCAACATGAGCTGCAGGAATATGAAAGTATCTTGCTACAGGATATTCCCATAAAAGGTTTCAATAGTCATGAAATAAAAAAAGTAAAGACATTAAAAGTTTATCATAACATTCAAATTATGAACATTTTTTAAGCTCATCACTGCCTCCTACTGAGCCCAATGCTGGTCCTCCAGCATTAACTTTCCTGGTGATTTCTCTGAAGTCTGTGGTTGCTGCATGACTCTGGAAAGGATTTCCAAACTTATAATAAAATCCTCTGAAATCCCAGCACCTTTCATACCTTCAGTCTTCTAATTCATTGTTAAGATTTGTAGCCTGGTGAGGATAGAGGGGCCACATTAGCACAGGGGGTCTGAATGTCAGTGGCAGCCATAGTTCAAATCTTGTTTGAAGTCCCAATTGAATATATCTACTGGTTCATTTGAGAGCTGCTGTGAAATTTAAAGGACCATGTGGTTCTGACTTTCTTAACCCAACAGTTAATCTCTCCCATCTTTTCTCACTTCTGGTATATGCTAGTTTCCAAAACGAATATTGGTGTGCCTGGAATTCATCATAGACTTGTTTTCTGATATCAAATATTTTCTCTCTGGCTGAAACATTAGTAACACCATATGTCAGAGCAAACCAATCTTTCAACATTGCATGGGGATTTGAACTTTGCGAGCGTAATGGAACATGCTCTGTTTTCTCAGCTTCCTCATAGGTTTCCCACTGCCTGCCATAATTTTCCTCATTTGCTGCCCATGACATAAATGCTCTTAGATGAATATCACCAATATATAGCAAAGGTTTCCATTCTGTTTGAAATGGTATTAAAAATCCATGCAAATAGAATTCACATAGAGAATTCCTTAACCAATTAGGGGCTGCCTGGTATGCTTCATAAAATTCTTTGGTAGTGTGAATGATAGGATATTGGTTTCTAGAAATTCTCATCAATTGGAACCATAAAAACTGTTCTTTAAGGCACAGAGCATAAACTCTGGGTGGTGGTCTGCATTCCATAATTTGACCAGTTACTTTTAACATTTCGTCCATTTTTTCTTTCAACTCAGCAATTTCTTGTTTCTGACTTTCAATTTTCTTCTTTTCTACTTCCCATAGACTTTGTTGCATATCAGTCTGGGCTATGTGTCAGAAAGTCAGGGTTTGCAATGTAACTGCTTCCCAATTAGCTTTAACATATTCCAGAAACTCAATTAAAAACGTCCTCCTATACACCACAATGGCTTTATAAATTGCAGGGTGAAATACAACTTCACTAGGCACATTCAATTGTTCAATCTGTTCTTGCTCTTGCTGCAAGATAAATTATTCTTGTTTCTATGGTGGAGAAGTCTATGCTTCCTCCAAAAATTACATAGCAGCCATAGCCAAATCATCAAGATTTGGTAACCCTTGCTCATTGTGCCCTATTTCTTTTGTCTAAACTTGTTCCTCTTCAGGAATGAATGAACTCTGAGCAACATTCTCAGACTGATTCTAAGAAACATTAAATTCAGATTCAACAGACCCTTCTAAAATTACAATCACCTCAGGTTGCGGTGAAGCAGGGAAGGTCTTAGATTGTTTCCTTGTGGAAACCCTTCTTGGCACAGATGCGGCTGCAGGAGGTGTTCCGGTAGCTTTTCTTTTTCTTATTTGTTCAGAGGGCTCTGCCCTACCAGGGGATGACGGTGAACTAGTAATAGCAATAGGTGTTGCTGTAGGAGAAACGACTGTAGGGGAAGGTGCTGCAGGAGAGAAGCATTGTCTTTTATAAAAATGAGGGTCAGATTCAGGGGACCCTTCTGCCTTTATTTTTCCTTTCTCTCTCCTAGTGGCAGACCTAGTTTGTACCCTAGCAGAGGATTTGGGTTCAAAAGCTGTAGGACTAGGTGCTACAGGAGTAGATGACCCTTGCCCTGTTCCACTAGTAGATGCAATTTCTTTCTTCTTTCTTTGAGGCCGTGGGGTAAATAACCTAGGAGGTTGTGGTATTTGCAAACTCTTTCGGGCAACAAATTGTTGCCAGGAGAGAGGTGAGATGTCTCTCAAAGAGCGCTCAATCAGCAATTTAATAAGGCCATGATGAGTGATAGAATTGTCTTTCCCCTATTGAGTTCCGTGGGCACTTTGTTCTAAAAACTTTAACAAAAAATTTGAAACATTCACAACTAACCCATGCCTTATAGGGATTAATAATTTAAAATAATGAGAATGCAGATAGGAAAAACTGCCTTCACAGGTTAAATACCTCATTATATAAGTGGCATACTCTGAATATGGGGGAGGCAGCGACACACGCTTGCATCCCTGCTTGGAGATTTCCAGAGGTCCATCAGCAGGTATTGAAAACTTAACCCTTGCAGCTGTAGCATTTAAAGAAAAGTTTTCTCCAACGGCTGGGAGCCCAGTTACTTCAGACATTCTATCTTCAGTTGTAACAACTGTTAGACCCCATACGGTGGCTTCCCCTTCAGAAAGTGTTCTAAAAAATTCTCCAGCAACCTCCTCATCAAAATTGTTTA
This sequence comes from Sequoia sempervirens, assembly GCA_007258455.2. Classification (NCBI taxonomy): domain Eukaryota; kingdom Viridiplantae; phylum Streptophyta; class Pinopsida; order Cupressales; family Cupressaceae; genus Sequoia; species Sequoia sempervirens. The sequence continues at coordinate 892,819,144 of VDFB02281492.1, forward strand.
AGCTCAAGAAATAATTTCACCATCCACAGAGGCTGAATGCGTGGACTGTCTGCGAATTTTGCAGTAACAATTCATGAACTACAGGCTCATGTCGCACTAACTGACCACCCATATTTGTAGTTATTTTAGCTGAACTCAATTCCTTGTTGAAGATTCAAATTCTTTATTTCCCTTTCTGCTCTGGTTTTTCTTCTACAATGCCGTCACATTTCTTTCTTTTTCAAAAAATAAGCTTTTTGAACAAGTAGTCTTAATCTTAGTTTATAAGAAAAACATGCATTAAAGAAGGACATGCGATCACAATTGGAAAGTACCAGAAAAGTATTAAAGAAAGGTTATTTGTGCAGTTATGGCAGCAGCGAAAAGAAAGGTTTTAAAAGATGGATTACCCCACCCCCTACTTAAAGTATGACATGTGTCCTCACATGTACTAAAGAACAGGTAGAGATTTGGGTAATAATGACCGGTACATGCATAGCAGTAAATAAATAGAATGAAATAAATCAAATATGCGATAAGAAAAGATATGGCGTACCTTGATAATTGCACGTACAGGTGAAGAAAGATGACGGCGCTGCATGAATTAACAAGTGGGAAAGATATCTTAATAAAGGTTGATGCCGACAGATGAAGTGGATGGGTGACGTGGGCAGATGAAATGTACGAATGAAATGGATGGATGGGATGGATGGATGGAAGATAAAGAATTGAGATGGGGGCGATAAATAAAAATGGAGAAAAAAAAGGGGCTTCCTTAAAAAGAAAACCTTTATTATGGGCATGCTTTTTAAAAATTACGGCAACGCTGCAGGAGAAAGGCTAAAGCCTTCAGCTGCAGGAAGAGTAGCGGGAGGAACCTGAACGAACTGTTGCATGAATTCTTCCTTTAATGCTGGTTTATGGTACAACCTGAGTCGGTGGCCATTGACTAGCAATTTAAAACAGACTGGATCAATTGTCACCAACTGTACAGCTCCATTGTCGAACACATTTTCAACCTCATAGGGGCCAAGCCAGCGTGTTGTGAGCTTACCCTAGTTTTCTTGATATTTGGAATCATATAATAGGGCCCAATTTCTAGAAGAAAATTTCTTGGTTTTCGTATGCTGATCATGCCATTTCTTTCTTTGCTGTTGGATTGCTTCCATGTGCTGTAGGGCAGATTTTTTCATTTCGTCCAAAGCATTTAAGTGCAGGAGATGGTCCTTCTATGCTTCAGATAAGTCCATGTTGAGTTCAAGAGCTGTCCTCAAAGTTTTATGTTCAAATTCTATGGGTAACATAGCTGTTTTCCCATAAAGCAGTTCAAAAGGTGTAAACCCAGTTGTTGTCTTCCATGTAGTTCTGTAAGCCCAAACTGCTTTAGGAAGTCTATTGCTCCAGTCTTTTCTATGGATCTGCACTGTCTTTGTGAGGATTGCCTCAATTTCTCTATTTGTTACCTCTGCCTGACCATTGGCTTGAGGATGATAGGGGCTGGACTTCCTATTTTTAATCTTATAGTCATTCATTAGTGCGGTGATCAGATTTGACGTAAACTGAGCTCCTTGATCAATTACAAGCTCTTTGGGAACTCCAAATCTTGTGAAAATTTGTTCATACAGAAATTCAGCAACTTTGTTATCTCGGGCATTAGTCATAGCTTTTACCTCGACTCATTTTGTGACATAATCCATGCAAACTAGAATGTATGATTTTCCATTTGATGGTGGATCAATTGGTCCTACAAAATCCATTCCCCATTTATCAAAAGGGGTTACTATGACCTGCAGATATAGTGGCATTTCATCTGACTTAGTTAGTCTTCCCATTCCCTGGCATCTGTCACACTTCCTTGCATAGGCCACAACATCCTTGTGTAATGTTGGCCAGTAGTACCCTGTTGTAAGAACCTTCATTGCTGTTCTTTTTGCTCCAAAATGCCCCCCACATGGTTCATCATGGCAAGCAAGCAAGATATCATAAGTCTCATCTTCTCTTACACATCTTCGCATTACTTGATCAGGTGCAGTATAGAATAGACAATTTGCGATCTAGGAAAAGTTAAAACTTTTCTCTATCAACAACTTCTTTTCTTTTGAGGAAAAGTGAGCTGGTATTCTGTTTGCTGCTACATAATTAGCAATGTCTACATACCATGGAGTTTGTGTAACAATAGAGAACAAGTGTTCATCAGGAAACCTATCATCAATAACTTCATGTTCATCAGGTGCAGCTGATTGAAGTCTTGATAAAAAGTCAACTACAACATTAGCTCCTCCTGGTTTGTGAATGATTGTGATATCAAATTTTTGTAACAACAGGAGTCATCGTGCCAATCTACCAGAAATGGCAGGTTTGTTCATCAGGTACTTGATTGCTGCATGATCAGTATGAATGAATATCTGATAACCTGTCACATAATGCCTAAATTTATTCAAAGCATACACTACTGTAAGTAATTCTTTTTTTGTAACGTTATAGTTGAGCTCAGGACCTTGAAGGTTTTTGCTGATAAAATAGATAGCATGCTCAATTGAATTTTCTTTTTGACTTAAAACTGCTCCTATACCAAAATCAAATGCATCAGCATGTATGTGAAAAGGAAAATTCTATTTTGGTCCTTGAAGAACAGGGGCTTTAGTAAGCAAGTTTTTTAGTTGTAGGAAGGATTTTTCACAGGCCTCTGTCCACTCAAATTGGGAATCCTTTGTTAACAAGGCATAAAGTAGGCTGACAATTTTAATGAAGTCTTTTATAAACCTTCTATAATACCCTGCATGACCAAGAAAACTTCTGACATCTTTTTGTTTTGCAGGAGTTTGTAAATTCAGAATAACTTCAATTTTAGTAGGGTCAACTTGAATTCCATTCTTTGAAATATGATGACCTAAAACAATACCTTCTTCCATCATCAGAAAACACTTTTCACTGTTTAGAGATAAATTTTGCTCTCTGCACCTTTTCAATACATTTTCTAAATTCATCAGTGCCTCTTCAAATGTGACTCCATAGGTAGTAAAATCATCCATGTAAATTTTCATACATTCATGAGATATATCAGCAAAGATACTAATTACTGCTCTCTGAAAGGTTGCTGGTGCATTACATAGACTAAAAGGCAAGACTGAATAAGCAAATGTTCCCCATGGACAGGTAAAAGTTGTCTTATCTTGATTCTCAGGAGCAATTTTTATCTAATTGTACCCGCTGTAACCGTCCAAAAAGGAAAAATATCTTTTACCAGACAATGAGTCTAGTACCTGGTCTACAAAAGGTAGTGGAAAGTGATATTTTTTAGTGGCATTGTTCAACTCTCTGTAATCTACACACACTCTCCATTTTTCTCCTTTCTTGGGGACAATGACTAATGGAGAAACAAATTGGCCGTCAGAAATTGGGTAAATAAAACTAGCATCAAGCAACTTTTGAAGTTCATTTTTCACTATTTCTCTAAGTGCTGGATTTACTCTTCTTTGAGGTTGTCTAATTGGTGAAAAATCTTCTTTGATATATATCCTATGAGTACAAACTTGAGGATCTATTCCTTGCATGTCCCCATATTCCGATGCAAAAGCTTTATGTTGTTCTTGTAGCATTGTTAATAAGTCAGACTCTTGAGACTGTGACAACTTGCTATTAACATTCAAACAATGATCTGGAGATAATTCTATCTGCTTAGTGAGATTACTCATAGAATCAATAGGTAATGTTTGTACCTCTTATGGAAGCAAGTTATGGAAAATTATCGGAAGTTTAGGCAATAAACTCTCAGAATCTGGTTGCTGCAGGAAACATTGAAGATGACTTCCACTTGGATCAGATGAACTACTCGTATCAGGGTTAAATTGCAGAATTTGAAAAAGCAAAGCATCTTCACTCTAAAGTTGTGAGAATGGATCATTTTGAAGCATCATTAATTGAGCCAAAGAATTGGCTTCTTCAGTTTCCTCCCCCACATCTGGCCAAACAGGTTAGGACAAATCTGGTTGAGGTCTAGCAGGTGGATACAAGGCCAATTTCTTTGTGGACTGACCATCATAAATGGTCATATCTCCAGAACGACATCCTATAAAAGCATCAACAGTTGCTAACCATGGTCTACCAAGGATAACTGGATATCCTCCTAAAGTTGCCTTAACTGATAATATTGTGAAATCAGCAGGATACTCCCAGGATTCAAGAGTGACAATTACATCTTCCACCATCCCATCAGGTTTAACTATGGAGCTATCTGCAAGCTGCAGAACTGTGGGTGTAGATCTAATGTTTGAAATATTCAAGGAGTCCATAGTATGCTTTGTCATGACATTAATGGTAGCACCTAAATCAATCAAAATATTTTTTACAACTTGGCCATTTATATGTATCTGCACTACAGGACTTCCAGGGTCAATATACTTTGGAATGACTACATTTCCCAACATTAAATCAGCCAATTTCCCTAAGACATGAATTATTTGGGGATCCTTTTTCTTCCATCTAGGCTTCTTCAAACAGGCTTCTTTAATAGCTTTTCCAAAAATGGGAACATCTTTAATAGCCTGAAATAAAGGGATTTGAATCTGTACATTCTTGCGCTGCTCCAGAATGTCAAAAGTGTGTTCTTCTATGGATTTAGATTCAGTGCTTTGCAACCTCTAAGGAAAAGGTGGTTTGTCTTGTCTTTGTAAAACAGGTTCCGTAGAAACTGTATCAGGTAAAGGCATATGCTCAGTAGGAACAACAAGTGCCATAGATTCTTCAATGGGATAATCTGGTATTTCAGTAATCAGAGGTGGTTTGAGAGCAGGTAAAGTAGTTCCAGACCTCAGATGGATGTCATTAACATTTAAGGAATAAGCTTGATATTGGGGTATGTGCAGGATCATGGTATGCCAAAAAGTGGCAATATTTGTAGGGTATGTGGCTGACGACTTTTTTTTCACCCAAAATTAATGAAACGAAAAGGGTTTTTAGAGGAGATTCTCAGCTTTCCAAAAATATAAATTATGATTTAATTTGAATTCAATAAATAATTATTATTCATTTTCTATTAGAATTACGACCAAAGTCCTAATCGATAGCTGATTGAAAAACATCTATAACTTTCAACGGTATATTTTTTGAATCCAAAATATGGCCACATTATATGCTTTACATACTATAGGATTAAAAAGAAAAATTAAATTTCATGAATTTTGACCAAGTTAAGGTGGTCGACAGCACGAAGTTTTTATATTTTCTAAAAGTTGTAATAAAAAATTCATAATTAATTATTTACTTGGAAAAAATTACAAAAAATATGCATCACATCCCATATGAGTCCCTCTACTTATATATAAAATCTTACAAAAATATTATCATTTTATTATGGTTAGGTGGTCAAACGACACCTACTTCTTATTTTTCCCTAAAATTTAAGTACTAATGCATTGAAATTTCAAATTTTCACCAAATAGATTTTATTTATTTTTAAATAAACCTAGTATTTTAGAAACTACATTCAATTTTCTACAAATTCTATTCTTACATATTTTTGAAATAATATAGATAACTTATTCAAATATTTACGCCAAGTTGCCTAACACTGATTTTTCTGAATTTTTTGCCACTTAAGGGCCTGTTTGGCATACCATGATCCTGCACATGCCCATTGGTTGGCTTCAGCAAAATATGCAGGTTGTTGTGGCTGCTGCTGTTGCTTATTATTGGGATTGGGCAACGGCTGGGCAGGCATAGGCGTTTGCTTCGGAGGGCCAGGATTTGTGGCAGTTGCTGCAGGAGGTGGCATGAGGGCCTGTTGTTGTGGCTGTGGAAGCTGTAGGAATCCAGGAGACTAGTTTTGTCATTGCTGAGGGCCTCTCCATTGAGGATTTTGTTGCTAATTTCCTTAAGGTGGGGTCCATTGCCCTTGTGGCTGCTGCCAACCTCCTTGAGGGGATTGCCACTGTGGGGTCTGATAATTAGACCAAGTTGGTTGAGGCAGATTCCATGGTGGCGGTGGCCCATATGCATGTTGCCATTGGTTATTATAGCCAGAATAAAGATTACCAAAAGTTAAAGGGTCATGAGGCATACCTTGTCTTTGGGCCCATGGTCTCCTTTGCGCAACAAAGAACACTTGATCATCATCACCTTCTACTGGTTTGAAGTCAGTAGGCAGTTGCCTAGCTTCCAAGTTAGCCACCATCTTGCATCTGCAATCACGCTTCTTTTGTCTGCAGTATGGACAGAACTCAGCCAAAATTTTCTCAGCTTCTGCATGTTTCTTCCAAGCTTGCATAGTGTCCAGTTGTGTAGCCATATTATTAATGATGTCCTGCTTGAAGTCAGATAGAAAATTTGTTATCTCCATCCAGGAAACTCCACCAGAAGAAGACTTCCCCACTGTAACATGATGACCTCGACCTTTCTTAACTATTGCTTGAGAGTAGTTAAGAAATATTTTCTTTATATCATCCCAAGGCAGTTGAGTTATATCACCTCCTCCCATTAGGTCAAGGGCATCAATACATGAATCACTGATTCCCCTTAGGAAGAGTAGTTTCTGAGAATCCTTGTTGAGAGTATGGTTTGAGTTCCTTTTTAGTGAAAACAAAAACCTAGAAATATAATCTTCCGGACTTTCATCCTCCTTCTGCTGAATTCGGAATATGTCATCACCTTTGCTGGCACTCTTATAATATTCCTTATACTTTTCAAGGAATTTCGTTTGCATGGTGGCCCAACTATCTACAGCACCTCTTCCCAGACTCATGAACCACTTGAGAGCTCCTTCTTTCAAGGTGGAAGGGAATAACTTCAGTTTATAAGCGTCTGTGTTGTAGTCATAACTACGATAGAGGACATCAAATTCAAACATAAAAGTTTATGGATCCTCCGTAACCAAGCCATAAAACTTTGTATGCAAGGAAGAGGGAATATTTTTAAGATTGTTGGTATCTTGTTGGGAACAATGGAAAACTCAAATGCAGGAGGTGGATTATTTGCCATGTCTGGTTGCTGGAATAACAAAGCGAATGAATTTTCCTCAGGTTCCTTATCAGCTGGGTCAAATGGTAGTTCAATAAACAAATTTTCAGGGAGAAACCTTCCTAGTGCTTCTCTTCTTCTTCTATGCATGCAATACGATGAGTAGTGGCTTGAAAGATTTTGAAAATTTTGACTAACAAACTAAACTAATGCTGAAAATGACTTCTAACAGATTTCTAGCTAGACGCCATCCCCGGCAACAGTGCCAAAAATGGCTCGCACCCACAAAAGGATATAAAAATCACAGTAAAACCTTTCCTGGGAATGGGACATTCCAACAGGTGACTTATATCTTCCTATGTATGTTCATTTTACTTATCAAACCAGGGGACGTAAACTTTAAATGGCGCGGCAAAATATATGCACTAGGAACTAGTTTCGGTCAAATCTTAGCAGAAATAATACTGGAAAGAAATTCTATCTAAGCCATAGAACAGTAATGCAAAATCCTTTAACTCAACTATGATAGAAATCATAACAACTATGACTGAAACACAAACTATGAACCGGCCTTATGCTACAGGAACAGTCACAGGGATGGACTCTCTATGCTGCAGGAGCTCTATAAGACTGAGTTTGTATGAAAACTTCAAAGATGAAAGTTAACTGAAGATCAACACAAAATAACATCTAACTAACTAGCTATAGATACTTACTAAATGGGCCCCCTTAGCAAGCATCTAACGATTACACAGATGCTAAACTCAGAACTTCATTGAACTTTATTCATGAAAACAGAATGGTATACATTGCTTTGTTGATGTGGAAACTAACAACAAACTCTGTCTTTGATCATACAGATTCTATTTCTCATGATCATACTGACTCTTACATAATATTTGCTATTACTATGCTTCTAACTTTTCTAACTATTCCCCCCTCTCCTTGTCTCTCTCACGCAGGAGGAGAACTTTATTTATAAACAGGAGAGCAACCAATTAACAAACCCAATCAAAGAAAGATGTGGAAGTAAAGTATCCCAGAATCAAGGAACAAACTTCATAAATGAATTTATGCATTCAACCTGATTCAGAGAGAATCTAGCACTCCACTGTTTCCAGATTGACTGTCATTAAAATTCTTTCCCATGGTTTCGGTCAAAGAGTCTTCACCGGAGCTTCCTCGAAGTCATACAGGAAATGGACTTTACTGCAAGGCCGAGATCGGCTGCGCTTGACTCGATCATTCTTCAACAACCTGCGAAACAAAAGGCACAGATGCGAAAGAAAAGGTGTATGGCACATACACGATATCTATTCATTAATCACACATTTTAAATCTACTTCATCATTCAAAAAATGTATACAATATACCAATCATTTTAGAGAGTCAATCGGGGCAATAAATGCAATCAAGTCAACACAATGAGCTGCAGGAATATGAAAGTATCTTGCTACAGGATATTCCCATAAAAGGTTTCAATAGTCATGAAATAACAAAAGTAAAGACATTAAAAGTTTATCATAACATTCAAATTATGAGCATTTTTTAAGCTCATCACTGCCCCCTATTGAGCCCAATGCTGGTCCTCTAGCATTAACTTTCCTGGTGGTTTCTCTGAAGTCTGTGGTTGCTGCATGACTCTGGAATGGATTTCCAAACTTATAATAAAATCATCTGAAATCCTGGCACCTTTCATACCTTCGGTCTTCTAATTCATTGTTAAGATTTGTAGCCTGGTGAGGATAGAGGGGCCACATTAGCACAAGGGGTTTGAATGTCAGTGGCAGCCACAGTTCAAATCTTGTTTGAAGTCCCAATTGAATATATCTGCTGGTTCGTTTGAGAGCTGCTGTGAAATTTAAAGGACCATGTGGTTCTAACTTTCTTAACTCAATAGTTAATCTCTCCCATCTTTTCTCACTTCTGGTATATGCTAGTTTCCAAAACGAATATTGGTGTGCCTGGAATTCATCATAGACTTGTTTTCTGATATCAAATATTTTCTCTCTGGCTAAAACATTAGTAACACCATATGTCAGAGCAAACCAATCTTTCAACATTGCATGGGGATTTGAACTTTGTGAGTGTAATGGAACATGCTCTATTTTCTCAGCTTTCTCATAGGTTTCCCACTGCCTGCCATAATTTGCCTCATTTGTTGCCCATGACATAAATGCTCTCAGATGAATATCACCAATATATAGCAGAGGATTCCATTCTGTTTCAAATGGTATTAAAAAGCCATGCAAATAGAATTCACACAGAGAATTCCTTAACCAGTTAGGGGCTGCCTGGTATGCTTCATAAAATTCTTTGGCAGTGTGAATGATAAGATCCTAGTTTCTGGAAATTCTCATCAATTGGAACCATAAAAACTATTTTTTAAGGCACAGAGCATAAACTCTGGGTGGTGGTCTGCATTCTATAATTTGACTAGTTACTTTTAAAATTTTGTCCATTTTTGCTTTCAACTCAGCAATTTCTTGTTTCTGACTTTCAATTTTCTTTTTCAATTTCTTCTTTTCTACTTCCCATAGACTTTGTTGCATATCAGTCTGGGCTATGTGTCGGAAAGTCAGGGTTTGCAATGCAACTGCTTCCCAATTAGCTTTAACATATTCCAGAAACTCAATTAAAAACGTCTTCCTATACACAACAATGGCTTTACAAATTGTAGGGTGAAATACAACTTCACTAGGCACATTCAATTGTTCAATTTGTTTTTGTTCTTGCTGCAAGATAAATTCTTCTTGTTGCTATGGTGGAGAAGTCTGTGCTTCCTCCGAAAATTGCATAGCAGCCGTAGCCAAATCATCAAGATTTGGTAACCCTTGCTCATTGTGCCCTGTTTCTTTTATCTCAACTTGTTCCTCTTCAGGAATGAATGAACTCTGAGCAGCATTCTCAGACTCATTCTGAGAAACATTAAATTCAGATTCAACAGACCCTTCTAAAATTACAATCACCTCAGGTTGCGGTGAAGCAGGGAAGGTCTTAGATTGTTTCCTTGTGGAAACCCTTCTTGGCACAGATGCGGCTGCAGGAGGTGTTCCGGTAGCTTTTCTTTTTCTTATTTGTTTAGAGGGCTCTGCCCTACCAGAGGATGACGGTGAACTGGTAATAGCAAAAGGTGTTGCTGTAGGAGAAATGGCTACAGGGGAAGGTGCTGGAGGAGAGGAGCATTGTCTTTTCTAAAAATGAGGGTCAAATTCAGGGGACCCTTCTGCCTTTGTTTTTCCTTTCTCTCTCCTAGTGGCAGACCTAGTTTGTACCCTAGCAGAGGATTCAGGTTCAAAAGCTGCAGGACTAGGTGCTACAGGAGTAGATGACCCTTGCCCTATTCCACTAGTAGATGCAATTTCTTTCTTCTTTCTTTGAGGCCATGGGGTAAATACCCTAGGAGGTTGTGGTATTTGCAAACTCTTTCGGGCAACAAATTGTTGCTAGGAGAGAGGTGAGACGTCTCTCAAAGAGTGCTCAATCAGCAATTTAATAAGGCCATGATGAGTGACAGAATTGTCTTTTCCCTATTGAGTTCCGTGGGCACTTTGTTCTAAAAAAATTAACAAGAAATTTGGAACATTCACAGCTAACCCATGCCTCATATGGCTTAATAATTTAAAATAATGAGAATGCAGATAGGAAAAATGGCCTTCACAGGTTAAATACCTCATTATATAAGTGGCATACTCTGAATATGGAGGAGGCAGTGACACACGCTTGCATCCCTGCTTGGAGACTTCCAGAGGTCCATCAGCAGGTATTGAAAACTCAGCCCTTGCAGCTGCAGCATCTGAAGAAAAGTTTTCTCCAACGGCTGGGAGCCTAGTTACTTCAGCAATTCTGTCTTTGGTTGCAAAAACTATTAGACCCCATACAGTGGCTTCCCCTTCAAAAAGTGTTCTAAAAAATTCTCTAGCAGCCTCCTCATCAAAATCATTTAAGCTCAAGAAATAATTTAACCATCCACAGAGGCTGAATGCGTATACTGTCTGCGAATTTTGCAGTAACAATTCATGAACTACAGGCTCATGTCACACCAACTGACCACCCATATTTGTAATTTTTTTAGCTGAACTCAATTCCTTGCTGAAGATTCAAATTCTTTATTTCCCTTTCTGCTCTGGTTTTTCTTCTGTCATGCCATCACATTTCTTTCTTTTTTCAAAAATGAACTTTTTGAACAAGCAGTTTTAATCGTAGTTTACAAAAAAAACATGCATTAAAGAAGGACATGCGATCACAATTGGAAAGTACCAGAAAAGTATTAAAGAAAGGTTATTTGTGCAGTTATGGCAGCGGCGAAAAGAAAAAGTTTTAAAAGATGGATTATCCCGCCCCCTACTTAAAGTATGACATGTGTCCTCACATGTACTAAAGAACAGGTAGAGATTCGGGTAATAATGACCAGTACATGCATAGCAGTAAATGAATAGAATGAAATAAATCAAATATGCAATAAGAAAAGATATGGCGTACCTTGATAATTGCACATACGTGTGAAGAAAGATGACGGTGCTGCATGAATTGACAAGTGGGAAAAATATCTTAATTAAGGTTGATGCCGACGGATGAAGTGGATGGGTGACGTGGGCGGATGAAATGTACGAATGAAATGGATGGATGGGATGGATGGATAGAAGATAAAGAATTAAGATGGGGGCGATAAATGAAAATGGAGAAAAAAAGGGGCTTCCTTAAAAAGAAAACCTTTATTATGGGCATGCTTTTTGAAAATTACGGCAATGCTGCAGGAGAAAGGCTAAAGCCTTCAGCTACAGGAAGAGTAGAGGGAGGAACCTGAACGAACTGTTGCATGAATTCTTCCTTTGACACTGGTTTATGGTACAACCGGAGTCGGTGGCCATTGACTAGCAATTTAAAACAGACTAGATCAATTGTCATCAACTGTACAGCTCCATTGTCGAACACATTTTCAACCTCATAGGGGCCAAGCCAGCATGTTGTGAGCTTACCCTGGTTTTCTTGATATCTGGAATCATATAACAGGGCCCAATCTCCAGCAAAAAATTTCTTGGTTCTGATATGCTGATCATGCCATTTCTTTCTTTGCTGTTGGATTGCTTCCGTTAGCTGCAGGGCAGCTTTTCTCATTTCGTCCAAAGTATTTAACTGCAGGAGATGGTCCTTCTGTGCTTCAGATAAGTCCATGTTGAGTTCAAGAGCTGTCCTCAAAGTTTTATGTTCAAATTCTATGGGTAACATAGCTGTTTTCCCATAAAGCAGTTCAAAAGGTGTAAACCCAGTTATTGTCTTCCATGTAGTTCTGTAAGCCCAAACTGCTTCAGGAAGTCTATTACTCCAGTCTTTTCTATGGATCTGCACTTTCTTTGTGAGGATCGCCTCAATTTCTCTGTTTGTTACCTCCGCCTGACCATTGGCTTGAGAATGATAGGGGTTGGACTTCCTATGTTTAATCTTATAGTCATTCATTAGTGGAGTGATTAGATTTGACGTAAACTGAGCTCCTTGATCAGTTATAAGCTCTCTGGGAACTCCAAATCTTGTAAAAAAAAATTCATACAGAAATTCAACAACTTTGTTATCTCGGACATGAGTCATAGCTTTTACCTCGACCCATTTTGTGACATAATCCGTGCAAACTAGAATGTATAATTTTCCATTTGATGGTGGATCAATTGGTCCTACAAAATCCATTCCCCATTTATCAAAAGGGGTTACTATGACCTACAGATATAGTGGCATTTCATCTGACTTAGTTGTTCTTCCCATTCGCTGGCATCTGTCACACTTCCTTGCATAGGCCACAACATCCTTGTGTAATGTTGGCCAGTAGTACCCTGTTGTAAGAACCTTCATTGCTATTTTTTTTTCTGCAAAATTCCCCCCACATGGTTCATCATGACAAGCATGCAAGATATCATAAGTCTCATCTTCTCTTACACATCTTCGCATTACTTGATCAGGTCCAGTATAGAACAGACAATTTGCGATCCAAGAAAAGTTAAAACTTTTCTCTATCAACAACTTCTTTTCTTTTGGGGAAAAGTGAGCTGGTATTCTGTTTGCTTCTAGATAATTAGCAATGTCTGCATACCATGGAGTTTGTGCAACAATAGAGAACAAGTGTTCATCAGGAAACCTATCATCAATAACTTCATGTTCATCAGGTGCAGCTAATTGAAGTCTTAATAAAAAGTCAGCTACAACATTAACTCTTCCTGGTTTGTCAATGATTGTGATATCAAATTCTTGTAACAACAGGAGCCATCATGCCAATCTACTAGAAATGGTAGGTTTGTTCATCAGGTACTTGATTGCTACATGATCAGTATGAACGAATATCTGATAACCTGTGACATAATGCCTAAATTTAATCAAAGCATACACTACTGCAAGCAATTCTTTTTCTGTAATAGTATAGTTGAGCTCAGGACCTTGAAGATTTTTGCTGATAAAGTAGATAGCATGCTCAATTGAATTTTCTTTTTGACTTAAAACTGCTCCTATACCAAAATCAGATGCATCAGCATATATGTGAAAAGGCAAATTCCATTTTGGTCCTTGAAGAACAGGGGCTTTAGTAAGCAAGTCTTTTAGTAGTGGGAAGGATTTTTCACAGGCCTCTGTCCACTCAAATTGGGAATCCTTTGTTAACAAGGCATAAAGTGGGCTGACAATTTTACTGAAGTCTTTTATAAACCTTCTATAATACCCTGCATGACCAAGAAAACTTCTGACATCTTTTTGTTTTGCAGGAGTTTGTAAATTCAGAATAACTTCAATTTTAGCAGGGTCAACCTGAATTCCATTCTTTGAAACATGATGACCTAAAACAATACCTTCTTCTATCATTAGAAAACACTTTTCACTATTTAGAGATAAATTTTTCTCTCTGCACCTTTTCAATACCTTTTCTAAATTCATCAGTGCCTCTTCAAATGTGACTCCATAGGTAGTGAAATCATCTATGTAAATTTCCATACATTCATGAGATATATCAGCAAAGATACTAATTACTGCTCTCTGAAAGGTTGCTGGTGCATTACATAGACTAAAAGGCAAGACTGAATAAGCAAATGTTCCCCATGGACAGGTAAAAGTTGTCTTATATTGATCATCAGGAGCAATTTTTATCTGATTGCACCTGCTGTAACCATCCAAAAAGGAAAAATATCTTTTGTCAGACAATGAGTCTAGTACCTGGTCTACAAAAGGTAGTGAAAAGTGATCTTTTTTAGTGGCATTGTTCAACTATCTGTAATCTACACACACTCTCCATTTTTCTCCTTTCTTGGAGACAATGACTAATGGAGAAACCTATTGGCTGTCAGAAATTGGGTAAATAAAACCAGCATCAAGCAACTTTTGAAGTTCATTTTTCACTATTTCTCTAAGTGCTGGATTTACTCTTCTTTGAGGTTGTCTAACTGGTGAACAATCTTCTTGGATATATATCCTATGAGTACAAACTTGAGGATCTATTCCTTGCATGTCCCCATATTCCCATGCAAAAGCTTTATGCTGTTTCTTGTAGCATTGTTAATAAGTCAGACTCTTGAGACTGTGATAACTTGCTATTAACATTCAAATAATGATCTGGAGATAATTCTATCTGCTTAGTGAGATTACTCATAGAATCAACAGGTAATGTTTGTACCTCTTGTGGAAGCAAGTTATGGAAAATTGTCAGAAGTTTAGGCAATGAACTCTCAGAATCTAGTTGCTGCATGAAACATTGAAGATGACTTCCACTTGGATCAGATGAACTACCCGTATCAGGGTTAAATTGCAGAATTTGAAAAAGCAAAGCATCTTCACTCTGAAGTTGTGAGAATGGATCATTTTGAAGCATCATTAATTGAACCAAAGAATTAGCTTCTTCAGTTTCTTCCCCCATATCTGGCCAAATAGGTTGGGACAAATCTGGTTGAGGTCTAGCAGGCGGATACAAGGCCAATTTCTTTGTGGACTAACCATCAGAAATGGTCATATCTCCAGAACAACATCCTATAAAAGCATCAGCAGTTGCTAACCATGGTCTACCAAGGATAACTAGATATCCTCCTAAAGTTTCCTTAACTGATAATATTGTGAAATCAGCAAGATACTCCCAGGATTCAAGAGTGACAATTACATCTTCCACCATCCCATCAGGTTTAATTGTGGAGCTATCTACAAGCTGCAGAACTGTGGGTGTAGATATAATGTTTGAAATATTCAAGGAGTCCATAGTATGCTTTGTCATGACATTAATGGCAACACCTAAATCAATCAAAATATTTTTTACAACTTGGCCATTTATATGTATCTTCACTACAGGACTTCCAGGGTTAATATACTTTGGAATGACTATATTTCCCAACATTAAATCAGCCAATTTCCCTAAGACATGAATTGTTTGGGGATCCTTTTTCTTCCATCCAGGCTTCTTCAAATAGGCTTCTTTAATAGCTTTTCCAAAAATGGGAACATCTTTAATAGCCTGAAATAAAGGTATTTGAATCTGTACATTCTTGAGCTACTCCAGAATGTCAAAAGTGGGTTCTTCTATGGATTTAGATTCAGTGCTTTGCAACCTCTGAGAAAAAGGTGGTTTGTCTCGTCTTTGCAAAATAGGTTCCATAGAAACTGTATTGGGTAAAGGCATATGCTTAGTAGGAATAGCATGTGCCATAGATTCTTCAAGGGGAGAATCTAGTATTTCAGTAATCAGAGGTGGTTTGGGAGTAGGTAAAGTAGTTCCAGACCTCAGATGGATGTCATTAACGTTTAAGGCATAAGCTTGATATTGGTTGGCTTCAGCAAAATATGTAGGTTGTTGTGGCTGCTGTTGTTGCTTATTATTGGGATTGGGCAACGGCTGGGCAGGCATAGGCATTTGCTTCGGAGGGCCAGGATTTGTGGCAGTTGCTGCAGGAGGTGGCATGAGGGCCTGTTATTGTGGCTGTGGAAGCTACAAGAATTCAGGAGACTGGTTTTGCCATTGCTGAGGGCCTCTCCATTAAGGATTTTGTTGCAAATTTCCTGAAGGTGGGGTCCATTGCCCTTGTGGCTACTGCCAACCTCTTTGAGGGGATTGCCATTGTGGGGTCTGATAATTAGGCCAACTTGGTTGAGGCGGATTCCATGGTGGTGGTGGCCCATATGCATGTTTCCATTGGTTATTATAGCCAGAATAAGGATTACCAAAAGTTAAAGGGTCATGAGGCATACCTTGTCTTCGGGACCATTGTCTCCTTTGCGCAACAAAGAACACTTGATCATCATCACCTTCTACTGGTTTGAAGTCAGTAGGAAGTTGCCTAGCTTCCAAGTTAGCCACCATCTTGCATCTGCAATCACGCTTCTTCTGTTTGCAGTATGGACATAACTCAGCCAAAATTTCCTTAGCTTCTGGATGTTTCTTCCAAGCTTGCATAGTGTCCAGTTGTGTAGCCATATTATTAATGATGTCCTGCTTGAAGTCAGATAGCAAATTTGTTATCTCCATCTAGGAAACTCCACCAGAAGAAGACTTTCCCACTGTAACGTGATGACTTTGACCTTTCTTAACTATTGCTCGAGAGTAGTTAAGACATATTTTCTTTATATCATCCCAAGGCAGTTGAGTTATATCACCTCCTCCCATCAGGTCAAGGGTGTCAATACAGGCATCACTAATTCCCCTTAGAAAGAGTAGTTTCTAAGAGTCCTCATTGAGAGTATGGTTTGAGTTCCTTTTTAGTGAAAACAAAAACCTAGAAATATAATCTTCCAGACTTTCATCCTCCTTCTGCTAAATTCAGAATATGTCATCACCTTTGCTGGCACTCTTACAATTTTCCTTATACTTTTCAAGGAATTTCGTCTGCATGGCGGCCAAACTATCTACAGCACCTCTTCCCAAACTCATGAACCACTTGAGAGCTCCTTCCTTCAAGGTGGAAGGGAATAACTTCAGTTTATGAGCATCTGTGTTGTAGTCATAACTGCGACAGATGACATCAAATTCAAACAAAAAAGTTTCTGGATCCTCCGTAACCAAGCCATAAAACTTTGGAAGCAAGGAAGAGGGAGTACTTTTAAGATTGTCGGTATCTTGTTGGGGAACAATGGGAAACTCAAACGCAGGAGGTGGATTATTAGTTGTATTATTTTCCATGTCTGGTTGCTGGAATAACAGAGCGAATGGATTTTCCTCAGGTTCGTTATCAGCTGGGTCAAATGGTAGTTCAATAAACAAATTTTCAATTTGAATGGTGGTATCTCTTTCACCTTTGGAGGAAGCTTATTTGACGTGGGTGGGATCAGTGTTTTATCTATCTCCTTGGCTCAAGCAATAGAGTGGCATGTGACTATTGAATGGGTTGGGCTTGTGCAACTTGTTTCTCTTGTGGTTGTGGTTGACGTGGTTGTGGATGTTGTGGAACTTGTTGCATGTACTCTCTAGTGAGCCTTCTTTTCGACCTTGGGTTGTAGTCTGACTGTACTTGTAGGGTACTAGTCATTAGAGCATTATTTGTGAATATTGTGTCCTCATCCATCCATGAGAAAAGTGCTCCTGCTCTAAAGACATTCCTTGCGTTTGTGCTCTAAAGCAAGCATTCTCCATTTTGGGAGACTGATATTCTTTCATACTTGAGAATACACCCTTGCTTCTCTATTCCACTATCTTCTACTAAATATTTTCCCTCATATAATTTCAGGGCATATGAATATCATTACATGGGAAGCACCATGCATTCTCGTCCTCTGCCAGGTAATTTTGGCCTGGGACTAAATCTTTACTTGGGTTGTTCCTGATGGCCTGGAGAGGCATGGTAACCAGAACTATCTCGTTTGTAGGCATCGTTTGTTGATTTTCCCCTTTTGAGGCTCCTTGATATGTGTTATGTTGGTAAGATGGCCTTCATCCTTGATAGGTCTATGTGGCTTACTTTAGAGGTGCTTCTTGTTGTCATTAGATGAGGACTAGCTCATTAGCAAAAGACTACATGAGATTCTTCATATCATTGACATTCATTTCTAGTGAAGAAGAGCCTGTTGTACTTAATTGTGCACCATGGTATATGTACATGGAGGGAGGTATAGCCGACGTAGTTTCTTGTGAACTAGAGGAAATCGAAGTTGCTTCTTCCCAGGAGCTACTTGAGATTTCTACAAACATGGGCATTGGTGGACGTGGTGGGAGCTTCCCGGCATCGATCAGACTATTCTCTGCATGCATAGCTAGATCGTATGTGTAAGGTAGAATATATACTCCCATAAAGGTTACCATGACCATGATATCTGAATTAAGATCCTTTAGGTAAAACATGAACGCCATAATGGCTAGGGGCCTGATAGTCACATGAATTCTGCTAGGTTTTGTGAAACCCGGTGTTGAAGTTGCTCATGGCCTCTTGTGGGGCCCTTTGGAAAGATGATTAATTGAATCATCAATGAGGAATGATCTCCCTTTTCAAAGAAACACTCAAACAACTTCTATTTGAGCTGATCCCAAGAGTGGATAGAACTGAAATATAGATATCAATACCAATATTGGGCTTTTCCCTTAAAAAATGCGGCTAATAACCTAAGAGCAATATTTTCTTCTGCTATGTTATGTACTTTGCATACCTCTGCTAGATCTTGGAGATGATCGAAAGGGGTCTTGAAATGCTCCCTAGAAAACCTTGGGATGACCTTCAGAGCATTGGCGGGTATGGTAGGCCATACGTCTAGGGGCGTAGGTGGTTGTAGCGAACTACTGCTATTCCAAGTTACAAAATTTCTAGGAGCAGGGGCACCTAGATGAGCCATTGAAAATAGATTCCTATGGATAGGGTACACAGGTATTCTGATTTTGAAAGTTTGACCTCCTAGTGAAGTAGATAAAGCTCTGGACTGTGGGCTAACACTTCTTACTTGGTTTCTTCTTAGAGGTGATATAGAACTTGTAAGTCTTCTTCTCTTTGATATCAAGGTAGGTAATTGGGAGTACTGGAAATGGCCTCTTGAAGAATCTCTTGGTTGGATTTTGGGCATGAAATTTCTATCCTCTCTTATTGGTTTGATTTAAGAAATATTCCTGACTTCTAATCAACCATTTGAAAAACTTCAAGTCCCACTAGGTGTGCCAGAAAAGGAACTATTGACCATCAAATCTAGCACCCCTCTGATAATCTTATGGGAAATTCAATGATTGGGGGACCAATTTGTGCCTTACTGAATAACCTCTGGGATTTATATAGAAAGTCGACTCTTCTATATGTCACCAATAAATGTATACTTTGCTTGATATGGGAATAATTAATGATAAATTGAGCTTAATGAGGCCTTGATTTGGTGTTGTGAGGTGTTTTACACATCCACACTAGGTCTTGGACCGTTGCAAACTAAATTAAATGCATTTATTGATGTCTTGTAAAGGTGTTGTAAAGTGTTGTAAAAGACTTTCACGCCTCTCTAGATTTAATGGACCTATCTTTCCCCTAATACAAAATTGTAAAATATATCCTCACAATAATCTAGAAGGCTTGTGAATTAAACTTAACTTTAATCTAGTCTTGCAGTGTGTCTTACACATTCACATTGGGGTATGTGCAAGATCATGATGGCCCAAAAAGTGGCAATATGATAGGTATGTGTAGGGTATGTGGCTGGCGACTTTTTTTTAACCCAAACTTGATGAAATGAAAAGGGTTTTTAAAGGAGATTCTCAGTTTTCCACCAATATAAATTATGTTTTACTTTGAATTTAATAAATAATTATTATTCATTTTCTATTTGAATTACGACTAAAGTCTTGATTAATAGGTTGATTGAAAAACATCTATAACTTTCAAACGGTATCACATTTTTTGAATCCAAAACATGCGTCACATTATATGCTTTGCATACTATAGGATAAATTTTTTTTGAATTTCATGAAGTTTTGAAGTTAAGGTGGTCATACATATGAGTTTTATATTTTTTTTAAATTTGTAATAAAAAATTCATAATTAATTATTTACTTGGAAATAAATTACAAAAAAATATGCATCACATCGGGACATGGTCCTCTACTTATATCTAAAATATTATAAAAGATATTATCATTTTATTGTGGTTAGGGGTCAAACGGACACCTAATTCTTATTTTTTCTGAAATTTAAGTACTACTACATTGAAATTTCAAATTTTCACCAAACACGTTTTTAAAAAAAAATAAACCTAGTATTTTAGAAACTACATTCAATTTTCTATAGATTCTATTCTTAAATATTTTTGAAATAATATAGATAACTTATTCAAATTTTTACTTCAAGTTTCCTAACTCTAATTTTTCTAAATTTTTTGCCACTTAAGGGCCTATTTTTTCCATGATGATACTGCACATACCCTTGGATGTTGTTCCTTTCTAGGCTATGTGGACCTCATTTTAATGATGTAAAGTGTATTTAATCACACCTTCACGTTGAAATTTGTGTCCCTATCCCTAATTACTCTTTACATCATCATTAATAGGCCCCTATGGCCCCATATTGTGCATCCCAACTTAATTTGACCAAAGAACTGACTAGAACAACCTAGAAGCCTAATTTCTTTATTCCCTGACAATCCAACTAGAAAAAGAGCCCATGTGGGACCAAGTTGCCCATCTGGATTACTTAGTCCCTATCAGGTAGGACTAAGTTTCCTAGCCTGGTGACTTAGTCCCATTTGGGCTATTTTTGAGGTTCAGGTGGGAAAAATTAGAATTTAAGTTTATTTTTCCTTCATGTCGGCCTTGGGGATCAAATTAACAAGAAAATTAGGTGGATTCCCTATAAATACAAGTATCTAAACCCTAATTCATAATTATGTCAACTCATCATCATTCATCCAACATTCATCATGTTCTCAAGTCAAGCAAGTTAGGGTTTTTACATTCTAGGACATCAAGTTAGCTTTCTAGGGAATTCAAGGGAAGAATCTTCATTCATTGATGTAGAAATTCAAGATCAATCATCATGGAAAGTATATAACTCCATTGTTTCATGATTTATTACATTATTTCTTTATTTTGGTTTAATTACCTAAAAAAAGGGGTTTGACCAAGGCAAACCACCATGCCCTAACATTCACCATTTCTGTCTCTTTCATTGCATGTTTGCAGATTTAGGCACTTTGAGGGTTTGAAGATCATTAAATAATAGGTTGAAGACTTTTTGATGACCTCTCCTTGCTTACAAAGATGAAATATCAACAAAAAGTCACTTTTAGGCAGAAAATCAAAGTTTCATAATCGGATACCAGTTAGGAATCGAAGTGTAGATCGAGGGCTTCCGCTTCCATTTTCAGATTTTAAAAATTTTAGAAGTGGACTAAGTCACCAATAGTGGTGACTTAGTTCCACTAAACCTGTTTTGCAGAGGTTTTTGCAAATTTAGACACCCATTTGGCCGAAACGTGCTCCAGAGCAATTTTTCTAGGTCTGCGACTAAGTTGCCCAGATTGGCACAAGTGTCCCAGTTGACTTCTACATCAGTTTTATCAAGATTTCAGACCTTCATGCCATCCTTTTTTAGCCTCTAGGTGCACGCATTCTATTTCATAACTTTCTATCTAGTTTTGTTTACATTCCTAGGTCATTTATCACATGTTTGCATACAACACCATGTTTTCCAACACTTCACATTTATTAGATTTAGCATCAATAAGTCATATTTATTTTAGTTTATTGCACTTAGACATCATAATAAGATACATTGCATCCTATTTACATTAATCTTAAGTGTAGACATTAGCATTTTGAGCCCATTTCTCTCCTTTTAGGTGAAAAACCTAGAAGAGCTAGAGAACCATTGGACACCCAAAATTGGTGTCCACATTTTGGTGAACTTTCTTTTCAAACCTCTTGTTGTCTGATTTGGAGTCCTTCATCATGCTAGA
The DNA here is from genome assembly GCA_007258455.2 of Sequoia sempervirens. Classification (NCBI taxonomy): domain Eukaryota; kingdom Viridiplantae; phylum Streptophyta; class Pinopsida; order Cupressales; family Cupressaceae; genus Sequoia; species Sequoia sempervirens. The sequence goes on from VDFB02281492.1 coordinate 892,840,939, forward strand.
ATTATCTTGTATTGTAGTTTGCATTAGTTAAGTTGCATTCTAGGGTTTCAACTTTTGCATTAGTAAAAGTGCATATAGGTTGCATTTTTGTATCTTAAATCATTGAAAATCTTTGAAATTTTGCATTTTCATCTCAAGACTACATTATATAGTATAGAGAACATCAAAATCCATCAGAAGAATATGAAAATATCAAAAAAATCCCTACTAGGACTAATTCTCCACCTTGGGTGACTTAGTCCCTATTCAACCCTGAAACTGTCATTTACAGATCTAAAAACCCTGCTTTTAAGCTTCTTTTTGCTACCCTTACCTATCTGTACCAGTTGGCTGAGTTTTTGTAACATGCATTTCATTAGATCTAGCTCAAATTAGCTCATTTCATGCATTGCTAAAATTCAATTTTGCATTCACCACATTTCATCTTTTAGATCGTTGCATTATGTAATCAAAAAATCATCTTGCTTGAAAACTAAAAATTACATTTCATTTTAGATTCTTAGATTGCATTTCAAGTTTGCATAAATATTAGTTTTAATCTTCTCTATGTTTTCAAAGAACAAGTTAGTAAATAAACATGTTAGTCATTCATTCAATGCATTTCCTAGTTATGAAAGTCTCTTAGTGCAAGAGAGTGACAATGACAATGTTAACCTTAAACTTACAGCCCCTCCTATCTCTCCTATTTGTGTAGATGATGTGATAGAATAAAATACAAACATAGATACCCATGATGATCATAATTGTTCTTCTCCCAATACCTCTCCTTTTAGTGACGAAGGTATCTTGGCGAAAGAGGATACAATCATTGAGAATCATGAGGATCTTGTTTTTCCTTCTCCTCATCCCCTTTGGGAAAATATTTTAGCACAAGAGAATGAAATCATAGACACATTCCTAAACATCACCTTACCTACTTTCCATTCTCCTTTGGCTTGTGAGAATAATTTTGAGGAAGATAACATTATAAATGATGAGGATATTTTGGTATACAACAACCCTCCTTATGATCCTTCCCCCACCTCTCCTATTTTGGAAGACATTAGGGAACAAAGGAATGAAGTCATAAATGATCATGATACTTGTTCTTCTCCTAGTATCTCCCCTAGTTGTAAGGAAGATGCTTTGATGTTAGAAAACACCACCAATGAGAGTCCTAAGAATCTTGTTCCCTTTCACCTACGACAACCCTTATTGAGTAAGATACTTCAACCATTGATCATTCCTCCACTTGCAATGTAGTCATTTTAAAAGAACCAATCAATAAATGTCAAAAAAATTTGATTCATAGTTCTCCTAAAAACTCTCCTTCTAGGGAGAATATAATGGTGCTAGCACCTAGAAACAACAGTAATGTGTCTTCCTTATATAAAAAGGTGATTCTAAATTGACCTTTATTAGAGATACATCAAACCAAGACCGCTGAGGTTATGAATGCACAAGTGTCCATTAGTTCCCCCTCGATCAATGGACCTAATACATACCCCATGGGACATCCTAAGAACCCCCTAATTCTATACCCACCTTCACATAAACAACTAACTCAACACACACCTGAATTCATCCTTTACCCACCTTCACGTCAATCTCAACCTCCACCTAAACCCTAGTTTACCCTTTACCCACCTACGGATGATGTTGTTGCTCACACACACTACACTCAAAACAATTCATGACCACAACAACACACCCCAACACCATTACCTTTGCCTAATCCCATCTTACCTAGTGTTCCTCACCTAAATTCACACGTTAGGGAGTATGATCTCATCAAACAACTTAAGAATACTCCTACAAAAATATCCCTTTGGGACCTTCTTGAAAATTCACCTACCTATCACACTATGCTTCAAATAGCCTTACAACAAGTTCCCATTCCTTATAATGCGCAACCAACTGACATAGTAGCCATAATCCAAGGAATAAACAATGACATTATTTTCCACCAAAGTGAACTCCCCTCTTTGGCAGTGCAAAAACAAAATGATCCTTTCATAATAATATCTCAATACAAACACATAGGGATAAAGAAAACTCTTGTAAATACCGGCTCTGCCCTTAATGTGTGTAGTGTGAGCCTTCTAGATAGGCTTGGCATTGGTCAATCGAACATTCAACCTGATTCTTTATCTATTAAGGGATTTGACAATGTTGAAAAGAAACTACTTGGGATGATCATTATACCTCTTACAGTTGGAGTGGCCAAATTGAATACACTAATCCATGTTATGTCTCATGAACTTTCATGTAATCTCATCTTACACAGACTGTGGATTCATGCAATGAATGGTGTTCCTTCCACTCTCATTGAAAAATGAAATACATTTATAACAACAAAGTATACACCCTTGATGCCGATCCTGAACCTTATAGTCTCTTTCATCTTAAGAAACAAAAAAAAAATCCCTTGAAACATCAACATTCACTACACACATGGAACCCGTACAACCAAAAAATAAAGAAAAACAATCAAAGTTATTAGGCAATGATTTGGGATCCTTAGAATTCACACCACCACTCATGGATGACTACAAGATCATAAATAAAGATTCAACAGAGGGAAATGAAAATGTAGTCATGGCAACACAAAAATCAGAAGACCCTTTGAGAGCATCCACCTCAACCACTTTAGGCCAAAACATAATGAATTATACAACAACCTTTGATGAACACAACAACAAACAACCACCTGATTCAAAAGCAATGAAAAATATTTATGGAAAAGGTTATGAACTTATGAAACAGCTTGGTTATAGTGGAAAAGGATGCAGTGCTAGAGAACAAGGTATCTATGTCCCCATCGATCCTAACACACAAGAAACAACTCATGGTCTTGGCTATTGTCCTTTGATAGAAATCACCAAGACTTCACTCAACATCAACACTATTACAAAACATCCTTCTATGACAATAGACACGAATGATCTTGATGGTTATCCTTTGCAACCAAATACATCTTCACTTAATGCCAATGCCATCTTACAAAACACTAATGAATTGAATTCATTAGATTTTACACCCTCCTGTCAAGGAGAGCTCAAAATCTTGCAATCTAAATAGTCTTGCGTAAGTATAACATCTTGCACATCTAAGCAAGAGGTATCTTTGTTGTAAAATATAGGACCACCTTCTACCAATGATCAAGAGGGTATTGTGTCAAGAATTCTCCAAGATCACTTGATCACCCTTCCTCCAAGAACTCAAAATAAATTTTATTAAAAGAATTCATTTTTCACCTATCATAGAATTCATGGTCATTCTACTAATGAATGTAAGGCTTTGAGTAGTAAAATCCAACATCTTAAGGAGTTTGGTGTACTTCCTTCTATGGGGGCACCTAATCCCTCTAATTGATACTGATTTTCACTCTAGCATGCACTTCATTAATCATTATGGCTCACCCTTGTCCTGCACTTAGTGGGGGTAAGGGGTTATGTAGCCTTGTCCTCATATGTCACTTTTTGTTGCCTCTTTTGACTAGTCATCAACCTTTCATGAACATATAAGAGCAAGCTTGGGATGTGGATGGCATGCCTTAAGTGGGCTCACATGTGAAATACTACCTTTTTCATGACGTAGCTTATAGGAAACATATGACTTGGCATAGGGCTTTCTGCATAAGCTCTCATGTTCTTCTTCTACTTTAAAGAAAATTCTCATAGTAATGGTGTTAGCAACCACTTTAAAGTGGGAGCATACATCGACACTCACATTTCATTGTGTGATTTTATTTTTCTTATGATTCCCTCTCTTGGAAACATTAGGTACATTGTTGCTCAGGATGAGACATTGCATTTGTCCTCTCTTGGAAAAAAGATGAGACCACTGGGTATGTGTAGGATCATGATGGGCCAAAAAGTGGCAATATAATGGGTATGTGGCTAATGATTATTTTTTAACCCAAGATTTATCAAATGAAAAGGGTTTTTAAAGGAGATTTTCAGCTTTCCACCAATATAAATTATGCTTTACTTTGAATTTAATGAGTAATTATTGTTCATTTTCTATTGAAATTATGACTAAAGTCCTCATTGATAGACTGATTGAAAAACATCTATAGATTTCAAACGGTATCACATTTTTTAAATCCAAAACATGTGTCACATTCTATGCTTCACATACTATAGGATTAAAAAAATAAAAATTGAATTTCATGATGTTTTGACTAGGTTAAGGTGGTCAGACATACGAGTTTTTATATTTTTTAAAAAGTTGTAATTAAAAATTCATAATTAATTATTTACTTGGAAACAAATTACAAAAAAATGTGCATCACATCAGGGCATGAGTCCTCTACTTATATCTAAAATCTTATAACTAAAAAAAATATTATCATTTTATTATGGTTAGGGTGGTTAGACAGACACCTACTTCTTATTTTTTCCCTAAAATTTAAGTACCACTACATTGAAATTTCAAATTTTCACCAAATAGATTTTTTTTTTAAACAAACCTAGTAGTTTAGAAACTACATTCAATTTTCTACAAATTCTATTCTGACATATTTTTGAAATAATATAGATAACTTATTCAAATTTTTACGTCAAGTTGCCTAACTCTGATTTTTCTGAATTTTTTGCCACTTAAGGGCCTATTTTTTCCATGATGATCCTATACATACCCCACTTGCACTTTTCCTTTCTTGGAGACATTAAGCACAATGTCCTCTAAGATGATACCTTGCACAAACTAACCAAAATACCTTTGAACATTCCTTACACCATTTTGCATTGACAATGTCTATGAGTTTCAAGCATACGAAGTTTTGCTTACCTCATAGAGCTCGAAAATCATTTTCATTGTGGCACCTTATTAAAGTTATGAGGAGGTATAAATTTGGTATGGTTGAGTGGGAAGCCCATTCTGAGGCATGATTTTTCCCCATAGCCACCTTAAGGATTTCTCTCCCCGTGGACAGCCAGAAGTTCTGTGGCCCCAGAGTGAGTATACTTGGGATTTCTCACCCGACGCACAACCATGAGTTCCATCGCCCCAGAGTGAGTATGCATTTTCTTTCCAAAACAAATAGCCTAGATCTACTCCACAACGTGTTGGACAAATGGTCAAATCTTGATCCACCTTTTTATTTTCATTTTTCTCTTCCTTCTAGTTCTTGCCATTGTATGATCATGTATCTTGTCTTATTGCATATTATACACCTTGTGCATGTCTTCTTGTGCTTATGTTGGTTTCACTTGGGATCTTAGATCTTGGGGGCTTGGTTACCTCCTTCATCTTTGTCATCCTAGACCATCTGCATTGGTAAGATTGGATCCCTCTTGAATGTCTCTTTTAGTGTGAGATTGAAGAAAGTTCATCATCTCACTAATGTGGGGGCTTAATGTGTCACCAAAAAGTGTATACTTTGCTTGATATGGGAATAGTTAATGATAAATTGAGCTTAATGAGGCCTTGATTTGGTGTTGTGAGGTGTTTTACACATCCAAAATAGGTCTTGGATCCTTGCAAACTAAATAAAATGTATTTATTGATGTCTTGTAAAGGTGTTACATAAAGTGTTGTAAAAGAATTTCACGCCTCTCTAGACTTAATGGACCTATCTTTCCCCTAATACAAAATTGTAAAATATATCCTCACAATAATCTAGAAGGCTTGTGAATTAAACATAACTTTAATCTAGTGTTGTAATGTGTCTTACACATTCACATTGGATGTTGTGCCTTTCTAGGCTATGTGGACCTCATTTTAATGATGTAAAATGTATTTAATCACACTTTCACACTGAAATTTATGTCCCTATCCCTAATTAATCTTTACATCATCATTAATAGGTCCCTATGGCCCCATATTGTGCATCCCAAGGCTTAATTTCATCAAAGAACCAACTAGAACAACCTAGAAGCTTAATTTCTTCATTCCTGGACAATCCAACTAGCAAAAGAGCCCTTATGGGACTGAGTTAGCCATTTGGGTGACTTAGTCCCTATCAGGTGGGCCTAAGTCACCCAGCCTGGAGACTTAGTCCCATTTGGGCTATTTTCGAGGTTCAGGCAGGAAAAATTGGAATTTAAGTTTATTTTTCCTTCATGTCGGCCTTGGGGATCAAATTAACGAGAGAATTAGGTGGATTTCCTATAAATACAAGTCTCTAAACCCTAATTCATAATTATCTTAACTCATCATCAGTCATCCATCATTCATCATGTTCTCAAGTCAAGCAAGTTAGGGTTTTTACATTCTAGGATATCAAGATAGCTTTCTAAGGCATTCAAGGGAAGAATCTTCATTCATTGATGTAGAAATTCAAGATCAATCATCATGGAAAGTATCTAACTCCATTGTTTAATGATTTATTCCATTATTTCTTCATTTTGATTTAATTACCTAAAAAAAGGGTGTTTGACCAATGCAAACCACCATGCCCTAACATTCATCATTTCTGTCTCTTTCATTGCGTGTTTGTAGATTTAGGCACTTTGAGGGTTTGAAGATCATTAAAGAATAGGTTGAAGACTTTTTTAAGACCTCTCCTTGCTTACAAAGATGAAATATCAACAAAAAGTCACTTTTAGGCAGAAAATCAAAGTTTCAGAATTGGATACCAGTCAGGAATCAAAGTGTAGATTGAGGGCTTCTGTTTCCACTTTCAGATTTTTTAGAAATTCAAAAGTGGACTAAGTCACCAATAGTGATGACTTATTCCCACTGAACATGTTTTCCTTAGATTTTTGTAGATTCAGACACCCACTTGATTGAAACGGGCTTTGCAACAACTTTTCTAGGTCTAGGACTAAGTTGCCTAGATTGGAACAAGTGTCGTAGTTGACTTTTGCATCAGTTTTATCAGGATTTCAGACCTTCATGCTATCCTTTTTTAGCCTCCAGGTGTACACATTCTATTTCATTTCTTTCTGTCTAATTTTGTTTGCATTCCTAGGTCATTTATCACATGTTTGCATACAACACTATGTTTTCTAGCACTTCACATTTCTTAGATTTAGCATCAATAAGTAGGATGCAATATATCCAATTAAATGTGAAATGTTGGAAAAGAAAGATACTTGGTGCATTCCAACAAAATCTACCTGAAGAGGTCACTCCACAAAAATACAAACTTCCCAAAGTAAATAGATGACATGTCGAGCGACGGGTAATCTTAGATTTATGAGAATGGATTTGAAGAAAATCCCCGCCAAGTTGAAATGTGCCCCATCTCACACCCAAAAGGAAAATGATATACAAAAGTCGCACAACCAACACATGGTGCATTGCGTGCTTTTTGGAGTAGTCTTTTCTTCTTTAAGTGCAAACCTATCCCGAAGCTGAAAAAGGTAAGGGAAGAAAACCAAAAAGATTAAGGGAAAATTTCTTTACAAGGCTCATTTGGGTGATTGGAGATCTCTTAAAGTGAGTCATTCATCTTCACATTTCATTCATGCATCTCATTCTTACACATTATAAGAGGGTTGCATTGCATATCTGATTTCCTAATCTTAGACATGCTTAAGGTTAGGGTTTACATTCCTATTTACATGCATATTTCATTATTTATATCAAGGTTTAATTACCAAACTAGGGGTTTGACCGAGGAAAACCCCCCATAAGAAAATCAAGTTTCTATTCTATTTTACAGGTATTTTCACAGATTTGGATCTGAAAATCAATTTGGGAGAAAAGAACAAGTGTTGAAGTGCAGCTCTAAACTTTGAATTCTTGAAAAAGCAAAATGGGACTTATTCACCAGAGGTGGAAAATGCATCCTACTACACGTGTTTTTCAAGAATTTTACAGATTCAAATACCCTTTTCCTAGAAACATGTTCCTGTGCAGAAAACTAGATCTAGGACTGAATCACCTAGACTAGCATATGATTCCCAGTAGGCCAAAACTTTAGTATTTTTAGTGTTTCGGAACTCCATCCAGTCGTCTTCAAATTTCTAGGTGCACACATTCCATTTTGTAGTTTTTTGTTTTGTTTTTATATATTTTTAGGTCATTTAGTGAAGAATTGCATCAAACTAGGTTTAAGCATTTCATCTTGCATTGCATTTGTCTTTCCAATCCCTAGGTTGGTGGTGAACCCCTCATTAGTGTGTAATCAGCCCCTAGGACAACCCTATTGCAAGATCTCTTTGTCCTTTGCATTGAGATCTCTAGGGTTATCCTTGAATTCAAGAGAGTGTGAAGATTGTTATTCTAGGTCATAAACCCTAGAGGATCCCCATAATATTTTCCCCCCTTCACTTATCAACTTTCAAACAATCTTATACAAAATGTTGCATCGTCAAAACAGACTCAACATCTTATACATGTTACATTTCTAAAACCAAACTTCATCCATCGGCTATCACCTTTCTTATACAAGTTGTTGCACCCTCAAAACTAGACTTGGCATCTTATACAAGATGTATCATTCTTGAAACTAGATGCAATCCTATCAACTGTCTTATATATGATGTTGCATCATCAAAACCATACTTCATGTCTTATATGACTTGCTTCATTTCCTAAAACTAGAAACCATCATTATCCACAATCGTATCATACAAACACTTATCGATTGGCAAGAAGATCTAAATGGATTTTGACTCATTTGGTCCAGTTAGTCTTATATTTTTATTTGATTTATCTTTGATCATTTTACTATGTGCCTTGAGGAGTTCCACAAGTGATGAGAGGAGCGATGATCGATCATGACCTTTTTCTAGTTGATTTTTGTTTGTGGTTTTCCTTAGCAATATGATTGGGGCAACTGATTTCCTTATGTATTTGATATTGCATTTGGCATAGTCAAAATATCCTATGCAAGTCAAAGATTATCTAACGCTCTCTTGCATTGAGCTAACATGCTTTGTGGTTACTTCCTTACATATTCCAATAGGATTCTATTGTCACTAGTATGTGTCATGGCATTCCTTATTTGCAATGTGTCTATTTTGAAAGGGATAACATTTCACACTTTGGTCTATGTCATACCTTGGCGTTTGTTATCCATTTCCATAATCAAAATGCTCTATGATGATAATCCTACAATAAAATAAAATTACAACATCTATTAGCAAGATCTCATATCAATTCATTTCATTTTTTTTCCTCCATTTCATTTCATCCTAATTTCTCTAATTATTCTTCACTTCTTACTAAAATTTTATTCTTGTTAACATTTCTTCTTTCAGTCCTTGCACTTAAACACATCACATCAATTTTTTGATGAAATGATGAAAAAGTGGTATAGTGCTATCATATGGTTTTAGGAGATAGAGCACACCCACTTTCTAATTTCATTCAAGGATAACCCTAGAGATCTCAATGCAAAGGAGAAAGAGATATTGCAATAGGGATGTCTTAGGGGCTGATTGTAAGCTAAAAATTGGTTCACCACAAAGTAAGAACTTGGAAAGACAAATGCAATGCAAGTTGAAATGTAAGATGTAATGAAAAACCATAATTCAATGCAAACCTTCACTAAATGACCTAGAAAGGAAAATGAAACAACACAGAAAACTATAGAAAGGAAGGTATGCACCTGGAAATCTAGAGATGACTGGAAGGAGGTTTGAAATGCTAGAAAATCTAACTTTTTGACCTACTAGGAATCATTCACCAATCTAGGAGAATTAGTCCCATATCTGGATTTCTGCACAAAAACCGGTTTCGAGGAAAAGGGTACCTAAATCTGCATACAGTTCTGAAAAACACCTGTAGTGCGACTCATTCGCCACTTTTGGCGAATCAGTCTTGTTTCACCTTTTTGGGAATTTAAGGTTCAAATTTGTGCTCCAATTTTTTCCCTTCCCTTCCAAACTAATTTCTAGATCCAAATACAAGAAAATACCTACAAAATAGAATATATACTTGATTTGCTTATGGTGGGTTTGCCTTGGTCAAACCCCTAGTTTGGTAATTAAACCTTGATGTAAATAATGGAACTTAAATGCAAATGTGAACATAAACCCTACCCTTAAGTATGTCTAAGACTAGGAAATATAAAACACAATGCAACCCTATTCTAATGTGTAAGAATATGATGCATGAATGGAAACATGAAGATGAATGACTCACTTTGAAAGACCTCTAATCACCCAAATGAGCCCTAATGATGCTTGTACCTTCCTTAGGCTGAAAGTAGATTGATAATGGAGGATGGAATCACTTAGGAAGCAAGTCCTTAGGCTTGGCTTGATGGCTAGTTGCATCTCCCCAACCTAGAATCCATCATGATTCACCATAGACAACCATGATCAAACCTTGACAATGCTAGATCTTGAATGAAAGTGAGCTTGAAAACCTACAAAAAAACACTTTAATGTTGCTCGAAGACTTCAACTTTGATTGCTTTTGAAACTTGAATGCTCTTGTGAAAGAATGCTTGAAGATTCTCAAGACTTGTCTCTTGAATTTGCTCTAGAAAAATGCTTTCTTAGATGAAAAAATGATTTCTTAGATGAAAAAATGACTTAGAAATTTTCTTATATAGGCATTAACACCTAATTTACCATTATTTAGATCTCAAAGGCCGACATCAACCAAAAATTTGAATTAAAAAGGTGATTTTCCAGCTCAAAACTTAAAAATTCCCCAAATGGGACTCATTCACCCAAGGTGGCAAATGGGTCATTTGGCCAAGGTGGGGAATGAGTCCCACCCTAGATTTTTTAGGTGGGTTTTCGAGATTTTTGATGTTTTAAATGATTTTTTTAGGTTTTTTAGCTGAAATAGGCCTCAAGATCCGAAATAATGGGTCTTAGGGGCCTATTAATGATGATTTAATGGGATATTTAATGCAAATATACAAAAATAGGTCCAGATTAAATGAGAAATTTCCCTATGTCCAACAAGGGGGGCAAATTTTTGTCATTATAGTCAATAAATTTACCAATTTTTTTGAATTTTTTCAATAATTTGCCAAATTTCTCGATGGGGTATCATCCTATCCTACCTTAACTGAGGCATGTCGGGGCACACTAGGGTAGATCCTAAGCTAAATTTTTCTGATTATTCTTTGACACAATGCTCAAATTTACATTGTATCAAAGAAGAGAAAAAATAATATAAACACTGAAAAATATCCTTAAGTTGCAAGCAGCATTTTCTCACTAATTTGGGTCTCGTCCACATAATTAAATAATTTTAATTATTTAATTATTTCTTAGTATCATACTCTTCTATTAATGAAATAAATATTTAATTAATTCACTTTATATGTATTCTTCTTTTGTTTAATTAAATAAAATCTTATTGATTTAATTATGTCACTAATTAATCTCTTTTCTCTTCTATAATTAAATAAATTCTTATTTATTTAATTATTCATTTTAATTTTTCCTCCTTTTTTCTATAATTAAATAATTAATTTTTAATTATTTAATTATTCATTTAACCTTTTTCTTCTATAATTAAATAAATTCTTACTTATTTAATTATTTATGATTTCATCTCCTCTATAATTAAATAATTGTTTCTAGTTATTTAATTATTTACCATTTCCCTCCATCTATTATTAAATAATTGTTTTCAATTATTCAATACTTCATATCCCTCTTCTCTTTTATAATTAAATATTTTTTTTCAATTATTTAATTACTCATTTTCCCCCTCCTAAAATAAATATTTGTTGCAATTATTTAATTTATTTATTCTTACCGAAGCCCTATTTCTCACCTAATTTCTTGGATAACAATCACTTCTTCCCATCCTTATCTATTTTCTTCTCAATCAATCTAATCCATTGATCATCATACCTCATCATTCAATCCTCGCCCTTCATTTGAATAGAAATTTCTATAAAAGCAACCTATCAATTCCATTTCAAGGTTAACCACAATCTTTGAAGTTTTTCTATCACTATCTTGAGATCTTGCTACTACACATCAAGCTTATCAAATACATTTCATACTACAAATATGAGAGAAAACAAGCAAAATGGAGAAGAGCAATGAAGGAGAATCAACCATGGCATAGGAATTGAGGTTTATTGTTGTATTATTTGGATTTCTATTATCATTTATGGTTCATTATTTGATTAGGTTTAATATGACTTGAATTTAGGTAGTTTTATGGTTGTTATTGATGATTCATGCTTTTCCCTTGATTTTCCCTATCTATAATATTATTTTATTACTATTCTTTGAATTTTGTGAGTCACTATTATAATGACAAAAAATAATCAAGACTAAAAAATGAGGTCAATGATTTTGAGTTTTGGATCATTGTTCTCAAGATAGGCTATTACAATACAAATTTTACACTTATTGAGTGCCTAGGTATGAGGAAGTGAGTTTAACTACATGGAAACTATAATGTGTTAGTGTATACGAGGAGTTACATTCCATCATCAAAAGATTTTCTCTATGAGTGGGGACATTGGATATTTTCCTTGGACTTTGGCATAGGTAGTTTAGGCCCATGGTTTTGCATCCATTATTTTTTACACCATATGCTATTTCTTATTTCTATTTACTTTATATATAGGACATATGGGATAGGGATGTACTATATTTTGTTATGGGCACACTCACACTATCAAAAATATTGTGAGACTAAAGAATATGGTGTAAGTTGTATTGATTTATTTATTTTTACTTGATTAATACAAGCTTAATGTGTCTTTAGTGATATAGGATTCTTTCAAGAGTATTTCCACATATTTTTTATGTCATATATGTTTGATAATTTTTTTATTTTTATATTACATATTTATTCATATCTTATTATAGATTTATGGTTAATCACACATATCAAGATTCAATTAAGTTAATTGGATTTATGCACTTTATACATATTTTTTTGCTATTATTATTCATCATTTTATCAATAAATAGTCTCTTATGAAATATCATGCTAGAAAAATATAAAAAATCAAAAAAATAAAGGAGGAGGAAGAAACCATATATATACCAAAATCAAATTAAACACTTATCCTTATTATTTATTTTATCTTTTAAAAGAGACACCTTGACTATAAATATTAATAAGTAAACATCTTTTTATTCTAAATTCATGACAATGAAATTTAATTAAAAAAGATTTTTATTTTTTTTGAGTTTTCTTCCATTAAACATTTCAAATAGAGAAATAAAAATGATAATCATATCATTCAATTTATTTATACTAAAAGTGATGTTTTAATTTTTTTTTTTAATAATTTAAACATAAATTTTAAAATTATTTTATAGTAAAATATTAATTTTTATTTAACAATTAAAGTTGAATTTATTATTTAATAATAATTAAAATAAATCACATTTCTATCATTTTATTTTCAAATAATTTTTAAATTTTATTATAAAATAAAAATATAAACAAATAATTAAAATTTTTAACTATCTTAAAATAAATATAGAAATCTATTTTTGCTATACAAGAATTAATAATATATCAAATTTTAAATAAATGAAAACAACTAAAAACACAAATTCATAATTTAAACTTGTTAACTATAAATTTATGTTTTATATCAGTACCAACAATCTTTTATCAACGTTCATGTATAGAACATTACATTAAACATCAAGCTTATATTGATAATGTTTATACTAATACCAACAATCTTTTATCAACATTAATGTATAGAACATTACATTAAACATCAAACTTTACCAATACCAACAATCTTTTATGGACATTAATGTATAAAACATTACATTAAACAATAACCTTATCAATTTATATTGATAATGTTTGTATCCTTCTCAATACTAACGTCATAAACTAATTGTACATAATTCCATATCTGGTTTAGGTTTACTGTTTACATTATTGTAATTTTGGGGCAGAAACCCCGGGCCTTCATATGCACCATTTCAGTAGACCACACTAATACCGTACAGATAATAACAGTCCCGACAAGGACAGAAATATCATGATTACGCCACCCATATTCTTAGCCTGAGTTTTGCCAATACTCCCACTCGCAGTGACGCGCTCCATTACGTTAAAATCTCCTGCACAATTATGCACAACAGGTTAGATGAACCATTAATGGATTGCAGTTTTTTTTCGAACTGGTAGGTTTTAACCTAATACCAAACTGTCGAACTTAGGTACATTGACTTTGATACGCCACACAATTAGGGCAGAATATGTTCTAAATTTACCATCTACAATCATGTCATATTTATAAGTCTAGTGTTACCGCGTTTATTAGTATTACTGCAGCCTTCTTCGATTGTTTTTCTGATATCTTCAATAGTAGCCTTGTTGTAAAATTCGAAGTTGGAAAGTATTTGATCGATACAAGTGAGCACCAACTGTGTCCCGTCATAACAACCGCTATTGCAGTATTCATCTGTTTGTGTGTAAGGAACGTTGATTGTACCGCTTGGCGTCAAACGTTGTGCAGGCGGGCATTCATAGACCTTAAAAAATGATTGACAGAGAAATATATTAACGATATCAAGTTTCGAAAGTCTATAATGCTAATTTAATTTGATTTATGGATTCGATTGTAATAATTTTTGCATCAACGTTTCAGATCGCACTCCATGATCTATCATCAGGATGAAAAGCAAAGAGCTTGAGAAGAACTTGTTTCGATCACACTACGCAATCTATCATCAGGATGAAAAGCAAAGAGCTCAAGGGGAATTTGCTTTTCATCCTGATGATGGATTACGGAGTGTGATCCGAAACAAGTTCTCCTTGAGCTCTTTGCTTTTCATCCTGATGACGGATCACTCTTGCTCAAGGAGAACTTGTTTTTCATTCTGATGATGGATCACAGTGTGTGATCCAAAAAAGGTTCTCTTGAGCTCTTTGCTTTTCATCCTGATGATGGATCACAGAGTGTGATCCAAAACGTTGATGCAAAAATTATTACGCAATTGAATCCAGAAATCAAATAAAATTAACAAAAATTTATCATTATGAAAGCTCTGCGCCCAATAGATGAAACGATATTTTCTAAGAAAAAGAATTCCTGTGAATAAACTGAGAAGCCTGCCTACATGATCGAAGCACGCCATCGCCTTCCCAACTATCTCGGGTGGATCCTCATGTTCTGGAGCATCTTCTGTAGAATATAATTATATGCATAATCACTTCAAACATCAAAGAAGAAAATTGAAATGCGATACTGAGGAAAGGGTATTCTTAATTTACCTGCAAAGCCGAGTGGGATACAGAGAAATAATATAATGCCTGCAAATAGTGTGCACTTACTGTAGATTTCCATGGCGACGTCGAGTAAAACTGGCAATGTAAGGACGCCCTTTTGTTATAAGTGTTTTGCGTGGTTGTTCACCAAATCTCGTTTAGTTAGCTTGGGCAACAAGAAAAAATCAATAACTTCCTGATTTTGCTGCCACTCGATTTGGTAGATTGTAATATTAAATGCTAAAATATCGAAGTGCGTGTGGAGTGCCTTGGACAACGTTAATTTCTATGAGAGTTTGGTGAATGATGATGAAATTTTGTAACCAGAGTGACCATAAATCAATGTCGGATTGGCCATGAATATCTTTCACATTTTGTAAACACGTTTTGCAAAGAAAAACCTTTTTCCTACCGATGACTTATTCGGGCCGTTGAAACCTTGATTTGAAGTAGGTACCAGACAATCGATTCTGCGGTTAGTTGTTGAAGAACGAAATACCTAAGGAATCCTACGTAAACCAGTAATTTTTTTTATTTTTTATTTGGTTTGGAGGGGTTTTATATTAAATTTAGATTGGTCTCGTAATTTATTGATATTGGAAGCATAATTTTAAGATATATTTTTCAAGATTAAAATTTAAAAAATATTTATTCTCTAAAAAGTTATTTGAATGTTTTGTAATTGAGTTTTTGTAAAATATTTATGTATTTTCTTATATCTATTGTATCATAAAGTCTTTTCAATAGCTTTTGTTTTTAAAAAAGAATTTAGTTGTAATCAACTATAACCAATAATCAATAATAGTAAAGTTCGAGAATATATATCATTAATACTATTAAATTTATTTCACTCATTACGATTACAAATAATTTAAATAATTGACTTTAAAGAGTCTTTAATGCACATATAATAAGGGTGGTTTCCACAACTTGAACTTACTTTTAAAAGCATCATTATTCAACTCAATGAACACAATAATCTAGAATAATGAAACACTTTAGAACTACCACCCTATATTGGATATCTTAATATCATCTTAACCATCTAAAATTTAATAAAGACTATTGATCTAAGAAATGTTAGAGGTGACTAGCATACACAAAACAAAAATGAAAATTTCCCTATTTCTATAGTCTCTCAATTTTTTAAAATATTATTATCCTTATACTCATAAAGGTCAAATCTAGTTGTTTGTTGTATGACTAAAAATAACACTATTATTGCAATCTTGTATATTTACAAGTGTCATCAATATAGATGATCTAGCCAATTATGCCAAAGGTAAAGTTGGAGGAAGTCTATTCTATCCCTTTGAATTTAATTAAGTATTATTTTTTGAGTGGTGTTATCTATTAGAGATAAAGTTATAATTTTTTTAGATGGAATTTTCTTCTTCTCACAAAAATACAACTCTTGTATAGTAGATAGGAGAGAGAAAAAAGATATGGTTGAATTTTGAATGGTGGTTGAGGGAATTTATTCATCAAAAGGTTTGTTTATGGGTTGTGGGTATCCAATATATGGAAGGGAGAGTTTCTCTCCTTCATTTAGATGAATTTTCAAATAAGTGGGGTCATTTTTTGTAATTTAGTGGAGTTTGTTGCATGTGTGCATCTTGTTCAAGGGTTTGGGAGAATTAATTTTTTCCTCTTATTCAATAGTTTGACCCTTGGAAATAAGGGAATGTATTCACCTCTATTTATTAATTACGTTGAAGGTTTCCTATGCTTAGTATTTGCGAGGGATTTTTACATCTAACGGTGTAGATTTGTGGACAACCAATCGACTGCAATCAAATGCATCTGAGTGGCTTAATGATTTTTCCTAGATGGCATAGAGTAGTTATTGCAGAAGATCGAAAAAATATCTACAAAGTAGTTATTGCAGAAAATGAAAAATATTGGGGCAATACTTATTGCAGAAGTCAAAATCCTTGACAGCACGACAAAATGCCCCAAATTCTATTTGAAGCAAAATATCAACATCCTTGACAACACGAGACAATTATATTTGCTTTGCTTTGCATTTGAAAGAAGAGTCCAAGTGATCATTTTTTTCCTCTGCATCGTTGAGAGAAAAATAATTTGTGTGGAAACTTGAGGTATGCCACTTATTGCCCTGATTTTAGCAACAAACCCTAGGTTTATATGGTTTTCTATTCTTTTAATTTTGCAAACCCTAGATTCGTATAAAATTGGGCCCCTAGCGAAACCCCATTTTGCACTTCCTGCCTTCTTGGGATTTATCTCATCCATCATTGAAGCCTGTTTGATCTTCATAGGTGCAAGTATTCAGTTTTAAAGTGGTGTTTATTTGCAAGTTTCATCAGAAATGCCAATAATATCTTGTCCTTATGCCTCTATCATTAAAAAGTGTAGGAGTTCATGAAGTTACAACGGTAAGAAATATGAATCTAGTTCTACTCCTTATTTCCAAGAAATGGTCAACACAACAATTTAGTTCAAATTCTTTCTCTACCTCTCACTTGATGCAAAGGTTGCATCTAAAATTTGAGCTAAGCATTATATAGTTGCAACCCTTTTTTCCTAATAGTTTGATAAATTTTCTCAACTACAATACAGTGTTATGGACTTTACAAACACAATAATAAACATTCTGAGTAGAAGCTTAAAACCAGGAAGAAAGAGAGTTGAATGCAGGAGTACTGGATGCGACAATAAGAACACCAAATGGTTCCCAGAAGTAGAATACCAAATGTCATAATCTATCACACCTGGAAAATAATGGGGCAAAAAGAAAACTAAAAACTTTACAGACCTTAGGAAGTTCCATTGAGTCATTCCACTGCCCATTGCATCATTAGTTCGTGAGTCATTCCTTAGGCATAAAGAATGCAGAAAGGAAAAAGAACCTAGGATCACATGGGATCAGCCATGCCAACATAAGGCAGCATCATAAATTGCATAAGTAATCAAACTGTGAGTGGAAAAAAAAATCTTGACACTGCAAGGCAAAGAACATTTTGTAGGTAATAGATCTTGCCCAAAGCTTTGGAAGCAAAAAAAATATTTCAATTGTATTATATGTATAAATACATATTTTTTGACATAATGGAAAGATATGGAAACTGGAAGCTAGAAGTATGTTTTATTTTACTTCTTTCTGACATGGGAATCACAATCTTTTCTCTTTCCAATATTTTAAACCCCATTCTTCAATTTTAACAGTTAAATCTTAGGTTTTGAATCAGTTCTCTGAATCAAGTCACCATACACTATTCATTGTGGGTAACAATTCACTATGTGTGCAACCCAATCATGAGAACATAAAAGTTTCAAACAACACATATATGAAGCTTCTAAATTACATATGGGAATGAAGATTGGATTAGAAAGAAATAGCCTTTTGATGATAAGTGAGAAAAACTAAAAAGTATACAAATCTTTGGAGAACTGATGACACCTGAGAAGTCTAGATATGATGCAATGAGAATCTCAAATTTGACCTAAAGAATGAAACAATTGGACACAAGATGAATTTCATCAATAGAAAAAAGAACTCTACCACAGATTTCTACAAGCCTCTGTAGTGAATCAATTATTCATAGTAGTGTCTCTACATGCCTGTCATTGCTTTATCCTCCACACTTTTGGCTTTGAAGCTGATGTCTTTTGGTGATATTATCCACTTTATCTCTACTAATTGCAAACTGTCTTTCATCTTTTCTCTGCATGGTCTTTTTGACTATGTTACCTCACCATGACCATAAGTTGCAATGCAAGTAACATTATCTAAATGAGGCGAGAAGGATTGTGGCTTCAACAACTCAAATGGTAGGATTGCTACTTGAAGGGCTCTTTGGAACTCTATGGGTTGAAGGCACCTCATTAGCATTTTAGGACTTCAATGCTATATTCGATCTGATTTTTAATAAAGAAACACTAATTTAAGATAGATTTTGAAAGAGGGTTGGAAAACGGTAATGGTTGTGCCCGAATCGTGTTGTGATCTAAGCATTGTTTAAAATTCAATTGTGAAATTAAAAAATCATAATCATGTAGACGTCAACAAAAGGAATCTTAAATAAAATTTCCTCCTCTGTAGCTAGCATAAATTATTTTTAAATAATAACACAACACATCAGCCTAATCCCCCATTTTAATTTGAAAAAAATTTGTTAGGAGACTATATTCTAGTTATTTCCTTAGCTTCAACTATTTGTTATCTATTCTCTTTAAATAATTATATGAATTAGGTGTCTTTGAAAGTATCATTTTGGCTCATTCTCGTTTATCTTTCATTTATTTATGTTATATGAAATAAAAATCTTGGTCAACCACTATCAAATAAAAGAAAATTGCTTAATGATATCTGCATAATGACATCTAGATATATTAATATATTTTTTATAATGACACCCACTTGCAGATATCATTATGAAATTCGTCATAAATTTTTTTCAATGAAGCAAGAAGGATTGTGGCTTCATACATCGTTCATTGTGGGTAACAGTTCACTATGTGTGCAACCCAATCTTGAGAATATCAAAGTTTCAAACAACACATATATGAAGCTTCCAAATTACATATGGGAATGAAGATTGGATTAGAAAGCAATATCCTTTTGATGATAAGTGGGAAAAACTAAAAAAGTATACAAATCTTTGGAGAGCTGATGACACCTGAGAAGTCTAGATATGATGCAATGAGAATCTCAAATTTGGCCTGAAGAATGAAACACTTGGACACAAGATGAATTTCATCAATAGAAAAAATAACTATACCACAACTTTCTCCAAGCGTTTGTAGTGAATCAATTATTCATAGCAATGTCTCTACATGCCTGTCATTGCTCTATCCTCCACACTTTTGGCTTTGAAGTTGTTGTCTTTTGGTGATATTATCCACTTTATCTCTACTAATTGCAAAATGTCTTTGGTCTTTTCTCTACATGGTCTTTTCTACTATGTTACCTCACCACGACCATAAGTTGTTGCTCCTTATAATTGTGACTTCTTTCAACCTCTTTTTGCTCATGACTGTCAATACATATTCTTCAACTATATCATACCTCTAATTTCACAATGTTGTCTGCAGTCTGGTATGTAGTTCTAGGGTTTTCAATAATGTCAGGTGATTTTGTTAGTAGGAGAGTTTTGTAGATTATAGTCAGAATAATGGAAAGTATTAACAATGTTCATTAGGGTTAATTTTTGGGGCACCAACAAAAGGCTAGGGAAAATAGTAATAATGGAAGAGTGAGACTACATGCATGATATCAGATATCTCATACCATGATATGACAATATCATGGAGACAAGTTGGTTGCAATGCCTCTTATACTATACATAAGCAAGACAACCTCCATATTTGCAACTGACTTGTTTGTTGATCAGTGTTGTGCTTCAAGTTACTGAAAAAACAATTGAAATTCTATTATTGAACTTGGATGCCATCCCTCTTCTTCAAGCAATCTTTATTTATTGACAATTAACATTTTTCTTGAATATTGATGCCATCCACATGTCCAATCCATTTTTGGAGAATACCATTGTTAACAATTCAACACTTGTAGAAAGATATTTTTTTAGTTTTTATGGTTAAATATTTGATTGATTATCAGACTACAGGCATCCTCTTGACATTTTTTTTCTTGGTGAATTAAATAGGGGTCCATGACATTGTTTGAATATTTAAATGATCATTTTCTAAAAGCATTGCAATTTTCTTTTGTACTTCATCCCATTTTCTTTCAATTAACTATATGGAAACTTTTAAATGCATAATTTTCCTTCCAAACCTTACCCTGTAGTCCATCTCTATCTTCTTAGGAACTGCTTATGTAAAAGAATAAATCAGAATATTATTCCACTAGATATTTATTATAACCATCTACATTCATAACATCTGGACAATATAACATGTACCAGTGGTGTTAAATAGGATTATTTTTAACCATCTACATTCATCACATCTAGGCAACATAACATGCACTAATAGTCTAACATAGGATTGTCTTTAACTAGAAAAATCCAATGACAAGAATATCTCCAAGTTCCTTGTCACTGTACTATTTTATCTCTTTCCATAACGAACTGCTTGAGTGCTAATTGGGTAAAATTGTCTTCCAGTGATTAATTCCA
This sequence comes from Sequoia sempervirens, assembly GCA_007258455.2. Lineage (NCBI taxonomy): Eukaryota > Viridiplantae > Streptophyta > Pinopsida > Cupressales > Cupressaceae > Sequoia > Sequoia sempervirens. Next base: position 892,862,097 of record VDFB02281492.1, read on the forward strand.
ATTTTTGGGTTATCTCTCTTGCCACTTGGCTTGGTCTGTTGGGATATGTTGCTCCCACGCTATGGATGTGCTTATTTTTTACTCAATTTCAACGCTTTAGTATGTCTCTTGGGCTACAAACTTGGGCCTTAGCTTTAAATACCAATGTGTTAATGTCGCTTGAGCTAATCTTGTTTGACTTCCTGGTGACTTAAAAAAAATGTAATAAAGCTTTTCCCATAGTCATAGACACCTAGAAAACATAGCCAACATGGCTATGGATTGAAAATTTAAATATATAGAGTGAGCAACAATTCACTTCACTGATCAAGACCAACCATGATTAATCAAATTTTTTTGATGTGGTAGAGGCAACTAGGCATGCTTGATTTTTCTATGGATTGAAAATTTAAATATATAGAATGAGCAGCAATTCACTTCAATGATCAAGACCATCCATGATTAATCAAATAAATTGGATGTGGTAGAGGCAGCTAGGCATGTTTGATTTTTTATAGGAATTTGAAATTGGAATGCATATTTGGCTTGATTGGGTCACAAACCAGTAGGAAAGCAAACACACATTATTTTAACTGTGAAATGAATTTTATATTTATTTGGTGGTTCTTTTCTTTTTGTTTCAGAAAACCTTATCCTCAAAAAATTCTTGCTTTAATGATATGTACATCTATATTGTATGAGATAAAACTTGATATAAGCATTCACCTTACTCTAGCACAAAAGTTATATCTTCTCAGAAGATATAAATCCCTGATTTTGAAAATCCAAATTGGATTTTCCCAAGCTAACAAAAAAAATAGCAGGGAGCTGTTTGAGATCATGTGTAGTATTTAATTGCCTTGGGGTTAGTAATGTGGTGGATATATTTGGGTAGCCTAAACTAAAAATAATTTTTTTAGGGGAACACTTACAATTCTAGAGTGAATTAAAAAATGTAAGTTGTCACCACTATGAGCTGTTGAAATAGATTGAAAAATTGTTGCACATGTTATGCTTATTCACACTGCTTGTACCTATTAATAGAGGAAGCCCTAAAAAATTAGTTTGTTTTCAGCTTCTATTGGGTTTGAAACTTTGATGCATTGTCAATCTTGTTGGTCAATCTTGCATTTAGTTAAATTTGTTTGTGCCCTAAATCATTTGTCATTCCCTTAAAGCTTCATCCATATAAATCATAGCATTGTTTTTCCAGCCTTTCGAGAGTCACTCAACTTTCTAGCCTTCGTATCCACCTTGCATTCACTTTTGAAAGATACATACACATGCAACAAAACCCATATGTTGCATGTAGGATCAGCGAGGAAGGTCGACTGTCGAAACTTTCAGCCTCAACCACTTCAATTGCTCAACTTCTTTTCAGTTAAACAATACGTATAGGTATGTTCACTTTTAACTTAGTCCTTTCTCTTTCGTACTTCAACTATTCATTCTCTTCCTCACTTACCACATTTGATTTCTAGGCATCAACCACTTGACATTCAAGAAGTCTTCTAGGATCTTCTACTCAAGCTATTGTTCCTCATACTTCTGGCCTCCTTCCAAACTTACTGCTACATCTAGTCTCATGCTATGGTAAGTTTCCAATCTGTATGCATGTATAAAAAATAATTGAATTTTCCTATCAATTTTAAATGGCTGATTTCTCTCATATTTTCCTTGACAATTCCTAACAGATCTGTCCACTCTAAGAACCATTTCCAAAAACATGATTGTAGATTAGATCATTGGTCTATTGGTTTGGGTCCTGAAGAGCTTGCTAGGAACTTCCAATAGTTGTCCTTTTTTGTAACAGAGTGATATCTATGCTCCAACACACTTACAACTGGAACCTTCATTACTCCTTTTGATGTATTTTGTTGTTATGTTCAGTTGCCTACATGTTCTTGTTATATGTAATCATGTTTGAATGATCACTGATTCATAAGAATATATTTTTGTTCTATAAACATAGTTGCATTTTAATGATCAATGTAAACTATCTCCACTACTAACATAGTTGCATTTTAATGTTCAATGTAATCTATCTCCACTATGATCAATGTAAACTATCTCCATAGTTGCATTTTAATGATCAATGCAAACTAGTTTCCTGATGAACTTTATGTCTTTTGAGGGACAAAATTATTTCTAGAGAATGTGTTGCTCCTCAAGAACTTCTCTCTCTACATGCATTGTTGTGATTCAACTATAACTGATAACTTTTTTTAATACTCATTGCAACATAGTTGAATAAATCAATATATTATTCTCTTTCTTGAACCATTGTTTTCTTCATTGCCTTCACATTTAAATTGCATGTCTATTCATATACAAAAAAAAACCAAATTTAGATTCTTCTTTTTATTTTCTTTATTTTTGCACATAAAATATGATCAAGATAGTCAAATACCAATTCATAGAATGCTATCTCTTTTTCAACATGTGTACTTTCAAGTTTTCTTAACAGAAAAAAGAAAAAAAATTAATAAAGAGAAGTTTACAATGAAATCCTTCACAATTTCCATAAGAATAACTCGCTTCCCATGATTTTAGTGAAACTTACTATGGGATTCAGTACACATCCATAATATATCATACCATTGTAACAAATTTATGTTCATTTTGCAGTTTAAATTTTTGGTTTTTTCTCTTTTCCTTGTTCTTAACGCTATTTTTATGATAGTTTTCTAACAATATTTTTTGCTATTTAATTTATAGTAGCTATAGCTAAAGTTGTAAATGCAATGGTTTCCAGAGATATTTTCAGAGTGAATAGTAGAACATATTCATTTTTCTTGTATATGATGTTAATGTTATGAAATCATTTGATAACCTTAACAACTAGTGTGGGGAATTTTTAAATCGGGTAATTTAACTGAATTATCTAATACTTTAACTTTGTTGTTTATTTGAAGTTTTTGTTGATTTTTTCTATTGTTGATCATGACCTTCCATCCAATTTTTTTTGACAGGAAAGCCCATCCAACCGGGAAAATTTTGCATTTGTGGTGCTTGGGAATAAAATTGATGTGGATGGTGGAAACAACAAAGTGGTAGGTGGATTGATATTTTGATTACCTAGTTCTTTAGAGTGGAATGTGGTGATGAAGTACCTAAGAAAAAATATTGGTTGTTATAGGTTTCTAAGAAAAAATCCAAAGCATTGTGTGCTTCTAAAGGAAATATTCCTTACTTTGAAATGTCTGCCAAAAAGGGCTTCATTGTCCAAATTCAAGACTACTTTTTTTCCAATATACTGGTGCTTCTACTTTTAAGACCACCTGTCCAAATTCAAGGGATTGGCATGACACAAACCATATATTATTTACTATTTAATGTATAGCAACTACAACTAAAGTTGCAAATGCAATGGTTTCCAAAGTTATTTTCACAAAGTGAACAGTATACATCTCAAAATCTTCATATGTTTTGAAAGGAAAAAATATAGGTTCTGAGGGGACTGAGGCTCCTGGGATTTAAAAGAACAAAAGATAGAGCAAAATAAGTCCAAACAAACAGACAGTTGTCCCAAAAAGGAAATGACAGCACAAAGAGACAATAGGGTCCAAAAAAAGGACCGCCAAAAAACTAGAAACTAATAACAATGCACTACTCCAAGGTGTTCAACAACTCCTCGGCCTCCTTTTCAACATCTTTCATATCTTGTAACCCTTGCTTGAGGATTTGAGCCGTATGTGAAGAAATTGGGGTCTTCCTCTTAGTATTGCTTTGGAGTGCGGTTAAAATACCTTCAGCAGCCAGTCTGCGCATCTCTGTCATCCAAATCCATGACTCTGGAATCCCCTTTTTGATTTTTTTCGAGCTTTTCCACCATAGCATTGATGATAATAGTGTTATGCCTGGCAATTTTGATATTATTCGCCACAGTGGCCCTAATATTTTGGCCTATCTTGGACATATCCTTTTCGAATTGTCGGTCTTTCCTCCCAAATGCTATTTTTACCGATGGGTGGGGTTTCTGTCCCTCGTACAATTTCAACCGTCTTTTGCTCCAAATCCATGATTCTGTTGCTAAGATCTCTATTACGGCCTTTCAACTCACAAACTTCCCTCTGGGTTCACTTGAGAACAGTAAAAAGGCCATCCATACTTTTTTCCGCTACACTCACAATATCCTTAGACTTGAGCTTATTCAGGGCAGAATTAATTTCATCCTGATTAGGGGAATCAATCGGGGCATTCCCAAAATTTCCAGACGCAGGGGCACTAGGGGCCGACTCTTTACTGACCATAGGTTTATCAGACAGAATTTCCATAGAATTCCCAGAGTACGAGACTAATTTCGTAACAAAGGTACCTTTAAAACCAGAGACCAAACTCGGGGTAGGGCAGCCAGGAGACGGCTGGAGATTAGGACAGGGCGGCGAGGCAAAACCCGGGATAGGGCAATCATGCAAAGACTGCAAATTAGGACATGAAGGCGGAACAAAATCCAAAAGGGCTTTCCGACAAGATAGGGACTGGGGAGCAATGGAATTAGGACCAACAGGGGCACAAGTAGGAGGGGCCAGGGGGTCGTTCTCCCTACTACTTTTAGTATCCTCATCATCCAAATCCCCAATATCAACAATTTTAGGCAAAGCAGGTAAATTTTGATAATGCTCATAGATGAGCCTGACAAGACCAGGATGAATAAGAGAAGTCCTTCTAGGGTTTCTCTCAACTTCATCAAGGCAATTCTTCAAAGAAGAGAATAAGTAAAAAGGCAGAGAAATACGAACCTTGTGACGGAAATGATTCAGAATGGCAAAGTGATAACCATACACCCTGGTGAAACGCCCGTCAACCGTGATATACTCCATTATAACTCTTAAAACCTTCCTCCAGATTGATTTAATGGACTCCACATCAAAGTAGCTATTGGCCACCTTAACCAACTTAGCCTTCTCCTTGTCTTTTTTAGGAAATCTTATGACCGCTTCATCAGAGAACCGACGGTCCCGATAAAATTTCACACCCTTAGTCGAAAGACCAGTAATCTCACCAATTATTTCCTCATTCAGCTTAACATTCCTGCCAAACAACACAATCTCACCGTTTTTCCAATTTTTGACAAAATAGTCCAGCATCCCCTCGTCAGTACCATGGAGCCTTTCCAAAAATGGGACTAAACCTCCCTTTTCAATTCTTTCCCAAGCTTTGGCATTCTTTCTATGCTCTTGAAAGCTGCTCGGCTCCACACGTTTTCTCTCTCCTCCCATCTTCAAAGCTCTGTTATACCACACCCTACAGATACTCTGGGTCCCGTTTAAGCATGTTTTATCAAACACCCAGAAAGCGTGCCAGAGACTCTTCTTGAAAAATAAAATGATGTTAGTCCCATCAAATCTAATGAAATCAATGTACCTAATCTTTATCCTTTTCATCATAAAGAAGACAAGCTTCTCTTCCATGCATTGAATCATAATAAATTAGCGCTTTCACCTCAAAATGGAGGTAGTCATTCTTCCTCCATGTGTTTTCCTCGCCCCTCTTAACCCCTTCATTGGAAAAATAATCAGCCACCTTATTGGCTTCTCTATAGGCATGGGACACTTTCACTTTATCGAATTTCCTTAATAAGATTATTGTATCTTCGATCCACTTTTTAATTTCCACGAGGGAGGGGTAATCCCAAGAATGCAATTTATTATATTCAATGAGTCACCCTCCAGCCAAAGACATTTCGTGTTCATCTTGAAAGCTAAGTTAACCGCATGATAAGCCCCGACAGCTTCCGCAACATGATTAGTTTGGGTGTCGATGTCCACAGTAAAAGTCGCAATAAAAGCCCCCGAGTTGTCCCTTAAAACACACCCACTGCCAGCTTTCCCTGGATTGCCTTTAGCAGCACCATTAAAATTGGCTTTCAACAAACCCAGAGGTGGCAAAGACCATCTTGCATTCTCCCTCCCACCAACATTAGGCATGGGGACTTTTAACACAGCTAATTTTGAGTTCCACTTTTTAGCTGTAGCAATGTCAAAAGGAGACCAATTAGCTTTATCAACCATTTTTCTTGGGATTAAAGATAAATTTTCCTTTATTGCTCTTACAATTTTTTCATACAATCCAACTTCTCTTTTTCCCTAAACACTCTGTTGTTCCTTTCCTTCCAAATATTCCATGACACAAAAGGTAGAACAAAAGACCAGAGCTTACGCACAAAAGGATTTTTTGAAGGAGCTTTCCATTGCAACAAAAAATCTTCGACAGAAGCAGGGGAAACCCAAACCAAATCAAGAAGCACAAAAATTTTACCCCATATGTGCGAAACAAAAGGGCAATAAAGAAAAAGATGATTGACAGTCTCAGCATCGTTCCTGCACATGTAGCACCTATTAGGTAATTGAATCCTCTTTTTCCAAGATTGTCCAGAGTGAGAATCTTATTCTGTAGCATTATCCAATAGAAAATATTGATTTTAGGGGTTAGGTAATTAATCCAAGCCTTAGCCCAGAAGGGCGGAGGCTCCATCAAACTAGCCAGCATAGAAGTAGCAGAAGAAACTGAAAAAATGCCAGACGAATTGTCTAACCACATAGGAAGATCATCCGCCTGGTGTTGAGCTAGTCTTAGGGCCCTGAAGGCCAACTGAATAGGGCTAAGATCCGGACTGATGGTCTTCAAATCAACCCAACCCCCATTCCTCCAATAGTCTTTAACAAAGACCCCAAATTTCCTTTGACAATCATACATCCATTTACTGAAATTCTCATTTTTGATTAACTGATCTTTAAAAAGCCATGTCTTCCCAGAACCTAACATGATTTCCTTTTCCAACCAGCCAACCAGTTCCCATTTCCAACAACTTTCTACCTCTGCTCATATCATTCCAGCAAACAGACCCACACGGTAAAAGAGAAGAATTTATAATCTCAATAAGAGACTCACAGTTGCTAAAATATTTGGATTTTAAAGTATCATGCCATTCCCCTCTCAAAGTAAGAGTTCTCCAAAGCTGTTTTGCAAGAAGGGATAAATTCAGCACTTTAATTTTCCTTAGGCCTAGGCCCCCTCTCGATTTAGGTCTACAAACCAGATCCCACCCGACGAGTGGCATTCTCTTCTTATCCTCCACACCAGACCAGAGAAACCTTTTCTGAATTTTTTCAATGGCCTCAGCATACTTAGCAGGAATTTTAAATAAACTGAGAGCATACACAGGAAAATTTTGCAAAGAAGCCTTTAGGAGCTAGATTTTTCTAGCTTGACTGAGAAGAGCTCCTTTCAACCCCGACAACTTCTTATTGAATTTTTCAACCAAAGAGATCCAGAACGAGTCCAAGGGTTTAATGCAAAGAGGCAAACCAAGATAGGTTGACGGGAGAGGCTCAATCCAGCATCCAAGAATCCAGCAAGTTTAACTTGTCTATGCTCTGGAGTATTGAGGAAGAAAATTGAACTTTTAGCCCTATTAACAACTTGCCCAGAAGCAGATTCATAAAGATTCAGAATTCTTTTGAAAGTCTTAGCTTCAGCCACAGTAGATCTTCCCATGAGAATGGTGTCATCAACAAATTGTTGGTGGGAACAGGTTAGAAGAGAAGAGGAAGGTCTTAATCCAGCAAGGGATCTTTGATCAATAAGCTTTTTAATATTTCTTCCCAAACTCTCAGCCAAAATTGTAAACAGAATAGGAGAGATAGGATCTCCCTGTCTGAGGCCTTTGGACGTCTGAAAAAACCTCGAAGGTGACCCGTTCACAATGACAGAAGAAGTAACTGTCGAAACTAGCTGGTTCACCAACTGAATGACTCTATTATTAAAACCAAACTTGACCAGGATTTTAAATAAAAAATTCCACTCAACCCGATCATAGGCTTTGGAAATGTCCAATTTAAGAATGAACCCTTCAGTCTTCGATACCATTAAAGAATGTAAATTCTCATGAACAGTGATAACAGAGTCCAGAATGTACCTACCTAGCACAAAACCATTCTGCTGTGGAGCAATTATTTGAGGAAGCACAGAAAGCATTCTTGTAGTTAAAACCTTCGAGATAATTTTATAGATAGAATTGCACAGGCTGATTGGTCGAAAAGCTTGAAACTCCGAAGCCCCGGGTATTTTTGGAATGAGGACCACAAAAGTAGCATTAAGTTCTTTCAAAAGACATCTTGATCCAAAGAATTCCTTGACAGCATTCTCAACATCCACCACCAGAATATCCCAAAACAATTGAAAGAACAACATGGGAAAACCATCTGGTCCAGGAGCTTTGTTGCCATCAAAAGAGAAAACAGCTTTCCTAATTTCAGCCTTGGAAGGAATAGCAGTGATCATAGAGTTTTCATTGTGACCAATCACCTAGGGTATAGCCTCAATCAAGGATTCTTGAGCTTCAGGAACAATCTCTCCATTACAAGAAAGAAGGTTGCTGAAAAAAAGGACAACCTGTTTCTTAATATCATCCTCCTCCTCAAACCTCGTCCCATTAACATCAATGTAAGCAATTCTGTTAGCAGCCCTATGTTTCGAAGCAGACAGATGAAAAAATATGGTGTTCCTATCACCCTCAGTCAACCAAGACACCCTAGATCTTTGCCTCCAGAAAACTTCCTCTTTAGCAATGATGTCATGCAGTTGAATGAGAAGATCATTTTCCTTTTCTTTGTAATTATCAATGTACCCCCATTTCTAGATATTTGCCTAGATCTCTTGAATTTTACACTGAATTTCCATCTTAGATCCAAAAATATTCCCAAAGGCATCCTTTTTCCATCTCCTCAAATTAATTTTCACTTCCTTTAATTTTTTAGCAATCCTAAACATAGCTGTGCCAGTAATATCAATATTCCACCAACTACTAATTTCCTCAAAGATTCGAGGATGAGATAGCCAAAAAAATTTGCATCTAAAAGGGGAGTTATTTTTCACCTTAGTAGGATCCACCATTAGACAAATGGGAAAATGATCAGATCCTACCCTTGATAAAGCTCTCAAAGCACAAAAATAATCTATAAACCATTGACCAGAAACTAGGGCCCTATCAAGTCTCACTTGGATGAAGTCAGGTCCTAACCTCCTATTAGTCTAGGTATAAGAAGCACCTTGCAGGTCAAGATCTATCAAAGCATTACTGTTAATGAAGTTGGAGAGACCTGAAGTACTATCCCAGTTAATTTGAGAGCCCCCAAATTTTTCATCATTCAGAAGAGGAGTATTGAAGTCTCCCATGACCACCCAGTGCTCATTAGCAAAACATTTACGAAAACCAGACAACTCAAACCAAAAGGAATTTCTAGCATTCTTACAATTCTGGGCATATATATTGGATTGAATCCAACAAAAATTGTCTCTTATGTGGGTAAATCTGGTGGCAACAAAATTACCATTCTCTATTAAGGGCTCACCTTTAATAAACAACTTGTTCCAAAAGGTTACAATCCCCCCCCGAAGCACCCGCAGAACTATTTCCATGAGCCACATAGTTCGGAAATTTTTTAAAGCATTCTACTTTATCTTTAGGCATTTTTGTTTCTTGAACAAGAAGAATATCAGGTTTGTGGTCCCTAACAAAATTTTGCAAAACATCCTTTTTATGACGGCTATTCAGCCCTCTTATATTTCATGACATGATTTTCATTTCTTACCTGGGGATTGAAGTATCTCCGGGATGGTCATTTGGATCCCATCTGCTATATCCTGAAGGCTGCCTTGTTCCCTTTGCCATTTTTCTAATTTCCTTCCCTGGCAAGGCTTAGCATTCCCACAGTCCGCCTTGGCCCTAGTTCTGGTAACCATTCCACTTGAGGTTTCCAACCTCTTTTTTTTCCTTCTTTGATCTTGAATGTGAAATAACCTCCTCCCATTCAGTCTCATCTTGGCTTTCTAGCTCTCTTCCTGACTCCCCGTCCTCAAGAAACAGCCTCTGATCCCATGGAAGGGTATCCATTAAACCATTCTTGGTTTCTGAAGTTTTGACGTTAGGTGTTTTCATTTTCACACTTTGGATGTCATAAGTATCCCTCACAACATCCAAAGTGGCGTTCTCCAGTTCCTGTACCCCTTTTGAGCAAGGGTAATCATCAGGGACGTGAGAAGGGATAGGTATTTCTATCTCTAGGGATAAACCCTTAATGGGTATTTCCTCCAGACCAGGAACGTTCATGCTACCAGCCATCACCAAAGGTGAAGGCGAAAAAAAAACTGTTTCTTCATCTCTTATTTAAACCTTCTTCTGAGAATCCAGGGCTCCCTCCACAGAATAAGTTTTTTCCTTTCTATCCACCTGTGGAGAAATCAAGTATTTAGGATCCTTTGGATCTGAAGAGCAAGAGCAATCTAAACCATGGCAAGCATCCTTTTGCGAACATCTGTGGTTCTCCTTCACATCTTGAGCAGAAGTGTGTTTTTCAAGATTCTCCTTTGCACCTGGGATAGAAATATGCTTCTCCTCCTCAGATTTTTTTCTCCAAACAGTCTTAGGGTTGACAACTTTCTCCTTTTCACTTTTATTATTAGTCAGGCACTTTTTCGCCCAATGCCCAGACTTTCGGCATTTAAAGCAAACACAGGGTGTGGTCTCGAATTCAATAGCTCTCTTCCAGACCCCCAGCTTGGATTGAATGTTAATTGAAGATGGAAGATCAGCATTTTGAGAAACCCCAACACAGATTCTAGCGAAGACCAAATGCTTTCTAGCCGCGGTCATTGAGTCGATGGACAAAAGTTCTCCAAAAGAACTAGCAATCCCATTGAAAATATCTGTATTCCAATACTCCAAAGGAAGACCAGGCAATCTAGCCCAGACCGACACCATTTCAAAGATGGAATCAGAGAGATCAACCCTAGAAGACCACTTCTTCAGGGCCAAGGAAGACTTTCCGATAATCCAAGGGCCTCTGCTCCTGACAGCCCTGGAGTCCTCTTTGCAAGTGAACTGAAAGACAAAAAAACCCCTAGGAAGCGTTGCTACCGAAACCAGTCCACTGGTTTTCCATTTATTCTTAACAAACTCCCTTACAATTTCAATATTAGGTCTAGGACCCAAAAATTTTCCAACCAAAAAATTCTCCATCTTTGCAATATTATGGTCTATGATTTCATCCGGCACAAAAATAGAAAACTTTCCAGACCCCGGGTCAGAAAGTATACGCACAAGGGGAAAAGATGATTTGTCATTTGGCCTAACACCAAACAACGAAGTCCACGTTTTACCCTTTTCATCCCCTTTTTCTGACATTTCCACTGCAGCCTTGGGTTTGGAAATCCCATCCTTTCCACCTGGGTCCACCTAGACTTTTTCGCGGACGTCCTTTTCAACAGAACTTGACTTACCTTTCTCAGAACTCGAAGAAATCTCTGCATTCACCTGAGATTCCCTCGAACCCCCGCCCGCTACACTGTTTGAAGATTCAAAACTAGACTTTTCCCACTCGCTCGCTCTTGTTCCCGCTCCCATCCTTGATGTTATTATATCCTATTGTTGTTAATGTCTCGATATTTGAAAATTTTCTCAAAACCTTGTTGGGAGTCGACAAGGTTCCTAAAACCAAGTGTGTTTCTAAAATGCTCGTGGTTGAAGATGTCTCAAGGCTAAAAAAAGTTGGGAGATGGAAAGGAATGAAACTTGTGTCAATGTTTGAGCTAGTTCTCAAAAACTTGTCGAGAGCCAACAAGGTTCCCATAACCTTTCGTCACTTTGAAAAGTGGCTTTTATGAGCAAAAGTAGTGTTTTTCTAAAGCAATAAAGAAGCCGAATATTCTTTCGAGAGAATAGATGGTTATTAAAACTACATTAAGAGTCACCTTAGTTATGGAAACCATTTGAATTTACGATGGACTGAAATTCAAAAAGGGAAGAGCATGTGTCAGAAGAAAATGAAATTTGGCACATGCCAACATTTAAGGCACAATAAATATAATTTTAAATTTTGAGAACATTAATTGTGCACCTATTAAAATTGGGATTTCTCTCCCAATTAGATTTAGTTCACAAAATAATTGATTAAGGCAAGATAAAAGAACAAATTTCTAGGAATAATTGGAGAGCATTATTGGAAATTGCTTTGTCAGATAATTTTTTTGTCTATAGTTAAAGGTACACAAATTTTGAAACTAAGACACTATAGAATAAATTACATGTCGAGTAGGGGATTTCATGAGTGTTACTCCTATTTTTGGTCATGAGCCCTAAAACTGTCGCCCCTATTTGAAATTTTTTCTAAGTATGGATCTTTGTTAGTGTTTCCTTCTAAAGGTTTCATGAACTTCGGTGGGCGCCAATTCGGTTGTAAATTCTCCTTATGTTGAAACTCTTTATGAAGTCTTTCTTTCGTCCCTTGTTTCTTTGTGTTGTTGGTATTTTGTGAAGTTTTTGCAACTTCCCGAAACACCGAAATCTTAATGGGGATGGGTGATCCCACAATAGTGGTTTACAATTTTTGGCCAAACTAGACACTGAAATTATTTTTTTAACTAAATCTTCACATTTGGGCACCTATAGCGGCTAAACCGTGAGGAATTTGAAGATGATGCAAACTAGGGTCTCATCACATTTTGTCTGTAGATTCTAAAAATGTTTTTTTCAAAAATTTTGGAATCAGATTGCACTTCTTTTTCAATCTCCCAAGAAAACTGGTTTTTTCATAAAACAACATTTTTAAAAAGTGATGCAAACCGTATAATGCATAACTTTTTTTCCATGAAGGATAAAATTATAATTCTTTCGAATTTAGATTTGTAACTCCGATATCTAGTGCTTCCCCTTGGTTAGAAATTTTTTTATTGAATACTTTTTCTTTAATCAAGTTTTGAAGTCAAACCAATTACAATTCATACATAGTGCGATCGTATAATGCGTAACTTTTTTTTGTATATATCGAAATTCAAACTTTTTTTTTTGTTGGATCAAGGACTTCAATATCTGGTGCACTCATATTTTTCAAAAAACAATTTATTTTCTATTTTTCCACATGTGCAGAACAGAGACCTTCATTTTCGATGAAAAACCTATGTTTAATAAAACTAAAAAAACAAATACATAATAAAACCAAAACATATTAAAATTATATTTGTTGGATAGCTCGTTCCGAGGACCACCTAATTCCACTTGGGTTTGTGAATATTCCTCCATTTTCATCCTCAACCCGAGCTCCAAAATGCCAAAATTTAGGTTTTTTTTGTGTCTCAGGGGGGTTCGTACGAACCCCTTTCCAATGCATTTTTTTTATTTTTTTGGCAGCCAAATTCAAAGGGGTTCACTCAAACCAGTAGGTTTGGACGAACCCCCAAAATCACACTTTTTGCCTTGGGGTCATTTTTTGTGAGTTTTCCTTCCTCACTTGAATTGTAAACCACTATTGTGGCTTCACCTGGATGTTTAAGTCTAAATGTCCAAAAAGTTGTCGAACCGTACCAAAGGTTATGTAACTTTTTAGAAGTCCATAAATAATGAAAAGCTAGAGTGAGAAGTTTCTATGCATAGTCGGTATTCTTGATAGGTTTGGAAACCATTGTCAATCCTCGACAAGGTTTCACAAACCTCTTTTTTTTTATTATATAAAAATGAAAGTGAAGGCGGTATAGTATAGGGTTTTGTAAGCATGGTGGATTTCACGTGTTTTTTGGAACTTTCCTTATTAGGTGATGTCAATGCAAGAAAATTTCTGACTAAGTGAATACAACCATGGAAAAATTTAAAAATGTAGATATCTACTCAAACATCATTTTCAAATGCAGCGATAAATTAAAGATAAGAATGCTTTGATAAAAGGAGAACATAACACCAAATTATGAAAGGCTTTATATTATATCATATTGATATGTATATATGTTTTGGTGTTACAAAATTGGCATTTATGCTCCAAAACAAAAAGTTATCATTGTATTTCTTCTAGTTGTAGAGAACAAACATGAGGACACGTATCCCTTCCACCACATCTTACAAACGCTCAATCTAGGCTGGAAAAAAGCAAATTTTCATGAGATTGGATAAAGTGAGCAAACATACCCATATCGTTCTGCAACATCCCTGCACGAAGAAGAGTCATCACCTCCTCTATAGCCTCATGTTGGGTTGCAGTAGCAATGCATATGGCATCACCCATGAGGCCAATTATGGGAAATTGGCTCAACCCTCTGATGGCCACCCTTACTCTATTTTGGTACTCAGGTCAAACTAGGCATTTTGCTGCCCTAATTACCCAATCAGGTTGTCTAGAGGTTCAGACCACATTATAGATGAAATGCTCCAAGAGCTCTGAATTGTGGACATGGACGTGGTTAAGGAACCCTTCCCCCAAAATTTGGTGTAGTACTTCTTCCTCTATCTCACTCAAAATTGTGAAGATGTCCCTTAGTTGGTTTGTGAATAGCCTAAAAAAGGGACTGCATTCAACTTCCTCAATCACAACGAAATCATTCCTAGAGGAATCATCGCTCTCAATACTCACCATCTTTCAGGAATGCAACTTGAAATGTGAAAATGAAGATCTTTCTTGTTGGATTTATAGAAAATAGGAAGAAAATCCAGGCTGGATTTTCTTGGGACTTGGTGATCGAAGAGGCAGTGTGGCTTGAGAACTAAATATTGATGTGACTAAAATTTATTATAATATTTAGTTTTTCTATGAAAAATTTGAGCTACCCCTTCATTTGAATGCTCACATGCATGGATTAATGAAGACATGCATTTTCCATTCAATTCAGGTCTTGAAACTTGTGCCATTTGTAAGTATGGATGGCCACGTGGCAGATGTATTGAATAGGAAATGCTCTGGCTAACTGTTAAATCCAATTGAAGAGACAACGTAATGATTTTCGTTCTTTAAATCTTTAATTCTTTGAGTTTATTAGCTTATTTAAATGGAATGATTAGCTGGTAAGAAACCGTCGATTACTCCATGGTCATTATTGTAACTGCCAAAATTCAAGATTGGGGTGAGATATAAAATTTGATAAAAATGACTCTAAGAGAGTTTGAATTTTCTTTGATAGCACTGTGATGTAATTAAGGAGAGAGGAACATTTTTGAGAATAAATTATGATTTCAAATTGCTTTTAATATGTGAATTGTAAGCTTTGAGTATAGTATTTGTCATATCGGTCTATTGGTCGAACTGATTATGTAGATTTTTTCTCTATGTGGAATAATCTTTTGATATTATATTCTTCATTTTTTATCATGTATCTATTCTTTGATATTAAATTTATTGATCATTATTGTCTAAGTCTTTGAGCTTTGGCGTTAATGGTTTCTTTAATTTTTCCAAATTAGTCTCTTATTTATGGTTTAGTGTTTGCTTTCCTTTCCTGCTTTCTGGTAAAAAGCATACCCAAAAATCAATTATATCACTCGAGGGAGGAGTTGTACCTCTAAAATTCAAAGGAAATTCACAAATGCAATTGTGATTTTTCCAAAGCAGTTAGTAATATTTGTCTTTGTATCTTGAGCTATAGAGTTATTATTTGAATATTACAATAAAGGCCAATTCATTCGCTAACATATTTTTGGCAACTCTCCTAGGGATTCACGAAGTAAAATATTTGAAGTTCACCTTTAGGTCATGCAACAAGATGGTGCTTCCGCATGAAGGTGTCTTTCCTATGCTACAACCTGGTTTGGATTGGATGCATGCAAAGCAGGAGGACATTATTTCTCAATTAAATACACTTGCTTAGCAATATAGAAGGAGTGTTGTAGATTGTAACATGAGAGTGAACTTTGTGTTGGAAGAGGAAGAAGAACGGGCTCAACAACCACCAAGGAGGGTAGTGGAATGACCCCCAAGATTTGAGTTCGTATACTATGATAATCTACCCCCTCATCTAAATTAGCACTCAAATCAATGCCCAAATCAGCATTAGAATCCTCCTCCTGCTCAACCTCCACACAAGAATTGACTTGGCTGTAATTTATCTTTTACTCCTTAAAAGAGTTGGTAGATCTAAATTTTATGGCTTCTATCATTTCAAATCCTTGGGGTAATTTTGTTAGACCATTAGCCCTATCTAAACATAATGATGTACCACATGGTTCAAGGAATAATTTTTTGAATTTTTCAGGTAAGAACCTACAAGATCTCGAAGAACACATTCTGGCCATGACTACTACGAGTAGAATTTTGGGAATTCAGGAAGAGGATGTATTTGTGAGACTATTTGTCGATATCCTGATTGAAACTACAACAAAATGGTTCAAAGGCCTGGAGAGGGGGTGTATAATATGTTGGGGTGTTTTGAAAAAGAAATTTATTGACCATTTCAATGATGTAGTTAATATTGCTACCTTGCTTTGATATTTCTTCCAGATTATCAAAGGTGAAAAAGAATCAATCCAGGATTTTGTAGACCATTTCAATTGAGAACTCCAACAAATTCCTTTGTCTGATCAACCAAGTTAATTCAATTTTACATATTCATGTTCTCTTTACATCCTAAAGTTCAACTTATTTTAAAGAGAGATCAAATTTGTTCCAATTGAACAAGCTTAGTCAGAGGCGATAAATATTGAAGATGATCTAACTATTTCTAGAGTTTGGAGATGAGATCATGTTGGAAAATATGTTGTCACCCAAGAAACATTCGAGAATAAGTTTTTGAATTCTCAACATACCTCAAACCAATCTTGCCCTGATGCTGAGAAAATATTTACCTAATAGTTTTTGGGTCTTCACATTTTGGGACTGGTAAAAAGATGAGCAAGAAAGATGAAGGTCATACCTGGGATGCCCAGGTGTACAGTTTGAGTTCCATTGGAGTGGAAGAGGATCCTATTCCATCAAGTGAAGAAGAGGATTTTTCTCCCTGGGTAAGGCATGATTTCATGATTCACTTAATCCTCATGTTGACAAAGATTAGGATAAAACTATATAATTTGATAGTAGTGGTAAAATAAGATTTGCATTAATAAAAAATCCATAAGGCTATACAGCGATATATGTCAATAAAAGTATACAATATATCCAATAAAGTCATACATGCTTACTACAAAAGAGCCATATGGACATAAAATGTCACATATATCAATAGTACAAAACATATGTTCAAAAATACCACGTAGGCATACAACAAATGACCCTAATACATAGTCATTTCCCACTAGGGGAAGGAAATAGATCACACACTACCTTCGACTATTAGCTGGATGGATATGTAAGTGATGATGTTGTCTTTTGAACACTCACTCTTCCTCCTCTCTTCACTTCTCTAGAGTTTCAACTAATATAATAAGGATTTTAGATGTAAATGTATAGAAATTGAATTATGGAATGACAAATAATAATAGAAAATCACTTACTCCAAACAAATAATCATCATGCTCATTCACAACAGTAGCATGTTGACATCCCTTCCTTGACTGTTAATAGAAAATCACTTATGGAATGACATGTATAATAGAAAATCATCTTGCTCGCCGCAAGGGCGTTGCTACCTGGTGGAAGGATGCTCTCCCAAACCATCTCATGGTGGGCTCTCCCTCTTCAGATGGTCCCTCTAAAGAGGATGTCCCTTCCTTGACTGTTTCATCTTTAGAGGTTGGGTCTCTCTAGGATCTTCCTTTGGCTATCCCTTATGTGGAACCATTGTTGCCTCGAACTATTGTCATTGTGCCAACAAAGCCTGCCCGTCCCTCAATGAACACTTCTGCTAATCCTTTGAATGCTCTTGACTCCTCTTCTACACAGCCAGCTTTGCTACGTGGTGGCTCTTTGTCCTTGGTGGTTGTTGAGGATCCACTCATTTCACCTCGCTCGGGGGACTTCGATTCTGAGCCTTCATGGTCTGTTGTGTAGAGAAAAAAGAAGGGACTCCCCAAACCACGGCCTTGGGTTTTGGGAGTCAGATCTGTCCCCTCTGATTCTAGGGTTGTCTAGGCCTCATTCTTCTTCCGATAGGCTGTTTGTCAGTTGTTCATGTTTTGTTTATGTTCTATGTGTGGCCTAGGCCTAGTTTCCTTCTCTTTCTAGTTCATGTCATGTTTTGAACTAGCTTCTTTTTGGCCCTGTGGGCTCTCTGTGTAAAGGGTACAACACCTTGTAAATGCTGCTTACTTTATAAAAAATAATAGCATGTTGACGATATGGCTTAATAATCACCTATAGAAAGTATCAATATAACAATTAAACTACATACAAGTATCATTTAAAATTTTAATAATAGACCTGTAGACATCCAAATTTGGACACTTAATTTATCCAAATTTATCACTTTTCATCTAAACATCCTCTTATTCGAGTTAATTAAGTAATATTACTATTATTTAATTAATATCCTTATTCTTCCAAATCCCTAAGGTATTTAATTATTAATTAAATACCTTACCCTCTTTAATCCCCTTTTCATCAAATGAATTAAATAAATACTACATTTATTTAATTCCTCACATGTCTTTTTCATCTAATCCTAATCCATCTCTTAATCTCTTCATTAAGGATGTGCACATGCCTAATCCTTGATTAGGATGTGTCACATCCTCCAACTTTTGCAAGTTGGCTTCTAATCCTCATTAACCCTAATTATCCTCTAATTACTGATTAGTCAAACCTAATTAGTACCTTGGTCAACTCTCCCCATCCCCCAAGGAATTTTTAATTCCTTTTTATTCACCCCAGGCTCCTCTCTTCCCCATGTGAATTTTTAATTCACTTTTATTCCTCCTAGAATCCCTTTTCCCATGCATCTTCTAGAACCTTTGACTTGTCACATCAAGTCACATGTGAAAATTCCCACCTTTTGGGAACCTTGTCTTATCCACTAGATTCTTCCAATCATTGTGAATTTTTAATTCACTTTTATTCTCCCAAAGCTTTCCCCTTCCCCATGTGATCATTGAAAGGTCACATCAAAGTACTTGGAAGGTACTTGTCCTTCCTCCACATCATGTACCTCCCTTCCACATCACCTACACATCATCTCACCCTTAGCCATCTCACAATCCACATGTCAAGATGTGTGGGCTTGTGAGTCCTCAACTCACCTTAGCCCTTCATCTTGGCCTTGTTGGATAAATCTCAACCATTGAATTCTCTAGTTTCTCTATAAATACCCCTTCCTCTAAGGCATTTGAAACACTTAGCCATTTTGCAACTAAATGCTGCCATTTTATGCACTCATCTAGTCTTCAATTTCACCCATTTTCATTTGCATCCAAACATATAGTTAAGCTTTGCATTTATCCATATCAAGAGCCATCAAGGAGAATACAAATCAATCCAAATCAAGGGCCAACCGAGGAGTTTCAGCTGCAAAAATGAGGTATAATCATTTGTCTTCAATTAACATTTTCCTCTTTGCATTTTCAAATTCCTTAGGCTAATCTTGAGGTGTTTCATTATGTTTTCCATTGCATTTTAATTGTTTAGAATAGGTTAGACATTTTGATATCACAAGACCAATAAATGACCAAATATAATGTGAAATTTACTAATTTTTCGCATACCTTTGTCAAATGATTAGAACCTGCTACTGTTGCACCAACTACATGGTCCTTCATGCCACACACATTGGAAGGGTTATCTATGTCAACATCTAAAAATGAAACAAAAAATATGAAGTTTCAAAAAGAATAATTATATGGTTCAATTGTGCTAAAAGGAACAATCATATATGGAACAATGTTCTTTTCAATTACCAAAATTGCCTAACATTGTTTTACAACACCATTAAATAGTAAAGGTTACATGAGTGAAATTTGCTCGAGGATGAGAATAGCGAGGTGTTGATGTCGAAGGTCCACTAGAAAATTGCTTGACATCCAAAGTGTGTTATGAGACAATCATTCATATAAGGTTAAACTATTCACATGCAATAATTATTTCTTTAATATTGGTTACATACCTGTGGATTCGATGATGTAAACGTATAGGGGTCTATATATGGGAAGGGTGCACATAAAATCAATGCTCCAAGCCTAAATTTTCAACATATTCATTTTACTAATTTAGTTATTCTTACATTTCAGAATAAAATTTAATAAACAAAATTAAATGAAATTGTCAAAATTTACCTAAGTATCACATTTGCCAAATGTTTGATTCAACAAGGCATATGTCATGACCATCTTCTTTGCAGTTGATGTATCCTGTCTAGCTGCATCCTAAGCACTCCCACCATCGTATGTCCAAACAATGTCGCAAGAGTGACAATTGTGGGTTGGAACTCTGGGCCTAGAAGACTCACCCACACTAGGTTCTGCTAGAGGCCTCACACACTGTACAAGGCTCTGAGTAAGCAAGCTAATTGGGTCTAGCATGTCCAGCTCAACATTGTCCTTCACAATGGAAGGAACAATGACATGCTCCACCATGGGTTTTTCCAAGGGTCTTAGTGTGAATTGTGGATTACATCGTGCATTCGGTCTATCATGTGTGGAGCCCCCACCTCTACCCTAAAAGTCAAAATAATTTGGCATCTTATTGAGGACAAACTCACAATAGAGTTTCTTCAAAAAATACTATGGTACCTCATAGTTATTGCATGGAGGTTGGTCAAAAAGCATCCACCACCATTCCCAAAACTTATTTTTAATTAATTTATGGTTGCATCAATGGATGGGGAACCTCCTACATGCATGTGATAAAGGTGCATTAGTTCTTGGGTCTGTGAAAAGGACACACAAGTCGGC
The DNA here is from genome assembly GCA_007258455.2 of Sequoia sempervirens. Taxonomy (NCBI): domain Eukaryota; kingdom Viridiplantae; phylum Streptophyta; class Pinopsida; order Cupressales; family Cupressaceae; genus Sequoia; species Sequoia sempervirens. The sequence goes on from VDFB02281492.1 coordinate 892,882,648, forward strand.
TTTTCTATTTTTTTATTTCTTCACTTGTGCATAGGAAATTCCACTTGCACGTAAAATTATTATAATTCCTCCCTCTTATTCGACCAAAAATTAGTTTGTTCACTCATTGCTCCTACATTAGATACAATCAACTTTACCAATTCATCAATGCCTCTCCTATATAAGGGTGGGTTACAACATGTTCATTTAATCTTGCAATCAATTTTTCAAGCTCTCTTTTGTTGTTTTCAATTTGATTTAAAATATTTTCTTGAGTTCCTATAGGATGTCTACAAATTGAGAGAGGGGTTTGATTTTCTTCTTATTTAGGAGGGTTTTTTGCTAGGAAATGTTTGTGAATTATCAATATTTGGAGGTGGAGATTGGTTTCCTGAAAAATAAAATAAATTTTAATTAAAAAAACCTATTTTGATCTACAATTTAATTCAAATTTGAAACTAAAACAACATAAATACATACCTCTTCCACCTCAACAATGTCTTGGCACCATCCTCATGAAGAATCACAAGCATAGAGTGCAAAAAATGGAGATTTGGTGAGCACGAGTTATAGAGATAAAAAATGCCAAATGAAGTTGCGGGTTGCAAGCCAAAAACAATGTTTTTGCTATGGTTTTCTATTATTCTTTTCAATTTGGCAAGCACCAAATTTGGTGCTCGCCAAATGGTCAAGCCATTTAGAGAGTGCCAAATTTGGCACTCGCCAAATAGGCTTGGTATTACCAAGCCTATTTGGCGCTTTCCAAATTTGGTGTGTGCAATATTGCATGTTACAAGATTTTTTTGTAATTTGGCACCTTTTTTGTGTCACGGATTAGTGCACACACCCACATTAGGGGGTTACTAGACCAAACTCCTCTCCTAGGTGATACTCTCCCTCTCCTCGCTAGAGGGCTTAATTCTTCTTGCATCCAATTTTGTGCATCATAAAAGTAGTTAAACGATTCATTTGCAACATATATTATTTGCATCATCAAAGAATTAAAGTAATCACATTACAACACATATTCATTCATCTCATTTTTCATCTGAATATAAAACATAATCGTGTATTAAAACATTTGGTAATCCCATAATGGGGTGTACCATATCAAAGTCATGATTTGAATTTAATATCATATTTACTCATAAAGGTAAAAGAAATCTGGTAACTAAGAAACAAGGTGTAACACTATTCATAAAAAAGAGGCATATCTCTTTTCTAAGAGAGGTCTCAAACTTGAGGATAAAGATTACTTTTTAGAGTGAAATCCATGATAATGGTGCATGTTATTCACATGATATACTGTGGGAGATTTTTCTTTTGGTGAATCATCGCTACCATGTTAACACTGACATTGCTACAATTTATGTTGGGGTCCTTGTGGAAGCATGGGGAATTGTTGAGGTTGTAAGGCTAGTTAGTATCCATGTAAATTATCAAATTGGGATGGAGATTGGACCTTGGCTCTATCTTTAAATATGGTATTCTTTGACTTAAGTTTCCCTATTGGTAAGGTTTATAGCCTTCTGGTTTGGTCTTGGTTGGGTCCCCTCCCTAGGTTATGTTCATCATATTAGCAATTGGATCCATTGATGACCCATGAATTCAACAATAAAATTAGGAGATTGTGTTCATAAAATTTACAACATGGGTGACAATTCATATCAATGTGTATTGGTCTTTTACATTGGAAGAAAAAATAATAGACAATGAAGATGATATGGATAATGGTCTTGAGGGGTAGATCTACAAAAAGTCTCAGGTGGTATGTGTTTGTATATATGTGTGTGTGTACACACACACACAAATTTATATGGATGATGATAGAAATTATAGTTGATATAAAAATATTTCTATTAGCCTTTTAAGATTTTGTTAAGAATCCTCGAACTTTTTAATAGGACCCTCCATTGTGGAGTTGTTAACAATTGTTATCTTTTTCTACAAAGTTAATATATAGATATGGCCTCCAAGATTATTTTGATCTATATATACATGTATTGAGATAATTTTTCAAAATAAATACAAAATTAAATTAAAATAATATAAATATTTCAATATTTCAATATTAAAATGACATAATTATATACCTTTAACTATTAACACAAACCATCACTAAAAACTAAATATTGAAATAATATTAAATTATAAATCTATTAATAATTATTTTCATTAATTTATTATTTAAAATGCATTCTTTAATAAAACTTTCAAATTTTAAAAACTTTAATTTTAAATCTTAAAATTTATCAATAGAATAAATTCAAATATTAAAAACAAATAAATTTTAAAATATATTAAAAAACATGTTGTAAATTTAAATATCTAAGTTATGATTTAACTCAAATCATTTTATATTCAAAATTTACTATTAGATTTTAAAAATTAAAGTAAAGAATGCATAAATAATGCCTTTTAACCTATAAAATTCAAATTATAAACTCACCCCATATCTTTACTATTAAGAGACAAACAAAAATTAAATTTGTAAAATATTTTGGAACAAATATATATGTAATAGTAAAATTTATAAATTCATATTATCTTTTTTATTTCATTTTGGTTTTATTTTGAGACGAATATTTTAATGTATACATATATTGATAATATAGTGTAATTTTATGTAAAGTCAAATCTCTTGTTATACATTTAGTTTATTTGTATATTTATTACACTCATTATATGCACATATCTCATTGTGCTCACATATTTCCATGTATTTATATTTACACAATAGGTTGTTATCTCCTTGTATTTAAAGACATTTAATACTTTCATTCTAATCGTTTGGAAGCAAACTTGTCCTTTCTGATTTTGAAAAGTTAAAATTAAATTTGATGCCCTATAAGGAATCTATATTCACACAAGAATATGTATTATTGAAGATTGTTGTTTTCAATATTATATACATATTATTGTGAGTTGAAGTAAAACACATCACTTAGTGACACACCAACCTCACCAAGATATTTATAAATACCACTAGTCTCCATATATAAATAAAGATTGAAGATACAAAGACAAATAAAAAAATGAAACTCAACATCAAATGGACAAATATAAGACATTTATATAATCATATAGATTTAACCATAATTCCTAACCTCGTCTTTATATATAAAAGATATATGTTTTAATTCAAAAGTAAACATTATCTATTATTCATGATGAAATTCCATAATTTTTAAATCTTTATACAATTCATTACACTTCAATCATAAAATTAAATGCTATCATTTATTAAACTTACAATTCTTATAATAATTATTATAAATTGTTAAATAATAAATACTAATTAATATCATTAATTAATCTAAATTATTTATAGATATCTATATAGATTTTATCGAATTAACATAAACTATACTTTAAAAAACTGGTAGGAAATAATTTAGGTTTGCAGAAAGTCGTCACATGAAATTGCAAGAAACCAATCATCAACTTTCTACAATTCAATATCACAATCATGAAGGAAAATGCGAGTTGATCTTTTCATATCTAATTTATCATGAAAAATAAAGACATGCTTAATAACGTTTTCAAAATATCACATTCATGTTAACATTTTATGAAATTTTGAAAAGATTATTTATAATACGTATTATGTTTTTTTCATTTTTTAATTTATAAAACTAGTAAAACAAACATCTACTCAAAGGCCGGCACGAACAATTGACAAGGAATTTAATTATTAATTATTATTATTATTATAATTACTTCACACTTTGATATTTTTTCTCAACTTTTAAAATTTTATGCGAACTTTAAGGATATGATTCTTTCTATCGTTTCTATATTAATTATTATATATAAAACATTTTTAATTAAAAATAAAAAGTTATTTTAAAAGATCACATAGAGTCAACTTTTCATTTTTTAATAAATTTTATATATGATTAATAAAAACACCTTTTCCTACTTTAAATTTTAGTATAATTATCATTCAATTTTACGTAAGATAAATAAATAAATAAATATATATATATATATATATATATATATAAAACAATTATATCTTTTTAAAATATTTTTATATAAATAATGGTTATATATTATACTGAAAGAATAATTGTAATTAAGTGTGGCCTTTCATTAATATCACCATACAAATATAAAATACATTACGTAAGAAAGTTGAAGTAGGTTAGCATAGAAAACACCAAAAACCCTAAAAACGGCCGTCGAATTTAATGGCCTAAGAAGCATTATATTTCTATGATATTGCACTAAAATAATTTATAAAATGGAAGATTAAAGTATAGAAAGTACATTCAACAAATTCAATTGAATTATCTTGATTATTTTACTATTTTTCCGTATCTATTGGTAGATAATGGAGAAAACAAAGAGTGAGAGAGACATATTTAAATTTGCACCGTCGAAATTCCAGATGATGTTGAAAGACATGAAAACAAAATACACTTCCCAAGGCCAATCAAATCCATTATTTGTACTTGACAGAAATTGGACCACAATCCATTGGGATCAAAAACACCTTCCCACGTAAAAGTGGTTGAAGATAATATCGTGGAAAAGCATGTACCCACAAAAAGCTAAAAGCTAAATCCAAACAAAGCACCTGTCCCTTTCACTTCCAGATAATATAGGTTGCATTTTAAATGGTGTTATTTGGTTAGTGTTGATTAAAATTCTAAAATAAGTATTTTTTTTAATTAATTGATTATATTTTGAAGTTTAAGACTTGTATGGATAAGTATATTAAAAATATCTATATATTGCAAATAAAAAATATTATAAAAAATATTATCTCACACTAATTATTTGATATGGTATATGTAGTTATATTTCATATTTACTATTTTCATTGTTTATATTCAATAATGCAATAAAGACGAAATGGGTTTATGAGATGATTTTTTAAAAAAAAAAAAATTTTAAATAATAATTTTGAAATTTAAGATTGAAAAAAGTGAATATAATAATTGTTGGGTTCCGTGAAGTTCAAATATTTTAATTATAATGACCTTTCTCTCACACTCGAAACGGATGTCTTTTTTGTCGCTGACTTTTTTTGGCATGTATTTGCTAATTTAGAAATTGACCGTTTTGGTGGATTGGAGATGAGACTAAATTATAAAAAAGTTGTTGTTGCTTGAATATTATGTATTGTATTGAGAATTAATAAAAGAGATTCCCTTGCTGAAAGTAGATGTAGTCTAAGATGAACCACTATAAAAATAATATTTTTTTATTTTTTAAAATTTCTAAAAAATTAATTTAAAATATTGTATATATATATATAAATAATTAATTTAAAATTACATCAAATAAATAAATTATTATATTGAGAGGTATAATTATAGTGACAACAAGGAATGAAGTGTAATGACTTGATCATGTTAAGACAATTATTAAAGAGTTCACATATATTTAAAACTAAATAAATCTATAAAATAACTCTCCAATTCTAAGCAGTGACAATGTGGATAAGGTTTAACTTTAAATTCAATTTCATATGGTATAAGTGAGTTAATACTGGTCACTAGTTTCATAGTGTAAATTGGACATTTTTTGTTAAAAAATCATTGATCTATTCACTAAGAATCAAATCTTCTTAAATATAACACCCTCAAAATATATAATTATAAAATAACTAGTAAAATAAATATTCTGTTTTTAAATAAAATAAGCATAAAATTTAATTAATTTCTTGTGTACATTTCTAATATTCTAATTTTATTTTAAATTAAATGATTTTATTTGTTTTCTAACAATATGTTGAAGGGATCTAGTCTAATAAATTAAGTAAAGGTTTCATTTATATTTTTTTAAAATCATTAATTAAACGGACCATAAGGAATAACTTAGTACATACATTATGAATCATAAGTGTTCAAATTGAAGGGGTCCATGTCATCTTGAATAGAAAATAGAATAGCATATGAGAATGAACGAATAGAAGGGATAAAATAGTCTTTTATATATATGTGAATAATGGGACGTGCACTCATTAGGAGGTGGTTTTAGACCAAATCTCTTGATAGCAATTGTTGATAAGTAATGAAATTAATTGGGTTAGACAAATGAGAAAATAATATTGTACTAAACCTTTCAATATTGAACACATATATGCAGCCTCACACGAGTCACTTTCAAACTATGCATAATCATCTTTTTTTTTTTTTTTGGATAAAGATGAATAATTTTGAGACTTACCCGATTAATTAATATATTTATTAATGTTGAAAGTATAATGTATATTTTTTATGTTTATAGTTGGTAAAGGTTATGTAGATTAGGAATTTTGGGAAAATAAGAAATATTTTTTATGTTGGAATTTTTTTGGAATATTTGTATGGGTTTTATATATTCATTAATGACTTTACAATATTTATGTAAAATTGTGAAATTCATTTTTTATGTCTAATTAATATTTATACGTGTAATTAGGATTGTAAAAGTTTTATTATTGTATTATGAATAATTAAGTTTTTTGGCAGTAGTGAAGAAGGTTATTGTGTTGGGTTTTTGTCTAAAGGGTTTTCATAAGTAAAATATTATGTACTATGTGTTTGCTTTCTTTTCATTCCATTATTTGCTTCAAAATTTGTGCGTATTACTTCTATTGTAAAATTGTATCAAGCTTTTTTTTCTTATATTTATCCCACTTGGAACATTTAGAATTAGTTTATCTCCGTCTTAATTGATAAAAATAATTAATAAAAAGATATTATGAATAATGAAATTGCATATAAACAAGTGGTAAACATAATAGAGTACTAGTTACAAACACTGGACTATATACAATAATCATCTAATCTATTGCATGACCATAAAACCAACTATGACGCATGTTGTAGAGAGAAAATTGTGTGCTCTTAATTTTTTTCTATTTTTTTTTACAATATTTTGTAATGATGACGTTTCTAGAATATTTGAGTTATTTTCACACATGTACTAACCCAATAGCTATTCCCTCTGATATGCCTCATTATTGTGCTCAAGACACCTTTATGGCACTATTCAAAACTCTTGTTGTCCTATATCATATTGCAATAATGAATTTTTCCCTTGGATAGAATCATGATAGCAATCTTGTCCACTTTTTCCAAATTTTAAAAATCTAAAATTTATAGAAGACAATCCCAAACATTGACCATTATTCATTGTTGTGCACACCAAAATGTTTGAATTTGGTATCTAGAACATGTATTTAAAGAAATCATCCATAGATTATTCTAACATCATCAATATATGCATTGTTCAAAAAATATTTTATAGGTTCGCAACATTTATGTCATACATTAGCATCACATCTAACTCCATCGTCTCTTTTACTTTTATTGTTGACTAAAACACAAGGAAGCTTTGAACTTCAATCCTTACATCATAAGCTCCATGATGCTACTTAACACTATCACTAATTTTCTTACATTAGATACCAACAAGACAATAAGTTGTACAAATACCAAAACCATAATTTAATTTGGATAGAATTACAAAAAAATGAAACATACTCAAAGTATTATACATAATTGTTGCCACATTTCTATTCTAGACTCTCAACTTCTTAAACATTGAATACCTATATATTCTAATTCAATTTCCAATCTCAACTTTCATAGTCCAACCTATCATAATACCATATTAATCTAAATTTAAATTTTTAAATACTCAACTTTAACCCTCTTATTTTTATTTATATCCTTTAATTTACATTAATCAATTAATTTAACTCTTTATATTTAAAATGTTAATTCATCCATTTATCACATTTTAAATATGTTTGATTTTTTTTTCAACATATACACTTTGGTCCAATATAATCATTATCTAGAAGAGGCCCACATCCCCATTCTCATTTTCTTATGAATGTGCAATGGCATACTAGAGGATAGGTGAAGTAAATTATGCTTTTGGTAATCTAATTAATATTAGAGTTTAAAAATAAAAATATTATATATATTAGATTTCATGATTTATTTTTAAAATATATATAAAATATTTGAAATTGTAATAATTTTTATTATATTAATTTAATTAAATGTTTGATGTTAATGAAAATGAATTGAAATATAAGGAGATAAATATTTAATAATTGAAATTGAGAAATAATAAAGAGTTTATTTGAATTTCAATGTGATGATTTTGATCTTGTTCACTAATTAATGTGTTACGATAGAAGATTAGAATATGAAATATTTTTCAAAAGCAAAGATCAAGAAGCTGGGACAAGGATATTTAGATATTCATATTGTTAAAGATGGGTTTACATTGGGTGATCTAGTTTTGGACTAGGGTATGCCACCCATCATTGTTTGACTAGTGTCTCTTGTCTGGAACTAATGCAACCTCCTACATTATGCTCTTTCCTTCTATACCTATTGGTAAGCAAGAGATTGTGAAGAAAAACACAATGGGTTCTATTGTAAGGAAAAGGGAAGACCATCAATATCCTTGATAGTGCTTAAGCAAAGCACTTATTGTTCAAAGATTAAAAATCTATGGAGATGCATATGTTGATGCAATTGGTATTGATATCACCTAGACTAATGTAACCAATTAATGTGAATACCCCCTCATAATTACATAAGAAATACCCTTCAATAAATGTTCCTAGATTGTCAACTTGCTACCTTTTGTAAGAAATATGAGACATCTACCAATCCTCAATAGCTTAATAGTGATATTAATTGTACAAAATGTTAAACTAAAAAAATAATACTTGCAAGTTAAAATAAAATAAAATCATTCTAATAGAGAAATAAACACATAACACAAGATATAACATGGGAAAACCCTTTGAGAAAAATCTAGCCTCCAAAGCACACATAATGTATTATCAACAAAAAATTCATTACAACACAATATTAAAGTATCAATGCTCATAAGAGAGAAAGAGAGGATCAAATATGTCACCTCTAACACAAGCTCTCCAACCTATGAACAGTCTTGTAGCATCATAGTTATACTTTCATAGCCATACAATAATCTCAAAACCAAGAACAAGAGATCAACACTCTTCAATAATGGAGAAGATCTAGTTGCATAACCCTATCTTCTAGCCATGTCATCATCATGAATATCCAATCTCAAACACTATGTATATATAGACAAGGATCAACACACAAAAAAAGTCTTCTAATCAATGCACCTAAGTGACATTTCTAAGGTGGATACCTAAGCTTGACTCTAGATCCAAGATTTGTTACAACTTCAAAGACAAAAACCATATGACCCTTAATTTAATTCTTGTGCTCTAGATGGCATGTCTTCATGTGACTTGCCAAATATATTAAATACATTTTTCCAATGTTACATACAACTTCTTAGAAAAATATTGATCTACCCAAAGTGTGACATCCCATTTAATATGGACTATAACTTTACAAATTATTAATATTTTGTGCAAGTTGTACAACACTATTCCCAACACTTCTAACATGTGCGTCAATGAGATATTTGTTGTAATGGTTTTGTCATTGCACCAAAAGATCGACTTGTTAACGCCCGATACAAACACCACATTTATACAAGATCCACAAGAGGCGGTTAAGCCATGTCATGAATCCAAAAGGCGATGTTGAACAACCAAGGAGACGAAGACACCAACCTTCCAACAATCCCCCCAGCGTGACCACGAGATTTGAACCCGCAACCTCACTCTGATACCATTTGTTACAATGGCTTTATTGTTGTGCCAAAAGATCAACCTATTAATGCCTGATACAAATGCTAGATTTATACAAGATCCACGAGAGGCATTTAAGCCATGCACCACAATCTAGAGGGCGGTGATGAACAACAAAGGGGACAAAGGCACCAACCTTCCAACAATATTTGTCATATTCTAGTAAAAATCATTTTGGAGTGGGAAAATTGGGATTTAAAGAAATAAAACTAGGTCATGCCATGTGTTCTAGTCCAAGTACTAGTAACACCATGTGATATAGTAAAGAAATATTTTGAATAAGATTGGGATACATGTAGATAACGTGTAGTGATCAAAAGTGATGTGATTGATATGCACAATAGTAAGTGTCAACTAATGTGCCAAATTGAGCGCTAAGATAGTGCACTTACAACATGTATGTAAAGTGGCTTAAATTGAAGGGGTAAGAATGCAAAGTATGCACTTTATCCATTATGTTTTTTTCATGTTTGATGTGTATGTAAAGCTAAATGAGCACGCATATCAAAGTAATACATATTTTCTTGGATTCTAGATTTGAAGAAATCTAGATCAAGTATATACAACAAGTGTCCATTGGGCATGTCCCATAATTGAATAAAAGCAATAAATTTTTGAATTACTACACATAAAATGAGAAAATAATTGATAGTAATATGCCCCCTCAAATTGCATGTACTATGAATGAGTGCCCTCAAATTAAGAAGGAAATATAAGTTCAAAAATCAAATAAAATTTGTTAATTGTGATTGATAACTATTCATGATAAGTAAAGAAAACTAAGTTATCTAGTACACACTTTGAGTATAAATTATCTATATATGTGAAATTGATATGTGAGAAAATGTATGAACTTGAATGTCCTCAATGTTACCAAATGAAAGCAAGTATGAGTGCATAAAAACCTACACAAAAAATAAATTTTCCCCACTGAATAACAAGATCAACTAAAAACATTGAAAAGAAACATGAACTTAACATGTAAAGAAACTTCAAGAAAAGTAATGGATTACCAATAATATCAATGAATGCATCTTGATATAGTGTGAAAACTTGAAAGAAAAGTAATGGGTTACCAATAATATCAATGAATGCAACTTGATATAGTGTGAAAACCTTAAATAGGGCCACAGTATATCTTATAGATATCATGGCTTCTATGTTCTTGGCCATGGAACTATCTTCATGTCCTCTGATTTCATGATGAACATGTGACGGTGATGATGATGGATACTCCTATGAACTGTCTCTCAATGAATATAGTGCAACGGTGACAATGGTCCCATCATTCTTGAAAAAGAAAGCTAAGATTATAACTTTATAATGAGATTTTTCATAATTTATTGCTTTGTTAAAACACTAATAATTGCAATCAGAATGTTAGCTAATGATTTCTTAGCTTCAAAAACTTTGGCTCATTGACTCTTTCAAAGATCAAAGGTTCCCTTTGTTGAGTCTCAAACTCCAAGACTTTGATCAATAGCATTAAAAGAACTCAAATTACGTGACAGTTGTAATCTCATTCCACAGTGCATGCAATTGCACACCATCCCGTACAAACAAGTATTTACACAATTTCCTCGATCAAAAGAGGAAATATCTACCCACTTAACAACAAACTACTCAAATCAAATTGAAATTCCCGAAAGTGTCTCGAACAGCTCAAATACGGGACGGTTTACATGCCTTCCAAGAACTCTGGAATGAATCTACACCTTACATTGCCTGGTAATTCGAGGGCGCCTTCAACTATTACAGTCTCTGCCTGTCCTATCTATTAATAAATTGACAGTGTAGATTGATTTCAAACAGTTTGGGATGAATATTGACCATCCTTTGAGCAGTTACTTTTAGAAACTTTAGTCAACGCCTGCAATAATAAATATCACGGGACTCATTCAGTGCAGTTGAATAATAGGTAGTGGTAGTAAGGGAGGGGCCCCCGAAAGAAACCCCACACGAGATACGCTCTTCTTTTGCCCTTTTTAGTTTTATGTTTTTCTGCATTGCACGTCATGTCGTCATACTGGCGTGACAGAGAAAGGCAATAAACAAACTTTGAAAAAGAAAAATATATGAGATACGATAACATCTTAGATTCAACACATACATTTATGTCCCCATCCTAAATAAATAAGCCCCTTGAATTTTATTAGCCTATTCTGTCTTTACACGTAGAGAAGTTATCTTCTTGGCAAATTATAAGATTGTAGAAAGGTTTGGAGCTTTCCAGCTGTTGGAAAGATGCCTTGTAAATAAACTGGGATAAAAGAAAATCAAGTCATAGTTTCCTGAAACTGTCAGATATTTATGTTAGCTTACAAGGAGAACATGGTAGGAATGTACAGAGCAGAGGAACTAATAGTGGTAGCCCTGTTTTTTAAGTTGATATTTAAGAAAAGGTACAAACTGCACATTAAAATACTTCTGACCTAATATAAGATAGTCCAGATGATGTGATAGGTGTAAGGAGGATAGCTGGTACAAACAAAACTGTTTCCTAGGGGAATCAAAACTCTACATTTATCTTTGGTTGTGCTCTTTTAACCTGTAAAAGAAGAGAAGATCTGGTGCACCGGTCAGTAGGGACATTTAGTGCAGAGGAGTAAATGGGAGCATTTAGTGCCAGTGGTAAGTTCCTGTGCTTATTATTGATTAATTATAAATAAATAATTGGAATCATAAAAGATACAATTATTGAGAACATTAAACCCGTGAAAACCAGAAAGGTTGAAAACTAGACCACTTAAGTCCTGGATTTTGGTTAACTTTTCAAACACTTAATTATATTGCTGGTGAAAGTTATTCTCTTTACTTTTGCTAGGAGATTCCTTAAAAGAATACGCGGTTGTTATGTGAAGGAGAAGGAGAAAGTTTGATGATAATGTAGATAGCTTTGATTTGTATGTCCGGTGTGGAGCCAAGCAAATATGTATGATTTGTCTTTTTGTCCTCACTAAAATATTGTATCGTGTCCTGCAGATTAGGATACACCAATAGCACTCCCTTTCACGGAATTGACAGAGTTTTACCTATTAAACAATGCATCTACTATTTTGTCATTTATGATGTCTCTTCAGTATGGTTGAAAATTTTGTGCTCATATTGGCCACAATTTTTATTGATTTCTTATTCCATCTTCTGGGGTTTGGAATGTAGTACTTCAATAACTTCCATTTACACTAGTTAGTTAGATAGATAGATATAGCTTCCCCTCCAACCATTTGTGTTTCACGTTAGACTGAAAAAGAGTTTCATTTAAATTCTGAAAGGATTATGTGACTACATAGAGATGGGTTCGAAAAAATTGTGTTCACTCCCACAAAGTTATAAGATGCCAATTAAATCTCAGATCTTTCTGAGATACTAAATTGTTCAGAGTCACTTTCGTTTTGGCCAACTTTCCTGCCAATGGTTAGGTCTCAATTGGCTTAGGTAAGACAGTTTAAATTATGTTTAAGTCCGATTCAAATGTATGACCTTGTGGGCCACTGTAAACAGAGAACTAAACCAATTATACAAACTGAGAACAACACATTTTGACGGCCAGTATCAGTAATAAAAATCCTATTGCATTTTTGTTAGGAAAAGAATAAAATGCTTAAGCAATGTTTCACAAAATATATGCAAGCATATGTTTATTAAGTTTTGCCAGAACCAAAATTAGCATGTTCAAGCTCTATTATGAAACATCATCTAGGCATTCTGTTAACATATTGCAGACTTTCAACTGCCAAATTGCAAAGTTTTGTTATTTTGTTAGACATTCCACTTCATAACTATCTTTTGATTTTTAAATGGAAAAAATAATTCTAACTGTGATGCATTGTACAATTTGCTTATTGCAAACCCAGTAAACCAGAATCCCATGTAAAAATTAAAACTGACATTAATGTATTTTTCCATCTAGATTACGTCCTAGAAATCAAGAATGATTTTGTGTATACTTCCTACTTCCATGCAGTGGCAGAGACCAACATTTTTTTTTCTTTTGTTTAAAATTGTTACTTTATAAGAGGTTAGTGGTTCAATTACTATTTGCAAGAACAAAAGACTTGCATTATTTGCAAACTAAACACCTCATATGCCTTCTTTCCACAAACTTCGTACCAAGCAGCAGATGCTAATGAAATATTTTATCCAAATGTTTATTTACAAGCAAATAATATAGTTGGAAGCCACCCAAAGCTCAGGCCATAAATACAACCTTCTGTCAATATCCTCAAAGCTATTAGATAAATAATCAATTTCCAAATGTCAAATATTCTTGCACAACCTAATCAGTGTGACCAATAGCTACATCACATGAATTAATATTTACTCTCAAAAATTCCTCCACGCACTCTTCAAACTCAACTTAGCAATTGTGTTTCTATTCTAGCAAGCAATATCACAACTCAGAAGCAACATCAAATTTACTCTGTTTCCAGTTTATCTAACGCTTAATGTGAGATTCCAGCCTTACATTTCAGAATATCACATCAAAAGCAAATACCTTGTTTGAATATAAAAAGTCAACACTATAATGCATTTCAATTAATCTGTTAGGTATCCATATATAAATTTAATCTGCGTGCTCATGTAAAATAGTTGTGAAATTGGAACTGTTGCACTGAAGCTGAAATATTTAACTTCACTATTAAATATTTTCGAACTTTCTGTAGTCCACCTGGCAATATAAACTTCATCTCAAAAATTGTGATTCAGTTGAGAAAATATAATACTCATCTAGTCTGACAAAGCTTCTATCTAAAACATTTTGCTACAGATGACCATAGCAAAGACTTGTGATACAAAAAAAATGGGGATTTTGTAAATGGATATACAAAAACCCTTAGAACAGAACATGCACAATTACTCTCCTAAGAGAGGCTTCCAATTTTTAGACTCGAATTAATAGGATTAACCAGTCTGCCTAACAACTCATTTACATAACATTTACAGATGGTTTGCCTCCAGCTCAACTGTTTAACAACTTCTTCTAAAAGTTACAATTTTGACAGAAATTGCCTCAAAAAAAATGCAACACACCATAGGCATTTTTATGCCAAGAGACTGTCATTATCGATGGTTGAGCTGCAAATAGACAAGTGGTACATGACAGAGTAGTGCAAAGCACCATGTGTTGTGCATTCTACTGCAATGAACTACCTTGGAGCTGGTTCCGAACCTTGATTGCTTAATGTTGGATTCGATCCAACAGTGCCATTATCCAGAGGCCCCACACCCCATTTTCCTTCTGATTCTGAAGGTTCAATGACATGAACTCCTCCATCGGTCATTCCAAGCGCAAACTGATTTGGTTCAGATGGATGTGATGCAATTACTAGAGGATAGACACTGCATGAATAGTCAAGTAATACATTAAATCATAAAATGCTCAATCCATTTATCCATACATCACTTAATTTTGCATCTACGAGCCAACTTACCCATTCATGCCTGATGCTAAATATGCAGAAGGTGCAATACGGCAGCGTGGCCTCAAGCTTTCTGCATCAAATACTCCTACTGCACCATCACAAAAGCTTGCAAATACTAGGAGGCTGTCACATGAATATATCGCACTTGAAATGGGAGCAGCTAGAGAATCATGAGGTGTCCACTGCAGTGCAAAAATGTGATATCAGTGATAGGGTCATATACAGAAGGTAACTACATCATAATCACTTAATAAATTGCAAGGTCTTACATAACGCAAACGGTCCAACTTAGAAGCTTCATATATAGCAAGCTGGCTCTCATGAACAACCAACAAGTGAACTTGATCATTATGGAACTGTACTCTTGTATCCCCAACAGGTGGTGATGATCTTCCTGGCTGTACTTGTATAAATTTTGATTTTCGCTTCTCCCATCCATCTATGCTCCAGAGACATAGCTGCCAGAATATTCGCCAAACATTTATAATTTGAATCTACAAGAATGTGAAAATGCAAAATAGCATGGCAATGGATATAGAAAGAAAGGGCATGGGCATACCTGAGCATCAGCCCCAGAGGATACCAACATATTCAAAGAATGAGAAAATGCCAAGCCTGTAATTTTCTTCTGGTGGCCCTTAAGCTTTGATTTTACCTGGTTAGTTTACACAAATTTTGAAAAGACATAAATTAGAGGCTACTATTTCTAAGACGCACTAAATGGGGAAGAAAGAAAATGCTTCTTATTGACAGGCTCATCAGTAGCACCTCATCAACTCGAACATTGTATATCTGGATTGACGAATCTTCCATTCCAATTGCAATGATGTTATTATCCTGAGGGTGAAAAGCCAGAAAAGTAGCTGCAGGAGGAGGTGCCATGAAAGTTGTCATGACCTGCAATTAACACTCATTAGCATGCCACAAAACACTTTCTTTCCAAAACATTGGTTACAGACGGGAAACAAATAACTTGATAAGTAGCCCAATTATGAATATAATTCCTAAGTTGACCAGCTCAACAGTCGTGTTTGCATAAAACAGAATTTGAAAATTCAAAAACCCTTGTTCTGAAACTGTAGTTACGAACACAGAGAAAATTCTGAATTAAAAAGATTCACCTTGAAAGTCATCATATTGAATAATGACACCTTTCCACCAGAGGCAGACATTACATATGAATCATTCTTAGACAAAGCTATGCAAGCAACAGCTTCTTCTGGATTCGTGTCACTGATATCATTAGTCATAACAATACCACTAGCTGGCTGCCACATCTGTGGTGGAATGCTGGTAGTGGACTGTAGAAGAGAACACTGTCTTAGTCACTTAAAGACAGATTTCAAAGAAACACAGAACACATTTAACTAAAGAGTCTCACCTTTCCAGATGGATTCCTCTCATTCCGTGACCATTTCCACAGTTTGTGGAGCGCATTTGATGCCAATGCTAAAACAGCAACACCAGAATTGGTGTATATCAATCTAGCAACCTGAAAAGAACAATTTATTACTACTTGTATCAAGAAACACAGTACAATGTGTATCCTACTTTTACAATGTTTTTATAAGACAGATGAAATCTTACCTTGCTTGAATGCATCGCATCTGGTAACCTGAGAGACTTACACTGGACTTGATCGGTGATCTCAGTCAATTTCCAATTCTTGTTCTTGTCTGTAGAATCCTCTAAAAGCCTTGGCTTAACATCTACTGTTCGATTGCTGTCTATACTATTCTGCATGTCTCAAATTTAAGAAATTTGTAAGAATCGGGACAAAAAAAGGCAAAATGGAATCTTAGTTATTTTCTTTTTCTTAGGAGATGTTAAATAACTGAAAATATTCTCTTTAAATATTCAAAAGAATAGACACAATTCCATATGCTGTTAGAAAATCTTAAGGAAATCCCTTACAAAGCCATTCATAGACACAGCTGGTGGAAGTCTCTCTGTACGTTCCATCGCACCAGAGAGGGAACTTGGTGCATTTACTACAGCAGGCATTATGTTTACAATTGGAGCCTGTAGAATAAGGAACATATCAGCAAGGGTTTGGTTCTTAAAAATTTAAAATCAATATCTGGGCATGCCTATGCTGAATGGACAAATGTTATCAAGATTCTACCTTTGATACCATTGCCTCCGTGGCCAGCCTTGTTGCTTCAAAGGCTCTACTCTCCAACATACGAATCAAGCGAAGTCCATCTGCATTAGCTAATATCTTGATGCCATTATCATTTGTTGTGACTGCTAGCAAGTTACCATCTTTGTTGAAACGAAGGCGTGGACTAGCCTGAAGTTTGTGACAATGTTATATAAGGAAAATGCATTTGATATATGGCCAAGAAACCCACAGCAACAAAATTCTGAATTTACCAGCACCATCATATTCTTACTAATACACTTATGAATGATTATCAAATTCTTACCGGTAAACCGCCCTCGGCCTCTGTAGTT
The DNA here is from genome assembly GCA_007258455.2 of Sequoia sempervirens. Taxonomy (NCBI): domain Eukaryota; kingdom Viridiplantae; phylum Streptophyta; class Pinopsida; order Cupressales; family Cupressaceae; genus Sequoia; species Sequoia sempervirens. The sequence goes on from VDFB02281492.1 coordinate 892,900,162, forward strand.
GTCAAAATATTAGTGTTATCCATGTCCCAGAACTTAATTAGAAATTCATCACCAGCTGCCAAAAACCGATTCTTTGTTGTATCGAACTGTACAACACCCAAGGAACGCTTCCGGAAACCAGAATAAGTTCTCTTAATTGCTCCTTCACTTTCATTCCATTCGACCAGGAATGATTCACCTTCTTTACTTGTTCCACAAGAGAAAAGCCTAACAGAAAGTAAAATTGAATGAATTTTAGAAACATTATCATCAACATTCAACAAGAATAGACAATTTTTAAAATATAAAACAAAAATCTTTATTACCGTGCTCCATCAGCACTGTAAGCCATTGTAGTGCACCATAGCCCAGGGGCATCATAATCAACCCTAGATCCCAAAAGATCATACAGCCAAGCTTTGATCTTTCCATCAATTGCTGTAGAGAAAATGAACTATATACAAACAAAAGAATTACAATCAATCTACCCTCGACACAACCATGGCCATTGGCTCAACATTTGGAGGAAATCAAACACCAAAGCAAAGAGCACAAAAATTCTTAAACATTCAATTGCCATGTCAATATAACAATCAAGTTTTCTGAAAATAAGTACCTGGATATTTTCTTTATGGTGAGGGCAAACTGAATAGACAGGTGCTTCATGGCCTTCAAATGTATATTGCTTTCGACCAGCTACTGCATCCCATACCTACAGCATAGAGAGGAAGGTTCTAATTCTGGTCTCACATAAACTGAATAGCAAAAATTGGTTGAGTTGATATGTCTAACAGATTAGATTACCTTGATAGTTTTATCATCCCCGCATGTAATAATGCATAGCTGCTTGCTAGGGTGAGAAAATGCAATATCATTCACACCTCCAACGTGTGCATCAATCTGGCAGGGATTTTATGAAAGTAAATAAATACTCATGATACCACAAACCCACAAGCTGCATATAAGTCTTTTTATGCATGCAAACAAACCTCTAGATGCTGCCTCAAATCATTTGTCCCGTGATAAGAATATATATGGACAACATGCTTGGAGAATGCAACACCTGCAAGACACGAGTGTGTTAATATATCAATAGAAAGAATCCTGACCCAAGCAAATACAATTCAACTTGAAACAATAACATTTACGAAAGTTATTAGTGGCAATGCATTGATGTCAAGTTATCTAAGCATTTTCCTTGAGAATACAAATAACATACTCACTTACCAAGTACTTGGCCATCTGGGCTCCAGATACAACGGTTCACTGATACAGCTGGATCTTTTACTAGGGCCGTCTAAGACAACATAACAGAAAGAATATATAACATTATACCCAAAAAGAGGATAACTCTCCTCTGCAGCGAGTACTTTTTGATATTTCTTAGTCAAAATTAAAATTCAAGCCCAATAAATACACCAACCTGCATTGGCATTGAGCAGGCAGAAATGTCCCAAACTTTAAAGGTCCTTTGAGCTAATTTTTCCCTAGATGCTACCTCCCAAATTGCAATGTCACCAACATTTGTTCCAACTGAATCCAAGTTTCCAAGATGGATTAAGAATCTCTATACTTACAAAACCAAAGTCGCATCTTCCAAATTAAAAGAATAATTCAACTTTATTTAATGTGGAATTTACCTAATAGAATTGTCTGCTGCAGAGGATGAAAATCCATACTCATGACATTTGAACCCTGATTAAGAATTTTGGCCACCGCTTTGGGAAGATCATCTTGTGAGTACATAGAATGAGGGCCCGGATAGTTCACCTTGTAAGAAAACAGCAATGCTAAGTTTCAGCATTTAGAAAATCTGTAAACTATTCTTCATTTAACTTCCAGTGAACTTGCTATTGCAAAAAATAACTTGCAACATATACTTTACACACACCTCATCAGATTGTCCAGTTCGAATGCGCCTCATAAGATGCTCAGAATCAGCAGACTGATAGTCAACTGCAGCGCCATTTGAAGGCGGAGTTCTAGGTCGCTTTAGAAAAGCAGCTGATGCATTAAAAAGAATTAGAAATTGAATTTTATATATATTAGAATATCACATAGAAGATCAGATAATCTTTCATGTCTTTAAAGATATTAAATGGTCAATGTTATCCAATGCACCTCATAGGAAATAATAGTTATTTCCGATGCCATTGAGCTTGTGAAATGCTTCTTTTAATTCAAAAGACAACTTATGGTTTAAGCAGCCAAGTCCCAGGATTATTGTCAAGTAAATTCACCTGCATTTGGCGGTGGTGTGAGAGATACAGACCCAGCAGCTACTGCAGGATGTGAAGCAGAAGGATTTGGACTTGCCATCCAACCCAGAGAAGCAGGAGGAGCACCCGTAGGTTGAAATGGCTGAAATCAAAACAATAAGAGCTTGCCTTGTTAGCAACAATAAGGAAAAATCTCTAAGTCAAAAGAAATAAAAGAGTTGCTGAAATGCAAAAACTAAATGAGTGAAAGTTCTGTACCAGTTGATTCACACCATGAGGAGCAATAGGAAAGGTTGCCCCTTTTGGGAGTGTCCCCACAAGAGGGTTATTTGAAGGAGTTGGTGCTCGAGCTCCATTAGGAGGTGCACATGTATGATCTACAAAAAGTGTCTTGATATCGGGATTGGGTCGAGGGTTCTTACAAAGCTGATGCTGCCAATTAAGACTAAGGACAGAAAAAGCCAGTACCAAACTTCAGTATATAATAACCTTAACTGAATTTCTGTTCCACAAAATCCCTTACAGATATATGTAATTCAGTAAATATTACTCAACCCTCTCATGTCACTTTCCTTGACTTAAACATTGGGAACTCTTAAACTAAGTCAGCTAATAACAGCTTACCTCTGATTTATGAGAGTTCTGAGACGAGATGCTTTAAGGCCAGGAAATTGGAGCTTGTCCCGAAAGTGAGGATTGGCCTCTATCAATTTCTTAAGCTCCATCAGCATAACGTTTCTTGCAGATTTTGACTCCCCATATTTAGACAGCTGCTCATTTTCCCTGTATTAATCATATTCATCACTCTTCAAATTCATTTTATAAAAACTACAAATCCATTAACAAGCTACAATA